>CM055074.1:15279176-15376319 GCA_029204045.2 Tillandsia leiboldiana
GCGACAGTCCGGGCAGCAACGGTACAGTAGAACTCAGTCCCTAACACGCAAACGGCACAGGGGGTCAAATCTAATGTGCAAAAGGAGGCTAAAAAAAATTGTGCCAAAAATACCACAAAATTAACACGCGGGACCTACCTCAACAGAGTCGCGTCGCCCATCTGATTTTTGGAGCACTTCGCGCGCTTCACGAGGTCGCCGACGTGCCGCTCCAACCCACGAGATTCCCTCCCCCCCTCTCTCTCTCTCTCTCTCTCTCTCTCTCTAGTGCTCGGGTGGAGAAGAAAATGAGAAAAGAGAAGCTGCGGGGAGAAGGAAGAAAGAAGAAAAAAAAGAAGAAGAAGGAGTTTCATTGGACCCGGTGCACAAAGCCCCCCAATGGGGAATCGCCATGTGGCGAGGAAATTCGAAATTCGAATTCCCCCCCAAGCCGCGCCTCCTGCGCCACGCGCCCACGCGGGCCTGCTGCGCGCCTTGCGCAGCACGCATGCGTGCCTCGATCCGCGCGCCGACGCCTTGAAAAATCCGTTTTTGTCCTGTTTTCTGTCCATTTTTTGTCCGTTTCCGTCCAAATTTGACGGGCGACTTCGTTTCAGCTTAATTTATCACAGAAAATTTTAAATTTTCAGTTTGGGTCATTTCTGGGCCACCAAAAGCCTCGCTGTATCTAGAATCACTGGCGGACCCCGTTCTTACAATCCGGATATCCTATCAACCCGAAACTTTTACTGTGGCCTTAAAACATAATTACGAAGCTCCCCAAATTTTCTCAGAATTTTCCGACACTGTTGGCGGAGCCCGTTCTCACTATCAGGCATCCGATTAACGCGAAACTTTTTCTGTGGTCTTAAAACATATTTACGGGGCTCCCGTAATTTTCTCGAAATTTTCTGACACTGTGAATTTTCCACTAAAAATCTGGGCCCCCTTTCTCCAATAAAATTCCAGATCTCTCCATTTTAACCCAATTTGGGCCCAACTCGCGTCCAAATGTTCTTTACTTCCCTAACTTTCATAACACTAGTATTTCATACCACCTTTATTTACATTTATTTATGTGTCGAAAATCCGGTACTTTACAGTCCCAGTTTGTCATATTAGAAGCAATGGTCGTGCTTCCTGAAACGGATAATTTCCCCCGGGGTGCTCCTCTGTAGATGATGTAAGGCCGGTCCCTGCTAGAAAATCCCCCTCCGAAGAAGGGCTGGGGTCGTTTCTTGTCCTTGTTGTACTCCGAGTCCTCTCGTCGGGCGCGCGTCACCGCGAATCCGCACCCCACTATGGTGGCCCCATCCACCACTCTCTGGAAGGTGTGAAGATCCTCTGCTTGCACAACTTCGAAAATATTGTTCCGCAATCCGTCTACGAAGAAGCGGGCTTGTGAGCTTCATCCCTTATGACAAAGGGAACATAATTGGCCAGTCTTACGAATTCTCGTTGATACTCCTTGGCGGATCGGTTCCCTTGTCTGATGAGCTTCAGGTTCCTTGCGGCGTCTTCGGATACTGGGGTGGTCGACTCCCGTTGGGAAAGTCATTCTCGGGTTATGGCTGAGGTCGTTCTCGGCCCCCGGCAGGCTCATGATCCTTCTGCCGGGTGCGTGGAACGGCCACTTCCTGCCCCACCACCGTAGTCCTGTCGATCACTTCTTGGTAAGCGGGTAAACCCACCGTCGGTATTACCCGAATAGCGTCGCTATGTAGACCATCCTTGTGAAGGCGAGCCGTGTGGGGTTCGTCTTTCCTAACAAAAAGGGAAAGCGCTCAGCCATGTCGCGTAACCGTTGTTGGAGTAGCCGATTCTCCACTGTTGCCGGAACCGTCGTATCCTCTTCTGCACCATCGATTGAAGAGCAGTTTCGGGCCATTAACCGTGCATACAAAGAAACCAAGTTAGTTCTAGACTTAATTGATATAGCCCCTTCACCTACAAACACTGGGACTCTATCCCCTTTTTCCCCGCGCTCACGCTCGTACGTGACACACCTATACTTTGGTTATCAACTTAGTTAGTCACTTGTGTCATTACATTCTGTGGATGTTGGTCATGATCACCTTGGTTAAAGTTGTTTTCTCTGATACCATAAAATCTGTCACGCCCCGGAGGTTCTAACATTGCGGAAAACGTACCCATTTTTTTTTCTCTAAATCTTTTACCAAACCTTGCCTCCGGCGCGTATCAGACCCGCCACATATACAAATTCACTCCCCAAACGGGTGGAGTCTCCTTTGTATATGCATGGCGTTGCCAACAAGTCGAATACTTTAACCATTCCAACCATGACAGGCAAAGAGGAGAGAACATATTATTTCGCATCATCACCGCTATTCTATAAGACTATAGCATAAACCCATGGGTTTTGAAAATCGGTGCCCACTCGACACCCAGCTTTCTAAAACTTTTTCGCAAACTCTTTGCGCGGCCATTAACTTGAAAGGATAAATCCACGGGTTTTGAAATCGGTGCCCACACGGCACTTGCTTTGAAAACGCTTTTGAATCTGGTTTGTATTTGAAAACAAGCCGCAATTACACATCCTAACATTCACAGTTAAATACAAGATAAACCTCATCCCAACATCCAACAGAAACCCAGTAAATGAATCACAACTAAACTAACCATAGTATAACTAAATAACCAAAAGTAAAGAAAGTAACGTATCGTTTTACTAGCCCTTTCGGCTAATGTCCTCTAACGGATGCCTCACCGTCGTCCCGGGTTCCACCCCTACTCGAACCTGTCACAGAGTGGGTTGTCAGTGACTGATAAAGTAGAAACATGTAAGTAAACGCAATGACAGAACGAACACACCGAATCACCGGAGCATTTACTTTCCCCCTCCCCCTCATGTATCGCTAAATCCCTGTTGAAAGTCCCGCTGGGCACCTACCCCCGTATTCAGAATAATTTGGGCCCCAACCCCAATACCGTACTCATCTTCTTGGTGCCTCCAACCCCTCGACTGCCCAAATAGCAGCCGCCTCCCCTTGAGGGGTCCCCACTAACCTCACCTTGTGGGGTACACGGGTAAATGACTTACTATCTTTCCGGAAAAATACACCCTCTGCAGTGGCCAAACTGCCGGTGTGCGTGTAAGCAATATGAGTATATTTATTGCCTTGCGACCTCAGCCGCATTAATCAGAATAGTATACCGCACCTGCGACCGCAGCCGCTTTGATTGACATCATAAAAGGGATTCACATGCTATGGGGTTAGTCAAACTTTAAACATATCTACTTTATCAAAACGAGTACCCGGAAACGACACCACACCGGTAATAACCAACACCTACCCACCTCGATTATGCGAAACGCATATTCCGGAGACTGAACCTTGCTCTCTGTTGACGCCCGGACCTAGAAGTAGTCCCCAAAAGAGCCATGGTCAGATCAACAATATAGTAGTGGATAAACCGAGCCCAAACAACTCAACAACACTAAGGACACTTGACCCGGCGGTGGCGCCCGCGCGCGTAGAGCGACGCGGCCGCCCCCCGCGGTGTTGCGTGTCGTACGGCCGAGCGGGCACCGGCCCCGCGCGGCATTTGTTGTGACCGCGCGGAACCTAGCTCCGCACGGCGCACGCCGCGGCCGCGCGGGCACCAACCCCGCGCGGTCTTATCCGCAACCGTGCGGACCTCAGCCCCGCACGGCGCAAACCGCGGCAGCGCGGGCGCCGGCCCCGCGCAGCACTTGCCGCGGCCGCGCGGGCACCGACCCCGCGCGCCGCCACCGCGCGGGCGCCCGCCCGCGCGGCATTAGCTGCGGCCGCGCGGGCATGGCCCCGCGCGGCACGTGCTGCCGCCGCCGCGCGGGCACTCGCCCGCGCGGCACAAACCGCAGCCGCGCGGGCAAGGCCCCGCGCGGCATGCACCGCCGCCGCGAGGGCAAGGCCCCGCGCGGCATGCACCGCCTGCGGACGCGCGGGCATGGCCCCGCGCGGCGCGTGCTGCCGCCGCTGCGCGGGCACCCGCCCGCGCGGGCATGGCCCCGCGCGGCATGCACCGCCGCCGCGCGGGCGCCCGCCCGCGCGGTACTAGCTGCGGCCGCGCGGGCATGGCCCTGCGCGGCACCCGCCCCCAGCCGCGCGGGTGCCTGCCCGCGCGGCACTGGCTGCGGCCGCGCGGGCTTGGGCCCCGCGCGGCACGTGCCTCGACCGCGCGGGCGCTCGCCCGCGCGGCACTTGCCGCGACCGCGCGGGCGCCGGCCCCGCGCGGCGCTTGCCGCGGCCGCGCGGGCATCGGCCCCGCGCGGCGTTTGCCGCCGCCGCGCCGGCACCGGCCCCGCGCGGCGTTTACCCTAGCCGCGGCCACGCGGCAAGCTTGATCCCGCGCGGCTCTAGCCGCGGCCGCGCGGGCACCGTCCCAGCGCGGCGCGCATTACGGTCGCGCAGCGACGCCTTAGGCTTCGCGACGCGATACGTTGGGTAGCAAACGGCTACTCCTAAACTCCAAGAAAGACCGAAACCCAAAAACCGCGCGAAACTATACGAAAATAAAATTAGTTTACCTCTAATCGTAGGAGACGGTTATCCGTTCACGCTCCCGGCTTCGGCACGTTTGTCGGGAGGGTTTGGGTCCTTTAGCCTTCACCTTCTTTTCCACCGTTCTCTTCCGATTAGGGTTTCTCCTTTCCTCTTGTTTCCTTCCGGTTAGGGTTTCGTCTTTCTTCCTTTTTTCTTTTCTCTCTTTTCTCTCCGGTTAGAGTTTCCTTTTTCTTTTCTTTTCTCTCTTTTCTCTCCGGTTAGGGTTTCCTCTTTTCTATCCGAAAAGAGATAATTCGTACGTACATTAAACCCACATCCGGATGTTAATAATTAATTAATAATTATTAAGTCATAAGAGATAATTTCTTATCTCTTCGAAAAGCGTGCCGATCTTTTGCACGGATTCCGATGCACACTACGCTTACCGCGATCCTCAAAACCCTATTCCAGAGAATCCATACGTCGGATTTCAATCTCTAATTAATTATTTAATTAATCCTTGGAGATAATCCCTTAGAGATAAATCCTTAAAGATAATTCTTTTAAAGATCATTCGTTTAAGATAATTCCTTACAGATAATTCCTTAAGGATAATTTTTTAAAGATAATTCCTCAATTAATTAATTCCTCAATTAATTAATTCCTCGGAAAGCGTGCCAAATTACTTACGCGGATTTCGATGCACCCCCTGGCCTTTGCGATCACTTTCTACCCCTTTCTGGGAGTTCCGTAAGTCGGAATCCGGATCCGATCGCACCGCCGTTCTCCGTTTTCCGAGCTCTATCGCAGAAAAATATCCGCACCTCCAAATTATCGACTTAAGTAAACCCGTTACATTAATTACTTTAAACGAAAACTTTATTAGCAGGAGGTATAAGGCATTACAAAAATCTATGATATTACACCCTCAAGCAGAGGAAAGGAAAATGGGTGATGAAGGAGTTGAAGAAGAGGTTTTGAGGTGAATTAAAATAGGGAAATGAGAGAGGTGATGAAGTGCTCGTAGTGTGGACCAACCGTTGGAAGCCGAGCGGAGCACGCGCGCGTCGATCCTCATGGAGGCACATTGCAGTTTTCTAGTGAGAGAAAGAGAAAGCTTGGTTTCGATTTATGGAGTTAATTTGGATCTTTCTAGTTGCTGAATTGGTTGTTTTTATTGTCCCGGAGTGGAGGAATGCCCAGCAGAGGGTGCCGCGCGGGCGCGCAGAGGCGCCGCGCGCGGCCGGTGAGGTTGCTGCGCCGGCGCGCTTGGGCGCCGCGCGCTGCCGCTGCGGGCGGCGCGCGCATAAGGCCGCGCGCATGAGGCCACGCGCATGAGGGCGCGTGCTGCAAGCGGCGCGCGCATGCGGCCGCGCGCATGAGGGCGCGCGCGCAGCAAGTGGGCGCCGCGCTTGTGGGCCTTTGAGCGGGCCTTTGTGTTTTTGCTTGGTTAAGCTTTTGGTGTTGTTAAGCTTGGGCATTTTGGTCTTTTCACTGTGCCAACCCTCCAATTCACCCTGTGGACTTCCTTTCTCTATATATTTGGACGACTCCTCCTCCCTTCTCCCCTGGATACAGAGAGAGAAAAGAAAGAAAGAAAGGAATCAGAGAAAAGCATGGAAAAGAAAGAGAAAAGTGGGGAAGTTGGTTTTTAAGCAAGCAAAGGTGCTGCTTGTGTGGTTTTGCTGCGTGGAGCAAAGCGGGGCCGCGCACGCGTCGGCCGTGCGTGAGGTAAGTGTCAGATGTTTCCCTAAATGGATTAAGATTTTTTCTTAGATGGATTTTATGGATTTTGAGCTTGGTTTTGGTTGTGATCCCTTCTTTTCGTGCTGTTGAGCTGAGGCTTGGTATTTTTGCACTGCGCGGAGCCGAGTCGCGGGCACATGTGCGCGCGGGCTGTGTGGTGACTGTGGAGTGAGCCGAAGTGCGCAGATTGTATTAGAGGACTCTCGAGGGACTTGTTCGAGTTTCCGCAGAATTTTTCGGGTTTCGCGACAGTATTCGTGCGCGCGCGGCGCGGTTTTCATTTTTCCGGCAGATTTTTGACAGTGAACGCCCGACACGTCACCGACTTCAGCAATTGCATGCGGAATGCTTTTGAGGTGGGTTGGAATTTCTCCAAAATTTATGGAATGCCCCTTAATGCTCCTGAATGCAATTTGATCATATTTTCCATGCTATTTTCACTGTTTTTACATCTGATAGTTGCCTGGGAATTTTTAGAAAATTATTTAGAACCCCGGATTATTTTTAGTAGACTCCTGATATTATATGACACTAGGTTTCATGCTTTGTTTGCATCATAATTGCACCTGAACCGTTTTAAAAATCGAGAAACCCGTTTTAAGGAAAATCAAGGTTTTCAAAGATGGTTTTTAAATTATGAGTTGCCAAAGGTATGGCATAGGTTCAGGGTATTGTATACTCGTGCCGGGGGGCCGAGTGGATTTTTTTAGAGCATGTGTGTTGAGCTCTAGTGTCATGTGAGATGAGCTCCCCTGTGGGGATTGGAGGATTGCTCTAGATTGGGTTTTTCCGATTTAGTCGTTGAGGTGGGCCTCCGACTTAGATTGAGAGTTTGGGGTTCTGGCAGATTGAGTCGTGGAGGTTTCCCGACTCAGCCATGAGTTGTGCATTATCAGATTGAGTCGTTGAGAGTTCTCCGACAGATCATGTGAGGTTTTGGGCTTTTCTTGTTTGAGTCGAGGAGTCTTTTCCGACTGAGTTGTACTTCTGAGTATTGAGTTGCCGATCTGTTTGATCGTGGACCATAGCCTGCATGTGCCGTTTATTGAGACAGTTGAGATTGATGTGATACTTGAGCTTGTTGGGGTCACTCCCCTCGGGTCACGCTCCGGATGCGTAGATGTGTTGTTGCCCCTGGCCGAGTTACCAGGTGGATACTTGCCCCTGGCCGAGTTACCAGGTGGATACTTGTCCCTGGCCGAGTTACCAGGTGGTTACTTGCCCCTGGCCGAGTTACCAGGTGGTTGATGCCCCTGGCCGAGTTACCAGGAGGTTACTTGATTGAGATTGAGATAGTCGGACAGGACGCCCCACGTAAATCCCGTCCTCATGGGGATGTGTGGTAGTGGGCAGGTGCGTTCCTAGTCGACAGGCGCAGGCTTGACTGGACCCTATGTGCCAGTCTTTGGGATTGTGTGTTATGAGCGGGTGGTCACATATTATGTTCTTAGATGGTTTTTTTTTTCTTTGAGCATTGATACCGAGGCACTTTAGCAGTAGCGAGAGTATGCATAGCATGTTTATGATAGAGTTTCCTTTGAGCTTTATGTTGAGACACATTAGCTGTAGTTTTCCTTCAGCTTATTTATCTATCTACCTATCTATCTGCATACCTATCTATTTTGCCTCCAGTAGACCTAGTGGGCATACCGTGGATATTGGGACGGTACCCACTGAGATCTGCCTTCTGCAGTAGATCTCACACCCGCTGCGGTGACAGGTTGAGGCGGCTGTTCCGGCTTGGTTCGCTCGGAGACAGCAGATCGAGGTGAGGACGCGGCCGATTAGTTCCTTACCAGCATTGAGAGTCTGAGGTAGATGTACCCGGTGTATTTTATGTTTCCACTTTTGTACTGGACATTCTGTGAGACTTTGTACCTAGTGGATTTGTGTACTAGTGGAGTTTTTACTTTTCCAGATGTTCAGTTTTTTTCTATAGCTTTTGGTTTTAGTTTCAGCTCTGATACATGTTTTTAGCTATAGATCTGACTTGCAGGGTAGACGCTTCGTCTGTGCGGCAGTTTCCGTACAGATGGCGGATCTGTTGGCGAGCCCGGGTCGCAGTTCCGACCCCGAGGCGTGACAACGCAGCCTTCTCATACTGCAAAAGAACGCCAGATACAACATCAGTGCAAAAACTTATAAATGTGGGCATCAAAATTGTTAAGGTTTATGTGATTCCAACATCTCTGTCTCTTGTTTAAGAGATTATTACCTCTGGAGCAAGTCTCTGGCAATGCCTGCACCTGTCAACAAGAGAATTAAAGGAGTGGGATTAGCCATTGCATGTTACCAAAAATGTAAAATTAAGTCAAATATCAATACTTCGGAAAGAAGCGCAACTGTGTTGATCTTCAATTCAGGTACTTTAACATCAATCTCAAAACTTATTTTAAAAGCCAAACACTTCTGAAAGTATAAAAAAAAACAACTCTTTGATAAAAATAAGAGCTAGCAACAAACAACTTGTTCTTCACAAACACCATAAATACTACTTAAGAACATCATGAATGCTAAAACTAAAATCTTTCAGTTGTAACATTACATCTCCAAGGGAGATGGGTAACAACATAAGCTCCAAGAAAATTTGGGATGAGAGAAAAAGAACTAAAAGGACATTTTTTTGCATAATCCCAACCAACTAGTCAGTTGAACTAACCAAATGACCAAATCTATGTTTCTAAGTACCAAAAAATCAAGTAAAATACACTAATCCATAGAACGAAGCATCTACAGAACATGGTTTAAACGCTACAGCAATCCTCTGCCAGTGTCTGCTGTGTATGATGCTAGATGAAGTTGTTTCCAAGTTGATCTAAACCTACTACAAAATTAACAGGAAAATGAGGCGAAATCAACACTATACCCCTTCGAACAACTACTCAAACGAATTAATTCATGAGATCTACAACTCCATATCACAGGAACCAAGATTCCCACTCCAAAACCACAAATCAAGCAAAGAACTCAACAGGATCGAGCTAGGGTTAGGGTTTACCATGGGGCGTAGAACTCGACGACAACAAAGGAGTGTTGCGCGACGACCTCGGTGAAGTTAGAGGCGTCGAGGGTGAGAACCGCCGACTCCTCCGCCTCCACCGCCTCCGCCTCCGCCGCCGACGCCTCTGCCCCGGCCTCCCCCTCCGCCCTAGCCGAGGATAAGAAGGAGAAGAGTAGGAGCGCGAGGACGAAGGAGGAGGAGATCCAAACCCTAGAGATCGCCATGGGAGCGGAGACGAGCTCTCTCCCCGTAAGCACGCCGCCTCTATGTTGTAACCTGGTGGTAGAAATGCATGGAAACCCCTCAACTATATAAAATTTGTCATCAGCTCCCGAACTTTTTTTAAAAAAACTTTTTGATTAACTAAAACATTTTTCTAAAATTAACAGCTCAATTAGCCTTTAATGCTTTGAAATTTGAAAAAAAAAAAAAATCAGTTAAAAAGTCCGTTCGAAGTATAAAATTGGATAAAATGTTGATTAATTTACCGAAATTCATGATTCAAATTTTGATAAAAAATAATTCAAAAATAAAAAAATTAAATAGTTTAGGAGCCCAGGGTCTTGGTCAATTTTCACCACATCCTGTAACAGAGTGTGAGAGGTGGGACCCACTTTATATATGTTATGTTTGACTAAAATGCGAAACACTAAAAAGAACCAAAAAAAACATGACACGCGACATATTTTAATGCTATTGGTGATTTATTCGGTAGAAACGCTGTTCCCTGTTTTTCCCGGCGCATCTGATTCAATCAGAATTTCCCCCGCTTATCCCCGTTACCAAACGAAGTGTAAGAAAACACCTCTTTTACAACCAAATAGGCAAATTACCGATACGTCCTCAAGGAGATATTTAATCCTTTTATCATCCTAAATTTTATTTTGAATTTTGAATTTTGAAAAACCATGTCCAACGCCTGTCCACCCCAACTCAACGGGTTTCACGAGAAGAAAAACTATGATTTTACCCAAAATCACAAAAATCGAGTTTACAGTCTGCTTTTCTCGCAAAACGTGCAGATCCGGAAGATCCGGATATCGGATTTGAAATCTGATCGCACTTCAAAATTTTTTTACTTAAAATTTTATTTAAAATCCAAACACTTCAAAATTTAAAACCATAAAATTTTTTAATTACAGATTTTCTATTTTATTTAGAGCAAAACCACATGTTATTAACTCCATAATTTTTTTTTTTACTTAATTTGGTTGTTTTTAGTGATGACTTATTGTGCTCGTCGTTAATTTGGTAGCTTTTAACGACTGCTTATTGTACTCGTCGTTAATTTTGCAGCTTTTAACAACGGCTTATTGTGCTCGTCGTTAATTTGGTAGCTTTTAACGATGGCTTATTGTGCTCGTCGTTAATTTCCAAGCTTTTAACGACGGCTTATTGTGCTCGTCATTAATTTGGTAGCATTTAATTTGGTTGTTTTTAGCGACAACTTATTACGCCCTTCGTTAATTTTGTTGTATTTAGTGACAACTTATTGCACCCGTCGTTAATTTGATTCCTATTAGCGACGACTTATTATGTGCTTGTAGCGACCACGTATTGCACCCGTCGTTAATTTATTTACTTTTAGCGACCATTTATTTCACTCGTCGTTAATTTTGTTGCTTTTAGCGACGAAGTATTGCACCCATCGTTAATTTGATTATTTTTAACGACCATTAATTGTGCCCGTCGTTAAGTTGATTATTTTTAACGATCACTTATTGCGCCCGTCGTTAAAAATTAGTCGTTATAGCTCTAATTTCTTGTAGTGGTAATCATCAACGATAAGCTCTGCACTGCTCTCCTACTCAGGGCATCTACAACCACATTGGCCTTGCCAGGATGGTATAATATATCCACATCATAGTCCTTTAACAGCTCTAACCATCTGCGCTGCCTCAAGTTGAGCTCCTTCTGTGTAAACAGGTATTTCAAGCTCTTGTGGTCAGTATATATCTCGCAGTGTTCCCCATAACGGTAGTGGCGCCACAACTTCAATGCGAATCCCACAGCAGTAAGCTCTAAATCATGGGTGGGGTAATTCTTCTCATAATCCTTAAGCTGTCGAGATGCGTAAGCAATTACTCTACCCTCCTGCATCAGCACGCAACCAAGTCCACTGTGTGATGCGTCACTGTAAATCACATATCCTTTCCCCATAACAGGGAGGGAAAGGATAGGAGCCGACATCAATCTGTTCTTCAAGTCCTCGAAGCTCCTCTGACAGTCCTCACTTCAGATAAACTTAATTTCTTTGCGCGTCAAATGAGTAAGGGGTGTGGAGAGCTTCGCAAATCCTTCCACAAACTGACGATAATACCCAGCCAAGCCCATAAAGCTGCGCACCTCAGAAACGGTCGTCGGTCGGGGCCAATCTCGGACTGCCTCAATCTTCGCCGGGTCTACTTCCACACCTGCGGCTGAAATCACATGGCCTAAGAAAACTACCTCCCGGAGCCGAAACTCGCACTTCGACAACTTGGCGTACAACTTTCTCTCTCGTAGAAGTTGCAGCACAATCCTCAAGTGCTCCTCATGATCAGTGTCGCTCCAGGAGTAAACTAGGATATCATCAATGAACACAACCACGAACCGATCCAGATACGGTCGAAAGATCCGGTTCATCAAATCCATAAAGGCGGCAGGGGCAATAGTCAATCCAAAAGGCATGACGGTGAACTCATAATGCCCGTACCGTGTCCTGAACGCCGTCTTCGGGATATCCTCGGCCTTCACCTTCAATTGGTGGTAACCTGATTGCAGATCAATCTTCGAGAACACACAAGGCCCTTGAAGCTGGTCAAATAAATCATCAATGCGCGGCAAAGGGTACTTGTTCTTGATGGTCACTTTGTTTAATTCTCGATAATCCACACAAAGCCGAAGTGAACCATCCTTCTTTTTCACGAATAGCACCGGCGCGCCCCAAGGCGATACACTGGGTCTAACAAAACCCTTATCCATCAAGTCCTGAAGCTGCGCCTTCAATTCTCGCTGCTCAGCCGGTGCCATTCGGTAAGGAGCCTTAAATATTGGCGCAGTTCCAGGGACTACGTCAATCAAAAACTCAATCTCCCTATCCGGTGGCATACTAGTCAACTCCGAGGGAAAAACATCCGGAAACTCGTGAGCAACAGGGATATCCCCGAGTCCCGGAGCCACCGTAGGCTCCTCCACCACACTAGACAAAAAGGCTACGCATCCACTACGAATCATCTGCCTCGCTCGAGAAGTCGAAACTATAGAGGCGAAGAAGGTACTCTGGCAGCCCCGATACACAAACACCTCCTGGCCTGGCTCGCTAAAGGTGACCGTCCTCGCGGCACAATCAATAGTCGCGAAATACCAAGCCAGCCAATCCATCCCCAGTACCACATCAAAGTCCCGCAGTGTAGTGTCCTGGCGGTCCAATGCCTTTGAATACCTTCTTTTTATGACGGAGTTGTTAGGGAAGCTTTTCACTGTGTTTTCTGCAATGGACCGTCCTGGACCGCGAGTATTTTTTTTTGCGTTTGAGCTCGGAAAATGGAGAACGGCAAAGCGATCGGATTCGGATTCTGATTTACGGATCTCCCGGAATGGGGGTCAAAGCGTTTGCCTTTGGGTGGTGCATCAGAATCCGTGCTAAGTGGCCGACACGCTTTCCGAGGCGATCGGACGGGATCGTTCTACGATAAGACTTTTTTTATCTTATTTATGCTATTGGTTTATTTTATTTATTTTTGTAGTACCTCGACCTTCCCGTTTTCCGTTTTGGTCCTAATTGAATCCTTTCAGTTGTTAGGGGGGTTGAAGTTCGAGAATTTCTGGGCTGATCGTCGGGGTTTGCGGGTATTTTGAGGTGGTAGAGCTCGCAAAATGGTGAACGGTGGCGCGATCGGATTTGAATTCCGACCCCGGGATCTCCCAGAAATATTTTTTGAAGTTACTATCAGTTTGGGCGCATTGGAATGCGTGCCGGCGATCGGCACGTTTTCTGAGGTGATCTGGACCCCCCGTTCTTCTTCGAATGGCTTAGAGTGTTAACTGGGGTTTAATTTTAAATTCTCTTCGTATCGTTTAAGCCTGATCGGGGGTACGGGAAGAAACCCCAAAACCTTTTTCCCTCTTCTCAAGGAAACGGCGGAGGGAACCGAGACTGAGAAATGGGGAGAGAAAAAGGGGAAATCACCTCTTTTTTGCGGGATTGATCGGGCGTGGAGGGGACGATCCACTTCCTTCCTCCTCCTCCTCCGGCGGAATCAAGGTGAGCAGTTCGAGTTTTTCGGTTTTTCCTTTGTAGGGTTTCTTATCGATGTCGCGTGCGATGCGAGTTGTCAAACGGGAGGCCGCCGCCGCCGTTGTCGTGTTCACGGGGTCGTCGCCGCACCCGCCGTGGTCGCGGGGTCGCAAACGGAGCCGAAACGGGAAACGATGAGGGTCACCGTTCACCCCGTACGGCTTCAGGCCACGCGGTCCACCGGACCAGGCGTGCACCCGGCGCACGCCTACACGGCCCAGGGAGGCGGACCCGGCGCACGGGCGCGTGCGCCAACCCAGCCCAGGCCCCGCGGTGCACGCGCCAGGCGTGCACCCGGCACACGCCACCGCAGCCCGATGGTGCGGACCCGGTGCACGGGCGCGTGCGCCAGCCCAGCCCAAGCCGCGCGGTGCACGCGCCAGGCGTGCACCCGGTGCTCGCCATCGCAGCCGCGGGAGAGGTGGACCCGGTGCGCGCTCCTGCCGTGCGCGGCCCGGCCCAAGCCGCAGCGGTCCACCGCTGCGGCGTGCTCCCGGTCTGCGCCGTCGCCGTCTGTTGTCGTGGACCCGGTCCACGCCTGGACCCGTGCACCGCCCTCAGCCTAAAGGTCCGGAAGCTCCGTTTTTAGCCCGTTTCGCCCCGTTTTTGAGTGTTTTTGATCACGACAATATTTTTTAACAACTTTTCTTACTGTAGCTTTTTCGGGCACAAGGTGGGAAGGTTTTAGCTGGAGTTTCCACACATCTTCTTCTTCGCATTTGAGGTGGGTACCCCTTAGAACCTCTTTGTGCATATTCTCGTTACTATTATGTTTATCATGTTAAGGGGTAGCGGGGGTGACGTGGGCCTCAGGATTAATGAACGTCGCGGTGGGAGATTGGACGGGCAATTCGTCCTCTCCGAACAACAGTAGGGTTGTTCGGGGCACACTAGCTATGAGGATGGCGACCGGTGCGACCAGTCGGAAGTCGGAAGGTGGGTTCCTCTTTCGACAGTTCTTGAGTCGGAAAACGTGGGTAATTGGTAAGAGCAAAGGTTTGACATGTTAAAATATTGCTAACCCCCGTATTTTGCTTATGTTTCACTGTCATCATATTTGTGGTGACTGAGGGTCACGGTGCTCGAGGATACATCCCGTTGTGGGGAATTTTTTCGGTGTTTTGAATTACGGTATTGTGGGAAAGGTGTAAGAGTAAGTAGTTGCATCATTTAATATTGTTAACTCCCGTTACCATTTATCATATGCTCTTATCGATGTTATAGCGACCAAGTGTCGCAGTGCCCTATATTATGTGTGTGTATGTGGGTTTTCATTCTAAGGTTTAGTGTCGGGTTTCGAAAACTGTAAACACTGTCAATTACTCGTCTAACTGTACTAATGTTTGGTGATCTCTATGGTTCGTTACTATCGGTTTTGTCTTGTGTACTTGGTTACGATGCTCGAGGCTACAGCACGCGCACCTACGGTTTGGCCACCGCAAGGGTGCGCTTTTCCGAAAAAGTGGTCTATGACCCGTGTACCCCACGAGGTGACGTAGTGGGGGCCCTCCCTGGGCGAGGGGGGGCTAGAGGCACCAAGGTGTGAGCGGTGCGACCCGTCGAGGTAGGCGCATGGCGTGGTTTACCGATGTAGTTGCTCGGTGGTGTACCGATGTGGTTGCTCGGTGGTGTACCGATGTGGTTGCTCGGTGGTGTAGGTACTCGGTGGGGTTGCCGGGACAGGTGTCCGGATTAGGTTATGCAGGAGTATCGTGGTTTGCCCTTTGAGGAGGGCGGTTGCTCTGGATAGTTTTCACGGTTTGCCTTAGTTACAGTTCTCCTGCATTTCATCTTTTATACCATGTGTCGCTGATTTCCCACTCTGTGACAGTATCTTTCAGGAGTGAGAGCTAGGACGACGGTGAGGCCGTGGCAGGAGCACTTTTGGTCCTTCAAGGCCATAGACTGTATTTACTTCTTATTATGCGCATTTCATTTCCTGTTAGTAGCTTACTGTGTGGATTTCGATACCCTTGTGGGGTCGGTGTGGATGTTGGAATGTTTGTCATACCTTTGTGGATGGATGTTTGCTTTACTATCGGAAAGTTGGCCGTTTTTAAACTAAAAAGAAAAAGAAAGAAAACATTACGAAAAGGATTTGAAAAATATTGGTGTCGAGTGGGCACCGTTTTCAAAACTCTGTGGATTTATGGGTTTCGAAATAATTTTGGAAAACACAGGTGTCGAGTGGGCACCATTTTCAAAACCCTGTGTATTTATGGATTTCAAATGGCTTTGTAAAACCTGGGTGTCGTGTGGGCACCGTTTTCAAAACCCTGTGGATTTATCCTTTCCAAAATAAATCGGCCTCTTTGTTACTTGTAGAAAAAATGGTTGTATGTGCTCGATTGTCGATCTAGTGTGGTTAAAGTGATGTGTGTATGATTGTTGTAGTCGGGACGCCGTGCATATACAAAGGAGACTCTGCCCGTTTGCAGAGTGAATTTGTATATGCGGCGGGTCTAGGCACGCACCGGGGAAGAACGGTTTCAAAAAAAAACATATGCAAAAATTGAGAGCTAAACGGTGACATTTCTTCCGCGTGTTTAAAACCCCCGGGGTGTGACAGATTAAGATGGTATCAGAGAGAAACAACTTTAACCACAGTAGTCGTTGTCCAACATCCATAGGGTACATCATCACTAGCTACTAACCAATGAAATGATCAGGGCATTGATGCGTAGAGATGCGAGAGTGCGGGGATTGTTAAGTTTTGTTTTTCGGTTTAGCTCGGGTGTTGTGCTAGTGCAGTCGGGTTGATTTGGAGGTTGGGGTCGAGGCCGGCTGCCACCGGGGCCTTGATGGTTGCTATGTGTCAATGGATTAGACAACCAGCATAGGACACGGCGGGTCTGCTAACGGTGTTTATGCACTTCGTTCGGCTGTGGGCACAGCAGATCATTGCGCCGGCTTTTGTTTTTTTTTTCCGAACCCCTTCCTCTGCCGACGTTCGGGTCGTCGTCTGTAACAGTGACGGGTGGTAGTGCAACCCACCGGTGTTTGTTAGTGTGTCGGCCGTTTGTCGGTCGTGGGTAACTGGACAGCCTTTTGTCTAAACTTGTACCTTATAGGTCTTCTAGTGTTAGGTTATAGCAGGTAGTCGGCCGATTCTTTTTGCACCATGGGCAAGGTATGGGTGGGAATGAGGATTCTTCCCCTATGGTTGTTACCCATAGGTCGGCTTTTTACCGTAGACACTGCGATGGTTGTAGAAATTGTCGTGATGGGGTCTCGGGTTGCTCCTTTGGGTTAGAAAGGGGGACCACCCGGACTAGTAAATCTTATTCGTTTGAGTTCGATTTCGGTTAGGTTGTCCTACTGGTGGGTTGGCGCGTGATCCCTCGAGTGCGTTTAGTGAACCTAGGCAACTTTTGACAAGGTTCTTCTCGCTGCTTTCGTTGCTTGTCTTCTTCCGACCTTTTAGGCTTCGGATGGATAGTCTACTGTACCTGGAGGTCATTGTTGAGCGGACCTAGAGCTTAGATTGTCTCCTAGTTGGAGTGTCACTGTTTGGTTTGGAGATTTACCGCTCGATTAGATGCCCGGTGCTTGGAGGGGCAACGGATTGGGACCGAGAGTTAGTGGTTAATTAGAGTGTCGCACCCCGTCGGTGCCAGGACGGAGGTAGGACCTTACCTTGTGGGTTTTGTCGCCAGCTTCCCATGACTAAGGCATAGTCTTGGGGCTTAGTTTGGGAGCGTTTTGGGGTCGTTGATCAATTGGGGCAGGTGTGGGTCAGGGCGGATCTGTCGACTACTTGGAGCTTTAGCACTGGTCACTTTTGGCTAGGATGCCCTGTACGCAGCTCTTTCTGTGGGGTAGACCTTGTGATAGGTTTTAGAGTTGAAACCCAACTTTAGTTTTGATCGTCGCCTCGGTAGAGCAAACAGACGGAACGGGTGGTCCGGGATGGTGGTTATGCTCCGAGCTTGTGGCCCGTGTTGGTGACGGGTGGAAGTGGCCCGTGTTGGTGACGGGTGGGAGCGGTCTGTGTTGGTGACAGGTGAGTTCGTTGTTTTCAGGGGAGAATTTATGGTAGTTAGTAATCCAGCCTGTTTTGCTGCCAGCCCCCTTAGAGACTTGAGAGGGTGTTAGTGAGTTGTTCGTTTGTCTTTGGGTTAGTTGTTTTGGACATTTAGGGGCCCATCGGTTCGGGCTTGGCGGTATGACTGGGGTACCTCGACGCATCGCGAGACTTTTGTTGCTGACTGCTCAGCGCCGGCAGAGGTGGTTTGTGGACCGGTGGCGTCGTGACGGGGAACTCCGAGTCGGGAAGCAGGAATACGACGAGGTGCTGGGCATAGATTGGTTCATGAGGTATCGGGCGGAATTGAGTGCCCGAGCTGCCAGAGTTGAAGGAAGAGATACTGTCAGAGGCACACTGCGCTCCCTATGCGACGCATCCGGGTGACACGAAGACGTACAAGGACCTCAAGCAGAATTTTTGGTGGACTAAACTGAAAAAGGGGAGGTAACACAGTTCGCTACTCGCTGGTCGGATGGTTAACAAGTAAAGGCCAAACATCAGCGCCGGCGGGGAAAACCACAATCTCTACATGTACCAGAGTGGAAATAGGAGCGAATCAGCACGGAATTCGTCACGGGTCTTCCGCATCGCATCAAGGACACGATGCGGTTGGAGTCACAGTGGATTGACTGATGAAATCGGCTCTTTTCCCACCCATCCATACGACATGGACTAGGGACACTCGGCTCGTGTCGAACCTTTGGCAAAGTCTACAATGAGCTCTAGAGACTAAACCACACTTCAGCACGGCGTTTCACCCCCAGACCGACGGACAGTCCGAGCGAGCAATCCGGATTCTCGAAGATATGCTTCGAGCCTGCGTACTTGATTCGGATGATGGATGATCACTGCTGTTGAGCTTAGAGAGGACCTGAGCTTCGATGAAACACCGGTGCGGATCTTAGCACGGGAGGACAAAAAGGGTTGCGCAACCGGACGATCCCCTATGTGAAGGTGTTGTGGAGCCACCAGGAAGAACGTGAAGCGACGTGGGAACTAGAGTCAAAGATGGAGGAGTGCTACCCAGTTTTATTCGTTGCGGACCAGGGTTAAGTTTCGAGGACGAAACTTGTTTTAAGAGGTGAGTGATGTAGTGTCCTGGCGGTCCAATGCCTTTGAATACCTTCTTTTTATGACGGAGTTGTTAGGGAAGCTTTTCACTGTGTTTTTTGCAATGGACCGGCCTGGACCGCGAGTATTTTTTCTGCGTTTGACCTCGGAAAACGGAGAACGGCAAAGCGATCGGATTCGGATTCCGATTTACGGATCTCCCGGAATGGGGGTCAAAGCGTTTGCCTTTGGGTGGTGCATCAGAATCCGTGCTAAGTGGCCGGCACGCTTTTCGAGGCGATCGGACGGGATCGTTCTACGATAAGACTTTTTCATCTTATTTATGCTATTGGTTTATTTTATTTATTTTTGTAGTACCTCGACCTTCCCGTTTTCCGTTTTGGTCCTAATTGAATCCTTTCAGTTGTTAGGGGGGGTTGAAGTTCGAGAATTTCTGGGCTGATCGTCGGGGTTTGCGGGTATTTTTAGGTGGTAGAGCTCGCAAAACGGTGAACGGTGGCGCGATCGGATTTGAATTCCGACCCCGGGATCTTCCAGAAATATTTTTTGAAGTTACTATCAGTTTGGGCGCATCGGAATGCGTGCCGGCGATCGGCACGTTTTCCGAGGTGATCTGGACCCCCCGTTCTTCTTCGGATGGCTTTGAGTGTTAACTGGGGTTTAATTTTAAATTCTCTTCGTATCGTTTAAGCCCGATCGGGGGTGCGGGAAGAAACCCCAAAACCTTTTTCCCTCATCTCAAGATAACGGCGGAGGGAACCGAGACTGAGAATCGGAGAGAGAAAAAGGGGAAATCGCCTCTTTTCTGCGGGATTGATCGGGCGTGGAGGGGACGATCCTCTTCCTTCCTCTTCCTCCTCCGGCGGAATCAAGGTGAGCAGTTCGAGTTTTCCGGTTTTTCCTTTGTAGGGTTTCTTGTCGATGTCGCGTGCGATGCGAGTTGTCAAACGAGAGGCCGCCGCCGCCGTTGTCGTGTTCACGGGGTCGTCGCCGCAGCCGCCGTGGTCACGGGGTCGCAAACGGAGCCGAAACGGGAAACGAGGAGGGTCACTGTTCACCCCGTACGGCTTCAGGCCACGCGATCCACCGGACCAGGCGTGCACCCGGCGCACGCCTACACGGCCTAGGGAGGCGGACTCGGCGCACGGGCTCGTGCGCCAGCCCAGCCCAGGCCGCGCGGTGCACGCGCCAGGCGTGCACCCGGCGCACGCCTCCGCAGCCCGATGGTGCGGACCCGGTGCACGGGCGCGTGCGCCAGCCCAGCCCAGGCCGCGCGGTGCACGCGCCAGGCGTGCACCCGGTGCTCGCCATCGCAGCCGCGGGAGAGGTGGACCCGGTGCGCGCTCCTGCCGTGCGCGGCCCGGCCCAAGCCACAGCGGTCCACCACTGTGGCGTGCTCCCGGTCTGCGCCGTCGCCATCTGTTGTCGTGGACCCGGTCCACGCCTGGACCGGTGCACCGCCCTCAGCCTAAAGGTCTGGAAGCTCCGTTTTTAGCCCGTTTCGCCCCGTTTTTGAGTGCTTTTGATCACGACAATGTTCTTTAACAACTTTTCTTACTGTAGCTTTTTCGGGCACAAGGTGGGAAGGTTTTAGCTGGAGTTTCCGCACATCTTCTTCTTCGCGTTTGAGGTAGGTACCCCTTAGAACCTCTTTGTGCATATTCTCGTTACTATTATGTTTATCATGTTAAGGGGTAGCGGGGGTGACGTGGGCCTCCAGATTAATGAACGTCGCGGTGGGAGATTGGACGAGCAATTCGCCCTCTCCGAACAACAGTAGGGTTGTTCGGGGCACACTAGCTATGAGGATGGCGACCGGTGCGACCAGTCGGAAGTCGGAAGGTGGGTTCCTCTTTCGACAGTTCTTGAGTCGAAAAACGAGGGTAATTGGTAAGAGCAAAGGTTTGACATGTTAAAATATTGCTAACCCCCGTATTTTGCTTATGTTTCACTGTCATCATATTTGTGGTGACTGAGGGTCACGGTGCTCGAGGATACATCCCGTTGTGGGGAATTTTTCCGGTGTTTTGAATTACGGTATTGTGGGAAAGGTGTAAGAGTAAGTAGTTGCATCATTTAATATTGTTAACTCCCGTTATCATTTATCATATGCTCTTATCGATGTTATAGCGACCAAGTGTCGCGGTGCCCTATATTATGTATGTGTATGTGGGTTTTCATTCTGTGGTTTAGTGTCGGGTTTCGAAAACTGTAAACACTATCAATTACTCGTCTAACTATACTAATGTTTGGTGATCTCTATGGTTCGTTACTATCGGTTTTGTCTTGTGTACTTGGTTACGATGCTCGAGGCTGCAGCACGCGCACCCGCGCTTTGGGCACCGCAAGGGTGCGCTTTTTCGAAAAAGTGGTCTATGACCCGTGTACCCCACGAGGTGACGTAGTGGGGGCCCTCCCTGGGCGAGGGGGGGCTAGAGGCACCAAGGTGTGAGCGGTGCTACCCGTCGAGGTAGGCGCCTGGCGTGGTTTACCGATGTAGTTGCTCGGTGGTGTACCGATGTGGTTGCTCGGTGGTGTACCGATGTGGTTGCTCGGTGGTGTAGGTACTCGGTGGGGTTGCCGGGACAGGTGTCCGGATTAGGTTATGCAGGAGTATCGTGGTTTGCCCTTTGAGGAGGGCGGTTGCTCTGGATAGTTTTCACGGTTTGCTTTAGTTACAGTTCTCCTGCATTTCATCTTTTATACCATGTGTCGCTGATTTCCCACTCTGTGACAGGATCTTTCAGGGGTGAGAGCTAGGACGACGGTGAGGCCGTGGCAGGAGCACTTTTGGTCCTTCAAGGCCATAGACTGTATTTACTTCTTATTATGCGCATTTCATTTTCTGTTAGTAGCTTACTATGTGGATTTCGATACCCTTGTGGGGTCGGTGTGGATGTTGGAATGTTTATCATACCTTTGTGGATGGATGTTTGCTTTACTATCGGAAAGTTGGCCGTTTTTAAACTAAAAAGAAAGGAAAGAAAACATTGCAAAAAGGATTTGAAAAATATTGGTGTCGAGTGGGCACCGTTTTCAAAACTCTGTGGATTTATGGGTTTCGAAATAGTTTTGGAAAACACAGGTGTCGAGTGGGCACCATTTTCAAAACCCTATGTATTTATGGATTTCAAAACGGCTTTGTAAAACCTGGGTGTCGTGTGGGCACCGTTTTCAAAACCCTGTGGATTTATCCTTTCCAAAATAAATCGGCCTCTTTGTTACTTGTAGAAAAAATGGTTGTATGTGCTCGATTGTCGATCTAGTGTGGTTAAAGTGATGTGTGTATGATTGTTGTAGTCGGGACGCCGTGCATATACAAAGGAGACTCTGCCCGTTTGCAGAGTGAATTTGTAAATGCGGCGGGTCTGGGCACGCACCGAGGAAGAACGGTTTCTAAAAAAAACATATGCAAAAATTGAGAGCTAAACGATGACGTTTATTCCGCGTGTTTAAAACCCCCGGGGTGTGACACGCAGCTGTCTCAAGACCATCAGGTCCGCTGGCATAATCCAGGACTCAATCTGCACTGGGCAGGACAAACAACACTCCTCTACATGCAAAGTATGATCGAAAATCTGAACCTCTAATGCACGTGGCAACCGACCTACCTCTAATCCATGTAACGATGCAAATGCTCTACTAACAAAAGAATGTGATGCACCGGTATCAAATAAAGTGTGAACTCTAATACCAAAAAGTAAAGTGATACCTGCCACCACACGGTCGGCTGCTGAGGAGTCCTCTATCTGGGCGGCGTAGACCCATCCGCTCTGAGCTAGAGGTCGATAGTCGGTAGGGTGGGAGGAAGGGGATATGCTCGTTGGAGCATAGGGCCGCTGGGCTGGCGGTCGCTGCTGAGGTGAAAAAGGAGCTGATGCCGAAGAAGGTGCCGCAGATGTCGTAAGGAGGCATGAGGCTCACAAGTGCCCGGCCTGTCCACAGCCATAACAATGTCGCCACCTCTGGTCACAGGTGCCGAGAAAATACTGACCACCACAGAAGATACAACTGCCAGGGACCCATAACTGCTGCGACTGCTGCTGCTGCTGAGACTGTCGCTGCGATCTCTGCTGCCTCGGCTGGGACCTCTGCTGCTGCTGCTGATGCGGTGGCCTCTGAGATCCACCAAGCCCTCGCTGCTCCGAACGCCCACGGCCTGAAAACTGAGGCCGCGGCGGTCGGGGCGGTCTTCACGAACTGGCCTGTCCCCCGTCCTCCGATGCTGGCCGCTTCCTGTCGGAGCTCTGCGCGACAACACCGCCTCGCCTGGCGACTACATGGTCTCCTCTCTCTACCCACTGTCGGAAGCTGCTGGGCATGCACCAATGTATAAATCTCAATACGGAGACCTACCTCAAATAACTCCACCTGATGGGGTCCATCCAGAGTAACAAATGGCACGCAGTTAAGCAACTGCTTGAACTCTTGATAGTAGGCCTGTACTGGTCGGTCGCCTTGCTGCAGGTTCTTCAGATCATCCTCTAGCTTCCGCTTTACACTCGTAGAAAAGTAGGTGTCCAGAATCATACGGCGGAACTCTGACCAGGGTAGCTGCCGGGTAACCTGAAACTCCAGTGGCTCTACCCGCGGCCACCAGGCGTCTGCATCTCCGTCCAACACAGTGCACGGCCATGTGCACCCGATACCTCGAATTGATGAAGAAGTCCCGAAATAACTTCTCCATCGCTGCCAACCACATCCCAATCTCCCACGGTTGTGTATCCCGCCCTGAAAATTTAGGCGGTCCCCGCTGACAGAACTTAGTGAGCTTGTCAGCGATATCCATCTCCTCAGTCGGGTCAACGGCTGGATCGCTCCCTGTGCCCCGCTACTCGACGATGGCGTCGTCGGTACAAGTGGTACAACTGGTGGTGCCGGGGCCTCAAAAGCAGTCGGGGGCGGTGCCTCTCTCTGGGCGAGCAACTGATCAATCCTCTGCTCCTGCCGACGATGGCTTTCTGCCAACTGGGTCATAATGGCCCTCAACTCACTGAGCTCAGAAGGTCTCGACTGCTCTGGCTCCTCCGGGGGTATAGGGGTACCCCGGGTAGGGATCTGACGTCGGGGAGGCATACTGCCACAAGAAACCACACGTCAGTAACAAAACCACATTCGACCCAATCTAGCGAAAGTCAAAGACATCTCCCTATTTCTGTAACTTTATGTTGTCTGCAGCCAACATAATTGTCCACCAGAAATCGGATATGCCAATCCCTCTTCACTCACTGGAAGAGTCCAATAAATAAATTGCCGACTTTCGCAGAATATCGCGTCACTCATGCCCTGTCATCCTAGGGTCTGCCACAAGCCTAGGGTTTCCTAAGTCCCAACTGACCTATCCCTAAGCTCTGATACCAACCTAATCTGTCACGCCCCGGGTGTAAACCAGAACCTGGGCCCGTCCACAGATCCGCTGTGCACACGGAATTTCCCGTGTATACGAAGCGCTGGTAACCTGCTCAGATAAAAGAGATTTAATAAAGGAGCATAAAAACAGAGCTGAACTAAAACTAATACAACTCAGACCAAAGCGAAAAATAAAAGTACAATATAACTCTCAATAAGTACAGGTGTCTCTCCCAGCTCACCAAATAAATACAACCAGCTGGCTGAAGCCAGACCCAAAATCAAAGAAAATACAACTGTCTGAGTGTATAAGGGATACAATCAAAATACTGCTATGCTCACAGACGGGGTAGATGACTATCTAGTCCGCTATCCTGTTACCTCGATCTGCCGAAGAAGGCCCAACTACTCCCGCAGAGGACTCTGCAAAACAGGGGAGAGCAAAAAGAAAAAGGATAATGGGGGGTGAGAACTACTATAAAAACAGTAGCCTCCCCTAGTAGGTTAAGCCTCAAACTCTGACATGCCCACTAGGTCTACCAGAGGCGAAAAGGAAAGAGAAGTGGTATGCTATGAATATAACTGCTGAAGAAAAAGCTACCACTAATATGCCTCTAAATGCCGAGCCAAAAAGAGTAGCTATTCGAGTGCATCAGTAAATGAGTCTACCAACATAACCCAATCAGATGAACCGGTATAAATCCCGGTACTGCCTGCTCTGTCATCAATCTCACAAACTCAGTATCTCCAACTATCCAACTGACCGGCACCCGTCACGGTCTAAAGCCTACTCCGGAGTGGCACTCAAGGGGAGCGACCCACACGAGTAAAGTATCACTGTCACAGGTATCACAATATAGCAGGACTGGATCATAACCATGATCAAGGTGGGAAAAATCCATCCACTAAAAAAATCCAATCCCCAATCTGATGCATAAGTAAAACATCCGGCCAACCGCCCAATGTTCGCGGTCGCCGCAACACCCCACATACCCACAATCTAGTATAACCAATCCCAAAACGACAATCTCGGCTACACTATCCTACAACCCTGCTCGAACCCGAGCTGCTAATACCCTGAGTCTAACAATAAAAGGAGAAAAAACTAACAATCATGGTTTCTCCTAAGTCAAATTCCAGCATGATAGTGTAGCAGAAAAAGGTGGCCTATCTAGATGTCCATACAAGCATGCCAATGTCCCAAAGTGATAAGGAATACAGTTAACAGTTTTCTAGCGTGTTGGCATAAAAAAAAAATTATAATAAAAAAAAAATAGGTTGGTCCGTAATATTGATTTGTCTATATAAGCCCCGTAAAAAGCCCAAAATTTTTAACATATTAATAATTTGGGTTCAACAAATTCAATTCTTTAATAGGCCAGTTGTGAACACAAGCTTAGGCCATTTGTGAACACAAGCTTATGGGTCTCATCAAAGCTCCGTCGATTTTTAAGTCGGATCCTATTTTTTTGTGCCCAGCGGGCCTTAGAATATAGTCAACTCCTTGTTTAAAGATTCAATTTCAAAAATTATGTTCAAATTGAATTTTGAATTTTGAATTTTGAATTTCAAATTTTTAATGAAATTCCAAAATATCTCTCAAATCCCACCTATACTCAAATTTGAATTTATCTCTCAAACGTCACCTGTACTCAAATTTAAATTTTTGAATTCAGCCGAAATCCTTCATCCATCAATTATCTCAAAATATCTTTCAGCCGATTTATTCAAATTTATATTCGAAATTCAAATCCTCAACCAAATTCCAATAAAAATTTGAATTCAACCAAATTCCCTCGTTCGAATCCTCCAACATATTCAATTTTGAAATCTGAACATTCCCATAACATATTCAATTTTAAAATTTAAAATTTGAAATTTAAATACAACCATTTGAACATAACCGTTCAATTTTGAAATTTGAACACATATTGAAATTTGAACATAATCGGTTAATCTTAAAATTCGAACATATTCAATTTCAAAATTTGAAATTTAAAATTTGAAATTTGAAATTTGAAATTTGAAATTTGAAATTTGAATATAACGATTTCCCCAACGCACGTATTTTTCCTCAACGAACCCACGCACGTCGTTTCTCAACAAACCCGCACATTCTCGCCAACCCTTTAACAAATCCTAACAAACCTCACGCGATATTTCTCTACCACTTCCCACTATAAATAGAGGTATATTTTTCTTTGGCCTGAGCTGAAGACAACCTCCCAAATTACGCCACAAAAGAAAACTCCTGCCATATTCCACCACAAAAAATAGAACCTCCCATATCCCACCGCAAAAAAAATCAACCTCCCATATTCCACCACAAAAAAAAAACCTCCTCCCAGACTCCACTACATATCTCTCATCGCAAAAAAAAATCCTCGACTCCTCCGATCGACTTCCTCGACTCCTCCGAGCGACTTCCTCAACTCCTCCGAGCGACTTCCTCAACTCCTCCGAGCGACTTCCTCAACTCCTCCGAGCGACTTTCTCGCCCTTGCTTTTTTTACGTATTTCTCAGGTTCAAAAGAAAGAGAGAACAAAAAAAAAAGAAAAAAAGAAAAATTAATAAACAAATTTCTTTGAAAGCCGGTTTGGGAACTCCGCGGACGACCCTTACTTCAGGTTGAAAAGAAAGAGAAAAAAAAAAAGAAAAAAAAGAAAAATTAATAAACAAATTTCTTTGAAAGCCGGTTTGGGAACTCCGCGGACGACCCTTACTTCAGGCTGAAAAGAAAGAGAAAAAAAAAAAAGAGAAAAGAAAAAAAAAAAGAAAAATTAATAAACAATTTCTTTGAAAGCCGGTTTGGGAACTCCGCGGACGACCCTTACTTCAGGCTGAAAAGAAAGAGAAAAAAAGAGAAAAAAAAAAAAAGAAAAAAAAGAAAAATTAATAAACAAATTTCTTTGAAAGCCGGTTTGGGAACTCCGCGGACGACCCTTACTTCAGGCTGAAAAGAGAAACAAAAATAATAATAGGAAAAGAAAAGAGAAGAAAAAAACCGGTTCGGATGATTTCTTCGGACATCCGAACCTAGGTTAAGCCAAAAAGGAATCGCTTCGGATTCCAAATCAAATTACATTGAACCTCAAGATAAGTCAAAGTGGATTTCGGATCCCAAATAATTCAAAAAAAAAAAGGAATTTCTTCGGATCCCACACCAAAATAAAATAACGGTATTTCTCCGGATCCCAAGATAAAATTAAAAAATTTTCTTCGGACGCCAAATAAAATAAAAGGGGATAAATAGGAATTTCTTTGAATCGAGATAAAATTCAAATGAGTCCTAATCAACTGGTAGCCTAAGTCCGATTCAAAAAGGACTAATAAATGAACTCAATAAGGCTCACCCCATATGCGGGCCTCAAAGCTACCTGTATGAAAATAAGGCCCAGTCCACATACGGGTCCTAAATTCAGTCCAGATATAATATAAGTCGAGTCCACAAATAAAACCCAAAACCTATTCGATCCACAAACATCCATAAATGAAACCCAAAACCCATTCAATCTCATTGCCTTAACATATATAATTAAGGCAAAATTATATTCAAACCGACTAGATTCTAAATCATATACTTAGAATTTAGTCAAATCAAATTTGATCGGGCTCTAACCCATATACTTAGAGTTCATCCAAACCAACCCAACTAATCCTAATACATATACTTAGGGTTAGTCAACCTCTCACTCTAGCACATATAACTAGAGTGAAAAACATATCAAACTCGGCCAATCCTAATACATATAGGACTTAGCCACCCCCTACTCTCGAGTAGCATCGAATCCGACCCACCTCAATACATATCCTTGGGGTTTGGTCATGTATCCACTTTGGAACATACGCCAAATATGGAATCAAATATAATTGGACTCTAATACATATACTTAGAGCCAATTGAATCCAATTAAACTCTAACATATATTTAGAGTTTAATATCGACTATTCCTCAACACATATGCTCGGGATCTAATCAATTGCAAACCTAGCCAAATCCTAATTCGGATACGATTTATTCTATCCTCCCCGCAAAAGTCTCTTAATCGAAGGTGCCCCAATCACATGGGGGTAATTAACAATAGATGCTTGCGTCTATTGGAAGTCATGGATCCGCAATACCTGATACCCACATATACCCACCCATATTCAAATATTAATCTGAATCGTGAATACCATCCCACGGGAATCCCAAGAGGAACCGTGCGAGATGAGTCATTCGAGATCGCAGACAAAATGGCACGCCCGGTGGGACCTGACTTCTCCTTCCATCTTTGAGACCTTTAATATATATATATATATATATATATATATATATATATATATATATATATAAAAAAAAAAAAAAAAAACCAAAAAAAAAGAATAAAAAAAAACAAAAACAAAAAAAACAAAAACAAAAAAAATGAAAAAAAAAAGGAAAAAAAAAGGAAAAAAAAAACAAAAAAAAAAACAAAAAAAAAAAAAAAAAAAAAAAAGAAAAAAAAGAAAAAAAAAGAAAAAAGAAAAGAAAAAAAAAAAAGAAGATGAAAAAAAGCGGTGAAGGTGAATCCTAACGATTACATTGAGAAAATAGCACCAACATATATGAACATGGCTGCTTTTACTGGGGGCATGATTACCTTTACTATCCTTTCCCAATAATGCACAAAATATGGTCAATTTCTCGGCTGCAACATCGAAAAAATAATCTAATGGGGGCATACCCAATCCTCTTCATCAACCCGTAGGTAAACAGCTCACCTACTCACCTACATCCAAAAGGGTGGTGTTCAAAGAAAAGCTCATATTTTCGAAAAAAAAAAAAAAAATCTCAAAAAAAAAAAGAAAAAAAAAATCTCTCAAAAAAAAAGAAAAAAAAGAAAAAAAAAAGGAAAAAAAATCTCTCAAAAAAAAAGAAAATAAAGAAAATAAAATGAAAAAAAAATTCTCTCAAAAAAAAAAAAAGAGAAAAAAAAAAAAAAAAAAAAACCATTCCCGGCTGTGGTATAACCCCACAGGCAAAAATGGGATTCCCGCTGTGAGAAAACATAATTAAAACTCACAGGCAAAAATTAGGGAAACGTATCGGGTGAAAACCCATGTGGGCGCCCGATTGCCACCAAAAATATATTTTTCTTTCAAAATAAACCCATATTTTTCAATAAACCCATATTTTCAAAAATAAACCAAAATAAACCCATATTTTTTTAAAAAAACTAAAAAATATTTTTCTTTCAAACATATTTTTGTCCACGACGGAATGCTAACTGATCTTAGGGTCGGTTATGTACAGCAATTTTGTTTGCTCATCGAGACAAAATACACTCGTATTTTTCAATACCAAAAAAAAAATCTCAAAAAAAAATATACCAAAAAAAAAAGAAAAAAAAGAAAAGAAAAAAAATGAAAAAAAAATCTCAAAAAAAAAAAGAAAAAAAAATATCAAAAAAAAAAACAAAACAAAAAAAATAGAAAGAAAAAAAAAGAAAAAAAAAAAGAAAAAAAAAATCTAAAAAAAAAAATTCAAAAAATTCAAAAAAAAAAAAAAAAAAAAAAAAAAAAAAATCCTAGCTGTGGTATAACCCCACAGGCAAAAATGGGATCCCCGCTGTGAGAATACACAATTCGAACTCACAGGCAAAAGTTAGGGGAAGGCATCGGGTGAAAACCCATATGGGCGCCCAATTGCCGCCAAAAACATATTTTTCTTTCAAAACAAACCCATATTTTTCAATAAACCCATATTTTTCAAAATAAACCAAAATAAACCCATTTTTGTCTACGAAGGAATTCTAACTCACCTTAGGGTAAGTTATACACAACAATTTCAATTGCTTCCCGAGATAAAATAAACTCATATATTTCAATACAAAAAAAAATAAAAAAATAAAATGCCCCCAAGTTATAAGCCGGTTCAACCAAATCGAATTTAGGTGGAATCATATGAACTGGACCATGCACCAGCTCGACCCCAAATCAAAGTCAAAGGGTTTTGAGCCAAACCGCAAAGAAGGTGACTCAAACCAAACTCGAAGGCATCTTAAATCAAATCCAAACCAAATGCAATGGAGTTTCAAGTTCAAACGGATCTCGAACCTAACCATAAGGTTACGAGCCGAAACAAACCGAACTGCAGAAGAGTCCAATTTGAGCCGAATTATAAGGGCCCGACCGAAATTGAATTCAAAGGGTCTCGAACTAAGTCATACGGGTTCGACCTAAACCATGTCTCAAAGGGTTCTGAACCAAAGTATAACGGTTCAACTCAAATCAAATTCAAAAGGGACAAATCAAGTGAAAGTCTAAACCGGCTCAGCCCAAATCAAATACAAAAGGTTCAAACCAATTCAATTTGAACCCAACTTGAACAAAGGTTCAAATCAAACTTCAGGGATGATCCAAATCAAGCAAGCCAGCTCCACCCGAACTGAAACAAATCAAGAGTTCAAACCGAGCAGCCGAGTCAACTTAATCGACTCACAAACCTAATTTCAAACGACCGAAAATTCATTAAACTAAACCCATTCCAAACGACCGAAAAGTCATTAAACTAAACCCAATTCCAAACGACCGAAAAGTCATTAAACTAAACCCAATTCCAAACGACCGAAAAGTCATTAAACTAAACCCAATTCCACCCAACCTGAACAAAGGTTCAAATCAAACTTCAGGGATGATCAAAATCAAGCAAGCCAGCCCCACCCGAACTGAAACAAATCAAGAGTTCAAACCGAGCAGCTGAGTCAACTTAATCGACTCACAAATCCAATTCCAAACGACCGAAAAGTCATTAAACTAAACCCAATTCCACCCAACCTGAACAAAGGTTCAAATCAAACTTCAGGGATGATCAAAATCAAGCAAGCCAGCCCCACCCGAACTGAAACAAATCAAGAGTTCAAACCGAGCAGCTGAGTCAACTTAATCGACTCACAAACCTAATTTCAAATGACCGAAAAGTCATTAAACTAAACCCAATCCAAACGACCGAAAAGTCATTAATCTAAACCTAATTCAAACGACCGAAAAGTCATTAAACTAAACCCAATTTCAAACGACCGAAAAATCATTAAACTAAACCCAAATTCAAACGACTGAAAAGTCATTAAACTAAACCCAAATCCAAACGACCGAAAAGTCATTAAACTAAACCCAATTTCAAACGACCGAAAAGTCATTAAACTAAACCCAATTTCAAACGACCGAAAAGTCATTAAACTAAACCCAATTTAAAACGACCGAAAAGTCATTAAACTAAACCCAAATCCAAACGACCGAAAAGTCATTAAACTAAACCTAATTCCAAACGACCGAAAAGTCATTAAACTAAGACCAAATCCAACCGACCGAAAAGTCATTAAACTAAACCCAAATCCAAACGACCGAAAAGTCATTAAACTAAACTCAAATCCAAACGACCGAAAAGTCATTAAACTAAACCCAATTGCAAACGACCGAAAAGTCATTAAACTAAACCTAATTTCAAACGACCGAAAAGTCATTAAACTAAACCCAAATCCAAACGACCGAAAAGTCATTAAACTAAACCCAAATTCAAACGACCGAAAAGTCATTAAACTAAACCCAAATCTAAATGACCGAAAAGTCATTAAACTAAACCCAAATTCCAAACGACCGAAAAGTCATTAAACTAAATCCAAATCCAAACGACCGAAAAGTCATTAAACTAAACCCAAATCCAAACGACCGAAAAGTCATTAAACTAAACCCAATTTCAAACGACCGAAAAGTCATTAAACTAAACCCAAATCCAAACGACCGAAAAGTCATTAAACTAAACCCATATTTAAATCGACCGCCATGTCACTAAACTGAGCAAACCCATATTCAAATCGACCGCCATGTCACTAAACTGAGCAAACCCATACTCATATCGACCGCCATGTCACTAAACTGAGCAACCCATATTCATATAGACCGCCATGTCACTAAACTGTGCAACACATATCAAATAGACCGTCATGTCACTAAACTGAGCAAACCCATATTCGTATAGACCGCCATGTCACTAAACTGTGCAACACATATCAAATAGACCGCCATGTCACTAAACTGAGCGAGCCATATTCAATTGACCGCCATGTCACTAAACTGAGCAACCCGTATTCAAATCGACCGCCATGTCACTAAACTGAGCAAAGCCATATTCAAATCGACCGCCATGTCACTAAACTGAGCAAACCCATACTCATATCGACCGCCATGTCACTAAACTGAGCAACCCATATTCGTATAGACCGCCATGTCACTAAACTGTGCAACACATATCAAATAGACCGCCATGTCACTAAACTGAGCGAGCCATATTCAATTGACCGCCATGTCATTAAACTGAGAAATCAAATTGAATGCGTACGAAAAAAAAATGATGAAAAAAAAATATTTGGAAAAAAATGAAGAGAGAAAAACAATTGAACGTGCATCTTTTCACCGTACTCGTGCCTCGTACAACGAAAAGATGGGGGGCATTTGTTGGCATAAAAAAAAAAATTATAATAAAAAAAAAATAGGTTGGTCCGTAATATTGATTTGTCTATATAAGCCCCGTAAAAAGCCCAAAATTTTTAACATATTAATAATTTGGGTCCAACAAATTCAATTATTTAATAGGCCAGTTGTGAACACAAGCTTAGGCCATTTGTGAACACAAGCTTATGGGTCTCATCAAAGCTCCGTCGATTTTTAAGTCGGATCCTATTTTTTTGTGCCCAGCGGGCCTTAGAATATAGTCAACTCCTTGTTTAAAGATTCAATTTCAAAAATTATGTTCAAATTGAATTTTGAATTTTGAATTTTGAATTTCAAATTTTTAACGAAATTCCAAAATATCTCTCAAATCCCACCTATACTCAAATTTGAATTTATCTCTCAAACGTCACCTGTACTCAAATTTAAATTTTTGAATTCAGCCGAAATCCTTCATCCATCAATTATCTCAAAATATCTTTCAGCCGATTTATTCAAATTTATATTCGAAATTCAAATCCTCAACCAAATTCCAATAAAAATTTGAATTCAACCAAATTCCCTCGTTCGAATCCTCCAACATATTCAATTTTGAAATCTGAACATTCCCATAACATATTCAATTTTAAAATTTGAAATTTGAAATTTAAATACAACCATTTGAACATAACCGTTCAATTTTAAAATTTGAACACATATTGAAATTTGAACATAATCGGTTAATCTTAAAATTCGAACATATTCAATTTCAAATTTTGAAATTTAAAATTTGAAATTTGAAATTTGAATATAACGATTTCCCCAACGCACGTATTTTCCTCAACGAACCCACGCACGTCGTTTCTCAACAAACCCGCACATTCTCGCCAACCCTTTAACAAATCCTAACAAACCTCACGCGATATTTCTCTACCACTTCCCACTATAAATAGAGGTATATTTTTCTTTGGCCTGAGCTGAAGACAACCTCCCATATTACGCCACAAAAGAAAACTCCTGCCATATTCCACCACAAAAAATAGAACCTCCCATATCCCACCGCAAAAAAAATCAACCTCCCATATTCCACCACAAAAAAAAAAAGCTCCTCCCAGACTCCACTACATATCTCTCATCGCAAAAAAAAAAAAAGGAAGGAGAAATAGCGCTTCCTCGACTCCTCCGATCGACTTCCTCGACTCCTCCGATCGACTTCCTCGACTCCTCCGAGCGACTTCCTCAACAACTCCGAGCGACTTCCTCAACTCCTCCGAGCGACTTTCTCGCCCTTACTTTTTTTACGTATTTCTTAGGTTCAAAAGAAAGAGAAAAAAAAAAAAGAAAAAAAGAAAAATTAATAAACAAATTTCTTTGAAAGCCGGTTTGGGAACTCCGCGGACGACCCTTACTTCAGGTTGAAAAGAAAGAGAAAAAAAAAAGAAAAAAAGAAAAATTAATAAACAAATTTCTTTGAAAGCCGGTTTGGGAACTCCGCGGACGACCCTTACTTCAGGCTGAAAAGAAAGAGAAAAAAAAAGAGAAAAGAAAAAAAGAAAAGAAAAATTAATAAACAAATTTCTTTGAAAGCCGGTTTGGGAACTCCGCGGACGACCCTTACTTCAGGCTGAAAAGAAAGAGAAAAAAGAGAAAAAAAAGAAAAAAAGAAAAATTAATAAACAAATTTATTTGAAAGCCGGTTTGGGAACTCCGCGGACGACCCTTACTTCAGGCTGAAAAGAGAAACAAAAATAATAATAGGAAAAGAAAAGAGAAGAAAAAAACCGGTTCGGATGATTTCTTCGGACATCCGAACCTAGGTTAAGCCAAAAAGGAATCGCTTCGGATTCCAAATCAAATTACATTGAACCTCAAGATAAGTCAAAGTGGATTTCGGATCCCAAATAATTCAAAAAAAAAAAGGAATTTCTTCGGATCCCACAACAAAATAAAATAACGGTATTTCTCCGGATCCCAAGATAAAATTAAAAAATTTTCTTCGGACGCCAAATAAAATAAAAGGGGATAAATAGGAATTTCTTTGAATCGAGACAAAATTCAAATGAGTCCTAATCAACTGGTAGCCTAAGTCCGATTCAAAAGGGACTAATAAATGAACTCAATAAGGCTCACCCCATATGCGGGCCTCAAAGCTACCTGTATGAAAATAAGGCCCAGTCCACATACGGGTCCTAAATTCAGTCCAGATATAATATAAGTCGAGTCCACAAATAAAACCCAAAACCTATTCGATCCACAAACATCCATAAATGAAACCCAAAACCCATTCAATCTCATTGCCTTAACATATATAATTAAGGCAAAATCATATTCAAACCGACTAGATTCTAAATCATATACTTAGAATTTAGTCAAATCAAATTTGATCGGGCTCTAACCCATATACTTAGAGTTCATCCAAACCAACCCAACTAATCCTAATACATATACTTAGGGTTAGTCAACCTCTCACTCTAGCACATATAACTAGAGTGAAAAATATATCAAACTCGGCCAATCCTAATACATATAGGACTTAGCCACCCCCTACTCTCGAGTAGCATCGAATCCGACCCACCTCAATACATATCCTTGGGGTTTGGTCATGTATCCACTTTGGAACATATGCCAAATATGGAATCAAATATAATTGGACTCTAATACATATACTTAGAGCCAATTGAATCCAATTAAACTCTAACATATATTTAGAGTTTAATATCGACTATTCCTCAACACATATGCTCGGGATCTAATCAATTGCAAACCCAGCCAAATCCTAATTCGGATACGATTTATTCTATCCTCCCCGCAAAGGTCTCTTAATCGAAGGTGCCCCAATCACATGGGGGTAATTAACAATAGATGCTTGCGTCTATTGGAAGTCATGGATCCGCAATACCTGATACCTACATATACCCACCCATATTCAAATATTAATCTGAATCGTGAATACCATCCCACGGGAATCCCAAGAGAAACCGCGCGAGATGAGTCATTCGAGATCGCAGACATAGCGTTCAATATAACATGATATTCCAACCCCTAATAAACAATCTCTCATGAAGGCTCATTACTAATAGGTTGTCCTTTGAACTCAGGTAAGCATGCAATATTTAACACAAAGGGGTTACTCCAATATGTCTAGTGGGTAGTCAAGATAAGAGGTTCACAACAATCACCCACCTCGAACACTAAACATAAGTCCAAACGCGTCCTAACCGGAGCAGAACCCACACACGCCGTGAAACTGCAAAAATGCCCAAAACGGTGCCCAATTAAACTCATAAATCCACACTTAGATGCTGTCCCCGCAAATAGTCCAGAAAAGCCTTATTCTCACCTACGAGATGAACTCCGAAAATTCCAAAAAAATCGCCGCTGCGATCGTCGCGTCGAGCCGATCGAAACGAGTACTTGCACGTCCCAAACTGAGTCCTGCAGGCCAAGTTACAAAATACGTAACGCGGTGAGCGCGAAACTCCACAAGCACAAAAATTGTAACACTCCGCCCAGAAAAGGTGGGATTTATACCCTCGGGAAAGCCTCAAAAAATTCCAGAAAAAAATACAATGACGTTCCTTGCGATGCGTAGATGCGAAACGAGTACTCGCACGCCTCAATCCGATGCTCGAGCGCGGAGAAATCCCCGAAACACTCCGGTGCTGTCCAAAAGCTCCACCACAGAAAAGAGGTCACAAGAAGGCTCGGAAACTCCAAGAAAAACTCGAAATGACGGGGAGCTAAAAATATAAAAATCATAGCCCTACCTGCCGTGAAGCCAACGGCGCAAGAATCGTCCAAAAAGACTATCAGAGTAGCCCGGGAGAGTCTATACACCGAAACGCGACGAGAAGGGTCGCCGGTGAAGGAGCGTCGTTGTGCGCCGAATCGCAGTAGATGTCCAAGTCGCGTCCTCCAAAAATCCCAGAAGTCCTCCAAAAGATGTGGCACTGGATGAGGAAGAAATTCACTGAAGGAACCTCTATGAAAAAAGTTCCAGAAAAAGTGCTAAAGGGAGGCCTAAGGGGCCTATTTATAGGCCCAGCCCGCAAAGCCCACTCAGCCGGATTCGGGCTGGGATTTCGGGCGCCCGAATCCGCGGGTCGCACAAATCGCGCCCACGCCCACGGTCCGACCTGCACCCGAAACTGCCTGCTCCCGACACGCATCCCGCACAGCGGACAGCGTGTGCCGGGCGGCCCAGACGCGGCCACGTGGCCCCTCCCGGTCAACCTGGGTAGGTGGGGACCGCCAATGGCGGGGCGCCACGTGGCCCGCATTCGAGCGCGGGTCACGGGCGCCCGACCGCGCCGCCTGACCCCCTACTACGCACGCGCCCCGAGGCGCCCCTCCGCGCCATCTTGGACTGCGACTACGTGAGCCGGCCAGTGCCAGGCCGCCACGTGTCCCCGCGCCCGGTCCACGGACCGCTCCGGGGACGCCACGCTCCCCCCTCCTGTCGAAGCACCCCCCGCTCCTCCCCGTGGACCACGCTGCGTGAGCCGGCCAATGACAGGCCGCCGCGTGGCTCCCTGCCGGTCCACGGCCTCCCCTATGCACCCGAATCCACTGTAAACTTCCGGGAGTCCTTTTTGGGCATCCGGACTCAGAAATATACAAGTAAATAGTCGTTTTCAAGCATTTTTCCGCGCTGAATCCAAATTCAACCTCTGTTTGGCCCAAAACCCTTTCTAAAATTTGACAAAAGCAGCCGAAGGCCAATCCAGCTCTAGATACCTCACTGGGTCCATCTATGGCATCCCTTAATGCACTATGGGCCAGACACAGCAATAATAGGTGTTTCACACTATGGATTCACGAAAAAAACTGCATGGGGACCTGGACCACTACACAAGGGGCCCATGGACTTCTGGACAGAGGACGGGGGATAAGCCCTGTATTATTTGTGGAGGAGCGCATCTAGTGGCGACTTGTTTACAGCAGCAAGATCACTATTTCAAGTGCTGGAAACAAGGGCATTTCATATCAGGGTGCCCATTGGGCCAGGAGTCATCTTCTTCGGCAGCATCGATGCCACAACCGCAGCGACAGGGCCGAGGGAGGCTGTAATACCCGCGGTTTTTCCTTCGAGTCGCTTTCAATGTGTGTGCGATTTTGCGTATTTTTCACTTTCATGGACTTTATCGATTTTGGTTTCATGCTATAGAGCTCGTTAAACGGAGAACGGCGGTGCGAACGGCTCAAAAATCCGACGAACGGATCTCCTGTAATGATTTTTCAATGTTAATGGGTGGAAAAGAATTTTTAAATACCCATTAATAATTATTGGTGCTTTAAAATCCGTGCCAATGTAGGAGGAATTTTTCGGAGATCTTGGCACGCAAATCAAGGAAATTGTTACAAAAAGATGAAATTTGTTACAAAAGATTTGGTTGTTACGAAAAGGTGGAATTTGTTACAAAAAGATTCGATTTGTTAAAATCGGTTATTATTGTTACTATCTCTCTTATAAATATTAGGGGAACCGGTGATCGGTTTCACATTACATATTAGAGATTAGAAACAAGAAAACCTTATTTTTTCCACCTTTAGAAAAGAAAGAGAGAATCTTGTCTTCTTCCTCATTGTGCGCGCCGAAGATCGGGAACGGAACCGCCATCATCATCGGAGAATGGAGGAGGAAGCACCGTTACCGTCGGAGATCGGAGATCGGAAAGCGGATCCGGGAATCGCATCATCGACCCCGTCGGGAAAGAGGTTGGATCTTGGTTTTTCGTTATTATTAGTGTTGTTTTCGTGAGGTTCCGTACTTTCGGTTGGGTTTCTTGGGAATTCCGTCGGAGCATGGAGGATTAAACGGGAGGTCGCCGCTGCCGTCGGTTTAGACGGGAGGCCGCCGCCGCCGTTGAGTTAAAACGGGAGGCCGCCGCCGCCGTTGTATTAAACGGGAGGCCGCCGCTGCCGTTACCATGTTCGCGGGGTCGCCGTCACAGTAGTGGTGGTCGCGGGGTCACCGCCGGAGCCGCAGAAGGCAAAGGGGTAAAGAAAACGGCAAAAAATGAGCTGTTACTATTCATTCGGCGCAGCCCAGGAGCGCGGTCCATACTCCAGGCGTGGACACGGCGCAGGCGGCCGCAGCCCACGGAGGTGAACCCGGCGCGCCCCTGCGTGCACTAGCCCGGCGCGCAGCAACCGCATCGGGCCTGCCCAGCTACGCGGTCCACGTGCCAGGCGTGGACCCGGCGTACGAAACCGCCTCGCTATCGGTGAACCCGGTGCGCGCCTAAACCCCTGCGCGGCGCAGCCCAACTACAGAACCCGGCCCCTCTGCGCCCGCGGCCCAGCACGGCCCATGTCACGCCCCGTGTGAAAACAAAAACCCGGGCCCGTTTACAGATCGGCCGTGTACACGAAATTTTCCGCGTACACGAAGCGTCAGTAACCTACTCAGATATAAGAGATATAATAAAAGAACATAAATAGAGAGTTGAACTAAAAACTAATACATACAAGACTGAAACTGGAAGTAAAATACAGTACAATAGTGGAAATAATACAACTGTCTCTCCCAACTCACCAAAATAGATACAATAAGCTGGCTAAAGCCAGACCCGAAAATAAAAATACAACAGCCTGAGATAAAATGGGGTACAACAAAAATCCAGCTAACTCACGGTCGGGGCAGATGATGTATCTAATCAGTTACCTCGATCAGCCGCTGAAGGCCCTGCAGCTCCCGCAGAAGACTCTGCAAAACAAAGGGAAAGAAACAGAAAACAACAATGGGGGGTGAGAACTACTAGATAAACCAGTAGCCTCCCCTAGTGGGTAAAGACTCAAACTCTGACGCACCCACTAGGTCTACCAGAGGCAAAAAGGGGAAGAAAGGTGGCAAGCTATAAACGGAACTGCTGAAAAAAAGGAAAGCTACCACTAATATGCCTCTAAATGCAGTGCCAGAAATAGTCACTAGATGAATGCATCAGTAAAAGTGTTTGCCTGAATAAACCCAATCAATGAACCAGTAAGAACTGGTACTGCATGCTCTGCCGGCCGCATCGGGTATGCTAATGGCGCATAACACTGACGCAAAGAATGAGTACCAAGAACTCAAAGACTGTCCATCACACACTCCGTAGTGGCACTCGAGGGGAGCGACCCACACGAGTAAAGCGTCTCTGTCACAAGTATGACGATATAGCAGGACTGGATTACGACTATGATCAAAGTGGGAAAGTCCATCCAGTAGAGAAACCCCAATGCCCAATCTGATGCACAAGTAAACATCCGGTCAACCGCCCAATGTCCGCGGTCGCCGCAATACCCCACAAATCCACAATCTGGTACAACCAATCTAGCCTCGATAACCTCGGCTACACTATCCTACAACCCTGCTCGAACCCGAGCAACAAGTATCCTGAGTCTAAAATAAAAGGAGAAAATAGCAATCATGGTTTCTCCTAAGTCAAATCCCAGCATGATAGTGTAGCAGTAAAAGTGGCCTATCTAGATGTCCATACAAGCATGCCAATGTCCTGATATAGCATAAAAGAAAGGGTTAATAGAACGATCACATAAGCTAAGTCATAATGCCCCAACATGATAATCCCTTTTTCATTAAAGCTAAGTACTAAACATGACAGTAATATTCCCAACATGATGTTCCCACAAGAATAATCCCACATGATAGGCTCACAATGATTAACATACACAGCATGACTTTCAAATAGTGTAACATATCAACCAGTGCTAAAATAGGGGTTCCTCTAACAGTCCTAGTGAGTTAGTCGTAAAAATGAGGGATACAGCAACCACCCACCTGGAACACGCAATCCACAACAGAAATAGCCTCCTCGCTGTCCAACTCGCCACAGGACACCCAAATCTGCGAACCACTGCAAAAAGTATCGCATGAAGCAACAACGGTAGCAACTCCAAAAACAGCACTTGCTGTTTTGCAAAAATAACACAGAAAACGAGGGATTTCACCTCTGTGGAGTCCTCAGAAAAATCCAAAAAAATCACTGTTGTGTTCCTCGCGAAATGTATATACGAATTGAGTATTTATACGCCTCATTCCGATACTCGTAGGCCGAGAAAATCCATGATTACTCCGCCGCTGTCCAAAAATCACCGCAGAAAAAGGGGGTTTAAAGAAGCTCCAGAAAACCCAGTAAAACCTCGAAACTGGCTGAAGTGGTAAATACAAAATGTGTAACCCTACCTGTTGTGGAGACAATGCCGCAAGAATCGCTCAAAAAGTCCCTCGGAGTAGGCCAGAGGAGCCCGCAGACTGAAACGCGACGGAAAAGAACACCGGAAGAAGAACGTCGCAGTGCGCCGAGTCGCAGAAATCGCCGATGCCGCAGCTTCCAAAAATTCCGAAACTCCTTCAAGAGATGGAGAACACGAAGAGGATAAACTTTGCTAAAGGGTTCCACTACAGCTGAGCTCGGGAAAAGCCCCAAACTGTAGGGGAAAGGGCTATTTATAGCCAAGCAAAATGGGGGAAAAATACCCCTTTGGGGTACAATTTCGGGCGCCCGGAACAACCGGGTGCCGAACACGGGACACCGTAGACGGCGCCCGGTTCATTTCGGCCGCGACACGTGGCCCAGAACACGCGGCAGCGAGGCGGGCCAACCGCCCCACACCGCGTGGCCCGACCGCAGCGGGGAGCGGGTGGCGCTGGCCACTCGCGGGGGGCCACGTGGCCCGCCACACCGCCCCACCAACCCCCCACCTGCCGTACCTGCCCCCCGTGCTCCGTGCGCCGTGCCGCGTGGACCGTCCAACCCGGGGCCGCCACGTGGCGCCGCCCCCGATCCATGCACCGCCGCGCCTCTCCCGTGGACCGCGCGTGCTGCGCCGGCCAATCCGACGCCTCCACATGGCGCCTCGGCCGGTACACAGCTCCTCTATGCACCAAAAATGTGCAGAAACTTCCGGGAGTCCTTTTTGGGCATCCGGACTCCGAAAAAGGCAAGTAAATAGCCGATTTTTGACGTTTTTCCGCGCTGAATCCAAATCCGGCCTCGGATTAGCATGAAACCCTTTCTAAAATTCGGCAGAAATAGCCAGAAGGCAGGCTTGATCGAGAAACCTCACAGAGTCCGTCCAACGCGTCCATTTGACGCGTTGCGGGTCCGACACACCAATAATAGGTGTTCCACAATATGGATTATAGGGAAAGCTGCACGGGGATCTGGGCTACCACAGCACACCTGGGCGCGGTCCACCGCTGGCATGCGCCCGATCCGCACCGCCGCAGCCGCTTGCCGTGGACCGGTCCACGCCGAGGCCCGTGCACCGACGCCCAGCCCGAAGGCCCGGTAGCTCGTTTTAATGCAGATTTCTGCCCGGTTCGCTCCGTTTTTTAGTTTTTGGGACTGTTTGGCCTCCGCCGTTGTTGGGGTTGGTTGGGTTTTACACCGTTGGATTTCTGATTTAAACCATGATGTACGGTTTTGATGTGGGCTCGGGTTTTCGTTGACGGAATTGATTTACGGTTAGCGATGTTCTCGCTGTTTTAGCCATCAGAAGCCCGGGTCGACATACGATTTACGGAATTGTATTACGGGTGTGTTTTTAACGATAGTTTTTGGTGTAGTTTTCATCCGAGCAAAGTTGAGGTGATTCGGAAGGGTTTTTGGAATCTTGTTTTCATCGCCGTTTGAGGTGGGTAACTAAACCAAGGTTGGGGATATTGTTGAATGGTGGTGTTCAACCCTCCTCTTCCTTTTGTTGTTGTTTTCGATATTGCTATTTTAAAATGATAGGAAAGATATTGTCACGGCTAGTGTGACGGAACGGTACATACGTAAAGGACATGAACGAAATTTCTATGACTTATCAGTTCATTTCCCGAGTATGGGATCGTGAGGTGAATCGTGATTTATTCCACGAGTATGGGATCGTGAGGCATTCTGCGACTATTTCCACGAGTATGGGATCGTGAGGCATTCTGCGACTATTTCCATGAGTATGGGATCGTGAGACTCATGGCGTTGTCACGTACACCAGTGGTTTGGCGACCGCAAGGGTGTTCTTTTCCGGAGAAGTGATCTAAAACTATGGCCCGTGATCCCTACATCAGTCGGGCGGGAGGGACCAGAGATGAGTATGTTTGTTGTTTCTTGGGTTCCGAGTGGGGAACCGGGAAAAACGGTGTGGATGACTTGGAAGTTCAGTTTCCGGTCTGATGTCCTGTTTACTTTATCATACCTATCTTTTGGCACTTGAGTATCATTTTATTCGTTTTCCTTCCTATATTTTTGTCACTGATTTCCCACTACGTGACAGGTTCCGACGGGGATGAGGGAGAGGCTTTGGATTGGGAGTGATTCGGTTCTTCGTCATTTTGGTGACAATTTACTCCTCCCTTTTGATCATTACTTTTGGTTGATACTATTTGCATGAGACATGAACATTGTGTGATGTGGATACTTTGTGATGTGGATGTGGGACATGTGGACTATGTGGATGGATAGTGGTCTTTTGGATTTGGTTTTATTATTGTGTGATTGCATGTGGAATGTGGAGGTTTTCAAAGTGATAAAATGGTTGTGAAACCTGTTTTCAAACTGAGTGTCGGGTTGGCACTATTTTAAACCTTGTGGCTTTATCCTTTCAACTTAGAGTATGCCGTGTGGGTGATATTCTTTTATATGAATCCAAAGACTAGCTTATCTCTTTATTTAGCACTCTGTGTATGGAAAACTAGTTGTGGTTGATGTATGTATTTTGTGCAACGCCGTACATATGCAGGGGAGATTCTGTCCGTTTGTGTAGAGAGATCTTGTATATGTGGCGGTTTGGGCACGATGCCGGGGGGGAAAGACTTTGAAAAAAAAATATATAGGGGCATTTTCCGCTATTTCAAACCTCTCCCGGGGCGTGACAGATTAAATGGTATCAGAACGAAAGGGCATTAACCATGTAATTTTCTTGTTTTTGTTGTGTGCATATGTCCAACATCCACGATATATGTTTACTCATGCGGATTAACCAATGTAATAACCAAAGTCCCCAGTCACATAAGAGAGTGGGTTTCATAGTCCCTTTGTCGGTTTTGGTTGGTAGTCACGTTATCGGCTTTTGCATGGTTTTGTTGTTTATTGTTTTATCGTTTGCACGGTTTTGGAGTCGATCGGTTTGGTTGCTGACCCCTTTGATTGTGTGTACAGAATATGGTTCGTACTAGATCGTCGATGGATGGCGGAATAGGGGATTAGGCCAGGCCGACTGTCGCCGAGGCCTCGTGGGCCGCAAAGAACCGGTTGCTTCGGCAGCAGGTTCAGGAGTTATCAGGGCAGTTATCGGCGCTCACCGAGTTAGTACAGCAGATAGCACGCCAGACGGCGACATCAGCTACTGCTACCCAACTTCCTACTATAGAGCCGGTTTTACCTGAGGCGCATGCGCCGAGAGCAGGCGGTGACGATGATACACGTACTCAGGCTACCACGGTAGGGGCTTCAGCGGTTTCGATGACAGCGCCTCCGGATGTTCCTTTACCAGCAGCTCAGGGGCTGACGCTGAGAGCTCCTGTCAGGGATCCGGTAGTTGGGGTCGTCATCACTCCTATGTCCACTTTGCCCGCCGCCGTTACTGGAGGGGATCTGGTGTCGCACACGGAACGGGCGAGAGTCAGGGCAAGCTTGAGAGAGTTCTGGAAGTACGAACCACCCATCTTTGAGGGAGAGACAACCGACCCGTGGGTGGTGGAGAAATGGGTGGATACCGTGGAAGAGATTGTGGAGGAATTAAAAAAGGATTTTCAGCGAGGATTTATGCGATCGGCCAGCTGCGTATCTTTGGTTTCTCGGGATGAGTCTCACAAGGCTCGTCTTATAGTGGATGGTTTGAGGGACGACGTTTCCAGGTTTATGCAGTTAGTGGATCTACATACCTTTCGATAGGTGGTCGACATGGCCACGTTGATGGAGCATAGAGCCATACTTGCTCGCGCACGAAGTGAGGATTCCGACCGCAACCAGAATAAGAAGCGCTCTTGGTCACAGATAGCTGGAGGACAAATAGGGGGTAGCCGACCGTCCAAATACCCTCGTACACGGCAAAGGAATAGGGGCTCATTGAAGAACGGGCAGAAAATAGGGGGCAGGCCTTGCGTCATTTGTGGTGGGGTACATTCAATTACAGCATGTCCTCAGAGGAAGGATCATTGTTTCAAATGTGGGAAACAGGGGTACTTCCGATCCAACTGCCCACGGGACCAGGGGTTAGCATCGATAGCAGCACCTGCATTTTCACCACAGCATCAGGACCATGGGAGGTCTCCTACAGTGCAGGCAGGATGCCCTCCGACCCTTCGACGGGAGGAGAGGGCACCACATCAGTAGCGGTCAGGAGAGAGGGTTTACATCATGTCATCGCAGGATACCGACCCACTGACAGATATGGTTACAGGTACTGTTTCATTTTCTGATATTTGAGATTGGATATCATTCGATACCGGAGCATCCCTGTCTTTCTTTGCATACCTTCGTCCGTATTCGGGGTTGTTTGAAGAGACTTCTTCCTGTGTGTTATCAGTTTGGACCCCGGGGCCACTTATGGAATTGGATACCTTTGTACTTACGACCGAAATTTGGTGGAGCGATTAAGTTTACCCGTGGGATTTGTTGTTTGTTCCGATTAGAGCGTTCGACTTGGTACTTGGCATGGGTTGGTTGGATTGTGATCATGCGGTGTTTGTTTGTGAGAGGAGGCGGGGACAATTGCGAAAACCTGGATGCCGAAGTTTTCTTCCAGGCGTGTTAAATCACGTTCTTCGCAATGTACGTCTCCGCTATCCCGGCATAGAGATGGATTCAGGATGGTTATACAGTTGATTTGACTTCAGTGGCTTAGGTTCATGGTCTTCGCTGTCTCATTCAGACTTTTGGGTTGTGTGGGAGTATTATCCGAAACTATTCCCGATGGATATGAGTTAAGTTTCAGGGACGAAACTTCTTTAAAGGAGGGAGTGATGTAATACCCGCGGTTTTTTCTTCAAGTCGCTTTCAATGTGTGTGCGATTTTGCGTATTTTTCGCTTTCATGGACTTTATCGATTTTGGTTTCATGCTGTAGAGCTCGTTAAACGGAGAACGGCGGTGTGAACGGCTCGAAAATCCGATGAACGGATCTCTCGTAATGATTTTTCAAAGTTAATGGGTGAAAAAGGATTTTTAACTACCCATTAATAATTATTGGTGCTTTAAAATCCGTGCTGATGTAGAAGGGGTTTTCCGGAGATCTTGGCACGCAAATCGAGGAAATTGTTACAAAATGATGGAATTTGTTACAAAAGATTTGGTTGTTACAAAAAGATTCGGTTTGTTAAAATCGGTTATTATTGTTACTATCTCTCTTATAAATACTAGAGGAACCGGTGATCGGTTTTACATTACATATTAGAGATTAGAAACAAGAAAACCTTATTTTTCCACCTTTAGAAAAGAAAGAGAGAAACTTGTCTTCTTCCTTGTTGTGCGCGCCGAAGATTCGGAATGGAACCGCCATCATCATTGGAGACCGGAGGAGGAAGCACCGTTACCGTCGGAGATCAGAGATCGGAAAACGGATCCGAGCATCGCATCGTCGACCCCGTCGGCAAAGAGGTTGGATCTTGGTTTTCCGTTATTATTAGTGTTTTTTTTGTGAGGTTCTGCACTTTCGGTTGGGTTTCTTGGGAATTCCGTCGGAGCGTGGAGGATTAAACGGGAGGTCGCCGCCGCCGCCGTCAGTTTAGACGGGAGGCCGCTGCCGCCATTGAGTTAAAATGGGAGGTCGCCGCCGCCGTTGTATTAAACGGGAGGCCACCTCTGCCGTTACCATGTTCGCGGGGTCGCCGACGCAGTAGTGGTGGTCGCGGGGTCACCGCCGAAGCCACGGAAGGCAAAGGGGTAAAGAAAACGGCGAAAAATGAGATGTTACTATTCATTCGGCCCAGCCCAGGAGCGCGGTCCACGCTCCAGGCGTGGACCCGGTGCAGGCGGCGCAACCCACGGAGGTGAACCCGGCACGCCACTGCATGTACTAGCCCGGCCCGCAGCAACCGCATCGGGCCAGCCCAGCTACGCGGTCCACGTGCCAGGCGTGGACCCGGCATACGAAACCGCCCCGCTATCGGTGAACCCGGTGCGCGCCTAAACCCCTGTGCCGCCCGGCCCAACTACAGAACCCGGACCCTCTGCGCCAACGGCCCAGCGCGGCCCACCTGGGCGCGATCCACCGCTGGCGTGCCCCCGGTCCGCGCCGCCACAGCCGCTTGCCGTGGACACCCGGTCCACGCTGAGGCCCGTGCACCGACGCCCAGCCCGAAGGCCCGGTAGCTCGTTTCAACGCGGATTTCGGCCCGGTTCGCTCCGTTTTTGAGTTTTTGGGACTGTTTAGCCTCCGCCGTTGTTGGGGTTGGTTGGGTTTTTGACCGTTGGATTTCCGATTTAAACCACGATGTACAGTTTTGTTGTGCTCGGGTTTTCATTGACCAAATTGATTTACGGTTAGCGTTGTTCTCGCCGTTTTCGCCATCGGAAGCCCGAGTTGACATACGATTTACGGAATTGTATTACGGGTGTGTTTTTAACGATAGTTTTTGGTGTAGCTTTCATCTGAGCAAAGTTGAGGAGATTCGGAAGGGTTTTTCGAATATTATTTTCATCGCCGTTTGAGGTGGGTAACTAAACTAAGGTTGGGGATGTTGTTGAACGGTGGTGTTCAACCCTCCTCTTCCTTTTGTTGTTGTTTTCGATATTGCTATTTTAAAATGACAAGAAGGATATTGTCACGGCTAGTGTGACGGAACGGTACATACGTAAAGGACATGAACAGAATTTCTATGACTTATCGGTTCATTTCACGAGTATGAGATTGTGAGGTGAATCGTGATTTATTCCACGAGTATAGGATCGTGAGGCATTCTGCGACTATTTCCACGAGTATGGGATCGTGAGACTCATGGCGTTGTCACGTACACCAGCGGTTTGGCCACCGCAAGGGTGTTCTTTTTCGGAGAAGTGGTCTGAAATTATGGCCCGTGATCCCTACGTCAGTCAGGCGAGAGGGACCAGAGATGAGTATGTTTGTTGTTTCTTGGGTTCCGGGTGGGGAACCGAAAAAATGGTGTGGATGACTTGGAAGTTCGGTTTCTGGTTTGATGTCCTGTTTACTTTATCGTACCTATCTTTTGGCACTTGAGTATCGTTGTATTCGTTTTCCTTCCTATATTTTCGTCACTGATTTCCCACTACGTGACAGGTTCGGACGGGGACGGGGGAGAGGCTTTGGATTGGGAGTGATTCGGTTCTTCGTCATTTTGGTGACAATTTACTCCTCCCTTTTGATCATTACTTTTGGTTGATACTATTTGCATGAGACATGAACATTGTGTGATGTGGATACTTTGTGATGTGGATTGGGACATGTGGATTATGTGGATGGATAGTGGTCTTTTGGATTTGGTTTTATTATTGTGTGATTGCATGTGGAATGTGGAGGTTTTCAAAGTGATAAAATGGTTGCGAAATCTGTTTTCAAACTGAGTGTCGAGTAGGCACTGTTTTAAACCTTGTGGCTTTATCCTTTCAACTTGGAGTATGCCGTGTGGGCGATATTCTTTTGTATGAATCCAAAGACTAGCTTATCTCTTTATTTAGCACTCTGTGTATGGAAAACTGGTTGTGGTTGATATATGTATTTTGTGCAACGCCGTACATATACATAGGAGACTCTATCCGTTTGTGTAGAGAGATCTTGTATATGTGGTGGTCTGGGCACGTTCCCGGGGGGGGAAGACTTTGAAAAAAAATATAAGGGCATTTTCCGTTGTTTCAAACCTCTCCCGGGGCGTGCCAGAGGCCTTCCACAGGGCAGGCAGGACGCCCTCAGACCCCTCGATGGGAGGAGAGGGTACCACAGCTGCAGGTACAGCAGCACAGGCAGGAGGGAGGATCTACTCCATGGCATCTTCAGGTACAGAACCACCGGCGGATGTGATTGCAGGTATGGTCACTATTTTTGGCATTCGTGCTAGGACACTTTTCGACACCGATGCATTCCATTCATATATTTCTCGTACGTTTGCCCATTCTCATACTTTGGAGGAGAGGGCCCTTCCTTGTTTGTTATCTGTGTTGACTCCAGAACCTCCTATGGAGGCCAATACTTTCGTACCTTCGGGCCTGGTGATTTTGGGCGACCGTGTGTATCCGATTGATCTTGTGGTTATCCCGATCTGAGAGTTTGATTTGGTTTTGGGCATGGATTGGTTGACTCGTCACTTCGCGGTTAGTGATTATGAGAAAAGGGAGGTGTGGTTGCAGGAACCTGGACACCCGGGCTTATTTTCCAGGCGTGCAAGAGCACGTATTTTGCAACTATCATCTCCGCGGCACGAGCGAGGAATTTGATTCGAAGTGGTTGTTCGGCATATTTGGCTTTAGTGGATTTGACCACACAACCTACACCGTCAGTTTTGGACATACCAGTGGTTAGCGAGTTTCAAGATGTCTTTCCAGAGGAGTTGCCCGGGATGCCACCTAAGAGAGAGATTGAGTTTACTATCGAATTGATTCCCGGCACTGAACCAATTTCAAAGACACCCTACCGTATGGCATTTGCAGAATTAAAGGAGCTCAAGGCACAGTTGGAAGATTTGTTGGCTAAGGGTTTCGTAAGGCCAAGTGTTTCGCCTTGGGGAGCCCCAGTTTTATTTGTAAGGAAAAAGGATGGCAGTTTGAGGTTGCGCATAGATTATCGAGAATTGAATAAGTCACCATTAAGAACAAGTATCCCTTACCCCCCATTGATGATTTATTTGATCAATTGCAAGGTGCTACTGTTTTCTCAAAAATTAACTTGCAATCTGGATATCATCAACTTAGGGTAAAGGGAACGGATGTTCCTAAAACTGCATTCAGAATCCGGTATGGACATTATGAATTCACTGTCATGCCTTTTGGACTTACAAATGCACCGGCAACATTCATGGATATAATGAACAGAGTGTTCAGACCTTATTTGGATCAGTTTGTGGTGGTTTTTATTGACGACATCTTGATTTACTCGCGTACTGATGAGGAGCATATGGATCATTTGAGGATTGTACTCTAGACTTTGAGAGAGCAGGAACTTTATGCAAAACTCAAGAAGTGTGAGTTTTAGCTAAGGGAGGTTGCTTTTTTGGGACATATCTTTACCGCTTCGGGGGTTGTTATGGACCCAGAGAAGATAGCAGCAGTTTTGGATTGGCCGACACCTACCACGGTTACAGAGATTCACAGCTTTCTGGGTTTGGTCGGGTACTACCGGGTATTTGTTGAAGGTTTCTCAAAAATCGCGTTACCTCTGAATCGGCTAACTCAGAAGGGCGAGAAGTTCGTTTGGATGCCTCAGTGTCAGGAGAGTTTCGAGGAATTGAAGGGTAGATTGACACGGACACCGGTCTTAGCCTTACCTAGACCGGGAGAGGATTTTGTGGTATATTGTGATGCGTCACGGGTGGGATTAGGTTGTGTATTGATGCAACAGGATCGAGTGATAGCGTATGCATCAAGGCAACTCAAGGATTATGAGAAGAATTACCCCACCCATGACCTTGAGTTGACAGCGGTAATCTTCGCTTTGAAATTGTGGAGGCATTACTTGTATAGAGCACATTGTGAGCTATATACGGATCATCAAAGTTTGAAGTACTTGTTTACTCAAAAGGAATTGAACCTCCGACAGAGACGTTGGTTAGAGCTCTTGAAGGACTACGATTTGTCTATTCACTACTACTCGGGAAAGGCAAATGTAGTAGCGGATGCCTTAAGCAGAAAGACTCTAATCGAGGATTTGCCATTGGAAACGGTTACGAAGCAAAAGGACTTACTTGCAGAGTTTCAAAGGTTGGGATTGGAGGTTGTAACACAGGGTACAGTTGCAAGGCTTTTTACAATGGAGGTTAAACCGACCTTATTGGATCGCATCCGCGAAGGACAGAAGGCGGATGTGAAGTTTCAGCGTTTACGTGGTCGGGTTACATCAGATTTGGACGGTGACTTTACCATTAGGGAGGATGATTCGATTTGGTTTCAAGAACGATTGTGTGTTCCGGATCAGCCGGAGTTAAAGGATGAGATCTTGACCGAAGCACATCGGACGCCTTATACCGTTCACCCCGGTGGGACAAAGATGTACAAGGATTTGAAACAAACCTTCTGGTGGCCGAAGATGAAAGAGGATGTGACTCGTTTTGTTGCACGTTGCTTGGTTTGTCAGCAGGTTAAGGCTGAGCACCAACGGCTTGCAGGAAAGTTACATCCGCTTCCAATTTCGCAATGGAAATGGGAATGGATTACCATGGACTTCGTCACGGGGCTTCCACGATCGCAACTTGGGCATGATGCGATTTGGGTCGTGATTGATTGGTTGACAAAGTCATCACATTTCCTGCCTATACATACTACTTGGTCACGGGAGCGTTTAGCTCAATTGTACATCGACAAGATTGTGAGACTACATGGGGTACCGGTTATAATTACATAGGACAGAGACACGCGTGTTAGCATACAAAAAAAATTATAATAAAAAAATAGGGGGAAAGATTATGGCCCAAAATTTTTAACATATTAATAATTTGGGTCCAACAAATTTTACTATAAATTCAAGCCACATTAATAAGCCATTTGTGAACACAACCATATAGGTCTTATCAAAGTCCGTCGATTTTTTTTAGTCACCAAATCATTCGGATTCTATTTTTTTCTGCCACGCGGTACTTATATTATAGTCAACTTCTTGTTTAAATATTCAATTTCAAAAATTATGTTCAAATTGAATTTTGAATTTTGAATTTTTAACGAAATTTCAAAATATCTCTCAAATGTCACCTATACTCAAATTTGAATTTATCTCTCAAACGTCACCTGTACTCAAATTTGAATTTTGAATTCAGCCGAAATCCTTCATCCATCAATTATCTCAAAATATCTTTCAGCCGATTTATTCAAATTCATATTCGAAATTCAAATCTCCAACCAAATTCTAATCAAATTTTGAATTCAAACAAATTCCCTCGTTCGTTAACCGTTCAATTTTGAAATTCGAATACAACCATACTTCCTCAAATTTAAACATAACATATTCAATTTTGAAATTTGAAATTTGAAATTTAAATACTACCATACTTTCTCAAATTTGAACATAACCGTTTAATTTTGAAATTTGAAAATTAAAATTTAAATACAACCATACTTTCTCAAATTTGAACATAACCGTTCAATTTTGAAATTTGAACACATATTGAAATTTGAACATAATCGGTTAATTTTAAAATTCGAACATATTCAATTTTGAATTTTAAAATTTAAAATTTGAACATAACCATACTCCCTCAACATATTGGAATTTGAACATAACCGTTCAATTTTGAAATCTGAAATTTAAAATTTGAATATAACCATATTCCCGCAATATTGAAATTTAAACATAACTTTTTAATTTTAAAATTCGAACATATTCAATTTTAAAATTTAAAATTTGAAATTTGAAATTTGAAATTTGAATATAATGATTTCCCCAACGATTCAAATTTGAACCACGTATTTTCCTCAAAAACCCACATTCCCACGCACGTCGTTTCTCAACAAACCGGCATTTTCTCGCCAACCCCTCAACAAATCCCAACAAACCACACGCGATATTTCTCTGCCACTCCCCACTATAAATAGAGAAATCCCCACTATAAATAGAAAAAACCACTATAAATAGAGAAATCCCCACTATAAATAGAGAAAATAGAAAGAATAAAAGGGAGATTTTTTCTTTTGCCTAAACAACCTCCTCCCAGATTCCACCACATATCCCTCATCGCCACATCAAAAAAAAAAAAAAAAAATAGCACTTCCTCAACTCCTCCGGTCAACTTCCTCAGCAACTCCGATCGACTTCCTCAGCAAGTCCGATCGACTTCCTCGGCCATTTTTTTTAGACGTATTTCTCAAGTAAAAAAAAAAAAAAAAAAAAAAAAAAAAAAAAAAAAAAAAAAAAATTCAATAAAGCCGGTTAGGACCTCTCCGGACTCCCTAACTTTAGGCTAAAAAAAAAAAAGAAATTCAATAAAGCCGGTTAGGACCTCTCCGGACGCCCTAACTTTAGGCTCAAAAAAAAAGAAAAAGAAATTCAATAAAGCCGGTTAGGACCTCTCCGGACGCCCTAACTTTAGGCTCAAAAAAAAAAAGAAAAAGAAATTCAATAAAGCCGGTTAGGACCTCTCCGGACGCCCTAACTTTAGGCTCAAAAAAAAAAAAAAAAAAAAAAAAAAAAAAAAAAAAATTCAATAAAACCGGTTAGGACCTCTCCGGACTAACTTTAGGCTAAAAAAAAAAAAAAGAAATTCAATAAAGCCGGTTAGGACCTCTCCGGACGCCATAACTTTAGGCTCAAAAGAAAAATAAAAAAAAAGAAAAGAAAGAAATTCAATAAAGCCGGTTAGGACCTCTCCGGACGCCCTAACTTTAGGCTCAAAAGAAAAAAAAGGAAAGTCAATAAAGCCGGTTAGGACCTCTTCGGACGCCCTAACTTTAGGCTCAAAAGAAAAAGGAAATTTAATAAAGCCGTTTCGGACCTATTCGGACGCCCTAACTTTAGGCTCAAAAGAAAAAAAAAAGAAATTTAATAAAGCCGGTTCGGGTCCTCTTCGGATGCCCTAACTTTAGGCTCATTCATAAAAAAAAATAAAATAAAATAAAAAAAAAAATAAATAAATAAATAAATAAATAAATAAATAAATAAATAAATAAAATAAAATAAAATAAAATAAAATAAAATAAAATAAAAAAATTTAATTAAGCCGGTTCGGGTCCTTTTCGGACGCCCTAACTTTAGACTCAAAAGAAAAAAAAGGTAAAGCCGGTTCGGGTCCTCTTCGGACGCCCTAACTTTAGGTTAAGTCAAAGAGGGATTGGTTCGGATCCCAAATCAAATTACAAAATAAAAGGGATTGAACCCCAAGATAAGATTAGTGGATTTCCTTCGGATCCCAAATCAAATTATAAGATAAAAGGAATTGCTACGGGTACCAAATTATTTCTTCCAACCCAAGATAAGATTAGGGGATTTTTTCAGACCCCACATCAAAAAAAAATAAAAGGGATTTCTTCATATCCCAAATAATTTCAAAAAGGGACTTCTTCGGATCCAAAATAATTTCAAAAAGTACTTCTTCGGATCCCAAATAATTTCAAAAAAGGAATTTCTTTGGACCCCACATCAAAATAAAATAACGGTATTCCTTCGGATCCCAAGATAAAATAAGGAATTTTCTTCGAACCCCAAGATAAGATTACGGGATTTTCTTCGGACCCCAAATAAAATAAAATAAAAAGGAATACCGAAACAAATAGAAATTTTTTTGAATCCAGAGTCGATTTCAAACAAGATTCAAATGGGTCTAATCAACTTGGAGCCTAAGTCCGATTCAAAAAAGGACTAATAAATGAATTCAATCATTTATTAAATAATGCTCAACCCATATGCAAGCCTCAAATTTTCCCATATGAAAATAAGGCTCAGTCCACATACGTATCCCAACCACATACGGGTCCCAAATCCAGTCCAGGTATAATATAAGCCGAGTCCACAAATAAAAAAAAAAAAACCCAAAACCTATTCGATCCACAAATAAAAAAACCCAAAACCCATGCGATCCACAAATAAAAGACCCAAAACTCATTCAATCCCATCGCCTTAACACATGTAATTTGAAATTTGAAATTTAAATACAACCATACTTTCTCAAATTTGAACATAACCGTTCAATTTTGAAATTTGAACACATATTGAAATTTGAACATAATCGGTTAATTTTAAAATTCGAACATATTCAATTTTAAATTTTGAAATTTAAAATTTGAACATAACCATACTCCCTCAACATATTGGAATTTGAACATAGCCGTTCAATTTTGAAATCTGAAATTTAAAATTTGAATATAACCATATTCCCGCAATATTGAAATTTAAACATAACTTTTTAATTTTAAAATTCGAACATATTCAATTTTAAAATTTGAAATTTGAAATTTGAAATTTGAAATTTGAATATAACGATTTCCCCAACGTATTCAAATTTGAACCACGTATTTTTCTCAAAAACCCACATTCTCACGCACGTCGTTTCTCAACAAACCCGCATTTTCTCAACAACCCGCATTTTCTCGCCAACCCCTCAACAAATCCCAACAAACCCCACGCGATATTTCTCTGCCACTCCCCACTATAAATAGAGAAAATAGAAAGAATAAAAGGGAGATTTTTTCTTTTGCCTTGTCTGAAACAACCTCCCATATTCCACAAAAAAAAAAAAAAAACAACAACCTCCCATATTCCACCACAAAAAAAAAAAAACAACCTCCTCCCAGATTCCACCACATATCCCTCGTCGCCACATCAAAAAAAAAAAAAAAATAGCACTTCCCCAACTCCTTCGGTCGAACTTCTCGGCAACTCCGATCGACTTCCTCGGCACTTCCGATCGACTTCCTCGGCCATTTTTTTTTAGACGTATTTCTCAGGTAAAAAAAAAAAAGAAAAAAAAAAGAAAAAAAATTCAATAAAGCCGGTTAGGACCTCTCCGGACGCCCTAACTTTAGCCTCAAAAAAAAAAAAAAAAAAAAAAAAAAAAAAAAGAAATTCAATAAAGCTGGTTAGGACCTTTCCGGACGCCCTAACTTTAGGCTCAAAAAAAAAAAAAAAAAAAAAAAAAAAAAAAAAAAAATTCAATAAAGCCGGTTAGGACCTCTTCGGACGCCCTAACTTTAGGCTCAAAAGAAAAAAAAAAAAGAAAAGAAAGAAATTCAATAAAGCCGGTCAGGACCTCTCCGGACGCCCTAACTTTATGGTCAAAAAAAAAAAAGAAAGTCAATAAAGCCGGTTAGGACCTCTTCGGACACCCTAACTTTAGGCTCAAAAGAAAAAGGAAATTTAATAAAGCCGGTTCGGACTTCTTCGGGCGCACTAACTTTAGGCTCAAAAGAAAAAAAGAAAATTTAATAAAGCCGGTTCGGGTCCTCTTCGGACGCCCTAACTTTAGGCTCATTCATAAAAAAAAAAAAAAAAAAAAAAAAAAAAAAAAAAAAAAAAAAAAAAAAAAAAAGGAAATTTAATAAAGCCGGTTCGGGTCCTCTTCGGACGCCCTAACTTTAGGCTCAAAAGAAAAAAAGGTAAAGCCGATTCGGGTCCTCTTCGGATAAAGTTAAGTCAAAGAGGGATTGGTTCGGATCCCAAATCAAATTACAAAATAAAAGGGATTGATCCCCAAGATAAGATTAGTGGATTTCCTTCGGATCCCAAATCAAATTATAAGATAAAAGGAATTGCTACTGGTCCCAAATTATTTCTTCGAACCCCAAGATAAGATTAGGGGATTTCTTCGGACCCCACATCAGAAAAAAAATAAAAGGGACTTCTTCAGATTCCAAATAATTTCAAAAAGGGACTTCTTCGGATCCAAAATAATTTCAAAAAGGACTTCTTCGGATCCTAAATAATTTTAAAAAAGGAACTTCTTCGGACCCCACATCAAAATAAAATAACGGTATTCCTTCGGATCCTAAGATAAAATAAGGGATTTTCTTCGAACCCCAAGATAAGATTACGGGATTTTCTTCAGACCCCAAATAAAATAAAATAAAAGGGGATACCGAAACAAATAGAAATTTTTTTGAATCCAGAGTCGATTTCAAACAAGATTCAAAATGGGTCTAATCAACTTGGAGCCTAAGTCTGATTCAAAAAAGGACTAATAAATGAATTCAATCATTTATTAAATAAGGCTCAACCCATATGCAGGCCTCAAATTTACCCATATGAAAAAAGGCTCAGTCCACATACGGATCCCAACCACATACGGGTCCCAAATCCAGTCCAGGTATAATATAAGCCGAGTCCACAAATTAAAAAAAAAAAAAAAAACCCAAAACCTATTCGACCCACAAATAAAAAACCCCAAAACCCATTCGATCCACAAATAAAAGACCCAAAACTCATTCAATCCCATCGTCTTAACACATGTAATTAAGGCAAAATATATCCAAACCGACTAAATTCTAAATCATATGCTTAGAATTTAGCCAAATCAAATTTGATCGAGCTCTAACACATATACATAGAGTTCATCCAAACCAACCCAACTAACCCTAATACACATACTTAGGGTGTAGTTAACATTTTACTCTAGTACATATATCTAGGGTAGAAACCAAATCAACTCAACTAATCCTAATACATATACTTAGGGTTAGTCAACCTTTTTACTCTAGCACATATAACTAGAGTAAAAAAACATATCAAGCTCGGCCAATCCTAATACATATAGGACTTAGCCATCTCCTACTTCCGAGTAGCTTCAAATCCGACCCACCTCAATACATATCCTTGGGGTTTGGTCATGTCTCCACTTTGGAACATACACCAAATATAGAATCAAATATAATTGGACTCTAATACATATACTTAGAGCCAATTGAACCCAATTAAACTCTAACACATATAATTAGAGTTTAATATCGACTAGTCCTCAACACATATACTCGGGATCTAATCAATTGCAAACCCAGCTAAATCCTAACACATATACTTAGGATTTGGTCAATCATTAGGATACGATTTATTCTATCCTCCTCATAAAGGTCTCTTAATCGAAGGTGCCCCAATCACATGGGGGTAATTAACAATAGATGCTTGCGTCTATTGGAAGTCATGGATCCGCAATACCTGATATCCACATATACCCATCCACACATAAATATAAATCTGAATCATGAATACCATCCCACGGGAATCCCGAAAAAAAAAAAAAGAGGAACCGCGCGAGATGAGTCATTCGAGATCGCAGACAACGCGCTTCGTGTCAAACTTTTGAAAAAGTCTTCAACAAGCAATGGGAACCAAGCTTTAGTTTTAGTACGCCATTTCACCCCCAAAGTGATGGACAATCGGAGCGAGTAATTCAGACTTTAGAGGATATGCTCCGAGCTTGCGTTTTGGATTTTGGAGGGGGATGGCACCGTTACTTACAGTTGGAGGAATTTGCATATAATAACAGCTTTCAGGCAAGCATTCAGATGGCACCGTATGAGGCGCTATATGGGCGCAGGTGTCGATCAGCGTTGTGTTGGGACGACTTGATAGAACGGAAGCATCTTGGACCGGACTTGGTGGAGGAAACGGAAGCAAACGTCCGTTTAATTAGGCAGCGGTTGCTAACCGCACAAAGCCGGCAAAAGAGTTATGCGGACCAGAGGTGACGGGACTTGGAGTTCCAAGTCGGAGAGCATGTGTTGCTCAAGGTATCACCATCCCGGGGAATCCGACGGTTCGGTTTGCGTGGCAAGCTAAGCCCGCAATTCGTGGGACCATTTGAAATCCTTGAGCGGATTGGTCCGGTAGCTTACCGTTTGACCTTGCCACCTAGTCTTGAGATGGTACATGATGTATTTCATGTATCGATGCTTCATAAGTATTTGCCCGACCCTTCACATGTGATCGATGTTTCTTCGATGGAACTACAAGAGGATTTGAGTTTTGAAGAAACACCGATACGGATTTTGGAAAGAGAAGAGAAGAAGTTGCGTAAGAGGTCAATACCTTATGTGAAAGTTCAGAGTAACCATGAAGAAAGAGAAGCCACGTGAGAACTGGAATCAATGATGAGAGAGCGTTGTCCGGACTTGTTTGCTATGGATTTGAGTTAAGTTTCGGGGATGAAACTTCTTTAAAGGAGTGAGTGATGTAGTGTCCATGGTTTTCGTTCGGTATCACTTTCGATATTCACGGTATTTTTTCGCGTATTTTCGTTATGTCTTTTTGGTCGGATTTGTATTCCATTGTGTAGGGCTCGAAAAATGAAAAACGGTGGTGCAATCGGCTCCAAATTCCGATAAGCGGAGCTTCCGATGTGATTTTTCTAAGTTTGATGTAAAAGAGGCGTTTAGAACACTCATTTTGGCTTTTGGGTGCTTGAAAATCTGTGCCAACATGCGATGCGATTTCCAAAAGATTTGGAGCACAAATCGATGGAGAAACGTTTAAATTAAAAGATTTGGTTGTTACAAAAGATTCAATTTGTTACAAAAAGATTTGTTTGTTACAAAAATATTTGGTTTGTTAGGAAGCGATTATTATTGTTTCGAAATCTCCTATAAATAGTGGAACCAGGGATCAGTTTCTACTTTACATATTTAAGAGAGACAAAAGAACCCTAGTTTTCAAAAATTGTAACGAAAGAGAACACCGTCTTCTTCCTCGAAGGGTTCGTCGGAGATCGAAAGCGGGAATCGGCATTGTTGTGGGGTTGCGGAGAAGGGAGCACCGACCTTGCGGGAGACCGGAGAGCGGAGGACGGAGCCGGGCATCGTACCGTCACCTTCACCGACTAAAAGGTGTGTTTTGGGTTTTTCGTTATCTCTTGTAGAGATTTGGTAGTGTTTTCGAGATTCTTGTCGGGTTCTTTAAGGTATTGGTTGTAACGGGTATCAAGTGCGATGTTGGTGTCAACACCGTCGAGGTGGACGGGAGGCGGCCGCCGCCGTCGATGTAGACGGGAGGCCGCCGTCGCCGTCATCATGGTTGGGAATCTCCGCCGCCGCCGTTGTAAGGGAAATGGGAGACCGCCGCCGTCGACCAAGAGAAACACCACCGCATGGCACACGGTGCGCCAGGCAAAATCGCACAAGGCACCGCCGCACGGGGCACCGCCGCCGGTGCGCCGCCCGCAGGCGGGGCGCGGCACATGCGGGACGCCGCCCGCATGGGGGCACGACCCGTGAGGGGCGCCGCCGCATGGGGCCAACCCCTTGCAGGGCGCCACCCGCGAGGGAGGATCCGGGTCAAGCGGAGCTCGCACCGCCGATCCACGAATTGCCGTGGCTCCGTTTTTTCCGCCGTTTTGTCATACCTTAAGTCAATTATTGTTCCGTTAAGCGATGTTTTTACCGATGTCACCGTCGAAACTTCGGTTTGAACCTTGACTAGTGGAATTTCGTTGTGATGATGTTTTGAACAACGATTTTTGGTGTAGTTTTTGTTCGGGCAAAATTTGAAGCGTTTTCGAAAATTTTCATACGTCGCTTTCTTCGCCGTTAGAGGTGGGTAATTTAACCAAGGTAGGAAATGTTGTTGGACCATGATGTCCATGATGTTCGGCCCTCCTCTCCTTTTATATTGTAATTTTTGGCATAACTATTTTACAAAGAAGGACAGTATGTTGCATGTTTTGGCAAAATTAACACATATCATAAGAAGACAAGACAAGACGCTTGACTTTATCGGGCACAACTATCACGATCTAGTTTACAGTTACAGGTTTTGAGACTCATAGCGCTATCACGTGTACTAGTGGTTTGACCACCGCAAGGATGTACATTTCCGGAGAAATGATCTAAGGACCCGTAAACTCTACGTGGGAATTATGTAAAAGCCCTCGAGGTATTAAGGGGAGGATTAAAAGAGCACCATTAAGTACTCAAGCCACAAGTTACCTTGCCCCAAAACTACTCAATCACAACAATTATTTTCATTCTGAGACCTATTGGACAAGTAATTTTTGAACCTGAAAAAAAAATTGACACCGTGGTGCCGGCGTTAGAATGGATAGGTCATTACTCATTCATCGATATTTTGACGATTCCAATAGACCACCACAAACATAACCATTCACGGGACTCAAAACAGGGAAAAAAGCCCCAGGAGGGTAACATTAAAACCTGTAGCAACCTTATACAGATATAAGAGGCAAAAATCCCATCTAAACTAGTAACACAAAGAAAAAGAAGCATTTCTCCACATCACATGAAACAAAACATGGAAATATAATCAGAGTTCATAGTGCAAAATTGCAGGTCTCACATAATAAATGAACAAAAATTCAATATAGAAAAGGATTTAACTAAATCCTCAGCGTATCAGTTTTTCAAGACCTTCACAAGAAGTACCAGCTTAAGCAAACAACAACTTAAAACACCCGGTAAGGCTTCCCCATTGTGCTCTTAAGATACAAACACCTCACCTGAAATAACACGGCATATAATCAGTATATTGCATCTTGTAAAGTAAGTAAAATAGATATTTACGATCTATAACATATGTGTATAAAACCAACCAAAACGAAAAAAAGAAAAACAAAGGGGGCCTCACATTTTGCCAATTCTTCTTCAACAAGGAGACAAGGAAATTGACGCCGAGTTGCACATTCTGTTGAATCTGCTTCTCCTCCATTGCACAGTTACCGACAGCAACACCCATGCAGAGAACTTTCTTGAGTTGAAATTTCACCGTTGCTTTTGTTTCATTAACTTTGGACTCTAGAGATTCCTGATGAGTTACGAGGGTCGGAAATTTCCCTGCATTAACCATCCATGTTAAAGAATGACACAAACAAGCATGAATAACAAAGCTAATGAAAATATAATATCACCTACAGCACCAATAAAGCATTAGTTATAAGTATACACATGATAGAACCATAAACTAATAGTCACTCTGAAAGAGGATATAAATTGTAGTATAAAAATGGTGCTTCCCTTTGTAGAATTTGTCACAGCAAAAATATGCCACAAGGAAAAAAGAACAAAAGGTTCATTCGTTCACAGAATCTGAAAGTTAGGTCACAGATAGAATTACCAATTCCAATATACCTTGATCAATCAGCTGAAAATGGTTTTTTTTTTTGTGGCAGAAAAAAAAAAGAAAACCATTTTCAAACATAATTCTCACATTAGTTCACTGGATAGAGTCACAGTAGGTTTCCAGCTATGTCCATCAAGTTGGTGCAAAATAGTAGAACCCATCCTCAAGTTTCTTGCATGCATATCATAAAGATACTTGATGTTTGATGTTTGGTTCAAAAAATGTAGTCGTAGGGTTGTGAGAAATCTTCTTAGGCCCTATTTGGATGCATGAACATTTTATTCGGTATATCCTCTTAATTTATTCAAGAAGCATGCAATATTTAGTAGATGAGGAGTGTGATCGAATATTTGTTTGTTTAGGATTGACCATATTCAACCTTAGAGAATCATTTTTTCAGAATAAGATAAATCATGGCCTAGGTGAAATATGTCAACTTACCAAATCGTAGATGCTAAGACTTTTCAAGGAGCAAATAGGTTATCATTGAATAAGTTATTGTTACGGATTTTAGTTTTGGCATATTTCGTGTTTTGAGTTGGAGTCTTGAAGTAGTCAGATCGTCAAATCAACAACTGAAGACTCGAAGATTCATCTAAAAACTCTTCCCGAGAGATTTCATCCTAAGATTGCAGCCATTGAAACGGTAAAATATCCTGATGAATTTAGAGTAGAAGAATTAGTTTATGCTCTTCAAACTTATGAGATGACTTTTCCCACTAACTCTTTCTCTGACAAGTCTTTTTCCAAAAGTACAGGGATGGCTTTGAAATCTACTAAAGAAGAAGACCTGAATACTTCCTCCTCAAACTCAGATGAAGATCACTCAATCGAGGAGTTTGAGAAGGAAATGGCGCTTCTTACAAGGAAGTTTTGGCGGAATTTTCAAAAGAACAATTCAAGCAAGACTACGTCCTTTCCAAACCAAAGCAAGTACAAGGGCAAAGGACCATCGAGTTCAAAACCGAGGAAACAAGAGGGTTCCTCAAAAGAGAAGAAGAACACCGATGGACAAATCCAAAGAGGGTTCCTCAAAAGAGAAGACGAACACCGATGGACAAATCCAATGCTTCAAGTGCAGAGGCTTCGGGCACATAGCATCGGATTGTCCCAATAAGAATTCTTCTAACAAGAAAGCTATGCAAGCCCACACTTGGGATGATTCATCTTCGGAAGAGTCAACCTCAAGGGATGAGAATACCAAAGGTACCACATTGCTTACATTATCTACTTCTCCCGTCATGTGTCTTGCGTCTACTCTTACTGACTCTATCTCTGTGTCGTCCTTACATGATAAATCCTTATCGGAGATTGAGTCAAGTGAAAAAGAATCCAAAGGAGAAGATCTTGCTATCGCCTATCAACAATTATTGATCGAATCAAAGAAGATGGCAAAGCACAACAAGAAACTTAGGCGAAGGTTGCTTGAGCTCGAAGAATAATCGGCAAGTGCGACTTCCCTAACAAAGACACTTGAAGAGAAAAGGAACAATTTAATGGATATCAACAACTCTCTTCAAAGTCAATGTAAGCTTCTCAAGAGTGAAAATGAAAAATTAGTGGATAAAGCCAATCACCTCTCGAAGCTCTATACCAAGGCACATGAAGGAAACACGGAAATGACCAAGACCATCCTTCAACTCAAAGATGACATCAAAAGGACTTCGTCGGGTCGAAGCAAGTTGGATAGGATGCTTGGCTTTGGTCAAACCAAAAAGCTCGGCCTCGGATATGAACGAACATTTGTGGGATCAAGTTCAAAGAATACAACACATGTAGTCAAGCCGTCTCCATCCTTGGTTACAAGAACAACTCCATCTACAATTTCGAAAACACTAATCCTCAAAATGATAAAATGATGAATAAGGTGTGCCATCGATGTGAAGTTAAAGGACACATCAAAAGGACATGCAAACAACGATCAAAACCAAGTTCGAGAACTTTGAAGCAACCAAGTTGGAAGTCGAAGAAGGAACAATCTATTGCAAGAAATCAAAGGAACACACCACTCAAGTCAAAGTCCACATGGAAGCCTAAGAAGAACATCATTCCACAAAAGATCTCAAATCAACTGAGCATTCAATCTAGGCCGACGCAACCCAAAATACGTAAGGCTTGGGCGCACAAAGGTGATCTCTACCCCTAATTTAGTAGTAATTTGACGTTTCTACTTAGCTAAATTCTTAGGTGCATTCTCTATATTTCTTTTATTCCATTGCATAGCATGATGCATTACTACCGCATGAAGCTCCGAGTACCCTCAAAAGTCCGCATCACCTTTCGCTGTTAGATTCAAAAAGAGAAAAGGCTTCATTGAACATTAGGCTACATTTGAGGGGGAGCATTCTTGCGAAAATATTCTAACCCCTCCAAACTCAGCAACTTTATTCGGGACAACGACTTGAGCCGAAAATTCATTGTAACTCCTTCCATCTAGATATCTCTTTAAGCCATAGCATTGCATTGTTTTCATTACATGTTTTGCATCTTGGTTTTTATGTTCATATTTTTTTGAATTGCATTTTTATCTTTTGTGCGTGTGTCGGATGGGACATTAACGTAGCACATGAACACTAGTTTAGCTTTAATTGCATCTTATCACTCTATGGGATTATGATTATACTTCATATATCATTCTAACTCAAGTGATGAAATAATTCTTTATGCTAATTTTCTTCTCTTCAATTGATCAATTTCAAAATCTCACGCATAGAACTCTTGGTATTATCTTTCTTGTATTTGATGGTTGAAATAGTATGAACTAGAGATCTCATCATTGATTGAATACTTAATAATTTAATTAATTGACAGCCAATTAAGGGGAAGCTTATTTTTTGTTTAAAATTGTCATGCTAATAAAATGTGAAAAGAGTTACATCCTAAAAGAAGTATGAAAACTACCACCACATGGAAGAAAGAGCTACCACCTCAGTTGTCCGAATAGTGTATGCAGCTACCACATGTTTGAAAAGCATAAAGTTGTTTGAATGTTTCACTTATTCATACTTAAAGGAAGATTTGACTCAATTCATCATTTTTTAATCTCTCCAGTTTGTTATAAGGTGGGACAAATTGAAAGATACTCAAAGAGCAAAAGTCAATTATAATCTTATTGAGAATTTCAAACATTTTTTGATCTCTTGGTTTCATAATCTCTGATAACTTGACGATTCAAGTAAACTCATTATTCATTAGATCATGTTTGAGGCCTTCAAATTAGTCAATTTAAGATTTTAAAATTTTTATAAAGTTTTATTTCACAATTTTGAGAAATTTTGATAATTTATTATAATCTGAATTCTTTTGGTGTAATACGACGTATTTTATTTAAAGTTAAGGTGTTTCAATGGTTACATAATTTTTCTAAATTTTTTGGATTTATTTGAAATTTTTCTTGAAAAAAAAAGGACGGAGTCCGAACCTTGTCAGAAAAGTCCGAACCCCGAGCGCAGGTTTTTCCTGCGCGAAGAAAGTCCGAACTTTTTTCTCCGACAAGTCCGGACCTTCCGCTCGAGGGGTTTTAAACGAGGGACACTATTTTGCAATTTGTGCTTCTCTGGGTTAGTTTTTTCCTCCCCACTTTCTCTCACAAAAATTTTTGAGCTTGCTCTTTCCTCCAAACCGATTTTCACTCATCAAAAGATATGATTTTCGTATCTAGATCCCGATTTTTCCAAAAAACCCTAGTTTTTCAATTTTTCATGGTTTTTATGAAAAATTACTCATTGATTCTTATTTTTCTTTGGGATTTTTTTGCGTTGGACGAGTTGTGGTAAACTTCTTGACGTTTTTGCATGGTTCAATCTGCATTTAATCCGGTTTAAATTCTTGAATCTGAAGAAATCCAATTTTAGAGCTTTTTCCCCTAATTTTAAAAAACTTGGATTTCATCTATTTTTAACGAATTTTTTTCTGTTTTTCTTTTGAAAATTGTTCATTTAAGGCTCAAGGGACATCTAGATGTGATTTTCAAATTTTTTTAAAATATTCCCATCTTTTCTCTTATTTCGTGCTACACAAGGATTCTTCAAACTACTCTTTTCACAATATTTTCCTCCTGGCTACTGGTATTTGTTGTTCTTATGGTTGGGGCTGGAGGATCCGGGGGCCGCAAAGTGAAGCATGGCTCTAAGCGGTCTTGCACGGCCGAGGACGATGTCAGTGAATATGTCGCATCCGGCGAATCTGAAATATTTGAAGAATGGAATCAGACTATAGAATCGGCTCGTGCTTCTTTGAATGAAAAGGCACCAGCCATTCCGTTTGCGACTAGAAAGAAAAAGCCCCCAAGGCAAAAGAAGAAAACTGGGGGTATCACAATTGAGGAGCCTACTTCTGCACCGACCAGCGCTCCCGACGACAACATCGTTCAAATTGATACTCATAGGATGAAGGCGTTTGAGAAACACATGTGCATTAGGGAGCGTAACGTTAATATGGGTGAACTCTTGAAACGGTTTGCATCATTTACACTTCTCTATGATCAAGGCGGTCTTGAGAAGATCTATCACTTTCTAGAGCAGTCCAGATTTTGGCCACATCTTATTCGCACTCTCTATTTGTGCGCGGGGCATCTGAAGGATGACATTAATGGGCCTTTCGAATTTCGGACCACCGTGCAAAATGTACTGCTGACCATCACTCCGCAAACAATTGCTGATGCACTGGGCATGGAAGCTCAAGTGGTTGGTCTGCCTTACACTCCAGGGACATTCTTTATCAAATTTGAATTGGCGCAAAGTTGTAGATGGCGTTTGCTTGCCCAATAAACGGTCCGTCGGGAATTCGGTCTATTCGAAGGAGCTTCGACCGAAGTATAGATTCTTGAACTTTATCGTGTGTTACAACATACTTCCGACTATGCAGACAAAGGTGGTTCATTAGGAGCACCTTTTGTATATGTATTTGGTTGGACATCCGGCGGAGGCTAGAGGGCTTAACCTGAATATCCCATATTTAGTGTGGTCGTGGTTGACGAAGGACATGAAGAATCCACATCCCAGTGAGCATCTCCCGTTTCCTTTGATCATCATGAGGATTCTTCGTGCTCACAAAATTGATACCAGATCAACAAGTTATCAGCACAGTTTAGGGACCATAAATGAATCAACTGTCATCAAGTCCCTACCGCAGCCAGTTGAGGAAGCACCGCCTGCTCCTTGTGCTCCTACTGCTACACCTGCTCCATCTCCTTTGCCTACACCGTCTGCTCCGACTGACACTTCTGAGGACGATGCCTCCGTCACCTCTATCGATAGGGAGCACCATAGGCTATCAACTGCGCAGGAGCATATTTCTGCGGAGCTGCAAAGGATTTCAAATGAACAAATGCGCCTAGGCACAGAACAACGCAAGCTTACGAGGAAGTATGGCAAGTTATCTCGCCTGGTGAAAGCAATTTTTGACAAGCTCGGTTGTTGCAATGTCGATCTACCTCCGCCCGATGTTGATTCGGACTAGCGGAGTTCTGGAGCATCATGTTTTTTCTTTGATCATGCATTCATCTTTTGTTAGTGTTTTTGTTTGCATATAGTTTCTTCTCCTCCCTTAGGTTTGATTTTGGCTTTTTGTGACAAAAAGGGGGAGATGTTTTGGGTGAGATGAGAGAGTAATTTTTTGTAATTTTGTTCTTACTTTAACTCTCTAACTCTCTAACACATAATATTAGTTTATTTCTTTGTATGTTTTCTTAATTTATAATTCTTGTGAGTCTAACAATATTTCTCTCAAGAATTTTTTTTGCAGAGAGTGCAAGACTTCAAGACTAATAGTCGTGTATAAGTCATAGAGTTTGTCTTAGGATATCTCTCGTATTTCTTTTTCTTGGATCGGTCATGCGTAAAATTTGTTATTTGGTTATTACAACAAATTTCTATCTCTTTATGTATTTTGAGTTTGTATGTTTTGTCACGAAATCGCCAAAAGGGGAGATTCTTACAACATAGATTGGCGGATTTCGTAAAATTATCGGAGTCTTGAAGATTGAAGATGAAGACATTAAGAAGAAGGACATTAAAAAAAAGATTTGACGATACAAGAATAAAATCCATAACACCCAGGTATGGTTAAACATAGTTTATGGTGGTTTATTAGAAAGTCTATTGTTTAGAAGCATTAATAGGTTATTAGTGTATAAAAATAAAAACTGCACACTTTGAGTTTTCAGAGTTCGGACCTTTGAAGAAAAGTTCGGACCCGAAGGTTGCTTTTCTTTTCTGTCGCAGAAAACCCAAACCTTCTGGAAAAAGTCAGGACCCTGAAAGTGAAAATTCTTTTGCGCAGAAAAAGTCCGAACCTTTGGAAAAAAAGTCCGGACCCCGAACCACTTTCCTGCTTCACGCAAGGAAATTCCTGACTGTCGGTGAATAAGTCCGGACCTTGAAGTTACTGTGCAACTTCAAAGTCCGAACCTTCTCAAAAAGGTTCGGACCTTGACCGCGGGATGACTTTCCAAAATTACAGTTTTTTATTTCTATTCTGATTCTAATTGCTTCTAACCTATAAATAAACAATAGGGAGCTTATGAACGTATTGAAGAAGAGAGACACTTTTTAATCCTTAAATTCATTTTTTAATCTCTTGATTATCTTCTTCGATCAAAATTATTCATCGATTTAATTCATGAATTTTTAACCCATTCTTTCTTTTAAGAATCAAATTGATGAACGCTTAAAAAGTATTTTCTTTTACATATATGATTTTCTAAGCATCCAAATCACCACCAACTATTCCCAACGAGTTCCAAAAGGAACGTCGACGCGTGGATTCGCGTGAGGGCCGAGGAGTCGGTGGAGACTTCGTGGACTCGAAGTCGGACGCGGATCGTGGATTCGAGACATGTCGTGGACTAGCGAAGGAGATCTACTTCGAGCATACGGTAAAAGTTGAGTCGTGGGGTAGCATAATCACCTTGTACGTATTTTAATCTTAGTAAATTTTTAGTGTGATCAGTCCCTTGGGTTTTTTACTCCGAGCGGAGTTTTTCCACATAAAATCTTGGCGTGTTGATTTAATTTCCGCATTTATTTTTATTTACGCTAAGGTTGTGTGTTTTATCGTTTACACCTATTCACCCCTAGATATAGTTTCACCTTTTAGATCCTAGGGTTCATAACCTACAGTTATCATTGAATATCCTATTCCGACATCCAAATAAGGCCTTGGAGAGAATTGTAGTCCTAAGTGTTATTCCTACCAAAATTTGCTGCTAACAGTAAGGATTACCTAGGATAGTGGCCCATACGTAAAAATATCACTGTTCCACCAAACCGAAAGAATTGTGATTCTCAAGGATAAGGCCACCCTGACATGCTCTAGTACCTACAACCTACCCAATTCTATGTGGGCATAGACATATTTCCACTGTGGTTGCTAGCATACCTTAGCACATTTCAGCATCCACCAATTGAGACAATTGTTATTTATCATGTAGCACATTTAACATCAGGCCAGCAATACAAACGGAAGTACTTAAATTCAAAAAAATCATAATAAATGTACAACCCAAGCAAAAACAACAATAATCCACTGAGGCAGACACATACCATTTGGGCAGACAAATGTTCCACAGTGCAAAGACAAATTATCTTGCAGGCCGCTAAAGATTCACTTTGCCCTACTCAAGCAGCAATGAGTATGGGCCTAGAACATTATTCAAACTTCCTAGTCAAAACCCAATCAAAGTGGTGGCCTCCAAAATCACCGCAAATCTGACTACTTAGTACTTACTGATACAAGTTGCTAGATAGAACAACAGCACTTGCCTGCCTTGTTGAGACCAGGTCCAAGAAGACGTGGAATCTGTTTGATGATAGCCTCTGATGCTAAGAAAGCATGGTACTTCTTTGCGAGCTTTTTGACCAACTTCTTGTTCTTGTTCATTTTCTTTAGCCCCTCAACATCCATATAATCAAGCCCAATCTTCTCTGCCTACAGGGCATATATTGTTACTTTATCCGGCCATACTACAACAAACATATTGACATCAGCAAGACTACGTATGGATGAAATTATCAACTTTTCATAACAATCAGAAGTAAAAGCAGCAGGTGCAACTGTTGATTATGTACCAACAGAAAAAATCATCTTCGATCAACATCAACAAATATAAGTAATCAAAGAAATTAAATACAGGGACTAACAGTTTGGCCAATTTTAGATTTATTTATTAGTGGGTAATATAATAATGAGAGTAATTGTGATGCACAAAAATGCAATTCCTGTGTTGATTGGGCTCCTTCAAACTCCTGAAAATTCCCATAATAGAGAGACAGCATGCCAGAATTCACCATAGTCTTGAGATGGAGAAGCAGCTTAATCAGGTGTCAGTTACCTTTTCCATACTAAATAAAATAGAGTTCGGAGGGACCTAATTAAAACTGAAATTGAGGTTCAGCAAATCAACTGCAACAAATTAACGCACATGACTTAAGCAGAATTTTATTAACGCACATGATTTAAGCAGAATTTTTCCATAAGTTCAGCAAGTAACAGTTTAAATTACAATGATATTTTATCGAGATGGAATAGCAAATATTTGAAAATATATATATCCACAGCAACTAACTTCCCTTCATAGCAGCAATATAATCATGGATATATAAACCTAATGATTTTCCTAATCGTAAACAAATATTAAGACATCTCTTTACCTCTTCAACATGTTGGGCATCGCCAAGCATGCAGACCTTCATCTTGGGACGAGGAATATGAGGCAGCTTCACAGACCCGCTGAACCGCTTGTCCTTTTGAGGGTCGTAGTTTTTCAGCCCAATCTGAAGCTCAATGGTTTCGGTAAATTTGCGTTTCTTCTCCCGAGAGTCGCCCATGACTTGGGAGATTGCTTCCTTCAGAACATCACTTTGCAACTTGCTAAATAACACAAAAAATAGAAATGTAAGAAATGCGATTCGGACAGATTAACTGCCTTAAAGTCATTGGTATGAAGTACAAGCATATGTTCAAGCTGCATAGCCCTTCAGATAACTCAGCTCAACGATTGCTGGGAAATAAACCGCAATCAATTTCGCCAAAAGTAAATGGATGAAATATATGGATCTTATTGAAATAAGTTGAGTTCCCCAACAAAAGCAGTGTTAACCAAGGGTACACTTATGAGGTCAAAAGTCATCTATAATCCATATCTATGATGAATCAGTAAAGAAGGTGCATATATTTTATGACACAAGAAATTACCCATGAAAAGAAAAGCACCAGCAGATATAACAACTATACTAGTTTTCTACTAACTCTGCAGCATGCAACAAAAAGATCCAGTAAACCAGCATCCATTGGTGTCCCATATTGCAAAAATATAGAGTGAAATGTTACGAAAGTAAGAATAGTTGGCAAAATTCTAAACTGGAAGCATGTGAAGAGGAATTCCGGGCGAAATTTCGTTTTGAGCAGAGTAAGGTAATAATTCCTCAGAAAAGTTGTTAATTCTAGGACTAGCTCAAATTACTGGTAGAACCAAAACGATAAAATCTAAGAACTATTAATGAACGCAGATCAATGCAGATGAATCTACAAATGTGCGAAATACCAACAATTTTGACAGGGCAATACCTCATTGTTGCGGTTCAGCGTTCTTCTACGCACTCCGAAACCTGGAATAGAGGGGAGAAATATGAGAAAAATGAGAGGGAAACCCTAGAAGCCGCCAGATGGGGAAGAGAGAGGCGGCGTGAGAGATGAGAGACCGTAGAAGCGGCGTGATGGTGAAGAGAGTCGGCGTCATGCGAGGTGTGAACGTTTACCCCAATAAGGGTAAACCCTAGATGGGCCTGAATCAGGCCGGATTTGGTCCGGTCCACTAGAGCCCCGAACCCGGTCCGAGAATAAAATCCGGCTCGTTAGGCTTTATGGTCCGCATTGACATAAATTTTTGTATCTCTTATATTTTTTTATTCCGGAATAGTCTGAAAATAAAAGTATAAAAACTAGCTAAGAGTTCTACGCATTCCGGTGAGTAGATATTATTGAAGAAAATAATTTCTTAAACATTACAGGAGAATAAAAAGTATAATACAATTGTATCATTTGAATTCTAAAATGTTACATAAATAATCCACTTTGAAAATTGAAAATCAAACTAATGTAAATTATAAATGGTTGCAATGGTTGTCATGTAGACATTCATATTCCTGTGTCTTCTAAATCTTCTACTATGAATTTATAAAATAATAATAATAATAATAAAAATCTGAAGAGAAGAAAAGGACCTCATGAAATCTCGTGGGATGCTATCTCATCAATTTATAACGCTTATGATCCTGTATTGATCATTTGATTTATTCATTCGGGTATTTTCTTTCCTTGTGTTATACTTTATTTGTTGATTCCGGTGAGCCTAAGTGTTTTCAAGAACCAATACCAAAGAAACAAAGTGGCAAAGGGTTCTTACAACAAAATCATACTTGGGAGTTAGTGATCCTTCTGGTATGCAAGAAAGTATTAAAAAATCGATAGGTGTATGTGAATGAAGCCGAAGGATCCAAGAGGTGTCCGGCAAGGCTTGTTGTTAAAGGCTATAGACAAAAGTAAGATATTGACTTCAATAAAATATTTGCTCCCATTATTAAGTATTTTTTAATTAGAGTTATTTTATCATTGGTTGCAAGTTTTGATCTTGAGCTTGAACAACTAAATATTAAAATCGCATTTTTGCATGGTAATTTGGATAAAAAAAATTTTATACATTTCAACTCGAAGGCTTTGTTAATAAAGTTAATCCTAATTTAGTATGTAAGTTAAAGAAGGAATTGTATAGTTTAAAATAAACATCTAGACAATAGTACAAGACGTTTGAATCTTTCTTGCAAGATGAAGACTATAAAAGATATGATTTTGATCATTGTGTTTATTTTAAAGGCTCAACATGTGATTTTTTCACTATCTTGTTACCATATGCGGATGATATGTTGATATTCAGTAATGATCAAAATGAGATTACAAAATTGAAGAGTCGAGGAAGTTTGACATACAAAGAATCTTGGTGAAGTAAATAAAATTTTGGGCATGCAAATTAGAAAAGATAGAGAGCATGTAAGTTGTGGGTTAGTACATCAGGCTATATTTATAGGGTTCTTTTTTCTTGAGAAAAATATGTATTTATAGAGTTCTTGAAAGGTCTGAAATAAATGATTGTAAGACAATTTCTACTCCATTAGCTTGGTGTTGAGGTCAAATGTCATGCTCCGAGACCGCCAATTTAGAGAGTTCGGGCGCGCTAACAGACCCGCCAATCGGGCATGACCTTTCAAGACCCGAAAAGAACAGTTCATTTTAACAATCACAGTTTAGTGTAGCGGAGGAGTAATCAATCAGAGATCTAAACTATGAAATTAAAAACTTCCATTCATTCAACAAACAGTTAGATGATAATGAAATATATCATACTTGAGCGAAATATTAAACTTGCTTATGTTACAACTCTCTTTAACATACAAGTACAAAATAAAAATTACAACTTCTTTTTTTTTTTTCAAAACGAAACTTAAAATATTTAAAGTTTACATTGTTCCTCACATACAAATTTCGCTCAAAAGAAAAATACTCCAAAATAGTGCTGGCGACTCTAGACCAAGGATTTAAGTGTCGTGGCACGGGGGCGTGACACTCGCCGCTTGGCACGGTACGGTACGGGCACGCTTCCGTGCCGACACGTGGCACGCTTCCGTGCCGACACGTGGCACGCTTCCGTGCCAATGGATACGCATGACCTCCCAGTGGCACGCTCTGGCACGGTTTTTTATTTTTATTTTTTTTATTCCAAATAAGCTCTTATAATATTGTTTTGAATTGTTTGGTCAAAAAATTATGAATATTGGCTATATATAGCTAGCTTACTATACTCACCAATTAACATACTGATAAATTTTTTTATATATAAAGTACAACTGTATTTCATAGAGAATAGAAATAATAATATAATAAATAAATTCACAAGTATAATAAGTATTTAAATTTACATATTTATAAAGAGAAGACTGCTTAATTCCATATAGATTATCGCGGTTGATCATATGGCATAGTGTGATCTGCAGATATCAGATTTATTTGACAATGTTGGTATAAATATTCCTGGTATTGTGGAAAAGTCATATATTCGTGATATATGTCATTGTATTGGCGTACGTAATGTCCATATGCAATTGGATCGCTGATATGATCGACAACAGTCACTTGTACTGGCATATGGACTGCAACATCATAAGGATAATGTGGATATGCAGTATTATCATTATACGATTCGACATACGAACTTTCACTATATGAAGATATGGATGGATCATAATCATATCTCTCTCCATAAAAGCCATGTTGATATAAGGGATACGATGAAACCGAAGTACTATCAAACTGTGTGCACAAATTATCATCCATTCGTGGGTGTCCAGTTGACACCGCTTCCAAATCCTCTCTCATCTCCCTATAATCTTGTTGTGAGGGCTTGTTACCTCTTCTGCGATCATATAACACTCCAGATGTTTGACGTGGTCTCGATCCATGATCAGTATCTTGAGTGGCATGAGTGAAATTTTGCTCTTCAGTAAATATAAGACCACCTCTGCCCTCACCTCCATCCTCCTGTTGTGTTGGTGGAATGCATTCACCACCATCCTCACCACCATCCCCACTACTATTGGTGATGTCATCGTCATCGCTACATTCATTTTTGGACCGTGGTAACCCAGAATCAGATGGTGTTGATGTATCGTTATCATCATCAAGCGAGATTGCATCAGCTGCATCTAATGGATCCTTCGATGTCATAATTTTTTTACCCTTACCACTAATGACTGTTGTTGAAGGTCTCTTTGCGATAGACGATGTCTTCTCTTTTTCCGATTGACTTTGAGTAGACGTGGGCGACCATGTCAAGGTCCCATCATAAGACGTTCAAATTCTGCATCAGAGTCATCCGTAGGATTTTGTGATTCTTCGCCCAAAGATGCTTGTTCTTGCACATTACCAGACTGATTATGAGACCCCTCTATATTCTCGTTAGCCCATCTTTCTGCATCACTAATTCTTGCTTCCTCAGCAATTATCCTGAATGGTCGTGGTGGATCTCCAGGCTCATCGAGCAAAGGGTCCTCTTGATTCTCTTTATCTTGTAGACAATCAAATATGTGGTCTGATTCATCATTGATAAAGCTTGCATCTAAAGGATCATAAATTTTTAATTCCTTTTCCCTATCATACTCCGCTCGCATGCATCTTAAACGGAGCCTCATATTATAGTGGGCATAAACTAGCTTCTCTAATCGAGCGTACGCTAATCGGTTACGCACTTTGGTATGTATCAATGCGAAGGTACTCCAGTTGCGCTCACATCCACTAGACGTTGTTGTTTGAGATAAAACACGCACAATAATTTTCTTTAAATGCTTTGCTGATCCACCGTATTATAGCCACCACTCAGCTGTCCAAATAAAAATTAAAATTATATCAAAATAGGTTTATCGTTAGATATAAAATATGTAAATTATTTAGTTACTTATTGGGATCGGTGTTGTGTCTCTCATTAATTGCACCAGCATCGCCAAAAGTTCCAGTGAATTCACGAAATATTTTTTTCTATATTATGATATTATAATATATTATAATAATAAGGAATTAGCATATTAATATATAATAAATTAATAATATGTTAAAAAAGCTATTGTACCTCATTTATGGCAAGAGCGGCATGCATTGAATCAATTTCCAATCTATTAATGACATTTCGTAATGCCTTTAATAATTCATCGTCATATCCAAGATTATGACGATGGTGATACGACGGATTAAGATAATAATCTATCATTAAGAAAAAAATAACTCCATCAACAATGCAAGAATACAATTGAATAATCACCAACAAATAGCTTTGTTATAATTTATACTTGCTTGCTAGGTGCAGATCCCGACCCATCTGAACTTCCCAACGTTTGTCGATAATTTTTAGATAAGATTGGCATCGCAATGGATTGACTTTCTTGATTGTCTCTTTAGCCATCCTCAGTTTATGATAGACGTGTCTCATTTGAGGTATTTTTTCCTGATCCACCAATCGAAGAACCACGTATAGCGGCTCCACAATATCAACAATCTCTTTCACATAATCCCAAAATTTGATGGACTGAATTGTTACGGAATTTGAGTTGGCGTATTTCGTGAATTCGGTTAAGTCTTGAAGATTGAAGATAAAGAAGGTTGGATCATATAACTCAATCTCAAGAAAGAAGAATTCAAAAGGATCAGGTATGTTTAACTAATTATTCTTGGTGATCCGAATACTTCTTATAGTGTAGAAACACTTGGATGAATTTCTAATTGCATAAAAATTAAAAACTGGACATGGGACATGTTCAGGATCCGGATCAGACAATCCGATCCGGATCCCGAAGGTTATTAGTTCATACGCAAATTCAATCCGGATCCTAGCCTCTTCTGATCCGGATCCCGAACACTGGTTTTTACCGAATTGTATGAACGATCCGGATCAGGCACTTCGATCCGGATCCCGAACCTTTGTTTTTCTGGAAATTGTCTGTCTCGTTACTGCAATCCGGATCGCCGAAATCCGATCCGGATCGCCGTCCTGAAAAATTCCAGAAAAGGTTAGTTTTTGATTCTTATCTTCTTCCAACGGTTTCTAACCTATATATAGACCCTATGATTCTTTTTCTAGGGTAAGCCGCTAAGCCGTAAAAGCTAAATAATTCAAGACGGCCATATGAATCCACCTATAGAGAAGAAAGGAAATCAATAGATATAATCCGATGTTTCTTCATCTATATTGATTGATTTGATTCTAGGTTTTCATGCTCATATTTTAAGTAGAATCAAATCAATGAATACTTAGATGGTATTTCCGATCTATTTCTAATCTAAGTATTCGGCGGATCATCACCACCCAAAAAACAACGACTTCCCCAAAATCGGCGCGTGGACTCACGTGGCCTTGTGGATTCAAGGTGCAACCGCTCTCGTGGATTCGGAGCGAGGTACATTCGTGGACTCGAAGCGTGCTACTGGGTGAAGACCGTGGATTCGGTCGGACGTCGTGGAGTCGACGTTGGACGCCGTGGATTCGGCGTTGGACGCAGATCGTGGATTCGAGAAGCGTTGCGGAGCGAGCGGAGAAGATCAACTAGGAGCGTATGGAAAAAGGTTGAGTCGTCTGTGAGTACGGTATATCACCTTTGTACGTGTTATAATTCTAGTGGATTTCACCGTGTTATCGGTCCCGTGGTTTTTTACTCCGGTTTGGAGTTTTCCACGTAAAAATCTCTGCGTGTTATTTATTTTTCCGCATTGGGTTTTATATCGCAAAGATTTTTGAGTGTTTATTGTTTACACCTATTCACCCCCCTCTAGGTGTTTTTTCCCCTATTTAGATCCAATTATATATAACCCAACAAGTGGTATCAGAGCGGGAATAGGGTTGTAAACAATGGTTGAAGGTGGAAACATCAACAGACCCCCGTTCTTCGATGGAACAAATTATGCCTACTAGAAAGTACGGATGAAAGCCTTTTTAATTTCCATCGACGAACGGGTGTGGTAATCAATTGAATTAGGATGGTCTAATCCAACTGAATTTATTGGTGATGTTCGCACCATCAAACCTAGGTCGAAATGGACCAAGGAAGAGATTGATTTATCTTCTTACAATGGCAAAGGGATTAACGCTTTATTTAATGCTTTGTCGCAAACTGAGTTCTCTCGCGTCTCGGCATGTGAGACTGCGAAAGAAATCTGGGATGTTCTTCAAGTTATGCATGAGGGAACTAACCTTGTGAAGATTCAGAAACTGCAAATGCTTACGAGCAAGTTTGACTCTATTTTCATGGCAGAAAATGAATCTTTCACAGACTATTACACACGATTGCAAGACATCGTAAACTCATGTGCTAACTTGGGAGAGTTAAGATTCCAGAATTTAAGGTTGTAAGAAAAATATTAAGAACTCTTCCTGAAAGATTTCGATCCAAGGTTACGGCCATTGAAACTATTAAACACCCGGACGAAATCCGTGTAGAAGAATTAGTTGGTTCTTTACAAACATATGAAATGACATTTCCTACTAACTATTCTTCGGGAAAGGCATCCTCTTCTAAGTCTTCAGGTTATGCTTTGAAAACAACAAAAGAAGAAGACGCGGATTCATCCTCCTCAGACGATGACGAGAACCTATCTATGGAGGACTTTGAGAAGCAGCTCGCTCTCTTAACAAGGAAGTTTCGCCGAAATTTTCGAAGGGGTAATTCAAGCAAAACTCCATCCTTCGGAAAGTCGAAGAAAGGCAAGGGTTCTTCAAGTTACAAGTCAAGAAAGCAAGAGGGTTTTTCTAAGGATAAGAAAAGCTCAGAAGAACAAGTCCAATGCTTCAAGTGCCGAGGGTACGGCCATATCTCAACGGAGTGTCCCAATAAGAATCCGTCAAAGAAGAAAGCGATACAAGCCGTCACTTGGGATGACACCTCATCGTCAAATGAGTCATCGTCAAGTGATGAAGAAGATAACGCAACGGCGTTCCACGCGTCCACATCTTCACCCTTCATGTGCTTAATGGCAAGTACATCCGACTCACTGTCCAACTCCACTGCTGAAAAGAATGCAACGGACGATGAATCGGATAATTCAGAAGGTGAAGACTTTGCTCTTGCCTACCATAAGCTTTTGAGGGATTCAAAGAAACTGGCAAAGCAAAACAAGAGTTTGAGAGGGAGATTGCAGGATCTCGAAGAAGAAGCAAAAAGGGCATCTTCTCTCTCAAACGCTCTTGAAGTGGAAAGGGATAATCTGATTAAAATAAATGTTTCCCTTCAAGAGTCCAATGGCAATTCGAGAAGAATTATGTAGATATGGTGAACAAAGCGAATTACTTCTTGAAGCTCAACGGCGAGGCTCGACAGGAAAAATTGGAAATGACAGAGACCATTCTCCAACTCAAGGATGACTTACAGCGATTTTCATCAGGAAGGAGTAAGTTGGATAAGCTTCTTGGTCTTGGTCAATCAAACAAATTCGGCCTCGGATACAATCGAACTGTGACGCCCCACTTCCCAGGGGGTCACCCATCCTAGAACTACTATTGTAGGATCTCGAAGAAGAAGCAAAAAGGGCATCTTCTCTCTCAAACGCTCTTGAAGTGGAAAGGGATAATCTGATTAAAATAAATGTTTCCCTTCAAGAGTCCAATGGGCAATTCGAGAAGAATTATGTAGATATGGTGAACAAAGCGAATTACTTCTTGAAGCTCAACGGCGAGGCCCGACAGGAAAAATTGGAAATGACAGAGACCATTCTCCAACTCAAGGATGACTTACAGCGATTTTCATCAGGAAGGAGTAAGTTGGATAAGCTTCTTGGTCTTGGTCAATCAAACAAATTCGGCCTCGGATACAATCGAACTGTGACGCCCCACTTCCCAGGGGGTCACCCATCCTAGAACTACTATAGCTCTAGCACGCTTAACTCTCATGTTCCTCTTGGATCTTGCTACCATCCAAAATGCTATAGCCGGGTTAGAGATTTAGTCCTATTATATCATTTATATATAGGACTAATCCAAATTCCGGGGGTGTCACATTCTTCCCCCCTTTATGCCCTGACGTCCACGTCAGGCTCAAGCACACACACTCACAAGCACCAGGCGATGTGAGACTCGTCTCGCTAGCCTTAGCCGACCTTGTAGGGAGCTGCACTCCACCTACAACGGTCATTAGCCGGGGAGCCACACTCTACCCGCTATATAACCCTGGCTCAGCCGAGACTCATCTCACATTTCCGGCTGGTGAACGTCTCTGATACCAACTGTGACGCCCCACTTCCCAGGGAGTCACCCATCCTAGAACTACTATAGCTCTAGCACGCTTAACTCTCATGTTCCTCTTGGATCTTGCTACCATCCAAAATGCTATAGCCGGGTTAGAGATTTAGTCCTATTATATCATTTATATATAGGACTAATCCAAATTCCGGGGGTGTCACACGAACTGAAGACAATTTTAGTTCGGTTGGGACAGTCTTTGTGCCCCAGTCGGTATCTCCTCCTCCGACACCGGAATTGACGACAAACAACGACAACAAACCTACTTCCCCCTCTTCGGAATCGTCAAGCACCAAGGTATGCTTTCGTTGTGGTATTGCAGGGCACATAAGGAGAAATTGCAAGATGGGAGCCAAACGCTCAACTCAAGCACTTCTTGCAACGACTACCAAAAGGGTGATTACTCGGAAATCAAATGCAAATTATTCGAAGGAAAAGAGCCTCGGTAGTTCATCAAACAAGACAACGACGTCAAGGAAAAGCGATGGATCAATCAAGACGCTTTCACCAAAGGTATCAACTTCACAATCATTTCCGACGTACTCCAAAACTCGAAAGGTTTGGGTACGCAAAGGTGAATTCTTCTTTCATCCTTGAACCACGTTGGTACTGATCGGCCCTTAGAATTATTGCATATGGATCTTATGGGGCCGACACGTCAACCATCCTTGGGAGGTAAATGGTATATTTTCTTATTGGTTGATGATTTCTCTAGATACTCATGGGTAGCATTTTTAAAAGAGAAAGCTGATACTTTTGATTCTTTTCACGAGATTTGCCTTCGTATTATGATTGAAAAGAATGAAAAGATCATTCGTGTTAGAAGTGATAGAGGTGGAGAATTCATAAATTCTAAATTCATTGATTTTTGCACTTCCAATGGCATTAAACATGAATTCTCAGCACCCTATACACCTCAACAGAATGGTGTAGTCGAGCGCAAAAACAGGGTTGTTCAAGAGATGGCACGTGTTATGCTTCATAGCCGGAATTTACCGTTATATTTTTGGGCTGAAGCTGTGAACACTGCAATTTATGTTATTAATCGAGTTTATTTGCGCCCGGGAACTTTAAATACACCATATGAATTATGGTTTTGTAGAAAACCAAACATCAAATATTTTCGTATCTTTGGGAGTCGGTGTTACATTTTACGTTACCGCGAAGATCTTGGAAAATTTGACTCTCGAAGCGACGAAAGGATTTTCTTGGGTTATTCTACAAATAGTAGAGCATATCGGGTATTTAACTTGGAATCTAAAACGATTGTAGAATCCATAAATGTTAAAGTAGATGAAGCTTTCCACTTTGTATCTGATAAATCTACCCCTGATATCTCTCTTGATGATGATACTCCTGCAAATGCATCTTCTCATAACAATTCTTCCGATAATAATGATGCATCTAATGGTTCTTCAAGTTTATCTTATGTGCAGGAATCATCTCATGTACCTCCGAGTACTCCGTTACCTCAAACGTTACGCATCTCCAAGGATCATCCGGAATCTAATATTATTGGAGACCCACAAGAAGGAGTCAGGACTCGGAGACAGTTGGTTTGTGGATTCGCTTGTTACGTTTCCTTAATCGAACCAAAGAACGTTGATGAAGCTCTTCAGGATGACTACTAGATTGAAGCAATGCGGGAAGAGCTCCATCAGTTTGAACGCAACAAAGTCTGGGAATTAACGACGCCTCCGAAGCAACACAATGTGATTGGTACTAAATGGATTTTCAAGAACAAGAAAAATGAGGATGGTACCATCATCAGGAACAAAGCACGTTTAGTTGCTCAAGGCTACTCTCAAATAGAAGGTATAGACTTTGATGAAACTTTCGCCCCTGTAGCTAGACTAGAGTCCATTCGTATCTTATTCGCTATTGTTTGTCACTTTAAAATAAAACTCTTTCAAATGGACGTTAAGAGCGCGTTTTTAAATGAGTTTTTAAATGAGGAAGTTTATGTGGCTCAACCGAAAGGTTTTGTAGACCATAAACAACCTAACCATGTTTTTCGTTTGAAAAAGGCTCTTTACGGTTTAAAACAAGCACCGCGAGCTTGGTACGAAAGGTTGACAAAGCACCTTTTGGAGAAGGGCTATACTCGAGGGGGAGCAGATCGGACTCTCTTTGTGAAGCATTATCAGGATAACTTCATTGTTGCACAAATCTATGTCGATGACATTATATTTGGAGCAACAAAGGATAATGATGCTTCTAAATTCACAGAAACCATGGAAAGCGAATTTGAGATGTCTATGATGGGCGAACTGACATACTTTCTTGGATTGCAAGTAAAACAAAATGGTGAAGGCATCCATCTGTGTCAATCCAAGTATGCTAAGGAGTTGGTAAAGAAATTCGGATTAGAAGATTCTAAAGATTTTCCTACTCCTATGGGAACTAGCAATAAGAGATTAGGAAGTGAATCTCTTAGTGATAGTGTAGACGAGAAACTCTATCGAAGTATGATTGAAAGTCTACTCTACCTCACAGCTAGTCACCCGGACATATCCTTTAGTGTTGGGATTTGCGCGAGATATCAATCAGCACCAAAGGAGGATCACCTGGAAGCGGTGAAACGGATCATCCGGTACGTCAAAGGAACTGTAAACTTCGGAATTTAGTATCCTATGGGAACAAGTCTAGACATTATAGGATATTCAGGTGCCGATTGGGCAGGATCAGTGGATGATCGGAAAAGTACGAGTGGTGCATGTTTCTATCTTGGCCATTGTCTTGTTGCATGGCATAGTAAAAAACAGAACTGCATTGCACTCTCGACTGCCGAAGCGGAATATATCTCAGCGGGTAGTTGTTCAACCCAACTTATTTGGATGAAAAGCGTGTTGAGCGACTTCCGGATTTCAGCAACTTCGGTAACTATTTTATGTGACAACACTAGTGCTATAAACATTTCAAAAAACCCTGTGTTGCACTCAAGAACAAAACACATTGAACTTAGATATCATTTTCTTAGAGAGCTAGTTGAATCAAATATTCTTCAAATTTCCTACATTTCAACTGAAGATCAATTAGCTGACATTTTAACAAAACCTTTGGATCAAAAACGTTTTATTCATTTGCGTAAAGCAATTGGAATGCTTTCCTTGAAATAACCTCTTTTTGAAACTCTTGTTAAGGTTAGGTTTTGTTTTTGTGTTTTTGTTCATTATCTATGCTTAGACATAGAACATTAATTGAGCATGTGTCTTATTGACTTTAATAGCATCCTTTTATATGTTTAGAAATTTATTATGCTTTAGATATCATAATATTTCAGTTGATGCAATGATCATTTATGTCAATTAAATCATCTTTGTTTTGATCAAAGTCAATTTATCTCTCAATGATCTCTTGGTATAGTTATTATCTTATTTGACTATTTAGTCGAGTATGAAATCGAGATCAATTTTTGGTTGAATACTTTATATCTTAAATAATTGATAGCCAATTGAGGGGGAGTCAAAGAAAAAGTGTTATGCTCAAAAGATGTGGAAAGAGTTACATCCCAATGAGGAGTGTGAAAACTACCACCACATGAAAGAAAGAGCTACCACCTCGGTCGTCCGAGTAATGTGTGCAGCTACCACATGTATACCAAGCAAGGTTTTTCAAGTTTGATTAAATAAAATGCATGTTGAAATACTTGACTCTGTCAAAATTTCAAGGTTGGTATAAGGTGGGAATTTTAATGAAAGATGCTCAAAGAGCCACTCTCTTCAATAAATTGACTAGATATATTATCTAACTTATCTGGGATTTCAGACATCTATTGATCTTGGTATTTCATTTTCTTTACCAAATTGATGATTTGATAAAGGCATTACTCATAAGATCAAGTTAGATGTAATTGAAGTTGTTCAACTTTAAGGGATTTAATTTTTATAAATTTTCGTTTCGTTATTTGAATATTTTTGATAGATTTGGCATAATCTATTTCTTGTTGAATGAAACGATGATTTTCATTTAAAGTTGATACACAAAAGTGCTTACATACTTTTTCTAGACTTTGTGGAATTTTTCTGAATTTTTCTGAAGAAAAAGTTGGAGCCGATCCGGATTAGACAAGCCGATCCGGATCCTGAACGCAGGTATTTTTTGCAGGTAGCCGATCCGAATCGGATTCACGAACTGATCCGGATCGCGGCTAGGGTTTTATATAGAACAAAAGGAATTTGATTTCTTTTTACTTCAATCTTTTGTTCCAAACTCTCCAGAGCTTCTCTCTCTAGAATTCATCCGTCTTGGAAGCTTACCAACTCAAGTTCTTCGATTCTAAGTAAGTTTTATTGATCAAAATCTCGGTTTTTCACAGTTTTTCATGTTCTTCCTCAAAACGTGATGAAATTTCTGTATCTTTTTCGTTTTGGATTAGTTTTTGATCAAATTTCTTTTGAAATAAGAACTCTGGGTAGATTAGTTTTGATTATATGCTAGGTATTCTCATGATAAACGGATTTTTGGCCTTCGATTTCAAAAAATTCGGTTTTAGGGCATATAATGGGAATTTTCGAAAATCATGTGATTGATCTATTTTTAAAATTCTTTTTGGAAAACTAATTTGATTCTTAGTCTCTCTATACGATTATGATTGTTTGGGTACAATTTTTTAAATTTTTGAAAATTAACAATTTTTGTCGTGTTCTTGAGTTGTTGCTCACGGGTTTTTCTTCTCTCACAAAGAACAGCAGCAATGGTGATCACTTGGGTTGTATTTCTTTTGGCTGCTATGGTTCATACAAGAGACACTATCAAGTCCAAGAAAGCTAAGAAGGCGAAGAAAACAAAGGATGATTCCGATACGGACTCTGAGACAGAATCGATCGATTGGGATGATTTATTGGTAGTGTTACGGAATTTGAGTTGGCGTAGTTTCGTGAAAGTTTCAAGTCCTGAAGATTGAAGGTGAAGAAAGTTGGATCATTTAACTCAATCTCAAGAAAGAAGAATTCAAAAGGATCAGGTATGTTTAACTAAAGAATTTGTGTGATCCGAATACTTCTTGTAGTGTAGAAACACTTGGAAGAATCTTTCATTGCATAAAAATCAAAAACTGGACTTGGGACATGTTCAGGATCCGGATCAGGCTGTTCGATCCGGATCCCGAAGGTGGTTCGTTCATACATCGTCGCAATCCGGATCGTAGTCTCTTGATCCGGATCCCGAACGTTGAGTTTACCATCTACCTTGATCGATCCGGATCTTGCTTCGCAATCCGGATCCCGAACGTTGATGTTTGGTGAACTGTATGAACGATCCGGATCGTAGTCACATGATCCGGATCCTGAACCTTCGTTTTTCTGGAATTGGCTTTTTCGTTATGACGATCCGGATCTCAGTTATCACGATCCGGATCGCCGTCCGTAAAATTCCAGAAATGGCAGGTTTTTGATTCTTATCTCCTTCCTAGGGTTTCTAACCTATAAATAGACCCTATGTCTTTCTTTCTAGGGTCAATCCACATAGCCGTCATTTTCATATATCATCTTATACGGCTATAGATCCACATATAGAGAAGAAAGGAAATCATTAGAGAATACTCTATGTTTCTTCATCTATATTGATTAGTTTGATTCTAGGTTTTCATACTCACATCTTGAGTTGAATCAAACTAATGAATACTTAGATGGTATTTCCGATCTATCTTTGATCTAAGTATTCGGCGGATCATCACCACCCAAAAACAACGATTACCCCAAAATCGGCGCGTGGATTCGCGTGTTCTTGTGGATTCAAGGTTCAATCGCTCTCGTGGATTCGGAGCGAGGCACGTTCGTGGATTCGAAGGGTGCTATTGGGTGAAGACCGTGGATTCGGTCGGACGCCGTGGATTCGGCGTTGGGCGCAGATCGTGGATTCGAGAAGCGTCTGGAGCGAGCGGAGAAGATCCTCTAGGAGCGTATGGAAAAGGTTGAGTCGTAAGTGTGTACGGTAAATCACCTTGTACGTGTTTTAATTCTAGTGGATTTCTGCCGTGTTATCGGTCCCGTGGTTTTTTACTCCGGTGATGGAGTTTTTCACGTAAAAATCTTGCGAGTTATTTTCATTTCCGCATTGGGTTTTTTATCGCAACGATTTTTGAGTGTTTATACGTTTACACCTATTCACCCCCCTCTAGGTGTTTCTTCCCCTATTTAGATCCGTATTATTTACGACCCAACAAGTGGTATCAGAGCGGGAATAGGGTTGTGAACAATGGTTGAAGGTGGAAACATCAATCGACCCCCTTTCTTTGATGGAACAAATTATGCGTACTGGAAAGTACGGATGAAAGCCTTTTTATCTTCCATCGACGAAAGGGTGTGGCATTCAATTGAATCAGGATGGACTAATCCAACTGAACTTATCTCTGATGTTCACACCTTAAAACCTAGGTCGAAATGGACCAAGGAAGAGTTTGAGTTATCTTCTTACAATGGCAAGGGAATTAATGCTATTTTTAATGCCTTATCTCAAACTGAATTCTCTCGCGTCTCGGCATGTGAGACTGCGAAAGAAATCTGGGATGTTCTCCAGGTTACACATGAGGGAACTAACCTCGTGAAGATTCAGAAACTGCAGATGCTTACGAGCAAGTTTGACTCTATCTTGATGGCAGAAAATGAATCTTTCACGGACTACTATACACGATTGCAAGACATCGTAAACTCATGTGCTAATCTGGGAGAGAAGATTCCAGAATTTAAGATTGTAAGAAAAATCTTAAGAACTCTTCCTGAACGATTTCGCCCAAAGGTTACTGCCATTGAAACTATTAAACACCCGGACGAAATACGTGTAGAGGAATTAGTTGGTTCATTACAAACTTATGAAATGACTTTTAATACTAACAATTCTTCTGGAAAAGCATCCACTTCTAAGTCTTCAGGTTATGCGTTGAAAACAACTAAGGAAGAAGACGCGGATACATCCTCCTCGGACGATGACGAGAACCTTTCTATGGAGGAATTTGAGAAGCAGCTAGCTCTCTTGACAAGGAATTTTCGCCGCAACTTTCGAAGAGGTAATTCAAGCAAATCTCCATCCTTCGGAAAGTGGAACAAAGGCAAGGGTACTCCAAGTCACAAGTCAAGAAAGCAGGAGAACTTCTCAAAGGATAAGAAAAGTTCAGAAGGACAACTGCAATGCTTCAAATGTCGAGGCTACGGCCACATTGCAACGGAGTGTCCTAACAAGTATCCGGCAAAGAAGAAGGCGATGCAAGTCGTCACTTGGGATGACAACTCAACGTCAAATGAGTCGTCTTCAAGTGATGAAGAAAAGAGCTCCACGGCATTCCACGCGTCCACATCTTCACCATTCATGTGCTTTATGGCAAGTACGTCTGAATCATTGTCCAACTCCACTGTTGAAAAGAATGCAATGGACAATGAATCGGATGATTCGGAAGGTGAAGAGTTTGCTCTAGCCTATCACAGATCTTTACAGGATTTAAAGAAACCGGCTAAGCAAAACAAGGGGTTGAGAGGGAGATTGCAGGATCTCGAAGAAGAAGTAAAAAGGGTAACTTCTCTCTCGACCGATCTTGAAGTGGAAAGGGATAGTTTGATAAAAGCAAATGTTTCCCTTCAAGAGTCCAATGAGCAGCTCGAGAAGAACTATATAGATATGGTGAACAAAGCAAACTACTTCTTGAAGCTCTATGGCGAGGGCCGACAGGAAAGACGGGAAATGACAGAGACCATTCTCCAACTCAAGGATGACTTACAGCAATTCTCTTTAGGAAGGAGTAAGTTGGATAAACTCCTTGGTCTTGGTCAAACAAATCGGTTCGGCCTCGGGTACACTCAAACTGGAAACAGTCCAAGTTCGAGTGGGACAGTCTTTGTGCCTCAGTCGGTATCTCCTCCTCCGACACCGGAATTCAAGACAAACAACGACAACAAACCTACCTCATCCTCTTCGGAATCGTCAAGCTCAAAGGTATGTTTTCGTTGTAATTTTGCAGGGCACATCGAAAGAAATTGCGAGATTGGAGCTCAAAGAACAAATCAACCACATCTTGCAATTGCTACCAATAAGCTCACTTCCCGGAATTCAAGGAAGGATTTTTCAAAAGAAAAGAACATTGGTAGCACCTCAAACAAGACGATGACAAAAGAAAAAGATCAATCATACAAGACGTCGTCTTCAAGGAGAATCTCTCAACCTTTACCAACATACTCCAAAACTCAAAAGGTTTGGGTATGCAAAGGTGAAACCCCTCCTTGTCTTTAATCGTTCTACGATTAAATCTTGTATAGTTTATGTAGACTATTTTCTTTTCTTCTTTTTCTTTTGGTCAACTCGTCAACCATCCTTACAAGGTAAATTGTATATTTTTTCCTTATTGGTTGATGTTTTCTCTCGGTTTTCTTGGGTAGCATTTCTGAGAGAGAAAGCTGATACGTTTGATTCTTTTCATGAGATTTGCCATCGTATTATGATTGAAAAGAATGAAAAGATCATTCGTGTTAGAAGTGATAGGGGTGGAGAATTCATAAATTCAAAATTCATTGACTTTTGTACTTCAAATGGCATTAAACATGAATTCTCGGCACCCTATACACCTCAGCAGAATGGTGTTGTTGAGCGCAAAAACAGGGTTGTTCAAGAGATGGCGCGTGTGATGCTTCATAGCCGGAAATTACCGCTACATTTTTGGGCTGAAGCTGTGAACACCGCTGTCTATGTCATTAACAGAGTGTATTTGCGCCCAGGAACCTTGAATACACCATATGAGCTGTGGTTTAGTAGAAAACCGGATATCAAGTACTTTCGTATCTTCGGGAGTCGATGTTACATCTTACGTGACCGTGAAAATCTTGGAAAGTTCGACTCTCGAAGTAATGAAGGGATCTTTTTGGGTTATTCTACGAATAGCAGAGCATATCGAGTATTTAACATTGAATCTAAGACGATCGTAGAATCTATAAATGTTAAAGTAGATGAAGCTTCTCATTTTGAATCTGAAAAATCTACCCTCGATATCTCTCTAGATGATGATTCTCCTGCTAGTGCATCTTCTCATAATAATACTTCCAATATTAATGATGCATCTAATGGTTCTTCTAGTTTATCTGATGTGCAGGAATCATCTCGTGTACCTCCGAGTACTCCGTTTCAACAAACGCTACGAATCTCCAAGGATCATCCGGAATCGAACATCATTGGAGATCCACAAGAAGGAGTTAGAACTCGAAGGCAGTTGGTTTGCGGATTTGCTTGCTACGTATCTTTAATCGAACCAAAGACAATAGATGAAGCTCTTCAGGATGACTACTGGATTAAAGCAATGCAGGAAGAGCTTCATCAATTTGAGCGAAACAAAGTCTGGGAATTAACGAAGCCTCCAAAGCAACATAATGTGATAGGTACCAAATGGATCTTCAAGAACAAGAAAGATGAAGATGGTACTATCATCAGGAACAAGGCACGACTAGTTGCTCAAGGCTACTCTCAAGTAGAAGGTATAGACTTTGACGAAACTTTCGCCCCTGTAGCTAGACTCGAGTCCATTCGTATATTGTTTGCTATTGCTTGTCATTTTAAAATCAAATTATTTCAAATGGACGTCAAGAGCGCATTTCTAAATGGGTTTTTAAATGAGGAAGTTTATGTAGCTCAACCGAAAGGTTTTGTAGATCATAAACAACCTAACCATGTTTTTCGTTTGAAAAAGGCTCTTTACGGTCTGAAACAAGCACCGCGAGCATGGTACGAAAGGTTAACAAAGCACCTTTTGGAGAAGGGCTATACTCGAGGGGGAGCTGACAGGACTCTCTTTGTGAAGCATTATCAAAATAATTTCATTGTAGCACAAATCTATGTCGATGACATTGTATTTGGTGCAACAAAAGATAATGATGCTTCTAAATTCGCGGAGACCATGGAAAGCGAATTTGAGATGTCCATGATGGGCGAACTGTCTTATTTTCTTGGATTGCAAATTAAACAAAATGATGAAGGTATTCACTTGAGTCAATCCAAGTATGCACTGGAGTTGGTCAAAAAGTTTGATCTAGAAAATTGTAAAGATTTTCCAACTCCAATGGGAACTAGCCACAAGGGACTTGGAAGTGAATCACATAGTGAGAATGTAGACGAGAAACTGTATAGAAGTATGATTGGAAGTCTACTTTACCTCACGGCTAGTCGCCCGGATATATCCTTTAGTGTTGGGATTTGCGCGAGATATCAATCAGCACCAAAGGAGGTTCACCTGAAAGCGGTGAAACGGATCATCCGGTACATCAAAGGATCAATTAATTTCGGAATTTGGTATCCTATGGGAACAAGCCTGGACATTGTTGGATACTCAGATGCCGATTGGGCAGGATCAGTGGATGATCGGAAAAGCACGAGTGGTGCATGCTTCTATCTTGGCCATTGCCTTGTTGCATGGCACAGTAAAAAGCAGAATTGCATAGCACTCTCGACTGCCGAAGCGGAATACATTTCAGCTGGAAGTTGCTCAACTCAACTCATTTGGATGAAAAGCGTATTGAGTGACTTCCGCATTTCAGCATCTTCGGTAACAATTCTTTGTGACAACACAAGTGCAATTAACATTTCTAAAAACCCTGTGTTGCACTCTAGAACAAAACATATTGAACTTAGATATCATTTTCTTAGAGAGCTAGTTGAATCAAATACTCTTCAACTTTCATATATTTCAACTGAAGATCAATTAGCTGACTTTTTAACAAAACCTTTGGATCAAAAACGTTTTATTCATTTGCGAAAAGCAATTGGTATGCTTTCTTTGAAATAAACTTCTTTTTGAAACCTTTGCTTAAAATAGGTTTTGTATTTGTTTTGTTCTATTCAATATCTATGTTTATACATAGGATAGTAATTGAGCATAGATCTTAATTGACTTTAATTGCATCTGTTCACACATTTAGAAATTTATTATGCTTTTGCCATGTAGAAATCTAGAATTTGAAAGTCTCTGTTTGCCTTTAAATGTTTAAATTTGTCATTTTGGCAAAAGTGGAGTGTTAGTGGGCCAATAGTGGGCCCAGAAATATCGACTTTTGATCGGGGTCTGATCTGGAAAATCCGAGATCACCATTGCGATCGTCTCGTCGAAACATAGAAGTTTCATATTCATATATTTTCGATCCGACGGTCGGATCTTCCAGAAATCAGAAATCAAAAAGTGGGCCCCGCGACTTAAGTGAATAGTAACCTTTGAATTTTTAACCCCTTGTGATCATGAATGGTCGAACCACTATCTAGAATTTTAACATAGGGGTATGAGTAATGGATCCTAGCTAATTTCGACGTTCTGAGCGCAATGGCACTGACGGATTTCGCGTTTGGCGACCCGGGTGCATCGAAGTGCGTGCCACGCGCGGTAAATCGTTGAACTTTATGGAACAACTTTTAATCCGAGCGTCGAACAAACTAAGCAAATGCGCTACCTGATAGGTCTCGACGAGCCGGACGTCGTGGCGAAGTCCATTTTCAGTTTCGGCGACTCGAGTGCCTCGAAAAGCGTGAAATACATTGAAAAAGTGGGTATTTTTGAAGAAACCCTAATATTTTATGTACCAAAAATTATGAGGCTTATAAGTTGGGGTGCTGGGTGCATTTGTCACCTACTGAGGGACCTTAGAGTTTTAGGATCTTTGTGTAGGGGGTTTTGTGCAAATGTGCATTTATACACGTGTTGGAGTAATCCCGAGTACCCTGCCTCTTCCTCTTCGGTAACTGAAGTTCCACCAGCATCTTTAGGCTGTAACCGACGCGTCCCCTCGGTTGCCGTAACCTCCGGCCGTTCGGGTCGCCGGTGTTAAAGGTAAGAAGCCTATTTGGGTGTTTCCCTTGAGTTCGTGAAAGAGGGATCAACCAAAGCCATAGGGTTTAGCCAACCTTCCTCTGAGAGCTTCAATAAGAGGCCGCAACCGAGCTCTGGTGTACCCGACCCCAGCCGCCGCCGAGCGCCGCCGCAGCCACCTTCCTCTTTCTTCCCTTCTCCGACGAGGTGTGAAGTTGGACGGGATCTCTTCAAAGTTGGATTGGGAGGTGTCTGAGGAGTTCCTGGTGCTTGGAGGACCCTGCTGGAGCAAGCCGTGGCCGCGCGTGCAAGTGGGACCGAGATCCGGCTTCCTCCTTCTTCCCCGAGCTCGGCTAAGGTGAGGATCCTTAACCAACGGTTTCTAGCACCCTGGACCATTAGCAGTGGACTTATTAGGTCATTAGCTTCCTCCCTGCAAAGCCCCGAGGTCCCATGCAGCATGGTTAGCCGGCGGCCACAATGGGTCGCCGGAAACCTAACCTAGCTCCGCCCCTAAAGAACTCGGCAACTACTGAATATAAACGCACCAAAATTGGTGTGCTTGGACTGTAGGAGGAGAGGACCAACTCCACCAAATTTGGTGGAGTATGGTTGAACCAATTAATGGCAGTTTTATGCCCTAGTTCGGGCTTTTTGTTGCATTCGGCCGAGCTTGATGCTCCGGCGCCGGCGGGCCTCTCCGACGCCGGCCACCTGCCCAGAATCCTTGTTGGGACCAAGAGGTTCCCAACCATGCTGTTGCATGGCTCCCATGCAAGCCGAGGAAGGCGCGGCCGAGTTGGGTGCGAATTTGCACCAAGTTGCGGCCGCCGGCGCTCAGGCCATCTCCGGCCGGGGTGAGTTGGTCGGGAAGCTTGCTGGGACCACAAGGAGTCTATCCATGCAAGTTAGAGAGCTTCATAATGCTTCTATCAAAATCCGCCATTAACGGGGTGAAGCTCCAAACCGAGCTTTGCTCCCCGCCGCCGCCGCCGCACCCCGGGGCCAGCCGCATGCATGGGAAGTCTCAGTGAGGTAAATAGCACCTGCTTGTGCTTTTATTTTGATCCCAGAACCATTGGTTGTTTAGTCACGATTTTCAAGGTTGGAGCTCATCTTCTTCCCGAGCTCCGGCCAACCCGAGAAGGTTTGGCTTGCTCCAGGTTGATGAGAAATGATCCCTGAACTCAGTAGAACATTTTGCTTCGAAACATATTGCCCCAGATACCCGCTGTGCAGAGAACCCAATTCGGATTTTTGCATGTGTGTGTGTGTATGAGAGATGCATACCAGCTGTTTGATTAAATGCCACTGAGAAGAAAGAGTTGGAATTTGACAAAACTTTGTATATGAAACTTGCTCCAAATAGTCCCCTGAGCTCTGTGCTCACTTCAGTTCAAACAGAAACTGAGTGGATTAAAGTTTGGTGCATTGTGAATTAGGGTGTAAGCTTGACCTTGGTTCTGCTTGAACCAGCCCACCTGGGCCTCAACCAGGGTGAGCACTGAGGTCCTGGCAGTGCCCAGACCAACTTTGATATACAAAATGTTCTTGTTTGAAGTTTAAATTAAAAGATGTAGTTGAATCAACCTTTTAGAGAAATGTTTAATTAAAACATGGTTCCGGGCTGTTGGCGAAGTCGCGACAGTGCATTCCTAGCTAATTTGGGGTCACTGAACGCGATGCTCGCGTTAGAAACAGTGTTTGAAGTCCCGGAGAAACAAAAATTCATTTGGGCTATGTTAGAGAGGGTTTTTATGGCCCGAAGTTTGCCTCGGGTTCCGTGCTGCTGCAAATTAGTGAGCACGGTGTTCAGCATGAAAAATGTCACCTGCTGGAAGTGACGGTTCGTCAAAATTGTTTTCCAGTTGAAAGAACGAGCGAAAACAGTGCTCAAATGGCACTAAAATGTAATTTCTGAAAACTTTAAGGGTTCAAATGCAAAATAGACAATGTGTACTGGTTAGTAAAATGTTTAAATAATTCCTAAGCTTTTCGTTGGGAATCCGTCGGTTTTCGTTGAGCGGAAATCGGATAACAGTTCGAGAATCGGCAAAATCGTCGATTTAACGGTATCCGGGTGACAATTAAAATAACTAAGAGGGTTTCAAATTGATCTGGGTTTAGGTTAGAGTTAGCGGGACTGAATTGATCCCTGATTGGTGATTTTTGATCCAGGTTGATTCAGTTTGCACCTGGAGTTGAGCATTTAGAGAATTACAGATTAATTGCCTGCGCATTGACAGGTGGGTTATCTTCGGTCCGGGTTTTATCAGTTCGGCCCTCTGGGGTGCGATACTGGTTGGACCCCTGTTGATTGATAGCTTAATCTGATTACTTTGAGCCTGCCTTTCTTTGATTATATTATATCTGCTATCTGCCTGATCTATGCCTGTTATCTGTTCTATTTTGCCTTACATGATTGTCCATAGCACCTCTAGCATTTATACTTTTACTCGGACATTTTCATGGTTGATTAGTGAGCCTGTTTGTTCTGCTGATCAAATGATACATCTCTGAGCACATAGATTTATTTAACTGAGGTTTTACCCCGCTTCGTAGGGTCGCCGGAGTCTGTTCTTGTTTGATAGGACAAAGGCACTGCTCTGCGAGGTTTGGACTTAAATCCAAGCTTCGTAGTGTCGCCTGAGTCTGTTCTTGTTTGATAGGACAAGGGCAATGCTCTTCGAGGTTTGGACTTTTCAAAACAATTTTCTTAAAAATATGTGTTTAAGCTTTGTATCATTTGGTTGGTTTGCGTGGTTGAGTTGAGTTTATCTGTGAGCTTCTGTTGAGAGATATTTGCCTTGATCTTGCATATGAGTGACATTTATTGCTGAGTGTTCCTGCATGAGTGTTGAGATTCAGTTGGTTTTTGCCCTTGCATCCCAGTGGGGATTTCCCGGCTTGTTGCCGATTACCGGTCAGTGGACCGTGAGCTTGAGCATTTGCATATGATTCGCCCGCACCGTTGTACTTCACGAATATCAGCGGATTTGCTACCCGTAGCGATGTTCTTTACCGGTAAAGTGGTTAGCTGAGGCAACCCGTGACCCTAGTTTGGGGAATGTCAACCAGGTGGTGCCAAGAGGGCAGCCTCGCCTGAGGTCTTTGCGAAGACCAAAATGGTAGCTTGTGATTGGGTCTTTGCGTTTTCATCTATTTGATGCATGTGTTGATTCTTTGATTCTTTGATCTGGCTTCTAGTTATCTACTTCTTTTATGATTCTATGTGATGCCTCTGATTATAGTTCCATTGTTATCTTGCTGATTGTCCTAACTCCTTGATGTGTTGATTATCCTGATACATATTTTAAATTCTGCTAAAATTATCTCCTATGCTTGTACCCAGATTATGAGTTTTGCTTTCTTTACAGCACCAGTTATATATCTGCTTTACCCTAACCCCTGATCTATTACTATCCTCTAGCATTGTATACCAGTAGGTACGATCTGCTATTTCTCGGCTCGTCGTGCCCACTGGGATACACTCCGGTGTGTCTCACACCCTCGGGTGACTGTTTTTCAGGTCGAGCGGGTGTTGAGATGTCGGGACGAGTTGGTGAGATCACGAGATAGAGCTTGACCCTGGACAGCCGATAAGATCAAGTATTTAATTATTTGTGTATCAAATGTAATGCAATGTAATTGAGAAGTTATGGATATTGTAATTTAATCTTGCTTAGTAGATGTACGTAGTTAGTACTCTGATTGTATGCTAAGAGAGCCGTGCATATATAGAAAAGGCTCAATCCCCAGTGGGATTGGGACTCTTCTATATATGTGGCGGTCTGTTGCGCCCTGGCTGGTTTTAAACTCTGATTTCAAAAAAAAAAAAAAAAAAAAAAAAAAAAAATTTTAGACGCTGGTTTTTGAACTCGGGGCGTGACAGATTAGATGGTATCAGAACAATAGGAAACGCAATGTCTAGGTTTGGCTAGGAACGAACCCTAGGATGACTCGTGTTACGTGAGAGCGCTGGGTAATGTTCTAAGTCTGATAGGTCAAAACAAAAGTTGTGGGTCGACCGTACTAAAATAAATTATTAACTAGATTAATACTTAGAAAACTGATATTTTGGGTGTTTAGAAAATTTTTAAAGTATGTTTTGTTAAGTTTCGGGGACGAAACTTTTTAAAAGTTGTGGGTGATGTAGAAATCTAGAATTTGAAAGTCTCTGTTTGCCTTTAAATGTTTAAATTTGTCATTTTGGCAAAAGTGGAGTGTTAGTGGGCCAATAGTGGGCCCAGAAATATCGACTTTTGATCGGGGTCTGATCTGGAAAATCCGAGATCACCATTGCGATCGTCTCGTCGAAACATAGAAGTTTCATATTCATATATTTTCGATCCGACGGTCGGATCTTCCAGAAATCAGAAATCAAAAAGTGGGCCCCGCGACTTAAGTGAATAGTAACCTTTGAATTTTTAACCCCTTGTGATCATGAATGGTCGAACCACTATCTAGAATTTTAACATAGGGGTATGAGTAATGGATCCTAGCTAATTTCGACGTTCTGAGCGCAATGGCACTGACGGATTTCGCGTTTGGCGACCCGGGTGCATCGAAGTGCGTGCCACGCGCGGTAAATCGTTGAACTTTATGGAACAACTTTTAATCCGAGCGTCGAACAAACTAAGCAAATGCGCTACCTGATAGGTCTCGACGAGCCGGACGTCGTGGCGAAGTCCATTTTCAGTTTCGGCGACTCGAGTGCCTCGAAAAGCGTGAAATACATTGAAAAAGTGGGTATTTTTGAAGAAACCCTAATATTTTATGTACCAAAAATTATGAGGCTTATAAGTTGGGGTGCTGGGTGCATTTGTCACCTACTGAGGGACCTTAGAGTTTTAGGATCTTTGTGTAGGGGGTTTTGTGCAAATGTGCATTTATACACGTGTTGGAGTAATCCCGAGTACCCTGCCTCTTCCTCTTCGGTAACTGAAGTTCCACCAGCATCTTTAGGCTGTAACCGACGCGTCCCCTCGGTTGCCGTAACCTCCGGCCGTTCGGGTCGCCGGTGTTAAAGGTAAGAAGCCTATTTGGGTGTTTCCCTTGAGTTCGTGAAAGAGGGATCAACCAAAGCCATAGGGTTTAGCCAACCTTCCTCTGAGAGCTTCATTAAGAGGCCGCAACCGAGCTCTGGTGTACCCGACCCCAGCCGCCGCCGAGCGCCGCCGCAGCCACCTTCCTCTTTCTTCCCTTCTCCGACGAGGTGTGAAGTTGGACGGGATCTCTTCAAAGTTGGATTGGGAGGTGTCTGAGGAGTTCCTGGTGCTTGGAGGACCCTGCTGGAGCAAGCCGTGGCCGCGCGTGCAAGTGGGACCGAGATCCGGCTTCCTCCTTCTTCCCCGAGCTCGGCTAAGGTGAGGATCCTTAACCAACGGTTTCTAGCACCCCGGACCATTAGCAGTGGACTTATTAGGTCATTAGCTTCCTCCCTGCAAAGCCCCGAGGTCCCATGCAGCATGGTTAGCCGGCGGCCACAATGGGTCGCCGGAAACCTAACCTAGCTCCGCCCCTAAAGAACTCGGCAACTACTGAATATAAACGCACCAAAATTGGTGTGCTTGGACTGTAGGAGGAGAGGACCAACTCCACCAAATTTGGTGGAGTATGGTTGAACCAATTAATGGCAGTTTTATGCCCTAGTTCGGGATTTTTGTTGCATTCGGCCGAGCTTGATGCTCCGGCGCCGGCGGGCCTCTCCGACGCCGGCCACCTGCCCAGAATCCTTGTTGGGACCAAGAGGTTCCCAACCATGCTGTTGCATGGCTCCCATGCAAGCCGAGAAAGGCGCGGCCGAGTTGGGTGCGAATTTGCACCAAGTTGCGGCCGCCGGCGCTCAGGCCATCTCCGGCCGGGGTGAGTTGGTCGGGAAGCTTGCTGGGACCACAAGGAGTCTATCCATGCAAGTTAGAGAGCTTCATAATGCTTCTATCAAAATCCGCCATTAACGGGGTGAAGCTCCAAACCGAGCTTTGCTCCCCGCCGCCGCCGCCGCACCCCGGGGCCAGCCGCATGCATGGGAAGTCTCAGTGAGGTAAATAGCACCTGCTTGTGCTTTTATTTTGATCCCAGAACCATTGGTTGTTTAGTCACGATTTTCAAGGTTGGAGCTCATCTCTTCCCGAGCTCCGGCCAACCCGAGAAGGTTTGGCTTGCTCCAGGTTGATGAGAAATGATCCCTGAACTCAGTAGAACATTTGTGCTTCGAAACATATTGCCCCAGATACCCGCTGTGCAGAGAACCCAATTCGGATTTTTTGCATGTGTGTGTGTGTATGAGAGATGCATACCAGCTGTTTGATTAAATGCCACTGAGAAGAAAGAGTTGAATTTGACAAAACTTGTATATGAAACTTGCTCCAAATAGTCCCCGAGCTCTGTGCTCACTTCAGTTCAAACAGAAACTGAGTGGATTAAAGTTTGGTGCATTGTGAATTAGGGTGTAAGCTTAACCTTGGTTCTGCTTGAACCAGCCCACCTGGGACTCAACCAGGGTGAGCACTGAGGTCCTGGCATTG
>CM055074.1:15376419-15423672 GCA_029204045.2 Tillandsia leiboldiana
CACTTAGAGTTTTAGGATCTTTGTGTAGGGGGTTTTGTGCAAATGTGCATTTATACACGTGTTGGAGTAATCCCGAGTACCCTGCCTCTTCCTCTTCGGTAAATGAAGTTCCACCAGCATCTTTAGGCTGTAACCGACGCGTCCCCTCGGTTGCCGTAACCTCCGGCCGTTCGGGTCGCCGGTGTTAAAGGTAAGAAGCCTATTTGGGTGTTTCCCTTGAGTTCGTGAAAGAGGGATCAACCAAAGCCATAGGGTTTAGCCAACCTTCCTCTGAGAGCTTCATTAAGAGGCCGCAACCGAGCTCTGGTGTACCCGACCCCAGCCGCCGCCGAGCGCCGCCGCAGCCACCTTCCTCTTTCTTCCCTTCTCCGACGAGGTGTGAAGTTGGACGGGATCTCTTCAAAGTTGGATTGGGAGGTGTCTGAGGAGTTCCTGGTGCTTGGAGGACCCTGCTGGAGCAAGCCGTGGCCGCGCGTGCAAGTGGGACCGAGATCCGGCTTCCTCCTTCTTCCCCGAGCTCGGCTAAGGTGAGGATCCTTAACCAACGGTTTCTAGCACCCCGGACCATTAGCAGTGGACTTATTAGGTCATTAGCTTCCTCCCTGCAAAGCCCCGAGGTCCCATGCAGCATGGTTAGCCGGCGGCCACAATGGGTCGCCGGAAACCTAACCTAGCTCCGCCCCTAAAGAACTCGGCAACTACTGAATATAAACGCACCAAAATTGGTGTGCTTGGACTGTAGGAGGAGAGGACCAACTCCACCAAATTTGGTGGAGTATGGTTGAACCAATTAATGGCAGTTTTATGCCCTAGTTCGGGATTTTGTTTGCATTCGGCCGAGCTTGATGCTCCGGCGCCGGCGGGCCTCTCCGACGCCGGCCACCTGCCCAGAATCCTTGTTGGGACCAAGAGGTTCCCAACCATGCTGTTGCATGGCTCCCATGCAAGCCGAGAAAGGCGCGGCCGAGTTGGGTGCGAATTTGCACCAAGTTGCGGCCGCCGGCGCTCAGGCCATCTCCGGCCGGGGTGAGTTGGTCGGGAAGCTTGCTGGGACCACAAGGAGTCTATCCATGCAAGTTAGAGAGCTTCATAATGCTTCTATCAAAATCCGCCATTAACGGGGTGAAGCTCCAAACCGAGCTTTGCTCCCCGCCGCCGCCGCCGCACCCCGGGGCCAGCCGCATGCATGGGAAGTCTCAGTGAGGTAAATAGCACCTGCTTGTGCTTTTATTTTGATCCCAGAACCATTGGTTGTTTAGTCACGATTTTCAAGGTTGGAGCTCATCTTCTTCCCGAGCTCCGGCCAACCCGAGAAGGTTTGGCTTGCTCCAGGTTGATGAGAAATGATCCCTGAACTCAGTAGAACATTTTGCTTCGAAACATATTGCCCCAGATACCCGCTGTGCAGAGAACCCAATTCGGATTTTTGCATGTGTGTGTGTGTATGAGAGATGCATACCAGCTGTTTGATTAAATGCCACTGAGAAGAAAGAGTTGGAATTTGACAAAACTTTGTATATGAAACTTGCTCCAAATAGTCCCCTGAGCTCTGTGCTCACTTCAGTTCAAACAGAAACTGAGTGGATTAAAGTTTGGTGCATTGTGAATTAGGGTGTAAGCTTAACCTTGGTTCTGCTTGAACCAGCCCACCTGGGCCTCAACCAGGGTGAGCACTGAGGTCCTGGCAGTGCCCAGACCAACTTTGATATACAAAATGTTCTTGTTTGAAGTTTAAATTAAAAGATGTAGTTGAATCAACCTTTTAGAGAAATGTTTAATTAAAACATGGTTCCGGGCTGTTGGCGAAGTCGCGACAGTGCATTCCTAGCTAATTTGGGGTCACTGAACGCGATGCTCGCGTTAGAAACAGTGTTTGAAGTCCCGGAGAAACAAAAATTCATTTGGGCTATGTTAGAGAGGGTTTTTATGGCCCGAAGTTTGCATCGGGTTCCGTGCTGTTGCAAATTAGTGAGCACGGTGTTCAGCATGAAAAATGTCACCTGCTGGAAGTGACGGTTCGTCAAAATTGTTTTCCAGTTGAAAGAACGAGCGAAAACAGTGCTCAAATGGCACTAAAATGTAATTTCTGAAAACTTTAAGGGTTCAAATGCAAAATAGACAATGTGTACTGGTTAGTAAAATGTTTAAATAATTCCTAAGCTTTTCGTTGGGAATCCGTCGGTTTTCGTTGAGCGGAAATCGGATAACAGTTCGAGAATCGGCAAAATCGTCGATTTAACGGTATCCGGGTGACAATTAAAATAACTAAGAGGGTTTCAAATTGATCTGGGTTTAGGTTAGAGTTAGCGGGACTGAATTGATCCCTGATTGGTGATTTTTGATCCAGGTTGATTCAGTTTGCACCTGGAGTTGAGCATTTAGAGAATTACAGATTAATTGCCTGCGCATTGACAGGTGGGTTATCTTCGGTCCGGGTTTTATCAGTTCGGCCCTCTGGGGTGCGATACTGGTTGGACCCCTGTTGATTGATAGCTTAATCTGATTACTTTGAGCCTGCCTTTCTTTGATTATATTATATCTGCTATCTGCCTGATCTATGCCTGTTATCTGTTCTATTTTGCCTTACATGATTGTCCATAGCACCTCTAGCATTTATACTTTTACTCGGACATTTTCATGGTTGATTAGTGAGCCTGTTTGTTCTGCTGATCAAATGATACATCTCTGAGCACATAGATTTATTTAACTGAGGTTTTACCCCGCTTCGTAGGGTCGCCGGAGTCTGTTCTTGTTTGATAGGACAAAGGCACTGCTCTGCGAGGTTTGGACTTAAATCCAAGCTTCGTAGTGTCGCCTGAGTCTGTTCTTGTTTGATAGGACAAGGGCAATGCTCTTCGAGGTTTGGACTTTTCAAAACAATTTTCTTAAAAATATGTGTTTAAGCTTTGTATCATTTGGTTGGTTTGCGTGGTTGAGTTGAGTTTATCTGTGAGCTTCTGTTGAGAGATATTTGCCTTGATCTTGCATATGAGTGACATTTATTGCTGAGTGTTCCTGCATGAGTGTTGAGATTCAGTTGGTTTTTGCCCTTGCATCCCAGTGGGGATTTCCCGGCTTGTTGCCGATTACCGGTCAGTGGACCGTGAGCTTGAGCATTTGCATATGATTCGCCCGCACCGTTGTACTTCACGAATATCAGCGGATTTGCTACCCGTAGCGATGTTCTTTACCGGTAAAGTGGTTAGCTGAGGCAACCGTGACCCTAGTTTGGGGAATGTCAACCAGGTGGTGCCAAGAGGGCAGCCTCGCCTGAGGTCTTTGCGAAGACCAAAATGGTAGCTTGTGATTGGGTCTTTGCGTTTTCATCTATTTGATGCATGTGTTGATTCTTTGATTCTTTGATCTGGCTTCTAGTTATCTACTTCTTTTATGATTCTATGTGATGCCTCTGATTATAGTTCCATTGTTATCTTGCTGATTGTCCTAACTCCTTGATGTGTTGATTATCCTGATACATATTTTAAATTCTGCTAAAATTATCTCCTATGCTTGTACCCAGATTATGAGTTTTGCTTTCTTTACAGCACCAGTTATATATCTGCTTTACCCTAACCCCTGATCTATTACTATCCTCTAGCATTGTATACCAGTAGGTACGATCTGCTATTTCTCGGCTCGTCGTGCCCACTGGGATACACTCCGGTGTGTCTCACACCCTCGGGTGACTGTTTTTCAGGTCGAGCGGGTGTTGAGATGTCGGGACGAGTTGGTGAGATCACGAGATAGAGCTTGACCCTGGACAGCCGATAAGATCAAGTATTTAATTATTTGTGTATCAAATGTAATGCAATGTAATTGAGAAGTTATGGATATTGTAATTTAATCTTGCTTAGTAGATGTACGTAGTTAGTACTCTGATTGTATGCTAAGAGAGCCGTGCATATATAGAAAAGGCTCAATCCCCAGTGGGATTGGGACTCTTCTATATATGTGGCGGTCTGTTGCGCCCTGGCTGGTTTTAAACTCTGATTTCAAAAAAAAAAAAAAAAAAAAAAAAAAATTTTAGACGCTGGTTTTTGAACTCGGGGCGTGACATGCCATCATAATATTTCTTTGTTGCAATGATCGTTTATGTTAATTAAATCATCTTCTAAAGTGATCAAAGTCAATTTCTCTCTCAATGATCTCTTGGTATAGTCATTATCTTATTTGACTGTTTAGTCGAGTATGAAATCGAGATCAATTTTTGGTTGAATACTTTATATCTTAAATAATTGATAGCCAATTGAGGGGGAGTCAAAGATAATGTAAAATGCTCAAAAGATGTGGAAAGAGTTACATCCCAATGAGGAGTGTGAAAACTACCACCACATGGAGGAAAGAGCTACCACCTCGGTCGTCCGAGTATTGTGTGCAGCTACCACATGTATACCAAGCATGGTTGTTCAAATTTTTGATTAAGTAAAATGCATGTTGAAATACTTGACTCTGTCAAATTTCAAGGTTGGTATAAGGTGGGATTTTAAAGAAAGATGCTCAAAGAGCCACTCTCTTCAACAGATTGTCTAGAAATATTATCTACCATATTTGGGATTTCAAACATCTATTGATCTTTGTATTTCATTTTCTTTACCGAATTGATTATTTGATAAAGGCATTACTCATAAGATCAAGTTAGATGTAATTGAAGGTGTTCAACTTTAAGGGATTTAATTCTTGTAAATTTTCGTTTCATTTTTGGATATTACTGATAGATTTGGCATAATCTAATTCTTGTTGTGTGAAACGATGCGTTTTGTTTAAAGTTGATACACCTTTGTGCTTACAATCTTTTTCTGGTTTTTCTTGAATTTCTCTGAAATTTTTCTAAAGAAAAAGTTGGGGCCGATCCGGATCGGGCAAGGTGATCCGGATCCCGAACGCAGGTTTTCTCCTGCGGGCTGACGATCCGGATTGGACCTGCCGATCCGGATCCCGAACGCAGTTTTTTCACTGCGGGTAGCCGATCCGGATCGCAAGCTCGGGAGGATCCGGATCGCGGCTAGGTTTTTATAAAGAACAAAAGGGTTTTGATTTCTTTTACTCCAATCTTTTGTTCAAAAGTTTCCAGAGCGCTTCTCTCTAGATTTCATCCTCCTTGGAAGCTTTCTAACTCAAGTTCTTCAGTTCCAAGTAAGTTTTATTGATCAAATCTCGGTTTTTCACCGTTTTTCTCTTTTCCTCCTCAAACGTACGAAATTCTTGGATCGATTTTGTTTGTGGATGGTTTTTGATCAAATTTCTTTTGAAATAAGAACTCTGGGTTGTTTAGTTTTGATTATATGCTAGGTTTTTTCCTGATTAACGGATTTTTAGGCTTCGATTTCTAAAATTTCGGTTTTAGGGCATATAATAAGGATTTTCGAAAATCATGCAATTGATCTATCTTTAAAAGTCCTTTTGCAAAACTAATTTGATTCTTAGTCTCTCTACATGATTATGATTGTTTGGGTACAATTTTTTCAATTTTTGAAAACTAAGAATTTTTGTGTTCTTGAGTTGGTTTTCACAGGACACCTTCTTAACTCAAGCACTTTGATCATTGTCACTCTCTTGGTTAATCCTGTTACTAGTCACAATGGTGCACAAGAGTACATCTGAAAAAGAGGAACCAGATATTTCAACAGGAGATAAGACAACCGAAGGCAGGGAGGACAGCTCAGAGTACGATACTGAAGAATGGGATGAATTCTTCAAAGATGTTCAACAGAAGATTGATGAGCAAAACAGGAAATTTGTCAAAGGCAAAAGGCTCATGAAATCTGCATCAACAACTAAGCAATATACAAGACGAAAGGATGTCTTAAGAAGTGAAAGTTATCATAGTGGGCCTCTTACTAGAGCTCGCTCACTCTCTGGGGTTCTACAAACTGAATCTCCATGGGTTAAGGGATTGGATGCACCATCTGCTTCTAGACAGCATCCATCACACTCGAAAAGACAGGGTACAGACGCTGTTGTATTGGAATCGCTTCGCCAGGAACAACAAAGACTCTCGGCTGCACAAGAGAGGACATCGAAAGAACTTCAGCGGATTTCCTCTGATCACAAGAAGATCAAGAAGAAGTGTTCAACTATTTCGACAATGCTTAAAGGGATTTTGAGCAAGCTGAGTTGTACCAGCTCAGACTCCTCCGACTGAACTGCACCTTCCTTTCCTTTTGTGCAGGATTACGATTTTAGGATTTAGTTTTATACTTACGTTAGCTTAGTTCTCAGGTTTTACATTTTATTGGAACTTTTTACTCTCCTCACATTTCGTAGTCTTAACTACATTTTGGCTTTGTTTTGTGACAAAAAGGGGGAGAGAGAGTTAGAGAGAACTTTGAACAATGTTGACTGCATGAAACATCAAGGTAAGTGAACAATGTTTGATATGAAAACTGGATGAACATCAAGGTAAGTATTACTCCAACTTCCATTCTCAACTTGAGGTTTTTCAGCTGTATGAATGCATGCCTCGACTAACTATTTGCTAACTATTTGGGCATGTAATATAACTAACAAGTTGATGTTCACTAACAAGTTTGTGACACTTGGTTTTTGATTGCATAGAAGATATGTTGGTTCTTAACTCTGATCAATTACATATCTATATATATATAAGTATTGTCACAAACATGTTCATGACATTTGGTTTTTACGTGCAAAGAAGATATGTTGGTGTTTTTTTTAACTATGATCAGTTTACATATCTGAATATAAATGTCATGGTAAGTATAAATGAGTTTAAACTTCATCTCTGTTTGTGGTTTTTGAATGATACAAAATTCTTGAGGTATCTAACGATTTCTTTTGTCAAGAATGATTTCTTTTTGCAGAGAGTACAGATGTCTAAGTCTAGAGTCTGTTTTAGGAGTTTAACTCATGTATTGTATTTTGGATCTCCATTGTAAATTTTTGTTGTATGGTGATAGCAACAAAAATATCTTTTTGAATTTTCTTTAGTGGATCTGTGTTTTGTCACGAAACCGCCAAAGGGGGAGATTGTTACGGAATTTGAGTTGGCGTAGTTTCGTGAACGTTTCAAGTCCTGAAGATTGAAGGTGAAGAAAGTTGGATCATTTAACTCAATCTCAAGAAAGAAGAATTCAAAAGGATCAGGTATGTTTAACTAAAGAATTTGTGTGATCCGAATACTTCTTGTAGTGTAGAAACACTTGGAAGAATCTTTCATTGCATAAAAATCAAAAACTGGACTTGGGACATGTTCAGGATCCGGATCAGGCTGTTCGATCCGGATCCCGAAGGTGGTTCGTTCATACATCGTCGCAATCCGGATCGTAGTCTCTTGATCCGGATCCCGAACGTTGAGTTTACCATCTACCTTGATCGATCCGGATCTTGCTTCGCAATCCGGATCCCGAACGTTGATGTTTGGTGAACTGTATGAACGATCCGGATCGTAGTCACATGATCCGGATCCCGAACCTTCGTTTTTCTGGAATTGGCTTTTTCGTTATGACGATCCGGATCTCAGTTATCACGATCCGGATCGCCGTCCGTAAAATTCCAGAAATGGCAGGTTTTTGATTCTTATCTCCTTCCTAGGGTTTCTAACCTATAAATAGACCCTATGTCTTTCTTTCTAGGGTCAATCCACATAGCCGTCATTTTCATATATCATCTTATACGGCTATAGATCCACATATAGAGAAGAAAGGAAATCATTAGAGAATACTCTATGTTTCTTCATCTATATTGATTAGTTTGATTCTAGGTTTTCATACTCACATCTTGAGTTGAATCAAACTAATGAATACTTAGATGGTATTTCCGATCTATCTTTGATCTAAGTATTCGGCGGATCATCACCACCCAAAAACAACGATTACCCCAAAATCGGCGCGTGGATTCACGTGTCCTTGTGGATTCAAGGTTCAATCGCTCTCGTGGATTCGGAGCGAGGCACGTTCGTGGATTCGAAGGGTGCTATTGGGTGAAGACCGTGGATTCGGTCGGACGCCGTGGATTCGGCGTTGGGCGCAGATCGTGGATTCGAGAAGCGTCTGGAGCGAGCGGAGAAGATCCTCTAGGAGCGTATGGAAAAGGTTGAGTCGTAAGTGTGTACGGTAAATCACCTTGTACGTGTTTTAATTCTAGTGGATTTCTGCCGTGTTATTGGTCCCGTGGTTTTTTACTCCGGTGATGGAGTTTTCCACGTAAAAATCTTGCGAGTTATTTTCATTTCCGCATTGGGTTTTTTATCGCAACGATTTTTGAGTGTTTATACGTTTACACCTATTCACCCCCCTCTAGGTGTTTCTTCCCCTATTTAGATCCGTATTATTTACGACCCAACAGGTAGAAGCAACTGCTCCTACTGCTTCGAAAGGAAAAGCGCCTGCAGAAACATCAAAGGCAAAGGCTCCACCTACTGCTGCTGAAAAAGGAAAAGCTCCAATGGAACCTAGTCCAACCAAAACCAAGCGAAAGAGCGTTGCAAGAAAAAGAGGAAGTGCTCGGGGCATTTCAATTGAAGAACCACTTGCTAGCCAGCCTCCTCCACAAGATTTTATCAGCTCCGCAAGGATCAAGGATTTTGAGAACAGGGAATGCATTGGCGAAGGAAATTTCAATGTCAAAGCCTTGAAGGAACGATCTCCACTATTTGGGACTCTGTATGACCAGACAGGTCTTGCTCCCATTTGCAATTTTCCCGAGACCACTGGGTATTGTCTTCACTCAGTAAGGATGTTTTATCAAAGTGCTTCCTATCTAGTTGATCAGGAGAGCGGACGTCGAGAATTTCAAACATTGGTTAAAAATGTTAAGATTCAAGTCACCCCTCAACTGATTGGAGAGGTGTTAGGGATGAAGGCCATAGCTGATGGACCTCATTATCTGAAGAGTCAAATATTCTCCACCAACTCCTGGAGAGTGGTAGTTGATGGAATTTGTCTTCCAGATACTCTGTCAACAGGAAATTCCGTCTTTTCAAAAGAGCTTCGACCGGAGTATCGCTACATAAACTTCATTATTTGCAATAACATTCTTCCAAACATGAATACAAAGATTCTTCGATGGGACAGGATGTTATTTCTTTACCTTCTTGGAAACCCCGCAGCGGTAATAGGAGCAAACTTGAACATTCCTTACCTCATCTGGTCAAGGATGGCACGTTATGTGGAACATGCTCACCCTACAGAGAGACTCCCCTACCCTATGATAATCATGCGCATCTTACGGAAATTTAAAGTCGACACAAGTGCGAGCTCCTACATGCACAGTCTTGGAACAATCAATGAAACGACAATAGTAAAGTCTCTCTCGACTAAACAAGATGAGCCTCCATCACCTCCTTGTCGACGAAGAACACAACAACAAGCAACAACTTCTGCACAACAAGCAACACCTCCAGTCCCACCAGTACATGCAGCACAACAACCACCTTCCGATGATGCATCGGTTACCTCAATCTATAAAGAACAAAAGCGTCTCTCCGACGAGCAAGAACGCATATCTAACAAGCTCGTTGCGGTGACAGAGAATCTTAGAGAGGTTAAAAAAGAACAATCTTCAATGAACAAGAGGATAAAGAAAATCTTTCAAATACTCGGGTGTGTTAGTTCCGAAGAATCTGAATAATTTTTTTTTTTTAACTTATCTTTCTCTTGTGCAGGTTTCTAGTCTTAGTTTTAGTTTTTCATATTATTTGAACTTTTTAACTCTCCTTATTACGTTTTGTATTTTTGGCTTGATTTTGTGACAAAAAGGGGGAGAGAGAAACGAACAATGAATGATGAATAATGATATGTGAACTCTGAACTTTGAACTATGAAGGTAAGTATCACAACTTGTATTTTTCTATTGTGATTGCATGCATGCCTCGACTAACTATTCGATAATTATTTGGGCATGTAATATAACTAACAAGTTGATGTTGACTAACAATTTTGTGACATTTGGATTTTGAATGCATAGAAGATATGTTGGTTTTTAACTATGATCCAATTACATATCTGAATGTATAAATGTCATGGTAAGTATAAATGAGTATAAACTTCATCTCTGTGTGTGGTTTTTGAATGACATAAAATTCTTGAGGTATCTAACGATTTCTTTTGTCAAGAATGATTTCTTTTGCAGAGTGTACAGATGTCTAAGTCTAGAGTCTGTTTTAGGAGTTTAACTCATGTATCTATTTTATTTTGGATCTCCATTGTAAATTTTTGTTGTATGGTGATAGCAACAAAATTATCTTTTTGAATTTTCTTGAGTGGATTTCTGTTTTGTCACGAAACCGCCAAAGGGGGAGATTGTTACGGAATTTGAGTTGGCGTATTTCGTGAATTCGGTTAAGTCTTGAAGATTGAAGATAAAGAAGGTTGGATCATATAACTCAATCTCAAGAAAGAAGAATTCAAAAGGATCAGGTATGTTTAACTAATTATTCTTGGTGATCCGAATACTTCTTATAGTGTAGAAACACTTGGATGAATTTCTAATTGCATAAAAATTAAAAACTGGACATGGGACATGTTCAGGATCCGGATCAGACAATCCGATCCGGATCCCGAAGGTTATTAGTTCATACGCAAATTCAATCCGGATCCTAGCCTCTTCTGATCCGGATCCCGAACACTGGTTTTTACCGAATTGTATGAACGATCCGGATCAGGCACTTCGATCCGGATCCCGAACCTTTGTTTTTCTGGAAACTGTCTGTCTCGTTACTGCAATCCGGATCGCCGAAATCCGATCCGGATCGCCGTCCTGAAAAATTCCAGAAAAGGTTAGTTTTTGATTCTTGTCTTCTTCCAACGGTTTCTAACCTATATATAGACCCTATGATTCTTTTTCTAGGGTAAGCCGCTAAGCCGTAAAAGCTAAATAATTCAAGACGGCCATATGAATCCACCTATAGAGAAGAAAGGAAATCAATAGATATAATCCGATGTTTCTTCATCTATATTGATTGATTTGATTCTAGGTTTTCATGCTCATATTTTAAGTAGAGTCAAATTAATGAATACTTAGATGGTATTTCCGATCTATTTCTAATCTAAGTATTCGGCGGATCATCACCACCCAAAAAACAACGATTTCCCCAAAATCGGCGCGTGGACTCGCGTGGCCTTGTGGATTCAAGGTGCAACCGTTCTCGTGGATTCGGAGCGAGGTACGTTCGTGGACTCGAAGCGTGCTACTGGGTGAAGACCGTGGATTCGGTCGGACGTCGTGGAGTCGACGTTGGACGCCGTGGATTCGGCGTTGGACGCAGATCGTGGATTCGAGAAGCGTTGCGGAGCGAGCGGAGAAGATCAACTAGGAGCGTATGGAAAAAGGTTGAGTCGTCTGTGAGTACGGTATATCACCTTTGTACGTGTTATAATTCTAGTGGATTTCACCGTGTTATCGGTCCCGTGGTTATTTACTCTGGTTTGGAGTTTTCCACGTAAAAATCTCTGCGTGTTATTTATTTTTCCGCATTGGGTTTTATATCGCAAAGATTTTTGAGTGTTTATTGTTTACACCTATTCACCCCCCTCTAGGTATTTTTTTCCCTATTTAGATCCAATTATATATAACCCAACATGAATTATGTGCTCAATAGACTTTCCATCAGTCTTGGAGGCATAACGAGATGTTTGCCATTCATCTGATGCAAACATAGATTTTAAGCCATTTTTATTTTGAAGGATACTGTTTAGAGCGATAAAATTTGTGGCAAATCGTGTGATACCAGGACGTAAGATCTCTCATCCAATGAATTTGGACATTAAAGCATGGACCCAATTATGATTATACAAATACTTAGATACACTTTGTGCAGTATCTATAATCTTTTTTACCCGATTTATCATACCAAAGTCAGACATCATTAGGTTGATACAATGCGCCGCACAAGGAGTCCAAAATATGTGTGGACGCCTTTGCATCAGTAGTTTGCCAGCTTTCTTATAGTTTGAACCATTGTCTGACACTACCTGTACCACATATTTCTCACCAATCTCACCTAGAACTTGCTCCAATAATGCATATATATAATCAGCATCTTCAAATCGACCGGTCGCATCAACTGACTTGTGGAAGACCACCTTGCCATTGCAATAAAATAAAAAATTTATGATGCTCAAATGTGTATGTGATGTCCAACTATCACACATTAAGGTAACACCATACATCTCCCACTGTTGTTTGAAGTTTTTTACCCATGCATGGATATCATTGACCTCCGCATCAAGGTATTTGCCGGGGATCTCATACGGTGTTGGGGGTTCAACTCCTGGACCCTCATTTTGTACGGCAGTGATCATTGATCTATAATATGGATTGTTTGCTATATGGGAAGGAATATGACTAAAGTGAAAAAACTTTGATATTGCTCGACCAATTTTGCCTTTTTTGTCTTTTTTGAGCATTGTATCTATGCGTTGTTGTTGAGCATCTGGACCAGGAAATGCCATTGGGTCTATATCTATAATATTTGGAGCTTTTCCACTTTTTTGTTTTGGTATTTTTTTTAATCTGTCGAACATGCGGCCAACAAAACCACTTCGAGATAAACCTGATGGCGTAGAGCCAGATCTAGACCCGCCACCGACATCAAACTAAGAGGTCATAAATTGTGCTCTATGTCGTTGGACTTCATCTTGCTGCCATCTTTACTGTAAAGATGCTTCCATGGCAGCTCTAGTATCAATATCAAATTCATCGCCTGTACCTTCATATGGGTCAACAGAGGGATACTCGGCTGCTCGTTTATCTAATTGATCTCGATCATCCATCATTTTCTGTTTTGCTAATTTTGTAGATTCTAACTCAATTTTCATTTCATGTCTTATCTCCTGATGAACTTTGGTGCATTTCAATACTTCAGAAAAATCTCCCGCGATATGTTTTTTAAGCGGGTAACACCTCTGCCCATTCCGATCATATTACAGTAATTACACTTCCAATGAAATATGTTTCCACCAATCATTTGCCCATGCTGCCAACCATAATCTTCTGTTTTCTTAGGTGCCATATGATCTACACAAATTTTTTATATGCAAATAACTATCCTAAAATTCATTCAAAATAATAAAAAAAAGAACAACATGATGAGAAAATTATATATATCAATTTTAAAAATTATTTCGATTCATTTTATCATTTTTTTAAATTTTAAAAATTATAAAATATAAAATTAGAAAATATTATATTTTTTCTTAAAACTTTTCAAGATCCATTTATTGATCCATTTAATTTTCAACTATTTATAAATTATAAAGAAAGATGATCAATAAATGGATCCTGAAAACATATCAAAATTAAATAGTTCATAATTAGTTCAAAATTAAATAATTCAAAATTAAATAATTTATAAATAACTAATTTTAATTTTTTTTTTAAAAAAAGAGCTTTATAATTATGAAATATTCAAAAATTCTAAATAAAAACTTAAATTATAATAATTTTTACTTACCTAATAAGTAGATATTTGATTTCCACTTTATGTGCCTCTTTCTTTAACGATGAAAAAAGAAAAAAAAAATTACGAATTGCGGGAGAAAGAATGGAAAAGAAAGGAAGAAAGAGAGAGAGAGAGAGAGAGAGAGAGAGAGAGAGAGAGAGTATAGAAATTTGCTGCCCACAAATTAGGAGGGGGAGGGAGAAGGGGAGGGGGAGGGAGGAAAAGGGAAAAAATATTCCTTCCCTCCCCATTCACGGGTGGAAAGAGAAAGGAAAAAAACAAAAAACAAAAAAAACAAAAGGAAAAAAACAAAAAAACAAAAAAATTACTGTATGCATGTGATTAAAAAAAAAAGAAAAAAAAAAAAAAAAAAAAAAAGAAAAAAAGAAAAAAGAAGTAACGAAGTTGCCGTGCCGCACGGCACGGCACGGGCGATACCCTTTGGGTATCGCCCGGTATCGCCCTGTCTCGGGCGATACCCAAAAGGTATCGCCGAGACTCAGGGGGGGGCAATACCCCTCCCCCGTACCGTGGCCCCATTTGAGGGGCACGGTACGTGCCGCCCTGTGCCGAGCGGCACGGGCGGCACTTCAAACCTAGCTCTAGACTGCTAGGTCGCTACTCTACTGGGCCCTTGCCCCTGTCGCGTGCCTCGCTTGATGTACCTGGACCTGTGGGGATGTCACCCAAAGGGTGTGAGAACTACAACAAAGTTTCCAGTGGGTTCAACCACCGAGAGAGAATGCCCTGCACCGCTTGGTCTAATGGAAGCAATATAATAGAGAATAAAATACAGTATTGAAAGCTGTAAATTCTAACTAGCATGCTCAACAATTTTACCTTTGCCATGACACGACTCTATGTCGTTGTAAAGTACCATTCTAACCAAACTTCTTACTTGACTAATCACTTACTTTGCTTTTCTTTGTGCTTTAATTAAAGTTGCTGAACTCTCAGAGTATCTTGCCCAACGGTTCCCAGCCCGACAGACATGCTGCTATAAGACAAGGTCTCTAAGGTTGCCGATAACACCCGCAAGTGCTATCCCGCCCAACGGAAAAACGTGTCATACGGGGCACTGCCCGGGATAGGGACACTGCCCTTAACTCCAACAAGAATTACGTTTCACTCCCGAAGGTACGCCCGTTTTATCTTTTATCTTTTCTTTTCTTTCCTTTCTTTTACTTTGGCTTTTAGTCTTTCTTGCAAATTGTACCCTTTACTTTCTTTCTCATTTGAGCCTCTAGCTCGCGCCCCTTGGCAATTTCTTTCTCTTTTCATTTAAACTTTTAACTTCTCTTGATTTACTCATTCCCTTACCCTGGGTCCATGCCTCAAGATAACCAAAGTCCCTTGGACTTATTTCTTTTACTTTCATTGTTGCTCAAGTTGAAGTTAAAGTGTAGGTGTATTAACCCAACTCCCTAAGACAACTCAAGGGATTTTATTCACTTTGAATTTTAACCACAACTATACTATGTTCTCCTTAGAGACATGACTCTAAGTTAAGCTCTGACTCTATGTACACCCTTAATTGACTCAAGCAAAATGCCACTCGTGAAGTCCTATAGTGAATGCCACACATTAGAGCCTAAACTAGGTTTTCTCTTAAGTCAAGATTTCCATTTTGTAACAAGCCATTTTTGACTCTAACATATAGCATACCATCCTAATCAATCTATTAACATGCTTCTAAATGAAAGCAAAAAGACAAGGGGAGAGGTCACCCTCGTTCGCTAGAATCCCCCACCTCAATGTTTCGCCTTGTTTTTGAAAGAGACCAAAAATTTCCCTCTTGATCTTCAAGATTTTCCTAGAATGAAAAAGGGGAAATCATGAAACAATTTATTTTATGGTCCACTAATTCCTTAGAATTTGTAAAGTAGAAACCCCTTTTAAAATATGAAAAGGAAAAATTCTCAATTTAGTCACTTTCCTCACGATGGACCCTTTTTGGATCAATTTAAAAGAATAGGGAAGAAATTCCTATCTTGACATATTTGCCAAAGATAAATTTTGATCTCTTTATTCTAGGGAAAAATGCCCAAAAAAAATTAGAGAGAAACTCAATTTGAGTAATCTTCCATCAATTGATGATTTTGCTCATTGGGGAAGAGAAAAGAATAACTTTTTTCTTAAATTTCTCTCCAATTTCTTTTTTTTTTTCTTTTTTTCTTTTTTTTTTTTTTCTTTTCTAAGACTGTTGCTGGCAGCCTAGGCAGCTGCTGCCGCCTATAGCAGTAGCAGCTGCAGCCATTGATGCTGCTTGGCAGCTGCCATTGCAGCAGCACCCTACAGCTGCCGAATACAGCTGCCCAATGCGGCTGCCAAGGTGGCAGCTGCTCAAGGCAGCTGCCAAGCCAGCTGCTCCCTGCGCAGCAGCTGCTGCTGCCTTGTGCAGCAGCAGCTGACCGAGTAGCAAATGCAGCTGATGCTGCTACTGCTTGCACAACAGCAGCAGCTGGCTGCCTGCGCAGCCTAGCAGCAGCAGCAATGTCGTGACCGTTTCTTTTTTTTTTTTTTTTCCTGTGCAAAAATAGAGGAGAAAAAAGGGAGAGGAGTACCTTTTTTTTTTTTTTTTTTTTTTTTGTTTAAGGTCACAGAGAGGGGGAAAGAAAAGGGTCCTTCTCCCTTTCCTTCTTCTTCTTCTTCTTCTCCTTTCTTTCTTCTTCTCCCTTTTCTTCTTCTTTCTTTCTTTCTGCTCCAATAGAGAAAGAGAGAGGGAGGGTTGGTGATGAAATTAAGAGAGAGAGAGAGAGAGAGAGAGAGAGAGAGAGAGAGAATTTAATTTCTGCAGGTGGGTGGTTGGGGGGAAGGTGATTTTACTAAAATGGCCCAACTTAGGATTTAATTCTCCAAATTGTCCTCATTCCCCGCAGTTTATTCTTGTAGGGAGCAAATTCAGGAACCCCTTTTCCTCCACGTTTTGCCGCCAACTGGAAAATAGAAATTACAATTTTTCTTCTTCCCTTTATTCTACAAATTTTTCTTAAACTCCCCACGATTTCTTTTAAATTTTTGGGCTGCTCTAAGCCCTCAAGAGAGGGCCTCGAAAAAGCTTGCCGATAAAACTGCATCAGCAAACTGCAGTTTCAGAATTCCTCAACCATTTTGCTCATCTTTGTTCTCCTATTTTTTTTTAATCTCTCACCTCGGCACTTCATCCCTTTTTATCAGCAAACTTTTCTGAGACACCCCATGATTTCTTTTTAGTTTTTTGACTACTCTAAGTCCTCGAGATAGGGCCTCGAAAAAGCTTGCTGATAACAAAAATCAGAATTCCAGAATTTCGCCAAGTCCTTGCTTTAACTCACTTTTCGACCCGATACTCTTCGCGTCGGCCCGAAATGCACCGAACTCGATTATAATCATATTTAAAATATGTTACAAGTCTTTTCGCCACTTTGCAGAAATCGGCGAACAAGGACTTAAGCTTCACAATTTGAAGCTTCAAATTCTCAACTCCAACTCATTTTTCAACTCGACGGCTTTTGTATCGATTCGAAATGCTTCCAAGTCACTTGTGATTACATTAGAAATGTGTTACAAGTATTTTTGCCGAGTTTCGCCATTTCGCGGAAATCGGTGCACTACATTCTCCCATCCTTTAGGAGTTTCGTCTGCGAAACAAAAACCCACATACCTTATGGTTTATTCCTCGAATAGGCGAGGGAGTGCTCCCGCATCACGGCCTCAGGCTCCCACGTGGCTTCTTCTTCGCTGTGCCTCGTCCAAAGCACTTTCACATAGGGGATGGAGCAGTTTCTTAACCTTCTTTCACGCCGATCTACAATCTTGTACGGGAACTCATCGTAGCTCATGTCCTCCCGTAGATCAAGCGGTGGGTAGTTGATTATGTGCCTCGGGTCATGGGCATACTGGCGGAGCTGTGACACATGGAATACATCATGAATTCCTGCCAAGTCTAGGGGCAATGCCACTTTATAGGCCACTGGGCCAACCCGCTCCAATACTTCGTAAGGACCAAGGAAACGGAGGTTTAACTTTCCCCGCATCCTAAACCGCACTACTCCCTTTGTGGGCGATGCCTTCAGAAATACATGATCCCGAACCTTAAATTCTAGGTCGCGCCGCCGTTTGTCCGCATAGCTCTTCTGCCGACTTTGCGCCGTCACTAGACGTTGACGAGTAATTTGCACCTTTTCCTCGGCCTCTTGCAAAACATCAGGGCCCAGTGTGTAGGTTTTGGATCCCCAAGGATCTAAATAGGTTATATCAAATACCTAGAGGGGGGGTGAATAGGTATAATATCCAAAAAACCAAATCTTAGTGCAATTTAAAATAAATGCGGAAAATAAAAATAGCACACCGAGATTTAGGTGGGAAAACTCCAACCAGGAGTAAAAAACCCACGGGACCAACACACAATAATAATCCACTAAGAATAGAAAGATAACAAGGTGATTACCGACTCCACGGACTCCAACCCCTCCTTCAACTTCTCTGGATCTTGCGCTCATCGACTGTAGGTCCAATGCACATGTCCGAATCCACGAACACCACTCGAATCCACGAGCAACATCTTTCGAATCCACGAAACGCCTTCAACACATCGAATCTACGATGGCACGTCAAATCCTTGACGCAATCTCAGCCGTAACGAAAGTATAGGCTTCGATGGTGATACTTTGCTTAGAATAACATTAGAGTACCATGGATGAAATCTCTAAGCAAAGATTATATCAATTCGACAAAAAGCATATCGTGAAAGAACCATCGAATTGACCTAAGAGAGGCTAAAAAGAAAAACGATAAAAATCTAGCCTCTAGGGTTGCTCTCAAGTGTTTCCGAGTTGGTCGGTACCTCTTGAGAAACCCTAAGTATCCATTTATAACCTTTGGAATTCAATCAAAGTCGGTTTAGCATATATATCATAACTGAACATTGCGTACCGGTACTAAAAGGCAAGTTCCGATACTCAATGATGCAACACACAAAATTTTCGATTGCGTACCGGTACTCAAAGTCAGGTACCAGTACCCGAGGCAAATTCCAGAAAATCTTGTGACGGGTTTTGAGGAACTCAAAGTGTGGTTCAGGTACTCAATGTAAAATAATAAAATTTTCAAAATAAGTTTAACAAAACAAATCATGTATCGGAATCCAAACTTAAAATAAGTTATAAGATAAAAACCCAAGTTCCCAAAACCTCTTCTAAACCCGGTTTCGATAAATTCATGATTCCAAAGATTGTAAATAAACTTAAATCACCATGAATACTATAATCATACCTGAGTGTCAACTTGAGCTCTTTGTTGAATCTTCTCTAAGTCATCGATTGTTGATTTGACAATTTGATCACTTCAAGACTCCGACTCAAATCACGAAATATGCCAACATAAAATTTGTAACACAGTGATGACCTCTCACCGACCTCGCTCCAATGCAACAGGGATCGGCACTTCCTGTCATATAACGCCTCGAAAGGCGCCATTCCAATGCTGGCTTGATAGCTGTTATTGTAGGCGAACTCCGCCATGGGTAAATACCGTTGCCACCCTGAGCCATAATCCAGGACACACGCCCTAAGCATATCTTCGAGGATTTGATTGGTCCTCTCAGATTGACCATCGCTCTGAGGATGATACGCTGTAGTGAAGTCCAGGCGTGTTCCCAAGGTCTCGTGGAAGCTCGTCCAAAATTGTGACACGAATCAGGGGTCTCGATCCGACACAATAAAAACAGGAACTCCATGAAGGCGCATAATCTCATCAATATACAACTGCGCCAATTTGTCCCTAGACCATGTGGTGTGGACAGGCAGGAAATGAGCCGCCTTGGTCAACCTATCCACCACCATCCAAATTGTGTCGTGGCCCGCTTGAGATTGAGGCAAGCCCACGATAAAATCCATAGTGATATTCTCACACTTCCAAACGGGAATTGGCAGACTTTGAAGTTTACCCGCTGGAAGTCTATGCTCAGCCTTGACCTGTTGGCACACTAAGCATCTAGCCACAAAGTGTCCAACATCCTTCTTCATGCCCGGCCACCAGAACTGTGCCTTCAAGTCCTTATACATTTTAGTGCCGCCGAGGTGAATAGTATACGGTGATCGGTGTGCTTCTTGAAGAATCATCTCACGAATGTCCTCGTCATTAGGTACACACACCCGACCCCAAAACCTCAAGATTTTCGCAGAATCCACACTAAAATCCTTTGCATCGCCGCCCTCAACATCAGACCTCACCTTTTGGAGCTTTTCATCGATCGCTTGGTTTTCTTTAATTCTCTCCAACAAGGTAGGTTGCACAGTAAGTGTCATAAGCTTTGCGGGTGCACCGGGATCCACAACCTCCAAGCCAAACCGTCGCATTTCAGATTGCAATGGATATTGGTCGGTAATGGCCATGGCGAGATTCTTCACGGATTTTTTGCTCAACGCGTCGGCCACCACATTTGCTTTCCCCGGGTGGTACAAGATGCTAACATCATAGTCTTTTAGGAGTTCCAACCATCGACGCTGCCTCAGATTTAATTCCTTCCGAGTGAACAAATACTTGAGGCTTTTATGATCCATGTAAATCTCACAATGTTCCCCGTAGAGGTAATGCCGCCATAGCTTCAATGCAAAAATCACCGCGGCAAGCTCGAGGTCGTGGGTGGGGTAGTTCTTTTCATAACTCTTCAGTTGCCGGGAGGCATAAGCTATAACCTTCCTGTCCTGCATAAGTACGCACCCCAACCCACTCCCCGAGGCGTCACTATAAACCACGAACTCCTTCCCCGTGATAGGTAAGGCAAGGATTGGAGCCGATGTCAATTTGTCTTTGAGCAACTGGAAGCTTCTTTCACAAGCATCGCTCCAAATGAACTTAGCCCCGTTTTTTGTAAGGCCGGTGAGTGGAATGGTAATTTTGGAGAACCCTTCCATGAACCGCCTATAATATCCCGCAAGTCCGATAAAGCTTCGAACCTCAGTGACAATGGTTGGTCGGGGCCAATCCTTCACAGCTTCAATTTTCTTGGGGTTCACAGACACCCCTACCTCCGAAATCACATGTCCCAAGAATGCCACTTCCCAGAGCCAAAATTCGTATTTCTTCAACTTCGCGAATAGGCCCCGCTCCCGAAGCACTTATAAAACCTGTCGTAGGTGATCCTCGTGCTCGTCGCCACTTCGAGAGTAAACCAAAATGTCGTCAATGAAGACTACGACAAATCGATCTAGGAATCGCTGAAAAACACGGTTCATTAAATCCATGAATGCCGCCGGGGCATTAGTCAACCCGAAAGGCATTACAGTGAATTCATAGTGTCCATACCGCGTTCTAAAAGCCGTTTTGTGAACATCCTCCGGATTAATCTTCAACTGGTGGTATCCCGATTGAAGATCAATCTTCGAGAATACCCGGGAACCTTGCAATTGGTCGAACAAGTCATCGATCCGCGGCAATGGATATCGGTTTTTGATCGTCAATTTGTTGAGCTCCCAATAATCCACACATAGCCGAAGTGACCCGTCCTTCTTCTTCACAAATAAGACTGGAGCTCCCCAAGGAGATACGCTGGGTCTGATGAAACCCTTGTCCAACAAGTCTTGCAATTGAGCCTTAAGCTCCTTCAACTCCGCCGGGGCCATACTATAAGGAGCCTTTGAAACTAGAGCCGTCCCGGGAACCAAGTCTATGATGAACTCGATCTCCCGATCCCTCGGCATACCCGGTAACTCCGCGGGAAATACATCGGGGTATTCTCGCGCCACGGGAATATCCTGCACATTGGGTTCCTCCTTGTGCCCTTCCACAACAGTAGCTAGATAGGCCACACACCCTCTGTCGATAAGCTTCTTGGCTCATGAAGCAGAAACCACCGAGGCAAATAGAGAACCCCTACACGCCTTGAAAACATACTCCTCGTGCCACAGCTCCCGAAAAGTAACAATCCGCCACTCGCAGTCGATAGTGGCGTAGTACTTAGAGAGCCAGTTCATTCCCAAAATCACGTCATAACCTCCTAGCCGTCTCAAGACCAAGAAATCCACGATCATAATCCATTCACCAATCCGCACTGGACAGGCAGGACAACTTTCCGAAATCTCCAAGGAACCATCCAGCACTTGGACCGTCGTAGTACTAGTAGACTGTAGAATATCTAGACCGTGTCTCATGGCAAAGGGTCTACAAATGAATGAATGCGATGCACCTGTGTCGAATAGAGCCCTGCATCGAATATCATTAATAAAAATTATACCTGCCATGACATCGTCGGCCACGGGCTCTTCCTCCTTCGCCCGAGCAGCAAAAACCCGCCTGCTCGGCGGTCGCTGCGGTGCGGCTGGGCGCGCAGCTGGTAGAGTTGGCACTGCCTTCTGGTGCTGCCTCGGGGCACCCTGGATCATCGACACAGCAGGGGCGGGGTGCGTGCCCCTCCAACAGTCTCGAGCCTAGTGGCCTAGCCGGCCACGCCCTTAGCATCTCCCCTCACGCTCCGGGCACTCGGTCAGTCGATGCTGTCCTCCACAGATGGCACACAGCTCGGGAGCCATAGGCTGTCAAGGCCCCCGAGGGTGCTGTTGTTGTCGCGGCTGCTTAGGGGGCCGTTGAGAGTGGCCTTGACCCCCAGAGCTACCCTGGTGCCTGTTCTTATCCTTTCCTTTGCCCTTTTCCTTCTCGTACGCCTCCCGTTCTTGGCGCACCACCATATCGCCCTGCTCCACGAGGTGGGATCTATCGACGATCTCCCTGTAGGTCGCGATGTTGAATGGCTGGACCTTTGAATAGATGGCTGGTCGAAGGCCCCGTTCAAAACATCGCGCCTTGTCCCACTCACTCCGCACGACGGTAGGCAGGCAACTGACAATGAGAGAGAACTCGCACTCGTACTCCTGGACTGATCGGCCTCCCTGATGAAGGTTCTTGAAATCGTCCTCCATCTCCTGTTTGGCACTATCGGGAAAGTAGGTAACGAAGAACATCTCCTTGAACTCCTCCCAGGTTGGCTTGGGCAATGCCATCCTAGCCCGCCTCTCCAATTCAGCCTTCCACCACCGGTGTGCCACATTGTCAAGGTGGGCCACATTGTCAAGGTGGGGAGCCGACAGAGTAACGTGGTCCCCCGCCGGAATCTCTCCATGGAGTCGATCCAGGACTCCAGCACCATAGGGTCAGTCTTGTCGCCGCTAAAGGTCGGCGGGTGGAACTTCTGAAAATTGGCGAGGGCCTCCATCGCCCGGTCCTGCTCCGCCCTCTGGGCTACAAACTCAGCGTCACCAGCCTCCGAGTCGGCCCTCTGGGGCACCTCCCTAGTAACCCCAATAGACAGTGCGGGGCGCGCCGCCACGGGTTCGGCCGCCATAGCCACACCACCCATAGTCGCCTCCACCTGAGGCGAGGCCATGCGCTCATGCGCCGTCTGCGTAGCCTCAACCTGCTGCACCAACGTATCGTGGAGCCTCTCTATCTGCTCCGCTTGACGCCTCGACACTTCTTCTTGGCGCTGCAATGCCTCCTACAGCCTACAGGAAGCCTCTTCCTCCCGTCGGCGAGAAGCCTCCTCCTGTCGCTGTGAGGCCTCCGCCTGCTGCTGCACCACGCTAATCAGCGCGGTCATTTGCTCCCGCAGCTCACGAGCAATGCTCAATCCGGAGCCCTCCCCCAGCTCGAGCCGCGTCAACCGTGTCTCCCTTCGCGGTGGCATAGCTATCTGCACACCACAATAAACATTAGTCTAATTTTTTTTTTTATAACTCGGACATTTGCGTAATTGAATGCGGAATATTAATAAACACAATAAGGATCACGTCAATCCAATCATGCGAAAGTAAAGAGAAACACTCCCTCCCACCCCTAACGTTACGTTGTCGGCCGCCTGTAATGACGCGGACTTTTTATTAGTTCCTAGTTGACGTCTTTTGGATTTAAGCTTGTTTTTGTGGATTTTTCTTGGTTTTGGTTCACTTGGATTTTGGGTTGCAGTAGAGCTCGTTAAACGGAGAACGACGATGCGATCAGATCGGAAATCCGACTTACGGATCTTCCGGAGCGAGGGTTTCTTTGTTAGCGGGTCCGAAAAGGTAAGTTCGGCAGTTTTTGGGACCCGTTAGGTTCTGTCGGTGCATCGGGATCCGTGCTAGCGGGTATGGGGCATTTCGGAGAATCGACATGCTTATCGAGGAAGTCGTGGAAAAATCCCTTTTGATTTTAAATACCGGATTTTGGTTTTACTTGTACGTACAAAGAAAATAATAATTAAATAATAAATAACCCTATTTGTTTTGGGAAAAAGACCGCCTCTTCTTTTTTTTCCTCGTCGTGCGTGCCGAAGACCGAGACCGGAAGCGTTGCCAATATCGGGGAGCGGATCCAGAAACACCACTTTCTGCGGAGATCGGGATCGCGTTGTCTTTTCCGTCGAAGCAAGGTTAGCGATCGTTAGTCCTCTTTTATCGTTTTGATCGTTGGTTCGTTCGTTGGTTTTGATCATAGGTTTTCGTTCGTTGGTTTTGATCGTAGGTTTTCGTTTGTTGGTTTTGATCGTTGGTTTCGTTCTTGATTGACGTTCGTTAATGTTTTCGGTTGACTTTGTTCTTGGGTTTTGTTCGAGGAGGTTTTTGTTGGGGTTTTTGGGGTTTTCGGCGGGATTGCTTAAGGTTAATCGACGGTGGCTCCGCCGCCGCTCGATGCCCTAGTCGAACCTCCACCGCGCGCTGCCACCGCAGGCCGCGCGCAGCCAGGCTCGCTGCTGCCGCGCGTGGCCAGGCGCGCTGCCGCCACGCGTGGCCAGGCTCGCTGCCGCCCGCGCGCAGCCTGGCGCTGCCGCTCGCGCGCAGCCTGGCGCTGCCGCCGCGCGCAGCCAGGAGCGCTGCCGCCCGCGCGCCGCTCGTGCGCTGTTAGGGCACGCCGCACAGGGGCCGCGCCGCTGGATGCCCTAGCTGCGGCCGCTGCTGGATGCCCTAGCCGCCACTACTGCTTGTGCCCGGGCGCGCTACTACGCGCTGCTTGCGCGTGCCCGCGCGGGGCTGGGCCTGCGCGGGGCTGCCGCGCCGCTGCCATGCCCGCGCGGGGCTGTGCCCGCGCGGGGCTGCCGTGCCACCGCTATGACCGCACGGGCCAAGCCGCTGCGTCAATAGCTTGGCTTGTCGATTTTTAGGGCTTGACGGTTTTTGGTTTGACGGTGTTACTTGGTGTTTTCGTCGATGGCTTTGCGTGACGGTTTTATTTACCTTATTCATTGACGGTTTTTAGCTTGACGGTGCAGTCCACTTGTCGGTGCAGTCCGCCTGACGGTGCAGTCCGCCTGACGGTGCAGTCCGCCTGACGGTGCAGTCCGCCTGTCGATGCAGTCCGCTTATCGGTGCAGTCCGCTTGACGGCGCAGTCCGCTTGTCGGTGCAGTCCGCCTGATGATGCAGTCCGCCTGACGGTGCAGTCCGCTTGACGGTGCAGTCCGCTTGACGATGCAGTCCGCTTGTCGGTGCAGTCCGCTTGTCGGTGCAGTCCGCTTGACGGTGCAGTCCGCTTGACGGTGCAGTCCGCTTGACGGTGCAGTCCGCTTGTCGGTGCAGTCCGCTTGACGCAGCTGTTTTTGTTTGTCGTCGGTTGACTCTCCGCTTGGTTGTTTTTCATCGCGGACTTCGTCAAGGCAACGGTTGGAGCCGGGTTTCCATCAATTGCCTCGTCGACAGTCGGATCGCGTCGGAGGTACGGTTTTCAACCGGAGGGATTTTTGGACACGGAGTTTTTCGTCGGTTTATTATTTTAGGTTTTGCTGGGCGCCATTTTTAAGTCCGATCTTTTGTTTCGCCACCGGGATTTTATCTGGTATTTTTGGTACACCTGTAGAATCCTTTTTTTCGGTAATTTCGGGTTTTCGCACGGTTTTCCTATCTTTTTACGTTAGGGGTATTGCTAGAATTTTTACCTTCCGGGTGGCCGGTTGTCGTTGTTTGGGGTCCGGTGGGCTGTTTGCCCATATCCGAGCAATGGTAAAATTGTTCGCGGAATTAGTTGATCAGGTTTTTGATCAGTGCGACAATCGGGACACCGGAGGCAGTTTCTGTTGTGGGATAGAAGGGTTTTCTGGTACAGTAGTCGGGACCACTGAATTTGCCAGTTTGGGATAATGTGTTGATTTATGTTTTTGGATATTTTATTAGGCCCGCGTGTAGTGTTAAATGCTTAGGAGGGTCGCGGGCGCAGTCGTTTATCTCCGTTTCAGGTGGGTGCACTCTTAGAACCCCTTTGTTGCATAATTCATTATTATTATGTTGCATCATAGTAAGGGATATTGCGAGTGATCGTGGCGGCTTTTCGGAAGTCGGAAGGTGGGTTCGGTAAAGTAGAACTTGAGCTATTAGTGGACCCTGGGTAGGTCCGGGGGGATTTACAGGAGTTCGTAAAGGAATCTCGTACTCAGGATGACTTACGGGTAGAGATTGGTACCCCGACTTGGAGTCGGGAACTCTGGTGAACTGGTAATATCTGACCTTACACCTTATTGTTTTCCCTTATGACATATTATGAGTTGATGACTAACCCCATGTTATGCACGTGTATCGGCACTTATACTTATTGGAGCCACGAGTGTCGCAGGTGTTTATTGTTACGGCTTTTTGTGTTGCCATATTTCGTAAGTTGAGTCGGAGTCTTGAAGTGATCAAATTGTCAATCAGCAATCGAAGACTCAGAGAAGATTCAACAAGAGCTCAAGTTGACACTCAGTGTTTTGAGTCTTGAAGATTGAAGTTGAAGAATTGTGGATCATTTACATCAATCTTAAGGAAAATGGATTCGGAATGATCAGGTACGTTTAACTAAATAATTTTGGTGATTCGAATACTTCTTATAGTGTAGAAACACTTGGATGATTTTTTAATTGAAAAAAAAATTAAAAACTGGACATATTACATGTTCAGGATCCGGATCGGGCACTACAGTCCGGACCCCGAACATAGGGTAGTTCGTGCGCAATTCCAGTCCGGACCATGGTAGTTCAGTCCGGACCCCGAACGTGAATTCTGTAGGAATTGCATGAACAGTCCGGACCGTGGTATTTCAGTCCGGACCCCGAACATATGTTTTTCTGGAAATAGTCTGTCTTGCTACGACAGTCCGGACCGCAGTATTCCAGTCCGGACCGTCGTCCTGAAAAATTCCAGATAAGGTTAGTTTTTTATTCTTATCCTCTTCCAATGGTTTCTAACCTATAAATAGACACTTAGGGTTTCTCAAGAACGACCGACTAATTTATAAAACACTTGAGAGCAACCCTAGAGGCTAGGTTTTTTATCGTTCTTCTTTTAGCATCTTTTAGGTCAATTCGACGGTTCTTCCAAGATCTATCTTTTGTCGAATTGATCTAGTCTTTGCTTAGAGATTCCTTCTACGGTTCCTCAATGATAATCTAAGCAAAGGATCACCATCAAAGCTTTTATCAAGTTTGCGTCGTGGATTCGACGTAGCATCGTGGATTCGATGTGTTGAAGGCGTTTCGTGGATTCGAAACGTGTGCTCGTGGATTCGAGTGGCGTTCGTGGGTTCGAACGTGTGCAGTGGACGTGCAATCGGTGAGCGCAAGATCCGAAGAAGTTGAAGGAGGGGTTTGAGTCCGTGGAGTCGGTAATCACCTTGTTATTCTTCTATTCTTAGTGGATTGTTATTGCGTGTTGGTCCCGTGGTTTTTCTCCTGGATTGGAGTTTCCACGTATATCTCGGTGTGCTGTTTTTATTTCCGCATTGGTTTTTATTTTGCACTGAGATTTGTTTTAAGTATTACACCTATTCACCCCCCCCCCCCCTCTAGTTGTTTGATAGTACCTATTTAGATCCTTGTGGATCCTTAATATATAAAAACCTACAAGTGGTATCAGAGCGGGTTTTAGGTTTATCTATCATGTCGGGTGGAAGTGGTAATATTTATAGACCTCATCTTTTTGATGGGACTAATTATGCGTATTGGAAAGTACGGATGAGAGCTTTTCTCATCGCAATTGATGAGCGGGTATGGCAATCCGTAGAATACGGTTGGGTTCATCCTGTTGAGGAAGTAGGAAATTCTACTACCCCAAAACCTCTCTCTAGATGGTCCAAAGAGGAACTCGAAAGATCTTCTTACAATGGGAAAGGTATGAACGCTCTATTTAATTCTCTTTCCTCGACTGAGTTCACACGAATTTCCGCGTGTGAAACTGCAAAGGAGATTTGGGATATTCTAAAAATTACACATGAGGGTACTAATCTAGTAAAAATTCAAAAGCTCCAGATGCTTACAAGTCAATTTGACTCTATTCATATGGATGAGCATGAATTGTTTACAGATTATTACACTAGACTTCAAGATGTAATCAATACTTGTGCTAATTTAGGAGAAAAGATCCCGGAGTCGAGAGTTGTAAGAAAGATACTTCGGACTCTTCCGGAACGGTTTAGGGCAAAGGTTTCTGCCATTGAAACCGTTAGTCATCCGGATGAGATGAGAGTAGAGGAATTAGTAGGTGCTTTACAAACTTATGAGATGACTTTTCCTACTAATCAAGTTTCTTCCAAGTCTTCTTCTAAGCTTACAGGTATTGCATTCAAATCAACAAAGGAAGAAGATAGCGAATTAAGTTTCGATGATGAAATCTCTTTTGCCGATTTTGAAGAACAATTGGCGCGGATCGTAAAGAAATTTCGTCGGAAGTTTTGGAAGAATCGAACCGATGGATCTTCATCCTCGAAATCATCTAAAGGATCATCGGGTTCTAAATCCTCTAACCTCAAAAGCTCTGCAAAACCTTCTAAGGAAAAAGATGAATTCGAAGAGGAAATCCAATGTTATAGATGCAAAGGCTACGGCCATATTTCAACGGATTGTCCTTCTCCGAAATCATATAAAAAGAAGGCTTTGCAAGCAAAAACTTGGGACGATTCTACTTCTAATGAATCGACCTCAAGTAAAGAGGAAAAAGTCGTTGCCTTTCATGCCTCTCAAATTCCCTCTTCTAATGTTTGCTTATCATCTTTAATCACTGACTCTATTCCTTTGATTTTGCATGAAACATCAACATCCGGCGGAGAGTCATCAAGTGAGGGGGAGTCGGACGAAGAAGAACTCGTTGAGGCATATCAACAACTTCTTACGGAATCAAAGAAGATGGCCAAGCATATTAAGAAGTTGAGGAAGCAACGACTTGAGATTCAAGACGAGAATCATGCTTTAAAGATCAAACTTCATGATCTCGAGGAGGAACGAGAGCTTTTATTGGATAATAATAAAATCCTCCAAGAAAAGATAAATCAATCGGAAACGATCGTTAATTCCCATATTAACAAGATTGATTTTCTAGAAAAATAGTTTGAGTAAATTCATTTCACCAACCAAGCTTTGACCAAGCAAGTTCATCAACTTAAATCCGACATACAAAGGCTTTCAACCGGTTCCAAGAAACTTGATTGTATGTCCGGATTAGGTCAAACAAGCAAGGTTGGTTTGGGATTTAAAAAGAACCAAACTGTGAAGGCTTCAAGTTCCACAACTAAATTGAAAGGAAGAACTTGTCACCAATGTGGACTTGAAGGACACTTGATGAAGTCGTGCCCGAAAAAGAGAAAGAGGAATTCTTCAACAACTTCATCTACAGAGCGAACTCAACGGAAACAAAAGACACATCAAGTCAAAGGAGTTCTCTCAATCCACCAAAGGTCCGAGCCACAACATCAATCATACAAGTGGATCATTGCGAGGCAAAGACCTAAGGTGGACCAACAGTCAAAGCTATCAACTCCCGGCCACAATGAATCAAGACAACCCAAAATTCGACAATTTTGGATACGGAAAGGTGACATCTTTTGTCACGCCCCGGGGTCGAACTACGACCCGGGCTCGCCAACAGATCCGCCGTCTGTGCGGAAACTGCCGCACAGACTAAGCGTCTACCCTGCAAAAGATCTATAGCTAAACATGTATCAGAGCTGAAAATAAACTAATAGCTACAGAAATCCACTGAACATCTGATATAATTAAAACCTCGATACAAAGTCTCCCAGCTATAAAACAATATAGAAAAAAATCCTCCCAGATCTCTCAGAATGTCCAGTATAAAAGTGGAAACATAAAAATACTGGGTGCATCTACCTCGGACTCTCAATGTTGGTAAGGAACTAGTCGGCCACGTCCTCACCTCGATCAGCCGTCTCCGCGCGAGCTAAGCCGGAACGGCAACCTCGGTACACCTGTCACCGCAGCGGGTGTGAGATCTACAGCAGAAGGTAGATCCCAGTGGGTACCGTCACCAATATCCACGGTATGCCCACTAAGTCTGCTGGAGGCAAAACAGATAGGTATGCAGATAGATAGATAATGGGTAAGCTGAAAGAAAACTACAGCTAACATGTCTTAATCATAAAGCTCAAGAAACTCTACCAATAACATGAAATGCATACACACGCTACTGCTAATATGCCTCAAGTACCATGCTCAAAAGAAAACTCATCTAAGAACATACTATGCATACACCACTCGCACACGATGTGCTCAATCGACCCAATCGAGCTGACTGCCATATCGGGTCCAGTCAAGCCTGCGCCTCCCTAGTATATCAACATTGGGTGTCCAATCGGACTAACTCGCTATCGAAAAGTGGCACATGCAGGCTATAGTCGAAATCCACGCTCTCTCTCAGAACGGAATGGACTCAAGCTCCTCACATCTCGCACAACGGTCAAAGTACTCTCAATGATCCGGGACCACCGTCAAACCCCACGGTTCCCAACAACACTAGTACTGGTTTAACACAGCTATAAGACACCCCTCAGCCCCCAGGCATGAGTGCAACAATAAAAGTACCTGACCAAAGATAACCCAATCAATCCACCAGTAAAAACCGGTACTGCCTGCTCTGTCATCAATCTCCCGAACTCAGTATCTCCACTGTCCAAATGACCGGAACCCAACACGGTCTGACCGGAACCCAACACGGTCTAAAGCCTACTCCGGAGCGGCGCTCGAGGGGAGCGACCCTCACGAGCAAAGTATCTCAGTAACAAATATCTCTGTCAAGTATCTCAATAGCAGGCTATGATCCACGATCAAATAGATCGGAAACTCAAACGCTCAAACGACACAACTCAGTCGGGAAAACCCACCACGACTCGATCAGGAAGTGCCCAACACTCTCACAGCTATGTCGGAGAACCACCTCCCCGACTAGATCTGATATGTACGACCCATAATCTAGAAAACCTCATCGATCCCAACAAAAAACTCACACTCACATGACACTAGAAACTCATCTCACAAATCTCTACAAATCCACTCGGCCCCCCGGCACGAGTATACAAGCATAACGGGCCACCTGGACCTATGTCATACCCCTGGTGAACTCATAATTTAAAAACCACTTTGAAAATGCTGATTTTCCTTAAAACGGACTTTCTCGATTTTTAAAGCGATCCAGGTACAAATATGATGCCAACAAAACGTGAAATCTAGTGTCATATAGTATCAGAAGTATGCTAAAAATGATCCGGAGTTCCAATGAATTTTATAGAAAATTCCAGGCAACTATCAGATTTATCAATATACAATAATTAAGCTAACATGATCAATATGCTTACAGGAGCATTAGAGGGCATTCCATAAATCTCGAAGAAATTCCAACCCACCTGGAACGCTTTCCGTAGGCAATTGCTGAAGTCGGTGTAGTGCCGGAACCTCGAACTGACAAAATCTCAAAAATCGTGCCGCAAATCCCGGAAAAACCTCGAAAGCTCCAATAAATTCCCTCGAGTCCACACAAAATTCCGGCGCGCAACAGCTCACTCCACACATCCATAGCACACACATACAACACACGGCCCACACACAGATCACACCAAAACTTCAGCCCAAAAAGATTTCCACAACACAACTCTTAAGCTTCCAGCAGACTAAAAATACATAACCACTTAAACCCAAATTAATTAATCCCAAGTCCTTCCATATATTCAATCAACATGTTCAAGTAAACACTACTATAAATATGCATACACTTCTCACATACAACCCAAATCCATAGCACGCTCCTTGCTCATCATCTGCCAACAAGCAGCACATGCACACAAGCTCCTCAACACCACTTAAATACTAAGCATTACCAAAAACACATACACATGAAGCTTCAGCACAAATTAAATTCTTGCTCCCATTTCACACACACAAGCTCCAATTACATAAATCCATTAGCACCCAGCAGGTCCACTCCCACACATTAACATCTCACAGCATCAACTGCATGCTTACATAAACACCATTACACAATAGCTCCACAATCCTCTTAAAGCTCCAAGCATGCCAATAATTAAAATCACATATACATAAACCCTTAATTTACAATTACATACTACATCCAAAACATACCAGTCCAACATAACCTCTGCATGCTTATAAAAATAAAAGCTTACCTTCACAAACTAAAATTGAATCCACACACAAACACTAGCCTCATCATAAACCTCATCATCATCATTTTAATCATCAACATCCTCATCTTTTAAAACATAACCATCAGCTGCACTACCATCACCATCTGCACCTCGCCGAATTTCGCCCCAACGGAAGCCGACCTGTGAGAGCAAAGGGAAAAACCCCGCGTCAAAACAGTCCACGCAAAGTCTTCACGATGCCCGGGCAGCCACGAGCCTCGGCGTGCGTGCGTGCGGTCCACCGGCAGTGGAAAACGTAGCTCGCCCACACGAGAAACGACTCCGCTCGCGTCGCTGCGCGCGGCTCTGTCGCCGCTGCCGCTGTGCTGCTAAAGCAGCCGCTGCGCTGCCCGGGCCCGCCGCGCGGCGCCTGGGCCCGCCGCGCGGCCTGCTGCGAGCTGTGCGCAGCGCGCTGTGCGCAGCGCGCTGCCGCCGCGCGTTGTGCGCAGCGCGGCCGCCTGCTCGCAGCGGGCTCCCCCCCCCCCCGCCTGCGGTGCTTGCTGCCGGGCAACCATGGACAACAGTCCATGGCTCAACTCCCTCCTCTCCTGACAGCAACCCATGGACAGCAAGTCCAACAAAAAAAACCCAAACAACCAACAAGCCAAAACCAAGCTTCAACCAAAGACGGCACATACCATTGTCAGAAGCTCGTCGCGTGCACACTCCGCTAGCTCCACGCCGATAGCAGGAAGCTCCACCATCAAAGCTCAACCAAAAGCCCTATTTTCCATAGTTTCTTCTTCTTCTTCTCTCTTCTTTTCACTCCTGTTTTCATTCCTCTGTTTGTTCCCCTATTCCTCTGTTTCATAAGATAAAAGAGGCGATGACGTGGCATGTGCTAATTAAGGAGGCCAATTAAGTGGGTGGTTGGCTGCATTAAATGCACTAATAAAATATCTTGATCCACTAATTTAAATGCATACTCAAACCACCTCTAAAATCCCTTACATAACTTCATTCTTCTCTAATTTCATCACAGGTTAAATTACCAATAAAAAAAATAATAATTAATTAATCTATTTTAAGCCCCACCAACTCACTTTTTGTCCCCGGGGCCTCCGCACGGGTCCGAAACCTCCCGAACCCCGCTGTAATCTGAAAATACACATGCTCAAAGCTTTTTCTCCTCAAAAAGCTTAACCGTGGAGTCGGTGTGCTCAAACAAAAAAACCGGCTCCAAAACTGCCAGCTCCAACTCACTTTTTGCCCTCGGGTCTTCCGCGTCAGTCCGGAACCTCCCGAACTCCGCTGCAATCTGAAAGTATACCTGTTCCAAGTATTTCCAAATTTCCTGCACTCCACTGTGGAGTCGATGCTTCCCCGAGACCAGCCCTCTAACGGCGGACAAAGCCTGAAAAACTCCGAATCAAGCTGGGGCTTCCGCGTTGACCCGAATCATCTCGAACTCATCTGAAGTCACATATGGGACATGCTTGAGGCGTTTCTCCGCGTCACGCCATCCTACGAGGTCGGTGCGCTATCCGAAATCCCGGTATTCTACATCTTTCCATGTCTGAAGTTCTAAATAGCTTATGACTATATGTAATGCTTTGATTGGTTTTCCTTTCATATTTTTCTGAATCTCTGCATTACATGTTTTCAATGCTCTTCGTTTTTATATTTTGTTTTTGAACAAAAGGGTTTTAACGAACAAGTGCATTGAATAAAAAGGGTTTCACTTTCAATCACTCCAATTTAATTTTATATGAATTATCAACTTTACTCCATAATCATAATTCTTGAAGATACTTCATTATAGGAGTTTTTGATAATTATATTCATCAAATTTTAGTAATCATGTGTGATTTTTAGATGCTTAACCTATCTCGGTTGTGTGAATTCGTTGTGATAAACATGAGACAACCGATAGACTAAAATTTGGGATTTAATTCTTTCACATAAGAGATTGTATTTTCTTACAAGGGTAATAAAATGAATTGCAAAAGATGTGGAAAGAGTTACATCCGAAAGGAGTGTGAAAACTACCACCACATGTTGGAAAGAGCTGCCACCCCGGTCGTCCGGTCTGTGTGTGAAGCTACCACATGTTTTGATGCTTGAAAAATATATTTTTTTAAATTTTTAGTTGAAGCATTCAGAGATTCATATTCAAAGTTCTTATATTTTGAACAATCTCCTGGTTGGTATAAGGTGGGATAGTTGAAAGATGCTCAAAGAGCCACCCTTAGGTATTTTAGTACTTATCTCAAATTTGAAAGGGTAGAAATCAAATTGATGTCATTTGGAAATCTCTGTAACTCATCTTTATAAATCTGTTACATCTTGATAGAGTTTGGATCTCTAGATTATTTTTGATGACTTGTGTTTGACGTATATAATATGAAAAACGGTTTATAATGTTTTATCTTTATTTTTCATGATTTCGGAGTAAATCTTTTTAATTTTTATAAAATTAATTGGATTGAATGACATCTATGTGATCTCATAGTATTTTCAAGCACTTAAATTGTTTTCTTGATGGAATACAAATCGGTAATTCAAATATTTCAAAATCTGGATTTGTTTCAAGAAATTATTTGATTTTTGCTTTCGAGTACCGGTACGCAATCTGTGTTTTTGTTATATACCGGAACTGAGCTTTTATCTTTCTTTCTCTATGAACTAATGCTGTTAGTGATTTCCTTTTGTCTAGTATGTTCACTGTTTGACAATTTGTGACAAAAGGGGGAGAAGAGAAATGGGGGAGAAGAGATCATCGATAGGGGGAGACGGAGATGAGATCATCGAGATAGGGGGAGATGATGAAAAAGGAGCCGAAAAACAAAAAGAACCAAAAGGACGAATCAAATGTAGGATATAACTTTAATTTCTGACAACTGACTTTTGATTTGTTTGGAGTTTTGTTTTGCAGGATCTACATCACTTTTAGACTCCAAGTCCTAAGTCATAGAGTTTGTTCTAAGACTGGTTCAAATGTAATTTTTATTTATTGGATCTTTCACGCAAATAAAGTCAATGTTTTGGTGATGACATTGAGTTTCAATTTTTTGGTTTAAGTTGAGTGTCTTGAGCGTTTTATGTATTTTTGGGTTTTGTCACGAAATTGCCAAAGGGGGAGATTGTTACGGCTTTTTGTGTTGGCATATTTCGTAAGTTGAGTCGGAGTCTTGAAGTGATCAAATTGTCAATCAGCAATCGAAGACTCAGAGAAGATTCAACAAGAGCTCAAGTTGACACTCAGTGTTTTGAGTCTTGAAGATTGAAGTTGAAGAATTGTGGATCATTTACATCAATCTTAAGGAAAATGGATTCGGAATGATCAGGTACGTTTAACTAAATAATTTTGGTGATCCGAATACTTCTTATAGTGTAGAAACACTTGGATGATTTTTTAATTGAAAAAAAAATCAAAAACTGGACATATTACATGTTCAGGATCCGGATCGGGCACTACAGTCCGGACCCCGAACATCGGGTAGTTCGTGCGCAATTCCAGTCCGGACCGTGGTAGTTCAGTCCGGACCCCGAACGTGAATTCTGTAGGAATTGCATGAACAGTCAGGACCGTGGTATTTCAGTTCGGACCCCGAACGTATGTTTTTCTGGAAATAGTCTGTCTTGCTACGACAGTCCGGACCGCAGTATTCCAGTCCGGACCGTCGTCCTGAAAAATTCCAGATAAGGTTAGTTTTTTATTCTTATCCTCTTCTAATGGTTTCTAACCTATAAATAGACACTTAGGGTTTCTCAAGAACGACCGAATAATTTATAAAACACTTGAGAGCAACCCTAGAGGCTAGGTTTTTTATCGTTCTTCTTTTAGCCTCTTTTAGGTCAATTCGACGGTTCTTCCAAGATCTATCTTTTGTCGAATTGATCTAGTCTTTGCTTAGAGATTCCTTCTACGGTTCCTCAATGATAATCTAAGCAAAGGATCACCATCGAAGCTTTTATCAAGTTTGCGTCGTGGATTCGACGTAGCATCGTGGATTCGATGTGTTGAAGGCGTTTCGTGGATTCGAAACGTGTGCTCGTGGATTCGAGTGGCGTTCGTGGGTTCGAACGTGTGCAGTGGACGTGCAATCGGTGAGCGCAAGATCCGAAGAAGTTGAAGGAGGGGTTTGAGTCCGTGGAGTCGGTAATCACCTTGTTATTCTTCTATTCTTAGTGGATTGTTATTGCGTGTTGGTCCCGTGGTTTTTCTCCTGGATTGGAGTTTCCACGTATATCTCGGTGTGCTGTTTTTATTTCCGCATTGGTTTTTATTTTGCATTGAGATTTGTTTTTAAGTATTACACCTATTCACCGCCCCCCCCCCCCCCTCTAGTTGTTTGATAGTACCTATTTAGATCCTTGTGGATCCTTAATATATAAAATCCTACATTTATGACACTCGTTTTATTATGGTTACTATGCTCATGACGCTTGCACGCACACCAGCGGTTTGGCCACCGTGTCGGTGTACTTTTCCGGAAAGGTGGTCTGCGGACCCGTGAACCCTACGAGGTGACGTTAGTAGGGGCCCCTCACGGTGATTTACGGTGCTGCATTTGTGCAGTGGGGGGTTTACATGCACCAAGGTGAGAACGGTGTGGATTTCTTTTGCCTAAGGTCTCCGGACCGACATGGCAAGGTGCTCAGTTCGTTTCCTCGGGGATGATATGATTGATTGCTGGATGGGGTTATGGATGCTCTGGTTTTACAGTTTGATTTTTTATCCGCACCCTTTAGCATCGTTCTTGTAGTTGTGTTTTATCTCTACTCTTCTTGTCACTAACTCCCACTGTGTGACAGGTTTGGTCAGGTCTGGGGATCAGGACGATGGTGAGGACGCTGTTTGGCGAGGTGTGTGATTTCCTCGGTCAGGTTCCTTTTCCTTCTTTCGTTTTTAGTTGGTTTTTCCTTTATGGTCGAATGCTGTGCATGTGGACGTGTATAATGTGGATGGTGTGGATGTTGGGACGGCCTTATGTTTTGTAGAATTATGTTTGCAATACGTGGTTTTATAGACGCGACGTGTGGACGCGGGTTATCAAACTTAAAAAGGAATTGCGAAAATGGCTTTAGAAAATTAAGTGTCGTGTGGGCACTGTTTTCAAAACTTGTGGATTTATCCTTTCGAACACATTAACGTACTGAGCGTGCGCCGTTTCATGAAATAAGACATTAGTGTTTTCCAATTCATACTCTGGTATTTGTAACTTTTAAGGCATGGTGGTTGATGTTTTTATTCGGGCTATGTGTTGTACATAGGGACGTCGTGCATAAACAAGGGAGATCTTGTATATGTGGCGGGTCTGTGCACGTGCCACGCGGGAGCCGGTTTAAAAAAAAAAAAAAAATAGGGCTGCTTTTCGCTTTTAAATTGCTCCCGGGGCGTGACACCGCCCAATATATCGTTAGCTAGTGGAAGTTCATTTTCCTCGATCCATTCCCAATATCCTTCTTGGGAATCCTAAAACCCAATCATGTACTTTCGCCATAAGATTCACACACACTCTCATGCCTAAACCCTAGGGTCTTCCTAAGGTTCGCTAACCACCTAGGTTTATCCCTAGGCTCTGATACCAACTGTGACGCCCCAACTTCCCAGGGGGTCACTCATCCTAGAACTACTCTAGCTCTAGCATGCTTAACTCTCTTAACCTCTTGGGTATTGCTACCACCGAAAATGTTGTAGCCGGGTTAAGAGATTTAGTCCTATTATATTATTTATATATAGGACTAATCCAAATTTCGGGGGTGTCACATGAGAGGAGCTAAAGAGAGCAACGAGCACTGTAATTTAAAGAGAAATGAGGGAGTAGGACAGCCATAGTCATCCCTCGAAAAATATGCAACATTTATGGTGACATGACTAGTGCGCGACTACAAACCATCGGAAGGACTAGTGACTTCAAAGCGGTCCAAACGATGAGCGGCCATTGGAAACAAAAGGACAAAATTTAATGGAGAAGTGACAAGGGCATGATCATCGATCGACGACCATCTGATCAAAGCTAAGGGAGATCGGTCTTGGCTTGTGAATCCCTCGATCAGAGAGAGAATAAAATGAAAAGGTCATATGATGACTAAATACGAAAAGAACGATCGGAGATTCCGTGACACATGCCGGTTATCATTAGAATTTCGACAATCATCCGAATGACACATCAGGCGATTGCTGATGGGGCATTGTTGAGGTCAAATTTTTCGCCACCTAGAATGCGCCATGATCAAGTCAGGAGGCGACACGTGGCGCAACCATCGGCTGAGGATATCAGCCGATAGAAGAAGTAGCCGATGAAAGAGTGCTCGTGTCTTAACCAGGACCGACTCCGGCTAATTGTAAATCATCAGTTGTCTCAGCTGAACGATAAAAAGAGGCGAAATCAGGATCAGGAATCGATTGCTTGAGCCGCAAAAGGAAAGATCCTAAAGAAGATAGACACGGAGTGCAGGGCACGAATCACGCAACTGACGCAGAATTGGCAAGTTGCGCCCCGCATCGAGAAGCGCTGGTGATCATGCCTCGGCACGCCAATGTCACGCCCCGGGGTCGAAACTGCGACCCGGGCTCGCCAACAGATCCGCCACCTATGCCAAACCCCGCATAGGCGAAGCGTCCTACCTGCAAGAAAAGTACTACAGCTAACAGATATCAGAGCTATAAGATAAAACTACTGTAAAAATAAAATCAACCACTGTACAACTGGAAAATAATGCAACAATGTCCACCTCCCAAAAATGATAATCGTGCAATATCCTCAGATACAAAAGTCATAGCTCAACAGGGAGGTATCTCCAATAAATACATCAGTGTACAGGCTCTCAATACATATAATATCCTCACTACAACAGTCTCTCAAGAGGGGAAAAAAAATGACTAATCTAATGAAGATCTCCTCTGTCAGGGTACCGCTACTCTCCAACGACGGGTAGGGATCTAGCTCGCGACTCCCTCGCCTCGATCAACAACCGCAGAATCAGCAACACCCACTAAGACTCTGCAAAACAAAGGAGAGGAAGGAAAAAGAAGGGGGAAAACCCCAAAGGGTGTGAGAACTACACCAAAAAGGGAGTTCTCAGTGGGTACCACCGCCAGACCCGACGGTCTGCCCACTAAGTCCTCAAGAGACAAAAACTAACCAAAGCCGTAAAGACTGAAATAAGGAAGCTGGAGACTCTCAACAGCTTGTTGGGTTATATGTAATAAGGATCTAAATAGGGAAAAAAACACCTAGAGGGGGGTGAATAGGTGTAAACGTATAAACACTCAAAAATCGTTGCGATAAAAACCCAATGCGGAAATAAAAAATAACTCGCAAGATTTTTACGTGGAAAACTCCATCACCGGAGTAAAAAACCACGGGACCGATAACACGGCAGAAATCCACTAGAATTAAAACACGTACAAGGTGATTTACCGTACACACTTACGACTCAACCTTTTCCATACGCTCCTAGAGGATCTTCTCCGCTCGCTCCGCGACGCTTCTCGAATCCACGATCTGCGCCCAACGCCGAATCCACGGCGTCCAACGTCGAATCCACGACGTCCGACCGAGTCCATGGTCTTCACCCAATAGCACCCTTCGAATCCACGAATGTGCCTCGCTCCGAATCCACGAGAGCGGTTGAACCTTGAATCCACAAGGACACGCGAATCCACGCGCCGATTTTTGGGGTAAATCGTTGTTTTTGGTGGTGATGAACCGCCGAATACTTAGATCAAAGATAGATCGGAAATACCATCTAAGTATTCATTAGTTTGATTCAACTCAAGATGTGAGTATGAATACCTAGAATCAAACTAATCAATATAGATGAAGAAACAAAGAGTATTCTCTAATGATTTCCTTTCTTCTCTATATGTGGATCTAGGGCCGTATGAAATGATATATGAATATGACGGCTCTATTTGGATTACCCCTAGACAAAGAGTCATAGGGTCTATTTATAGGTTAGAAACCCTAGGAAGGAGATAAGAATTAAAAACCTAACATTTCTGGAAATTTGACGGACGGCGATCCGGATCGGATTTGGGCGATCCGGATTGCAGTAGCAATAAAGACGGTTTCCAGAAAACAAACGTTCGGGATCCGGATCGGAATGCCTGATCCGGATCGTTCATACATTTCAGAGAACTCAACGTTTGGGATCCGGATCGTGAGATGCTGCGATCCGGATTGAAGTAATGTATGAAACAACAACCTTCGGGATCCAGATCGCTGGCTCTGATCCGGATCCTGAACATGTCCGAACACCAGTTTTTGATTGTTATGCAGTTAAAAATTCTTCCAAGTGTTTCTACACTACAAGAAGTATTCGGATCACACAAAAATATTTAGTTAAACATACCTGATCCTTTTGAATTCTTCTTTCTTGAGATTGAGTTGAATGATCCAACTTTCTTCACCTTCAATCTTCAAGACTTGAAACTTTCACGAAACTGCGCCAACTCAAATTCCGTAACAATCTCCCCCTTTGGCGGTTTCGTGACAAAACACAGATCCACTCAAGAAAATTCAAAAAGATATTTTTGTTGCTATCACCATACAACAAAAATTTACAATGGAGATCCGAAAATTTAAAAATATGAGATAAACTCCTAAAACAGACTCTAGACTTAGACATCTGTACTCTCTGCACAAAGAAATCATTCTTGACAAAAAGAGATCGTTAGATACCTCAAGAATATTTAGCATTCAAAACCTAGTACAGAGATAGAGTTTATCTGATCATCATGACATTTGAGAATTCAGATATGTAAGAGAATCATAGTCAAAAATCAACATATCTTCTATGCAATCAAAAACCAAATGTCATAAAATGTTAGTCCAACATCAACTTGTTAGTCATATTACATGCCCAAATAATTAGTCGAATAGTTAGTGGAGACATGCAACCAATCACTAGATAAAAACCAAAGTTGAAGTGATACTTACATTGATGTTCATACATTCACATCATCATTGTTCAATCATTCACATCATCATTGTTCAAGTTCTCTAAACTCTCTCCCCCTTTTTGTCACAAACAAAGCCAAAGATTACAGAAGTGGAGAGAATGGTTAACAGTTCAAGTTGGAGAACTAAAGACTAAAACTAAAACTTAAAAAAAAAAACTGCACAAAAGAAAGATTTAAACATATGCATAATAAACAGAAATTGGAAGGATACGGATTATTCAGACTCGTCTGAACTGATACAGCCGAGAATTTGGAATATCTTCTTTAATCGCTTGTTCATTGATGATTGATTCTTATTTACCTTCTTTATTTCTTCCTTTACCTCAATTAGTTCATTTGATATACGTTCTTGCTCGTTGGAGAGCCTTTGCTGTTCTTTATAGATTGAGGTAACAGATGCATCATCATCAGAGGTTGATTGGGGTGCTTGTTGTGCCGGAGGTGCTGGTTGGACTGGAGGAGCTGCTGCCGGTGCAGAGGTTGTCGCTTGTTGTTGTTGTGCTCGTTGCCGGTGAGGAGGTATGAAGGGTTCATCTGGCTTCGTCGAGAGAGACTTTACAATTGTTGTTTCATTGATCGTTCCTAGACTGTGCATATAGGAGCTCGCATTTGTGTCAGCTTTAAATTTGCGAAGAATGCGCATGATGATCATTGGATAAGGTAGTCTCTCTGACGGATGAGCATGCTCCACATATCGTGCCATCCTTGACCAGATGACGTAAGGAATGTTTAAGTTAGCTCCCATTGCTGCTGTGGGGTTTCCAAGTAGATAAAGGAATATCATTCTTTCCCACCGAAGAACCTTTGTGTTCATGTTTGGAATGACATTATAACAAGCAATGAGGTTCAAGAAGCGGTACTCTGGTCGTAGTTCTTTTGAGAAAACGGAGTTTCCTGTCGACCGAGTATCTGGAACACAGATTCCATCAACTACCACTCTCCAGGAGTAGGTGTTGAAGACTTGATTCTTTAGGTAATGAGTCCCATCGGCTCGGGCGTCCATCTCTAATACCTCTCCAATCAGTTGGGGCGTCACTTTGATCTTAACATTCTTGACCAATGTTTGAAAATCCCGGCGACCGCTCTCCTGATCAACTAGATAGCAAGCATTCTGATAAAACATTCTCACAGAGTGAAGACAATAACCAGTGGTTTCCGGAAAATTGCAAATGGGAGCAAGACCTATCTGGTCAAACAAAGTCCCAAACGTCCGAGAACGCTCCTTTAAGGCTTTTACATCAACATGCCTTTCTCCAATGCATTCTCTGTTTTCAAAATCCTTTATTCTAGCCGAGCTGACAAAATCTTGTGGAGGTGCTTGCCTATCAGCTGGTTGCTCAATGGAGATTCCTTGTGCACTCCCTCTTTTGCGAGCAATACTTTTTCTTCTTGTCTTCCCAGAAGTTTCTTCCATTGGAGCTTTGCCTTTCTCAGCAGCAGTGGGCGGAGCCTTCGATGTTTCTGCAGGTGCTTTTCCCTTTGAAGCAGTCGGAACAGTCGTTGCTTCAACTTGCAGTTCATCCCAATTAATTGATTCCGTTTCAGATTCTGTATCGGAATCATCTTTAGCTTTCTTCGCTTTCTTAGCCTTCTTAGCCCTCTTGGGCTTGACAGTGTCTCTCGTATGTGCCATAGCAGCAAGTAGGAAAACAATCCAAGTGATCACCATTGCTATTGGTCTCTTGAGAAAAGAAATCCTGTGTGCAACAACTCAAGAACACATGAAAAAATTGTTAATTTTCAAAGATTTGAAAAATTGTACCCAAACAATCATAATCATGTAGAGAGACTAAGAATCAAATTAGTTTTGCAAAAGGACTTTTAAAAATAGATCAATTGCATGATTTTCGAAAATCCTTATTATATGCCCTAAAACCGAAATTTTAGAAATCGAAGCCTAAAAATCCGTTAATCAGGAGAATACCTAGCATATAATCAAAACTAATCTACCCAAGAGTTCTTATTTCAAAAGAAATTTGATCAAAAACCATCCACAAACAAAGTTGATCCAAGAAATTCATCACGTTTAAGGAGGAAAAGAGAAAAACGGTGAAAAACCGAGATTTTGATCAATAAAACTTACTTGGAGTTGAAGAACTTGAGTTTGAAAGCTTCCAAGAAGGGTGAAATCTAGAGAGAGAAGCTCTGGAAACTTTGGAACAAAAGATTGGAGTAAAAGAAATCAAAACCCTTTTGTTCTTTATAAAACCCTAGCCGCGATCCGGATCAGTTCATGATTGCGATCCGGATCGGCTACCCGCAGTGAGAAACTGCGTTCGGGATCCGGATCGGCAGGTCCAATCCGGATCGTCAGCCCGCAGAAGAATACCTGCGTTCGGGATCCGGATCATCTTGCCCGATCCGGATCGGCTCCAACTTTTTCTTTAGAAAATTTCAGAGAAATTCAAGAAAAACCAGAAAAAGATTGTAAGCACAAATGTGTATCAACTTTAAACAGAAATCATCGTTTCATACAACAAGATTTAGATTATGCCAAATCTATCAATAATATCCAAAATGAAACGAGAATTTACAAAAATTAAATCCCTTAAAGTTGAACACCTTCAATTACATCTAACTTGATCTTATGAGTAATACCTTTATCAAATCATCAATTCAGTAAAGAAAATGAAATACAAAGATCAATAGATGTTTGAAATCCCAAATATAGTAGATAATGTATCTAGACAATCTGTTGAAGAGAGTGGCTCTTTGAGCATCTTTCTTTAAAAACCCACCTTATACCAACCTTGAAATTTGACGGAGTCAAGTATTTCAACATGCATTTTACTTAATCAAAATTTGAACAACCATGCTTGGTATACATGTGGTAGCTGCACACAATACTCGGACGACCGAGGTGGTAGCTCTTTCCTCCATGTGGTGGTAGTTTTCACACTCCTCATTGGGATGTAACTCTTTCCACATCTTTTGAGCATTTTACTTTTCTTTGACTCCCCCTCAATTGGCTATCAATTATTTAAGATATAAAGTATTCAACCAAAATTGATCTCGATTTCATACTCGACTGAACAGTCAAATAAGATAATGACTATACCAAGAGATCATTGAGAGAGAGAAATTGACTTTGATCACTCAGAAGATGATTTAATTAACATAAATGATCATTGCAATAGTGAAATATTATGATGGCAAAAGCATAATAAATTTCTAAATGTGCGAAAAGATGCAATTAAAGTCAATTATGATCTATGCTCAATTAATGTCCTATGTACAGACATAGATAATGAACAAAACAAAACAAAGACAAAACCTATCCTGAGCAAAGGTTTCAAAAAGAAGTTTATTTCAAGGAAAGCATTCCAATTGCTTTTCGCAAATGAATAAAACCTTTTTGATCCAAAGGTTTTGTTAGAATGTCAGCTAATTGATCCTCAGTTGAAATATATGAAAGTTGAAGAGTATTTGATTCAACTAGTTCTCTAAGAAAATGATATCTAAGTTCAATATGTTTTGTTCTAGAGTGCAACACAGGGTTTTTAGAAATGTTAATTGCACTTGTGTTGTCACAAAGAATTGTTACCGAAGATGCTGAAATCCGGAAGTCGCTCAATACGCTTTTCATCCAAATGAGTTGAGTTGGGCAACTTCCAGCTGAAATGTATTCCGCTTCGGCAGTCGAGAGTGCTATGCAATTCTGCTTTTTACTGTGCCATGCAACAAGGCAATGGCCGAGATAGAAGCATGCACCACTCGTGCTTTTCCGATCATCCACTGATTCTGCCCAATCGGCATCTGAGTATCCAACAATATCCAAACTTGTTCCCATAGGATACCAAATTCCGAAATTAATTGATCCTTTGATATACCGGATGATCCTTTTCACCGCTTTCAGGTGAACCTCCTTTGGTGCAGATTGATATCTCGCGCAGATCCCAACACCAAAAGATATATCCGGGCGACTAGCCGTGAGGTAAAGTAGACTTCCAATCATACTTCGATACAGTTTCTCGTCTACATTCTCACTTTGTGATTCACTTCCAAGTCCCTTGTGGCTAGTTCCCATTGGAGTCGGAAAATCCTTCGAATTTTCAAGATCAAACTTTTTAACCAACTCCATTGCATACTTGGATTGACTCAAGTGAATACCTTCATCATTTTGTTTAATTTGCAATCCAAGGAAATAAGTCAATTCGCCCATCATGGACATCTCAAATTCGCTTTCCATGGTCTCCGCGAATTTAGAAGCATCATTATCTCTTGTTGCGCCAAATACAATGTCATCGACATAGATTTGTGCTACAATGAAATTGCTTTGATAATGCTTCACAAAGAGAGTCCTATCAGCTCCCCCTCGAGTGTAGCCCTTCTCCAAAAGGTGCTTTGTCAACCTTTCGTACCATGCTCGCGGTGCTTGTTTCAGACCGTAAAGAGCCTTTTTCAAACGAAAAACATGGTTAGGTTGTTTATGGTCTACAAAACCTTTCGGTTGAGCCACATAAACTTCCTCATTTAAAAACCCATTTAGAAATGCGCTCTTAACGTCCATTTGAAATAATTTGATTTTAAAATGACAAGCAATAGCAAACAGTATACGAATGGACTCGAGTCTAGCTACAGGGGCGAATGTTTCGTCAAAGTCTATACCTTCTACTTGAGAGTAGCCTTGAGCAACTAATCGTGCCTTGTTCCTAATGATAGTACCATCCTTATTTTTCTTATTCTTGAAGATCCATTTGGTACCTATCACATTGTGTTGCTGTGGAGGCTTCGTTAATTCCCAGACTTTGTTTCGCTCAAATTGATGGAGCTCTTCCTGCATTGCTTTAATCCAGTAGTCATCCTGAAGAGCTTCATCTATGTTCTTTGGTTCGATTAAAGATACGTAGCAAGCGAATCCACAAACCAACTGCCTCCGAGTTCTAACTCCTTTTTGTGGATCTCCAATAATATTCGATTCCGGATGATCCTTGGAGATTCGTAGCGTTTGTTGAAACGGAGTACTCGGAGATATATGAGATGATTCCTGCACATTAGATAAACTTGAAGAACCATTAGATGCATCATTAATATTGGAAGTATTATTATGAGAAGATGCAACAGCAGGAGTATCATCATCTAGAGAAATATCGAGGGTAGATTTTTCAGATGCAAAGTGAAAAGTTTCATCTACTTTAACATTTATAGATTCTACGATCGTCTTAGATTCCAAGTTAAATACTCGATATGCTCTACTATTAGTAGAATACCCCAAGAAAATCCCTTCGTCACTTCGTGAGTCAAACTTTCCAAGGTTTTCACGGTCACGTAAAATGTAACACCGACTCCCGAAGATGCGAAAATATTTGATGTTGGGTTTTCTACCACACCATAGTTCATATGGTGTATTAACGTTCCCGGGCGCAAGAACACACGATTAATGACATAGACAGCGGTGTTCACAGCTTCAGCCCAAAAATGTAGCGGTAAATTCCGGCTATGAAGCATCACACGCGCCATCTCTTGAACAACCCTGTTCTTGCGCTCGACAACACCATTCTGTTGAGGTGTATAGGGTGCAGAGAATTCATGCTTAATACCGTTTGAAGTACAAAAGTCAATGAATTTTGAATTAATGAATTCTCCACCTCTATCACTTCTAACACGAATGATCTTTTCATTCTTTTCAATCATAATACGAAGGCAGATCTCGTGAAAGAATCAAAAGTATCAGCTTTCTCTTTTAAAAAAGCTACCCAAGAATACCGAGAGAAATCATCAATCATTAAGAAAATATACCATTTACCTCCCAAAGATGGTTGACGGGTCGGCCCCATTAAATCCATGTGCAAAAGTTCCAAGGGCCGTTGTTGTACCAACGTGGTTCAAGTTCTTGTGTGCAGTCCTAGACTGTTTTCCCTTTTGGCAACCACCACACACAACGTTTTGTTTAAATAAAAGTTTGGAACCCCCTTGACCACGTCCTTGTTTGAAATTCTAGTAAGTTCCTTAAAATTTAAGTGACCTAGCCTTTCATGCCAAGAGTTTCATTATTCAAAGTGGCTAAGTTACAATTTTCAGAAAATTTATTAGGAACAACATAACAATTGTTTTCAGATCTAACCCCTTTTAAAAAGAAGACATGGTCCTTATCAGTTACAACGCATTCAACAGATGAAAAGTTAACTGAAAAAACCATTGTCTCAAAGTTGACTTATGCTTATGAGGTTAGTCTTAAGGCCATCAACAAATAAGACGTTTTTCAAAATCGGGCCATCTGGAATAGCTACCGTCCCTTTTCCAACAATTTTGGAAGATCGACCGTCTCCGAAAACAACAAGTCCTCCGGAGATTTTCTCAAGATTTTGAAAACTATTTTTGTCACCGGTCATGTGACGGGAACAACGCTATCCAGATACCAAGACGAACTATCATATGCATGCAAGGAAACATTGGTAACAAGACAAGGGTAAATTTCACCTTTGCGCACCCAAACTCTTTTGGAGTGCGTCGGTAATGGTTGTGAGGTTATTCTCCTAGGTGAAGGCGTCTTGTTAGATACGATTGTTGTTCCTGATGATGTCGTCTTGCGCACG
>CM055074.1:15423772-15514115 GCA_029204045.2 Tillandsia leiboldiana
TTAAAAAAAAAAACCTGCACAAAAGACAGAGATTTAAACATATGCATAATAAACTGCAATTAAAGGATACGGATATTCAGACTCGTCCTGAACTGATACTCGATTCCTTTGAATATCTTCTTTCGCTTGTTCATTGATGATTGATTCTTATTTACCTTCTTTATTTCTTCCTTTACCTCAATTAGTTCATTTGATATACGTTCTTGCTCGTTGGAGAGCCTTTGCTGTTCTTTATAGATTGAGGTAACAGATCATCATCATCAGAAGTTGATTGCGGTGCTTGTTGTGCCGGAGGTGCTGGTTGGACTGGAGGAGCTGCTGCCGGTGCAGAGGTTGTTGCTTGTTGTTGTTGTGCTCGTTGCCGGTGAGGAGGTATGAAGGGTTCATCTGGCTTCGTCGAAAGAGACTTTACAATTGTTGTTTCATTGATCGTTCCTAGACTGTGCAGATAGGAACTCGCATTTGTGTCAGCTTTAAATTTGCGAAGAATGCGCATGATGATCATTGGATAAGGTAGTCTCTCTGACGGATGAGCATGCTCCACATATCGTGCCATCCTTGACCAGATGACGTAGGAATGTTTAAGTTAGCTCCCATTGCTGCTGTGGGGTTTCCAAGTAGATAAAGGAATATCATTCTTTCCCACCGAAGAACCTTGTGTTCATGTTTGGAATGACATTATAACAAGCAATGAGGTTCAAGAAGCGGTACTCTGGTCGTAGTTCTTTTGAGAGAAAACGGAGTTTCCTGTCGACCGAGTATCTGGAACACAGATTCCATCAACTACCACTCTCCAGGGAGTAGGTGTTGAAAGACTTGATTCTTTAGGTAATGAGTCCCATCGGCTCGGGCGTCCATCTCTAATACCTCTCCAATCAGTTGGGGGCGTCACTTTGATCTTAACATTCTTGACCAATGTTTGAAAATCCCGGCGACCGCTCTCCTGATCAACTAGATAGCAAGCATTCCTGATAAAACCTTCTCACAGAGTGAAGACAATAACCAGTGGTTTCCGGAAAATTGCAAATGGGAGCAAGACCTATCTGGTCAAACAAAGTCCCAAACGTCCTGAGGAACGCTCCTTTAAGGCTTTTTACATCAACATGCCTTTCTCCAATGCATTCTCTGTTTTCAAAATCCTTTATTCTAGCCGAGCTGACAAAATCTTGTGGAGGTGCTTGCCTATCAGCTGGTTGCTCAATGGAGATTCCTTGTGCACTCCCTCTTTTGCGAGCAATACTTTTTCTTCTTGTCTTCCCAGAAGTTTCTTCCATTGGAGCTTTGCCTTTCTCAGCAGCAGTGGGCGGAGCCTTCGATGTTTCTGCAGGTGCTTTTCCCTTTGAAGCAGTCGGAACAGTCGTTGCTTCAACTTGCAGTTCATCCCAATTAATTGATTCCGTTTCAGATTCTGTATCGGAATCATCTTTAGCTTTCTTCGCTTTCTTAGCCTTCTTAGCCCTCTTGGGCTTGACAGTGTCTCTCGTATGTGCCATAGCAGCAAGTAGGAAAACAATCCAAGTGATCACCATTGCTATTGGTCTCTTGAGAAAAGAAATCCTGTGTGCAACAACTCAAGAACACATGAAAAATTGTTAATTTTCAAAGATTTGAAAAATTTACCCAAACAATCATAATCATGTAGAGAGACTAAGAATCAAATTAGTTTTGCAAAAGGACTTTTAAAAATAGATCAATTGCATGATTTTCGAAAATCCTTATTATATGCCCTAAAACCGAAATTTTAGAAATCGAAGCCTAAAAATCCGTTAATCAGGAGAATACCTAGCATATAATCAAAACTAATCTACCCAAGAGTTCTTATTTCAAAAGAAATTTGATCAAAAACCATCCACAAACAAAGTTGATCCAAGAAATTCATCACGTTTAAGGAGGAAAAGAGAAAAACGGTGAAAAACCGAGATTTTGATCAATAAAACTTACTTGGAGTTGAAGAACTTGAGTTTGAAGCTTCCAAGAAGGGTGAAATCTAGAGAGAGAAGCTCTGGAAACTTTGGAACAAAAGATTGGAGTAAAAGAAATCAAAACCCTTTTGTTCTTTATAAAACCCTAGCCGCGATCCGGATCAGTTCATGATTGCGATCCGGATCGGCTACCCGCAGTGAGAAACTGCGTTCGGGATCCGGATCGGCAGGTCCAATCCGGATCGTCAGGCCCGCAGAAGAATACCTGCGTTCGGGATCCGGATCATCTTGCCCGATCCGGATCGGCTCCAACTTTTCTTTAGAAAATTTCAGAGAAATTCAAGAAAAACCAGAAAAAGATTGTAAGCACAAATGTGTATCAACTTTAAACAGAAATCATCGTTTCATACAACAAGATTTAGATTATGCCAAATCTATCAATAATATCCAAAAATGAAACGAGAATTTACAAAAATTAAATCCCTTAAAGTTGAACACCTTCAATTACATCTAACTTGATCTTATGAGTAATACCTTTATCAAATCATCAATTCAGTAAAGAAAATGAAATACAAAGATCAATAGATGTTTGAAATCCCAAATATAGTAGATAATGTATCTAGACAATCTGTTGAAGAGAGTGGCTCTTTGAGCATCTTTCTTTAAAAACCCACCTTATACCAACCTTGAAATTTGACGGAGTCAAGTATTTCAACATGCATTTTACTTAATCAAAATTTGAACAACCATGCTTGGTATACATGTGGTAGCTGCACACAATACTCGGACGACCGAGGTGGTAGCTCTTTCCTCCATGTGGTGGTAGTTTTCACACTCCTCATTGGGATGTAACTCTTTCCACATCTTTTGAGCATTTTACTTTTCTTTGACTCCCCCTCAATTGGCTATCAATTATTTAAGATATAAAGTATTCAACCAAAATTGATCTCGATTTCATACTCGACTGAACAGTCAAATAAGATAATGACTATACCAAGAGATCATTGAGAGAGAGAAATTGACTTTGATCACTCAGAAGATGATTTAATTAACATAAATGATCATTGCAATAGTGAAATATTATGATGGCAAAAGCATAATAAATTTCTAAATGTGCGAAAAGATGCAATTAAAGTCAATTATGATCTATGCTCAATTAATGTCCTATGTACAGACATAGATAATGAACAAAACAAAACAAAGACAAAACCTATCCTGAGCAAAGGTTTCAAAAAGAAGTTTATTTCAAGGAAAGCATTCCAATTGCTTTTCGCAAATGAATAAAACCTTTTTGATCCAAAGGTTTTGTTAGAATGTCAGCTAATTGATCCTCAGTTGAAATATATGAAAGTTGAAGAGTATTTGATTCAACTAGTTCTCTAAGAAAATGATATCTAAGTTCAATATGTTTTGTTCTAGAGTGCAACACAGGGTTTTTAGAAATGTTAATTGCACTTGTGTTGTCACAAAGAATTGTTACCGAAGATGCTGAAATCCGGAAGTCGCTCAATACGCTTTTCATCCAAATGAGTTGAGTTGGGCAACTTCCAGCTGAAATGTATTCCGCTTCGGCAGTCGAGAGTGCTATGCAATTCTGCTTTTTACTGTGCCATGCAACAAGGCAATGGCCGAGATAGAAGCATGCACCACTCGTGCTTTTCCGATCATCCACTGATTCTGCCCAATCGGCATCTGAGTATCCAACAATATCCAAACTTGTTCCCATAGGATACCAAATTCCGAAATTAATTGATCCTTTGATATACCGGATGATCCTTTTCACCGCTTTCAGGTGAACCTCCTTTGGTGCAGATTGATATCTCGCGCAGATCCCAACACCAAAAGATATATCCGGGCGACTAGCCGTGAGGTAAAGTAGACTTCCAATCATACTTCGATACAGTTTCTCGTCTACATTCTCACTTTGTGATTCACTTCCAAGTCCCTTGTGGCTAGTTCCCATTGGAGTCGGAAAATCCTTCGAATTTTCAAGATCAAACTTTTTAACCAACTCCATTGCATACTTGGATTGACTCAAGTGAATACCTTCATCATTTTGTTTAATTTGCAATCCAAGGAAATAAGTCAATTCGCCCATCATGGACATCTCAAATTCGCTTTCCATGGTCTCCGCGAATTTAGAAGCATCATTATCTCTTGTTGCGCCAAATACAATGTCATCGACATAGATTTGTGCTACAATGAAATTGCTTTGATAATGCTTCACAAAGAGAGTCCTATCAGCTCCCCCTCGAGTGTAGCCCTTCTCCAAAAGGTGCTTTGTCAACCTTTCGTACCATGCTCGCGGTGCTTGTTTCAGACCGTAAAGAGCCTTTTTCAAACGAAAAACATGGTTAGGTTGTTTATGGTCTACAAAACCTTTCGGTTGAGCCACATAAACTTCCTCATTTAAAAACCCATTTAGAAATGCGCTCTTAACGTCCATTTGAAATAATTTGATTTTAAAATGACAAGCAATAGCAAACAGTATACGAATGGACTCGAGTCTAGCTACAGGGGCGAATGTTTCGTCAAAGTCTATACCTTCTACTTGAGAGTAGCCTTGAGCAACTAATCGTGCCTTGTTCCTAATGATAGTACCATCCTTATTTTTCTTATTCTTGAAGATCCATTTGGTACCTATCACATTGTGTTGCTGTGGAGGCTTCGTTAATTCCCAGACTTTGTTTCGCTCAAATTGATGGAGCTCTTCCTGCATTGCTTTAATCCAGTAGTCATCCTGAAGAGCTTCATCTATGTTCTTTGGTTCGATTAAAGATACGTAGCAAGCGAATCCACAAACCAACTGCCTCCGAGTTCTAACTCCTTTTTGTGGATCTCCAATAATATTCGATTCCGGATGATCCTTGGAGATTCGTAGCGTTTGTTGAAACGGAGTACTCGGAGATATATGAGATGATTCCTGCACATTAGATAAACTTGAAGAACCATTAGATGCATCATTAATATTGGAAGTATTATTATGAGAAGATGCAACAGCAGGAGTATCATCATCTAGAGAAATATCGAGGGTAGATTTTTCAGATGCAAAGTGAAAAGTTTCATCTACTTTAACATTTATAGATTCTACGATCGTCTTAGATTCCAAGTTAAATACTCGATATGCTCTACTATTAGTAGAATACCCCAAGAAAATCCCTTCGTCACTTCGTGAGTCAAACTTTCCAAGGTTTTCACGGTCACGTAAAATGTAACACCGACTCCCGAAGATGCGAAAATATTTGATGTTGGGTTTTCTACCACACCATAGTTCATATGGTGTATTTAACGTTCCCGGGCGCAAGAACACACGATTAATGACATAGACAGCGGTGTTCACAGCTTCAGCCCAAAAATGTAGCGGTAAATTCCGGCTATGAAGCATCACACGCGCCATCTCTTGAACAACCCTGTTCTTGCGCTCGACAACACCATTCTGTTGAGGTGTATAGGGTGCAGAGAATTCATGCTTAATACCGTTTGAAGTACAAAAGTCAATGAATTTTGAATTAATGAATTCTCCACCTCTATCACTTCTAACACGAATGATCTTTTCATTCTTTTCAATCATAATACGAAGGCAGATCTCGTGAAAAGAATCAAAAGTATCAGCTTTCTCTTTTAAAAAAGCTACCCAAGAATACCGAGAGAAATCATCAATCATTAAGAAAATATACCATTTACCTCCCAAAGATGGTTGACGGGTCGGCCCCATTAAATCCATGTGCAAAAGTTCCAAGGGCCGTTTTGTACCAACGTGGTTCAAGTTCTTGTGTGCAGTCCTAGACTGTTTTCCCTTTTGGCAACCACCACACACAACGTTTTGTTTAAATAAAAGTTTTGGAACCCCCTTGACCACGTCCTTGTTTGAAATTCTAGTAAGTTCCTTAAAATTTAAGTGACCTAGCCTTTCATGCCAAAGAGTTTCATTATTCAAAGTGGCTAAGTTACAATTTTCAGAAAATTTATTAGGAACAACATAACAATTGTTTTCAGATCTAACCCCTTTTAAAAAGAAGACATGGTCCTTATCAGTTACAACGCATTCAACAGATGAAAAGTTAACTGAAAAACCATTGTCTCAAAGTTGACTTATGCTTATGAGGTTAGTCTTAAGGCCATCAACAAATAAGACGTTTTTCAAAATCGGGCCATCTGGAATAGCTACCGTCCCTTTTCCAACAATTTTGGAAGATCGACCGTCTCCGAAAACAACAAGTCCTCCGGAGATTTTCTCAAGATTTTGAAAACTATTTTTGTCACCGGTCATGTGACGGGAACAACCGCTATCCAGATACCAAGACGAACTATCATATGCATGCAAGGAAACATTGGTAACAAGACAAGGGTAAATTTCACCTTTGCGCACCCAAACTCTTTTGGAGTGCGTCGGTAATGGTTGTGAGGTTATTCTCCTAGGTGAAGGCGTCTTGTCAGATCGATTGCCGCTCCTTGATGATGTCGTCTTGCGCGGTGAACTACCAAGACTCTTTTCATTTGAAAAATTTTGCTTTGATTTCCGGGGAGGCGCCTTTTTGGTAGTCGTTGCAAGAGGTGTTTGAGGTGAGCGTTTGACTCCCGTCTTGCAATATCTTCTTATGTGCCCTGAAACACCACAACGAAAACATACCTTAGATCTTGACGATCCCAAAGAGGATGAAGTAGGTTTGTCGTCGTTGTTTGTCTTGAATTTCGGTGTCGGAGGAGGAGATACCGACTGAGGCACAAAAACTGTCCCACTCGAACTTGGACTGTTTCCAGTTTGAGTGTATCCGAGGCCGAACCGATTTGATTGACCAAGACCAAGAAGTCTATCCAACTTACTCCTTCCTGAAGAGAATCGCTGTAAGTCATCCTTGAGTTGGAAAATGGTCTTTGTCCTTTCCAGGTTATCCTGTCGAGCCTCGTTGTAGAGCTTTGAGAAGTGATTCGCTTTATCCACCAGATTTGTATGTTCCTTCTCAAAACGCTCATTGGACTCTTGAAGGGAAACATTTACTTTTATCAGATTTTCCCTTTCCACTTCAAGAGCGTTTGAGAGAGAAGTTGCTCTTTTTGCTTCTTCTTCGAGATCATGCACTCTCCCTCTCAAACTCTTGTTTTGCTTAGCCACTTCCTTTGAATCCCTCAAAAGTCTGTGGTAGGCTAAAGCAAAATCTTCACCTTCCGAATCATCCGATTCATTGTCCGTTGCAATCTTTTCAACAGTGGAGTTGGACAACGACTCGGATGTACTTGCCATAAAGCACATGAAGGGTGAAGATATGGACGCGTGGAATGCCGTGGAGCTCTTTTCTTCATCACTTGAAGACGACTCATTTGACGTTGAGTTGTCATCCCAAGTGACGACTTGCATCGCCTTCTTCTTTGCCGGATACTTGTTGGGACACTCCGTTGCAATGTGGCCGTAGCCTCGACATTTGAAGCATTGTAGTTGTCCCTCTGAACTTTTCTTATCCTTTGAGAAGTTCTCTTGCTTTCTTGACTTGTAACTTGAAGTACCCTTGCCTTTGATCGACTTTCCGAAGGATGGAGATTTACTTGAATTACCCCTTCGAAAGTTGCGGCGAAACTTCCTTGTCAAGAGAGCGAGCTGCTTCTCAAATTCCTCCATAGAAAGGTTCTCGTCATCGTCTGAGGAGGATGTATCCGCGTCTTCTTCCTTAGTTGTTTTCAACGCATAACCTGAAGACTTAGAAGAGGATGCTTTTCCAGAAGAATTGTTAGTAGTAAATGTCATTTCATAAGTTTGTAATGAACCAACTAATTCTTCTACACGTATTTCGTCCGGGTGTTTAATAGTTTCAATGGCAGTAACCTTTGGGCGAAATCGTTCAGGAAGAGTTCTTAAGATCTTTCTTACAATCTTAAATTCTGGAATCTTCTCTCCCAGGTTAGCACATGAGTTTACGATATCTTGCAATCGTGTATAGTAGTCCGTGAAAGATTCATTTTCTGCCATTAAGATAGAGTCAAACTTGCTCGTAAGCATTTGCAGTTTCTGAATCTTCACGAGGTTAGTTCCCTCATGTGTAACCTGAAGAACATCCCAGATTTCTTTCGCAGTCTCACATGCTGAGACGCGAGAGAACTCAGTTTGAGATAAGGCATTAAAAATAGCATTAATTCCCTTGCCATTGTAAGAAGATGAGTCTAACTCTTTCTTGGTCCATTTCGACCTAGGTTTTAAGGTGTGGACATCACCAATAAATTCAGTTGGATTAGACCATCCTAATTCAATTGATTGCCACACCCGTTCGTCGATGGAAACTAAAAAGGCTTTCATCCGCACTTTCCAGTACGCATAATTTGTTCCATCGAAGAACGGGGGTCGGTTGATGTTTCCACCTTCAACCATTGTTTACAACCCTATTCCCGCTCTGATACCACTTGTTGGGTTATATGTAATAAAGATCTAAATAGGGGAAAAAACACCTAGAGGGGGGTGAATAGGTGTAAACGTATAAACACTCAAAAATCGTTGCGATAAAAACCCAATGCGGAAATAAAAAATAACTCGCAAGATTTTTACGTGGAAAACTCCATCACCGGAGTAAAAAACCACGGGACCGATAACACGGCAGAAATCCACTAGAATTAAAACACGTACAAGGTGATTTACCGTACACACTTACGACTCAACCTTTTCCATACGCTCCTAGAGGATCTTCTCCGCTCGCTCCGCGACGCTTCTCGAATCCACGATCTGCGCCCAACGCCGAATCCACGGCGTCCAACGTCGAATCCACGACGTCCGACCGAGTCCACGGTCTTCACCCAATAGCACCCTTCGAATCCACGAATGTGCCTCGCTCCGAATCCACGAGAGCGGTTGAACCTTGAATCCACAAGGACACGCGAATCCACGCGCCGATTTTTGGGGTAAATCATTGTTTTTGGTGGTGATGATCCGCCGAATACTTAGATCAAAGATAGATCGGAAATACCATCTAAGTATTCATTAGTTTGATTCAACTCAAGATGTGAGTATGAATACCTAGAATCAAACTAATCAATATAGATGAAGAAACAAAGAGTATTCTCTAATGATTTCCTTTCTTCTCTATATGTGGATCTAGGGCCGTATGAAATGATATATGAATATGACGGCTCTATTTGGATTACCCCTAGACAAAGAGTCATAGGGTCTATCTATAGGTTAGAAACCCTAGGAAGGAGATAAGAATCAAAAATCTAACATTTCTGGAAATTTGACGGACGGCGATCCGGATCGGATTTGGGCGATCCGGATTGCAGTAGCAATAAAGACGGTTTCCAGAAAACAAACGTTCGGGATCCGGATCGGAATGCCTGATCCGGATCGTTCATACATTTCAGAGAACTCAACGTTCGGGATCCGGATCGTGAGATGCTGCGATCCAGATTGAAGTAATGTATGAAACAACAACCTTCGGGATCCGGATCGCTGGCTCTGATCCGGATCCTGAACATGTCCGAACACCAGTTTTTGATTTTTATGCAGTTAAAAATTCTTCCAAGTGTTTCTACACTACAAGAAGTATTCGGATCACACAAAAATATTTAGTTAAACATACCTGATCCTTTTGAATTCTTCTTTCTTGAGATTGAGTTGAATGATCCAACTTTCTTCACCTTCAATCTTCAAGACTTGAAACTTTCACGAAACTGCGCCAACTCAAATTCCGTAACACAGCTATCATGCCTCTATCTAAAAGCCCAAAAGGGGAGAACCAAAGAATGGTATGCAACCACTAGCACATGGAGTGCACAATCGACCCAATCGATAGATCAGTAATCACTGGCACTGCCTGCTATGCCTGCTATGCCTGCTATGCCTGCGATGCCTGCCATGCCTGCCATGCCTGCTATGCCTGCCATGCCTGCCATGCCTGCTATGCCTGCCATGCCTGCCATGCCTGCCATGCCTGCTGTGCCTACTGTGCCTGCCATGCCTGCCATGCCTGCCATGCCTGCTATGCCTACTATGCCTGCTATGCCTACTATGCCTGCCATGCCTGCTATGCCTGCCATGCCTACCATGCCTACTATGCCTGCTACGCCTGCTATGCCTGCCATGCCTGCCATGCCTGCCATGCCTGCTATGCCTGCCATGCCTGCTATGCCTGCCAAATCGGGTATGCCAGCCTACGCATAACACCGATAGGGGATAGGAGTCTCGAGGACTCAAAATCTGTATATCGCACACACTATGCCTGCCAAATCGGGTATGCCGGCCAATGCATAACACCGATAGGGGATAGGAGTCTCAAGGACTCAAAGTCTGTATAACAAGTATCATAGTAGAATAAGTCAGCAGGACTGGATCATGACTCTGATCAAAGTGGGAAAGCCCAACCACTAAAGAAAGCCTCGGTCCTCAATGAGATGCAAAAGTACTCAAATAGTGGGAAACTCTGTCCACTAGAGAAATCGGATACCCAATATGGTGCATAAATAAATATCCGGTCAACCGCCCAATATCCGTGGTTGCCGCAATACCCTGCCGTCTATAATCAAGTCCTATAACCGACCTCCGGTCAACCGCCCAAAGTCCGCGGTCACCGCAAACCCTGCCAACCGCAATCCAACACAACCCGTCCCTGACACCAATGTCCCGGCTACACTACCCCAGACCCCTGCTCGCACCCGAGCAACACAGACCACCTGACTAACAAAGAAGGAGAAAAGGATAACATGGTTTCTCCTAAGTCAAGTTCCAAAAGTAGTGCAGCAGTAAAAGATGGCCTAACTACATGTCCATGCAAGCATGCTTTGTCCTCAGAAACAATAAAAGTGGGTGAAACATATATTAGTAAAGCATGCTAAAATATTCCTACTATGGTATACCAATCTCACCCAAGTAGGCCATTCCTTGCTTACCTCTCGCTCATATCGGTTGTACATCAAATATGCCTGTTCTCAGTCATAGAGGGGTGGCATCCCCACAAGTGCACTTACATTCACCATAATATAAAAACCTTATACAGTTACCAAATTAAGCCTACCCACCTAAAGTGCTCAATCCAAGGCAAACCTGGGGTCGGCGAAGAGCGTGGCCACTTGCTAACCATATCTGCTGAACCCGTATCCACGGTACATGTCGCGCCAACCTCGGCTCCTAGCAGTGTTCCAAAAACATTCGCGAACCTTCCTGGGTACCACAAAAGGTCCAAAGTTACACTTCAATTCCCAAAATTAACCACGCACAAACACACTGAAAATCAGTCCCAAAGATACGCTTATTTCACCTGCTGAAAGTGCCCAGAAAAATCCAATAAAAATATCACAGCGATCCTCGCATCGAGACCTTCGAAACGGGTACCTGCACGTCAAATTCCGAGCCCCGTAGGCCGAGTTAAAAATTCCACAATATAGGGCGCTCACAAACACACAACCACACATCTGTATTTCCATGCACAGATAAAGGGAGAAAAATATACCTTCGAGAAAGCCTTATAAAAATCCAATAAAAATACTGTGACAATCCTCGCGTCGAGTAGATGAAAAAAGTCCAAAGGCTCGTCTCCATCCGATGCCCGGTTGCGGAGATAAAAATCCGGCAAGGTGTCACTGTCCAGAAATTCCATCAGAAAATGGGGTCCCAGTAAGCAAGGAAAAACTCCTCGAAAAGCATGAAACTAGGGGAAACAGAAAATACCAAGATCGTAGCTCTTTCTGTCGCGGATCCAACGGCACAAGAATCGCCTGAAACGGAGGTCAGAGTAGGCCGGCGGAGCTCGCGCACCGAAACGCGATGAAGGGGAACACAAATGGACGAGCGTCGCGCCGCGCCAAAAAAAAGGAAACCTCGATACACGTGCCACCAAAAACCTTAGAAATCCTCCAGAGGGTGCGCAACATGTAGGGGAGCAACTTTACTGAAGGCCGCCAGTCGGTTTGAAGCTCAGAAACGCGGAAAAAAGGGGAAGAAGAAGAAGCTCGGATCCTTAAATAGGCCCAGAAAACAAATGAAGAAATGACGGCTGTGTCCCCACTTTCGGGCGCCCGGAAAATCCGGGCTGCTACAGTGTTGGGCCCGGCCCAACACTGTGCAGGCCCGAATCCCCCACGGGCCTCCACGTCGCCCGCAAAACAGCCAACAGCCGTGCGGGGCCATCCCCCGCACGACACGTGGCCCAACGGGAAGCCGAAACGTGGCGCCGCCCCGGTCAGCGCACCTGCCGCGCCCACGTGCGCGCGCAGGCGCGCCGCCTGGCGCCCCTGCCAGGCGCGGTTCCCGAGGCACCCCGCCTGCACCGTGGTCCCGGTGCACAGAACCAACCTATCACAGCCCGCCACGTGTCCAGCCCTCGGTGCACGCCGGCCCCGTGGACCGCGCACCTGCCCGCGCGCCTGAGCGCCTGCCCGCGCGCCTGCTTGCGCGCTGTGCGCTGCCCGCGCCTGCCCGCCGCCGCGCCTGTGCCTGCCCGTGCCCGCGCCGCCGCCCTCCGCCGTCGCCGGCGCTGCCCCAGCCACCGAAACAGCACAAGATGCCTCGAAATTCGTGCCGGGTCATCCGAGCTCCGAAAAATACAAGTAGGTAGTCCATTTTCATCGTTTTCGCGCGCTGAATCCAAATCCGGTGTCCGATTTGCCAAAATCCAACTCTAAAAATTGCCGAAGGCATCCGGAAAGGTGTTCTTTTGTCCAAACTTCGCGCTGAGCCCAATTTTAATATCCATTGCGCGCAAAACCACTTCTAAGCATTCGACGGGGTCATCAGACTACTCTCGTGATCCATTTAATACACCGAGTCCATCACTAGTGTCCAATTGGTGTACAAACGCCACCGACACGCCACATAGGCCTCCAGGAGCTGCTGATCAACCAGTAATCTCGTCGTGGGGATCCAGGTCCTCACAGCCAATCTTGGGGATCGATGAATATAGACGGAAAAGAGCTACTATCCAACCGAAAAGAATCAACTTAGTAGGAAGTAATTGAGAGATATGCGATGATTCCCCTTAAATTACAATATACACAGCAGTCTACGTGGTTCGGACAAGTATAAATAAGAGAACCATCGAAGAAAAATGGGTCCTGCAACCTAGTAAGCTAGTGACCACCCCTGCTATTCAATACATTCAATACCTGCATCTACATCTTTCGTAGACTAAGTTTACTTCTTTCCTAGATAGATTTTCCTACCAGCATTTACAGCTTTCCTTACAGTTTTCCTAGGTGTAGTTCTACTCGTAATCCGTTCCTTGTAACCCTTTTCTCGAGCAATACAAAGCGAACCGGCTGACTCAGCCGTGTTGATCAATACCCGTTTGTCCTAGTTTGACTCCTCCAACCTTATTGAGAGTTTGATTAAGAAGAACCCGACCGAGCGGATCCCTTTTCGGCCTAATCGTTTGGTACGCGATGCAATCACATCAGAGGGTCAATTCGGAGGCCGATCACGGACCGGACCAGGTCAACGGTCAGTGACGCATTTCGGCCTCAACACCTGGCATATCAAGTTATCCAAAAAAAAACTCTTGAGAGAATGAGATCAAAAGAGCTAAAATAAATAATGTTACTTATAATTCCACCAATGGGAGTTTGATGTGCATTATGATTTATATAAGGCCGGATATAGCTTACGTGGTTGAAGTCATTTCAGGATATATGTCCAATCCGGGAGAGGAGCATTGTCAAATCATTAAGTGGGTTCTTCAGTATTTGAAGGGCACACAAAATATTTGCTTGTGTTTTTGTGGACCTTCTTTAGAAGTGAATGGATATATTGATTCCAATCATGCCGGTCGTAGAGAGACAACAAAGTCCAATACGGTATATGTTTTCACATTTGCACGTAGTGTGGTTAGTTGGCTGTGTAAGTTATAAGATATATTGCTTTGTTCTCTACGGAAGCCAAGTATGTTGCCTTGATTGAAGCGACGAAGCAAATGGTTTTGTTAAAGCAATTACTTGCACAATTCTGAGTGAAGCAAAATGAATATGTTGTGCATTGTGATAATCAAAGTGCAATTCATCTTGCAAAGAATGCAGCGCATCACTCCCAAACAAAGCATATTAATGTTTGCTTTCACTTTATTCAGATGGTGTTAGATCATTGTTACTTAAATATGGAGAAGACCGACACAAAAAAAAAAAACTCGCAGATATGTTGACATGGAAAAAAAATTATATTTTTGTAAAAAGTACTTCGGATTGATCTAAACTTAGACGGAGAGGTTGGAGAACAATCCATGTGTGATGATGCTTGTTTGATGGATGAAAATTACTTGTTTGAAGGATGGAAATTTGTCTTCAAGTTGGAGATTGTTGAGTAAATTATATATTAGACCTATTTGTTTGTTGAGGCTTATTAGTTGGCCTTTGTAATTTTTTGGTAATGTCAAATCTTTTATTTCTATTTTTTTTAATCTTTATATTATAATTTTTTTAATCCAAGGATCTATATTTGCTTGCTTTTTGTCTTAATGCCTTAAAGTGGGGGTGATTAAAATATTTGATAGATTAGAGAAGTGGAAAGTGAGAAGAGAAGTGAGAGAAAAGAGAGTAAAATCCTGGAGTTTGGTTTAGTAGGAAATGGGATCTACCTATTGTTGAAGCTCACTTTGTACTTTTAAGAACGTGTGATATTTCTCCATTTGTAACCTTTTTGTAATATCTAAGTTTTATAATAGAAGTTTCTTTTGTATTATTCTTCCATGAATATAACATAAGTAAATTATGTAAATTCTTGTGATTTTCTTAATCTGGTACTATTGCTCTTGTTTTTGTCATTTATTGAATGTTTGTAGAATATGGATTATAAAATTATTCACAAAGTATTTGAAAAATTATCACTGATATTTTTAAATTTCACTCTTATTTTACATCAGAGCCGAACTTTGAAGAATTAAAATTTTCCACCTAAACTATTATTTCATTGTAATCCATTACAAAACCCTTATTTTGGTTATCATAGTTTGTTACTTGATTGCAAAAAATATTAAGTTAAAAATGATCGACCTGCTTGTTAATTCATTCAATTCTTTGTTAGCATGTTACCAATTTACGAAAATGGAGCCATTGTGGTAGACTGCAATAGAATTATTGTTTAGATTTTAATTACAACATTTTTAAAGTTCCAATCGTAAATTATAAATGGTTCAAAAGTTTAAATGGTTCTATTTTTTTTCTTTATTGCCTTTTTATATTCACCTTGCCACCCTTTCAAGAAAAACATTTCTGTTTATTCAAGCGGTTCACGGATCGGAAGAAAGCAAAAATTATATAGAAATCTTAGTGACTACGGGCCATTCCAAAGACTTGCAACTAGTTTTCTGTTAATTAAGACTCTCCTACCCTTATTTTTTTACATTTGATTTAGCTTATTTATATAAGTTAAATTATAAATTTTGTTTAATTTTAAAATAATTAGGCTAAACTTAACTATTTTAAGTAGCTTTTCAGCTTATGAAACATGGAATAAAGATTGATAGCTAACTAAGCCACTAATTTTGGCTACATGGAATAAAGATTGATGGCCAACTAAGCCACTAATTTTGGCTATTCATGAATTTAATTTTGAAAAAAGTCAAACCAAAATACAGGCGATTTGATAGAAAGAGAAGAGTAGAAATAAAAATAAAAAAAAATTTATAGCAACCATATATGTGATGTGGTGTCTCCAAGCAATCAGACTACTATAAAAAAATTCATCCATCTCACCATAATTTTTTAAAATATATTTTTATTATATTTTTTTTCAAATATTTTTTTAATTAGTTAGACATAAATGATATGGTACAGATGCAATATTGCAAACTTTCTCACAAACAAGAGCACGGTGTTAGCAAATACTTGCGAGAAAAGCAAATTCCAAAATGGGTTCATTCTCCTACAGAAGCAGCTTAGCCATTTTGGTCCCTTTCTTCGCGGCTGAAATGTTCATAGTTCGGCAAAAAATTAAAAAAATTATCACAAACGGTTAAAGAAAACTAGAGTAAATCACAAATAAAGTACGAGAACCAAATCAAAGTGCCAAATTCTCATAAAGTAATCCATCAGTCACAATTTATAAGTAACAAAGAGTTAAAAACATAATTACAGATTCACTCGGCAACAAATAATGCATAATCATTCAAACTAGTAATTAATTAATATGCTATATATAGTTCTCCGCAATTTTTCTGATCAGCCTCCAAAACAATTCCAACTAAGCGTGCTTAGCTATTGTGTGAAAAAAAAAGCTAGAATTCGCTTCTCCAAAAATTACTACTCTGCTGCGTTTGGTTCAAATATAAAATAGAATTATTTATTTCAGAGATAAGTATAAGTTCAGAAACAAACAATAACAAGACCAACTTTACGTTTAGATAAAAATTAAATTATTTTTATAAATAAGAAAAATAGCGTTTTGATTGTTAGATTGGAATAGTGAGAAAAATAATAATTATAATTTTAAAATAATAATATTTTATCTAAATAATTAATATAAAATATTAATAAAATAATAATTTATCTTATTTAATTAACTATTGTCATACAACTCTGAATATTAATTTATAAAATAATTAACAATAATGAATATTATTAATAAATAATTCAAGTAATTACAAATAATTTAATAAATTAATTAGTTAATTATCTAATAGTTAGATAATTAGTTAATAAAATAATTAGATTAGTAAAAATATTAGATTAATTAAAAAGTTAATACAATAATTAAAATTATATTTATTTTAATTAAGCTTATTATCAATTAATTAATAAAATAATTAACAATAATGAGTATTATTAATAATTAATAATTTAATTAACTACAAATAATTTAATAATTTAATAATTTAATTAGTTAATTATCTAAATACTTAAATAATTAGTTAATAAAATAATTAGATTAGTTAAAATATTAAATTAATTAAAAAGTTAATACAATAATTAAAATTATATTTACTTTAGTTAAACTTATTCTCAATTAATTAATAAAATAATTAATAATAATAAATATTATTAATAATAAATAGTTTAATTAACTACAAATAATTTAATAATATAATAAGTTAATTATCTAAATACTTAAATAATTAATTAATAAAATAATTAAATTAATTAAAATATTAAATTAATTAAAAAATTAATATAATAATTAAAATTATATTTATTTTAATTAAATTTATTCTCAAATAGAAACCAATTTAATCTCAAAAAATAATAATAATAAAAATAGAACAGTATTTTTCACTTTATACCAGTTTATTTCAGTAATTATACCAACTTATTCCAGTAAGACGAAAATTATTGTTCATCCATAACCAAACACGTTTAAAAAATATGATTAAAAAAAAAATCTTATTCCCGGTCTTGTTCCCACCAAAACAAACGAAGCCTTAACTACTCAAGCCACAAGTTACCTTGCCGCAAAACTACTCCATCACAACAATTATTTTCATTCTGAGACCTATTGGACAAGTAATTTTTGAACCTGAAAAAAAAATTGACACCGTGGTGCCGGCGTTAGAATGGATAGGTCATTGCTCATTCATCGATATTTTGACGCTTCCAATAGACCACCACAAACATAACCATTCACGGGACTCAAAACAGGGAAAAAAGCCCCAGGAGGGTAACATTAAAACCTGTAGCAACCTTATACAGATATAAGCGGCAAAAATCCCATCTAAACTAGTAACACAAAGAAAAAGAAGCATTTCTCCACATCACATGAAACAAAACATGGAAATATAATCAGAGTTCATAGTGCAAAATTGCAGGTCTCACATAATAAATGAACAAAAATTCAATATAGAAAAGGATTTAACTAAATCCTCAGCGTATCAGTTTTTCAAGACCTTCACAAGAAGTACCAGCTTAAGCAAACAACAACTTAAAACACCCGGTAAGGCTTCCCCATTGTGCTCTTAAGATACAAACACCTCACCTGAAATAACACGGCATATAATCAGTATATTGCGTCTTGTAAAATAAGTAAAATAGATATTTACGATCTATAACATATGTGTATAAAACCAACCAAAATGAAAAAAAGAAAAACAAAGGGGGCCTCACATTTTGCCAATTCTTCTTCAACAAGGAGACAAGGAAATTGACGCCGAGTTGCACATTCTGTTGAATCTGCTTCTCCTCCATTGCACAGTTACCGACAGCAACACCCATGCAGAGAACTTTCTTGAGTTGAAATTTCACCGTTGCTTTTGTTTCATTAACTTTGGACTCTAGAGATTCCTGATGAGTTACGAGGGTCGGAAATTTCCCTGCATTAACCATCCATGTTAAAGAATGACACAAACAAGCATGAATAACAAAGCTAATGAAAATATAATATCACCTACAGCACCAATAAAGCATTAGTTATAAGCATACACATGATAGAACCATAAACTAATAGTCACTCTGAAAGAGGATATAAATTGTAGTATAAAAATGGTGCTTCCCTTTGTAGAATTTGTCACAGCAAAAATATGCCACAAGGAAAAAAGAACAAAAGGTTCATTCGTTCACAGAATCTGAAAGTTAGGTCACAGATAGAATTACCAATTCCAATATACCTTGATCAATCAGCTGAAAAGGGTTTTTTTTTTTGTGGCAGAAAAAAAAAAGAAAACCATTTTCAAACATAATTCTCACATTAGTTCACTGGATAGAGTCACAGTAGGTTTCCAGCTATGTCCATCAAGTTGGCGCAAAATAGTAGAACCCATCCTCAAGTTTCTTGCATGCATATCATAAAGATACTTGATGTTTGATGTTTGGTTCAAAAAATGTAGTCGTAGGGTTGTGAGAAATCTTCTTAGGCCCTGTTTGGATGCATGAACATTTTATTCGGTATATCCTCTTAATTTATTCAAGAAGCATGCAACATTTAGTAGATGAGGAGTGTGATCGAATATTTGTATGTTTAGGATTGATACCATATTCAACCTTAGAGAATCATTTTTTCATAATAAGATAAATCATGGCCTAGGTGAAATATGTCAACTTACCAAATCGTAGATGCTAAGACTTTTCAAGGAGCAAATAGGTTATCATTGAATATCTTATTCCGACATCCAAATAGGGCCTTGGGGAGAATTGTAGTCCTAGGTTTTGTAGTACTAAGTGTTCCTACCAAAATTTGCTCAGTAAGGATTACCTGGGATAGTGGCCCATACATAAAAATATCACAGTTCCACCAAACCGTACAGAATTGTGATTCTCAAGGATAAGGCCACCCCGACATGCTCTAGTACCTACAACCTACCCAATTCTATGTGGGCACAGACATATTTCCACTGTGGTTGCTAGCATACCTTAGCACATTTCAGCATCCACCAATTGAGACAATTGTCATTTATCATGTAGCACATTTAACATCAGGGCAACATTACAAACGGAAGTACTTAAATTCAAAAAAATCATAATAAATGTACAGCCCAAGCAAAAACAACAATAATCCACTGAGGCAGACACATACCATTTAGGCAGACAAATATTCCACAGTGCAAAGACAAATTATCTTGCAGGCCGCTAAAGATTCACTTTGCCCTACTCAGGCAGCAATGAGTATGGGCCTAGAACATTATTCAAACTTCCTAGTCAAAACCCAATCAAAGTGGTGGCCTCCAAAATCACCGCAAATCTAACTACTTAGTACTTACTGATACGAGTTACTAGATAGAACAACAGCACTTGCCTGCCTTGTTGAGACCAGGTCCAAGAAGACGTGGAATCTGCTTGATGATAGCCTCTGATGCTAAGAAAGCATGGTACTTCTTTGCGAGCTTTTTGACCAACTTCTTGTTCTTGTTCATTTTCTTTAGCCCCTCAACATCCATATAATCAAGCCCAATCTTCTCTGCCTGCAGGGCATATATTGTTACTTTATCCGGCCATACTACAACAACATATTGATATCAACAAGACCACATATGGATGAAATTATCAACTTTTCGTAACAATCAGAAGTTAAAGCAGCAGGTGCAATTGTTGATTATGTACCAACAGAAAAAATCATCTTCGATCAACATAAACAAATATAAGTAATCAAAGAAATTAAATACAGAGACTAACAGTTTGGCCAATTTTAGATTTATCTATTAGTGGGTAATATAATAATGAGTAATTGCAATGCACGAAAATGCAATTCCTGTGTTGATTGGGCTCCTTCAAACTCCTGAAAATTCCCCTAATAGAGAGACGGCACGACATAATTCACCATAGTCTTGAGATGGAGAGGCAGCTTAATCGGGTGTCAGTTATCTTTTCCTTACTAAATAAAATAGAGTTCGGAGGGACCAAATTAAACCTGAAATTGAGGTTCAGCAAATCAACTGCAACAAATTAACGCACATGACTTAAGCAGAATTTTATTAACGCACATGATTTAAGCAGAATTTTTCCATAAGTTCAGCAAGTAACAGTTTAAATTACCATGATATTTTATCGAGATGGAATAGCAAATATTTGAAAATATATATATCCACAGCAACTAACTTCCGTTCATAGCAGCAATATAATCATGGATATACAAACCTAATGATTTTCCTAATCGTAAACAAATATTAAGACATCTCTTTACCTCTTCAACATGTTGGGCATCGCCAAGCATGCAGACCTTCATCTTGGGACGAGGAATATGAGGCAGCTTCACAGACCCGCTGAACCGCTTGTCCTTTTGAGGGTCGTAGTTTTTCAGCCCAATCTGAAGCTCGATGGTTTCGGTAAATTTGCGTTTCTTCTCCCGAGAGTCGCCCATGACTTGGGAGATTGCTTCCTTCAGAACATCACTTTGCAACTTGCTAAATAACACAAAAAATAGAAATGTAAGAAATGCGATTCGGACAGATTAACTGCCTTAAAGTCATTGGTATGAAGTACAAGCATATGTTCAAGCTGCATAGCCCTTCAGATAACTCAGCTCAACGATTGCCGGGAAATAAACCGCAATCAATTTCGCCAAAAGTAAATGGATGAAATATATGGATCTTATTGAAATAAGTTGAGTCACCAACAAAAGCAGTGTTAACCAAGGGTACACTTATGAGGTCAAAAGTCATCTATAATCCATATCTATGATGAATCAGTAAAGAAGGTGCATATATTTTATGACACAAGAAATTACCCATGAAAAGAAAAGCACCAGCAGATATAACAACTATACTAGTTTTCTACTAACTCTGCAGCATGCAACAAAAAGATCCAGTAAACCAGCATCCATTGGTGTCCCATATTGCAAAAATATAGAGTGAAATGTTACGAAAGTAAGAATAGTTGGCAAAATCCTAAACTGGAAGCATGTGAAGAGGAATTCCGGGCGAAATTTCGTTTTGAGCAGAGTAAGGTAATAATTCCTCAGAAAAGTTGTTAATCCTAGGACTAGCTCAAATTACTGGTAGAACCAAAACGATAAAATCTAAGAACTATTAATGAACGCAGATCAATGCAGATGAATCTACAAATGTGCGAAATACCAACAATTTTGACAGGTAATGGCAATACCTCATTGTTGCGATTCAGCGTTCCTCTACGCACTCCGAAACCTGGAATAGAGGGGAGAAATATGAGAAAAATGAGAGAGAAACCCTAGAAGCCGCAAGATGAGGAAGAGAGAGGCGGCGTGAGAGATGAGAGATGGTAGAAGCGGCGAGATGGCGAAGAGAGTCGGCGTCATGCGAGGTGTGAACGTTTACCCTAATAAGGGTAAACCCTAGATGGGCCTGAATCAGGCCGGATTTGGTCCGGTCCACTAGAGCCCCGAACCCCGTCCGAGAATAAAATCCGGCTCCTTAGGCTTTATGGTCCGCATTGACATAAATTTTTGTATCTCGTATATTTTTTTTTATTCTAGAATAGTCTGAAAATAAAAAGTATAAAAATTAGCTATGAGTTTCACGCGGTTGAGGTCAAAATTATCGCAATGTGAAAACAAATTAGGAGGCGACATGTAGCGCATACCATCGGCTAAGAGCATCAGCCGATAAGAGTAGTAGCTAATGGAAAGAAACTCGCATTTTAGCCGAGACTGACTTCAGCTAGATGTGAACCGTCGAACTGCCTCGGTCGAGCGATAACCAAAGGTGAAATAAGGATCAAGAATCGGCTGCTCGAGTCGCAAAAGGAAAGATCCTGAAAAGGGAAGGCGCAAGAGTTAGGGCGCGAATTACGCAACTAACGCAGAAATGGCAGGCGACGCCCAACATCGAAAATCGCCAAGAATCGCGCCTCAGCGCGCCAATCTTGGGGATGAATATGGATGGAAAAGAGCTACTATCCAACAAAGGAAATCAACTCAAAAGGAAGTAGTTGAGAGTGATGATTCCCCGCAGATCACGCCTGTACAGCTACACACACACCACGTATACGGTTCCAACGAGTATAAATACGCGAGCCATCGAAGGAAAAAAGGGTCATGCAATCTCGTAAGGCAGTGACCACCCCTGCTTTTCCATACCATCTTTTCTTACCGATTTCCTAGATAGACCTTCATACCGGTATTTACCACTTTCTTTACAGCTTTCCTTATAGCTTTTCTAGGAGTAGTCGTACTTATAACCGTTCCTTGTAACCCTTTTTATGGATTATGGGATCCAAGAATCTAAATAGGGAAAAAACCACCTAGAGAGGGGGTGAATAGGTGTAAACAATAAAACTCAGAAATCTTTGCGTAAAAATAACCCAATACGGAAAAATAAATAAAGTACGCACGATTTTACGTGAAAAACTCCATCCAATTCAGGAATAAAAAACCACGGGACCGATCACACGGTGAAATCCACTAAGATTAAACACATACAAGGTGATATAACGCACACACACGACTCAACTTTTACCGTACGCTCCAAGTGGATCTTCTCCGCTCGCTCCACAACGCTCCTCGAATCCACGAAGGTGTCACGACTTCGAATCCACGAAGCCTAACTTCAAATCCACAAAGTCTTCAACCAAATCCACGGTCACCAATGAAGCATGCCGAATCCACGGACACGCCTAACTTCGAATCCACGAAGTCGTTCACCTTGAATCCACAAGGCCACGCGAATCCACGCGCCGATTCTCCTTTCGAAAATCGTTGTTTGTTTATTGGTGGTGATGATATTTGAATACTTAGATCAATATAGATAGACTAGAAAACACCATATAAGTATTCATCGATTTGATTCTTCAAAAGAAAAGAGATTGAACAAATCTCGAATCAAACCGATAAATATAGAGAAAGAAAACCTAAAATAAAACGGTATTTACCTTTTCTTCTCTATACGTGGATTACCTTTTGATTCCGTTTAGAAATATTAGGAACTTTAGGAATTTTCGGAATACCCTAAATGATGATCTTAGGGTGTATTTATAGGTTAAAAACGTTTTGGAAAAAGATAAGAATAAAAAACAACATTGACAGAATTTTTCCCGCACGGCGGTCCGGACTGGATTTCATCTGATCTAGACTGTCGTCATTGACAAGAAAATTTTCAGAAATAAGGTTCGGGGTCCGGACTGGATGGGTCTGATCTAGACTGTTTCATGCGTTTTACCAAAAATCATGTTCGGGGTCCGGACTGGATAGGGGTTGATCCGGACTGATTTTTCGCATGAACCAAACCATGTTCGGGGTCCGGACTGGATCTGCCTGATCCGAATCATGAACATATAAAATGTCTAGTTTTTTATTTTTATGCAATGAAAATTATTCCAAGTGTTTCTAAACTATAAGAATGTATTCAAATCACCAAAAATATTTAATTTAACGTACCTGATCATTTTGAATCCATTCTTCTTGATATTGATGTATATGATCTTCAAGTCTTTAACTTCAATTTTCAAGACTCAAAACACTTCACGAAATACGCCAATACAAAAATCCTTAACAATCTCCCCCTTTGGCGATTTCGTGACAAAACAAATAATCTACATAACAAAATAGAAAAATGATTTTTGTTGCTATCACCATATAACAAAAATACGCATGAACGATCCAAATAAATACAAGATTTAACTCCTAAAACAAACTCTAGACTTAGATATAACCGAGGAGTCATCAAATCTTGTTCTCTCTACAAAATAAAATTCTTAACAAAAGAAAAACGTAAGTACCTCAAGAATTTAAATCAGTAAATAACTGTCACGCCCCGGGAGCAATTTTAAAGCGGAAAGCAGCCCTATATATATATTTTTTTTAAAACGGACTCCCGCGTGGCACGTGCACAGACCCGCCACATATACAAGATCTCCCTTGCATATGCACGGCGTCCCAAAGCCCGAATAAAAAGATCAACCACCAAGCATTAACCGTTACAAATTACCAGAGTATGAATTTGAAAACGCTATCATCTTATTTCATTAAACGGCGCACACCCGGCGCTTCAATAGGTTTGAAAGGATAAATCCACAAGTTTTGAAAACGGTACCCACACGACCCTTAATTTTCTAAAGCCATTTTCGCAATATCCTTTTTGAGTGTGAATATCCGCGTCCACACGACGCGTCCAAAGACCCTATATTGAAAGTATAGTTCTATAAAATAAGTCCATATGACAAACATAAGGCATGTCTCAACATCCACACCATCCACAGTAATACACATTCACATGCACCGTATTAGACCATAAAGAAAAATAACCAACTATAAACGAAAGAGGAAAAGGAACCTGACCGAGGTAATCTCACACCTCACCAAGTAGCGTCCTCACCATCGACCTGATCCCCAGACCCGACCAAACCTGTCACACAGTGGGAGTCAGCGACATGAAGAGTAGAGATAAAACACAACTACAAATACGATGCAAAAAGGTGCGAATAATAAATCAAACCGTAAAACTAGAGCACCCAAAACCCATCATGCAATCAATCACATCATCCCCAAGGGACCACTACTGAGCACCTTGCCATGTCGGTCCGGAGACCTCGAGCAAAAGAAAACCACACCGCTCTCACCTTTGGTGCATGTAAATCCCCCCATAAATCACAGCGAGGGGTCCCCACTACGTCACCTTGTGGGGTACACGGGTCAACGTACCACCCTTCAGAAAAAGTACACCGATGCGGTGGCCAAACCACTGGTGTGCGTGCAAGCGCCATGAGCATAGTAACCATAATAAAACGAGTGTCCACCTGCGACACTCGTTGCTCCAAAAGGTATAAGTGCCGATACACGTGTAGAACATGGGGTTAGTCATCAACTCATAAGATGTCATAAGGGAAAACAATAAAGTGCAAGGTCAGATATTACCAGTTCACCAGAGTTCCCGACTCCAAGTCGGGGCACCAATCTCTACCCGTAAGGCATCATGAGTACGAGATTCCCCTACGAACTCCTGTAAATTCCCGGACCTACCCAGGGTCCACTAATAGCACAAAACCTACTTTACCGAACCCACCTTTCGACTTCTGAATAGTCGCACCGATCACTGTCCCGATCGCAAGTATGCTCCGAACAACCATACCATTGTCGGAGAGGGCAAACTGGCCATCCAGTCTCTAACCGCGACATTCGTTCATTCGGAGGTCCACGTCACCCCCAATATCCCTTAAAATGATGAAACATAACAATAACGAATTATGTAACAAAGAGGTTCTAAGGGTGTACCCACCTGAAACGGAGATAAACGACCGCGCCCGCGATCCTCCTAAGCATTCAACACCCCCCGCGGGCCTAATAAAATATCTAAAAACACAAAACAACCCATTACCCCAAACTGGCAAAAATCAGTGATCCCGACTACTGTACTAGAAATCCCTTTTATCCTAAAAAAGAAGCTGCCTCCGGTGTCCCGATTGTCGCACCGATCAAAACCTGATCAAAACAAATCCTCGAACAATTTTTACCATTGTTCAGATAAGGACAAGCAGTCCACTGGACCTCATACCGCGACAACTAGTCACCCGGAAGGTACAAACATTCTAGCAACACCCCTAACGTTAAAAGATAGAAAAACCATGCAAAAACTCGAATTTACCGAAAAAGGGGATTCTACCGATGTACCGAAAATAACAGATAAAATTCCAGTGGTGAAACAGAAGGCCGGACATAAAAACGGCACCCGGCAAAACCCAAAATAATAAACCGACGAAAAATGAAGTGTCTAAAAATCCGTCATGTTAAAAACCGTATCTCCGACGCGATCCGACTGTCGGCGAGGCAATTGATGGAAACTCGGCTCTAACCGTTGCCTTGACGAAGTCCGCAACGAAAAACAACCAAGCGGAGACTCATCTGACGAAAAACGAAAACAACTGCGTCGTGCGAACTGCACCGTCACGTGAACTGCACCGTCAAGCGGACTGCACCGTCAGGCGGACTGCACTGTCAGGCTGACTGTACCGTCAGGCGGACTGCACTGTCAAGCGGACTCCACCGACAAGCCAAAAACCGTCGACGAATACGCCAAGTAAAAACCGTCAAACCAAAAACCGTGAAGGCGAAAACCGTCGAACCAAAAACGGTCAAGCCAAAAACCGTCAAGCCAAGCTGTTGGCGGCAGCGACTTGACCCCTGCGAGCATAGCGGCGGCGCGGCAGCCCCGCGCGGGCACAGCCCCGCGGGGGTACGCGCAAGCAGCGCGCACGGGTGCAAGCAGCAGAGGCGGCGGCCTGGCAGGGTGTTGTGCGCGCGTGCGACAGCACCACGTGGCGGCGGCCTGGCAGGGCGCGGCCCTGTGCGGCGCGCAAGCAGTGCGCGGCAGCGGCGGCCAGAGCATCCAGCGGCGGCGGCGGCGGCTTGGGCATCCAGCGGCGACGGCCTGGCAGTGCACGGCGCGCGTGTGCGGCAGCAACACGCGGCGGCGGCCAGGCAGGGCGCGGCCCTGTGCGGCGCGCAAGCAGTGCGTGGCAGCGGCAGCCAGAGCATCCAGCGGCGGCGGCGGCTAGGGCATCCAGCGGCGGCGGCCTGGCAGGGCGCGGCACGCGCGTGCGGCAGCACTCCTGGCAGTGCACGGCAGCATCGCCTGGCTGCGCGCGGGCGGCAGCGAGTAAGGCTGCGCGCGGGAGGCAGCGCGCAGGGGTGCGCGTGGGCGGCAGCGAGCATGGCTGCGCGCGGCGGCAGCACCTTGGCGGCGCGCGGCCTGCGGTGGCAGCGCGCGGCGGTGGCCGTGGCCCGGCTAGGGCATCGAGCGGCGGCGGCTCGGCTAGGAACCCAGTCAAATAAACCCCAAACTCAACACTACGAACAAAAACAACAAAATCCTCATCGACAAATCCACGATCAAAACCGACGAACGTAACCATCGAACGACATTGAAGAACGTGACCCAAAACGCAAAAACTAAAGTAACGACAACCGAGAGTCGAGATTCACATAATGAAGACAAAAGGGTGCAAACTAACCTAGCTCTGATGGAGAAGACAACGCGATCCCGATCTCCGCAGACGGTGGTGTTTCCGGATCCGCTCCCCGGTATCGGCGACGCTTCCGGTCTCGGTCTTCGGCACGCACAATGAGGGAAGAGGAAGAAAAAAAACGATCCTTTAGAACTAGGGTTATCTTGAAATTCCGATTTTATTATTTAATTTAATTTAATTTAAATTTCTCTTCTTACGTACGAAACACCCAAAATCTAATTTTTAAAAACAAAAGGGATTCCTCGATAAGCGTGCCGATCCTCCGGAACGTCCCATACCCTCTAGCACGGATCCTGATGCACCAATAACACTTAACGGGTTCTGAGGATATCAGAACTTACCTTTTCGGACCCGTTAATACCGAAAACCTCATTCTGAAAGGTCCGTAAGTCGGATTTTCGATCCGATCGCATCGTCGTTCACCGTTTAACGAGCTCTACTGCGATACAGTGACCGCAACCCAAAATCCAAGCGAACCAAAGCCAAGAAAAATCTACCAAAAATAAACTTAAATCCAAAAGACGATATTTAGGAAATAATAAAAAATCAGCGTCATTACAATAACCAGAGAGATTATTCATACATGACATCAAGAATTTGATATGTACTAGTATAGTCAATCAGAGTTTATATACCATTAAGTATCATCAAAGTTTCATATGTCATGTTACGTTCAAGGTTCAAAGTTAACAAGTGTAACAAAAATAGGAATTGACGATGCAGGTCTATTTCCAATCCATTCATAATCTTCTATCTGGGTGATGTTCTCTCCAGATGGAGGTGACACAGTTGCAAGAGGCTCATTAATATGAAGTCCACCATCCCGTGTTTGCTTCCTTCTAACATACTTTTTTATCATCGAGCGGGATTCCATAGGTGCCTTGCTTTTTAAAGAATACCAATCTTTAGCTGCGGCAGCCTCTCGTGCTTCCTTGACAGTTTTCTCCCAGTCTTCAGATTCCATTTCGGACTCATTTAACGGAACAAAATCCGTATCTCCTGTGTCATTTCGAGCTCTCTTCAATTTATTCGTGACACGGGTGCTCACTAAGGCTGAGATGAACACAATGATCCATTCAAAAGCCATTGGAACGGAATTTTCAACGAACTCCTGTGAGCAGAACCTCAAGAATATGGAAAGATTGTTTAATTTCAAAAATTTAAAAGAAAATACCTAAACAATTCTTAATATGTGTAGAGGCTAGGAATCAAGAAGGACTTGCAAAAAGAATTTTAAAAATAGATCAATTTTGTGATTTTCGAAAATTCTTAAAGTATGCCATAAAACCGAAATTTCAAAAATCGAAGCCCAAAAATCTGTTTAGAAGTTAACAAACAATCATAGAAAGGTTTCTTAGGCATTCATAGTTCAATATATGTAAGAAATTTCAGAGAAAAAAATCAAAAATTGAATTCGGGGCAAAAATTTCATCACGTTTTGAGGAAAATAGCAAAAATTGTGAAAAACCGAGATTTTGATCCAAATACTTACTTGATTGGAGTGAAATCAAGTCAAGAGAAATCCAGATGCTCTTGATTCTAGAGAGAGAAGCAGTAGAAACCAAAAACAAAAACTTGGAGTGAATGAAAAATCTAAAACCTATCGTTTTGATATAAGCCCTAGCCGCGGTCCGGATCGGATTAAGAAGTCAGTCCGGATCGGCTTCGCGCAGAAAATCCCATTGTTCGGGATCCGGACTGACTGACTTCAGTCTGGACTACCTATAATTTTTTCTTCAGAAAAAATTCATAAAAATTTTAGAAAATTCAGAAAAAGTATGTAAACATTCTTACATATCAACTTTATACAAAAAGTATCGTTTCATGTAAAAAGAAATAGATTATGAGAAATCTATCAAAATATTTCAAATTTTGAAACGAAAATTTATAAAAGTGATTTTATCAAATATCAATTGAGCAAAGAAAATAAAGCACCAAGATCGATAGATATTTGAAATCCCTAGTAAGTCAAATAATATTTGTCACGCTCCGGGGTCGAACTGCGACCCGGGCTCGCCAACAGATCCGCCACCCACACGGAAAATCCCGCATAGGCGAAGCGTCTAACCTGCAAAAGATAGTACTACAGCTATACAAATATCAGAGCGGGAATAAAGTGCAGAAGAAAAGAATCCAATCACTGCACATCCGAAATAAAGTACAATATCCATCTCCCAAATATAAATAATCATCATACAATATCCTCAGTACAGCATCCCTGGACCGAAAAAGGGAGATAAACTAAAACCATAGTACAATAGTCTCTCAAATACAAAAAATCTCTCTCCAAGTATACTATACAAAAATCCAGTTGACAGTGCTAAAAATCTCCAACCATGGGATACAGCTACACTCCTCGGGCAGGTAAGGATCTAGCTCGTGACTCCCTCGCCTCGAACAGCGACCGAAGGATCAGCAACTCCCGCAACAGACACTGCAAAACAAAGGGAGGAAAAAGAGGAAAACAACAATGGGGGTGAGAACCACTAGTAAACCAGTAGCCTCCCCTTGTGGGTAAAGCCTCAAACTCCGACGTACCCACTAAGTCTACCAGAGGCAAAGGAAAAGGTAAAGTGGTAAGGTAAATAAACTGCTGAAACTGGAAAACCAACACTAGTATGCCTCTAAATGCAGTACCGACTAAAACGACTGTATGCATGCATCAGTAAACAGTATCTGTCCAAGTAAACCTAATCTAACCACCAGTAAAAACCGGTACTGCCTACTGCCCTGTCTCAAGTATCTGCTAACAGATCGGCACTCACTGACTGGAACTCACTGTCCGGTACTCACTGGCCGCTGTGTCAATCGCCTACTCCGGAGTGGCACTCGAGGGGAGCGACCCACACGAGTAAAGTAACATGTCACAAGTATATCAATATAGCAGGACTGGATTACGACTATGATCAAAGTGGGAAAAATCCATCCACTAAAGAAATCCCGATCCCTCAATCTGATGCAAAAGTAAACACCCGGTCGGCCGCCCAATGTCCGCGGTCGCCGCAACACTCTACAAGCTCACAATCTGGTACAACAACCGACATTCGGTCAACCATCCAATATCCGCGGTTGTCGCAACACCCCACAAGTCCATAATCTGGTACAACCACCGACATTCGGTCAACCGCCTAATATCTGCGGTTGCCGCGACACCCCGCAAGTCCACAATCAAGTATAACCTATCCACACAGCCACACCTGCGGCTCTCTGACCTCCAATCCGGGTATCCGGCCCAAAACGATCTGCTCTGGCCCAACCATTGCAACGGGGGCACGCGGATCAGCACATCACGTCAGGGAGACACCGCTCACCACGATAAACTGCACCACAGCACACAACAAAACACGAACAAATCCAGCGAAAGTCTAGAGCATGTCACCCCTCCCACAGCATTATTGTCACGCCCCGGAGGTTTTAAAAGAGCGAAAAAACATGTATATATATATATATATATATATATATATATATATATACATTTTATTAACCCCGCCTCCGGTGCGCGCCAGACCCGCCACATATACAAATTCACTCCCCGAACGGACGGAGTCTCCTTTGTATATGTACGGCGTTTCAAACACAACTTGTACTTTAACCATTCAATCATAGAGCAGTAAAAAGAGAGATCACACATAACCATAACTATAATCACCACATCACGAAAGAAAGAATAAATCCATAGGTTTGAAAGACAGTGTCCACACGACACTCGGTTTTACGAAACATTTTCGCAATCTCTTTTAAGCGGCTACATTGCTTGAAAGGATAAATCCACGGGTTTGGAAATCAGTGCCCACACGACACTTAGTTTGAAAATACTTTCGAAACCATTTTGATATTTGAAAACGAGCTGCATATATAAGTCACAGAAAGCACAGATACGAGATGGCATCCCTAAGCTAAGATCTCAACCCAGCATCCACATTATTCCACCAACAAGCAAACACAAGCTTACTAACCAAAAACAATAAGAGATAACCGCAAGTAAATAAGATGTTCATTTGCCTCAAACGGCTAAGGTCCTCTAAACGCTGCCTCACCGTCGTCCCGGTTCCCACCCCTGCTCAGACTTGTCACAGTGTGGGTAGTCAGTGACTAATAAAGTAGATGATAAACAAGGAAATGCTGTAAATACTGTACTGAACAAACCGATACACCAGAGCATTCCACATCCCCCTCATGAATCGCCATATCCCCTGTCAAAAATCATGCTGGGCACCTACCCTAGAGTTACTGCGCTCATTCCTTGGTGCTTCCAACCCCTCTACTGCCCAAGAAGCAGTCGCCTCACCGTGAGGGGTCCCCATCATCACTAGTTGTGGGGTACACGGGTCAACGTACCATCCTTTCGAAAAAATACACCCTGTGCGGTGGCCAGACCGCCGGTGTGCGTGTAAGCAATTACGAGCATGTATGCCGGAAACCGGCGTGCACTAGGGCTATAAAGAAGAACGATAAAAACCTAGCCTCTAGGGTTGCTCTCAAGTGTTTAATTAATTAATCGGTAGAGAACCCCCGTTCTTGAGAAACCCTAAGTGTCTATTTATAGTTTAGAAACCTTTGGAAAGAGATAAGAATCAAAAACTTACCTTATCTGGAAATTTTCAGGACGGCGATCCGGATCGGATTTACTGCGATCCGGATCGTCGTAGCGAGTCAGACAATTCCAGAAAAACAAGGGTTCGGGATCCGGATTGAAATGCCCGATCCGGATCGTTCATGTATTCCAGCAAAAACCCATGTTCGGGATCCGGATCGAAATGACCTTTGATCCGGATCGGATTTGCCAATGAACAAGCACCCTTCGGGATCCGGATTGGACTGTCTGATCCGGATCCTGAACATGTCCCATGTCCAGTTTTTGATTTTTATGCAATTAAAAATTCATCCAAGTGTTTCTACACTATAAGAAAGTATTCGGATCACCAAAATTATTTAGTTAACCATACCTGATCCTTTTGAATACTTTCTTCTTGAGATTGATGTAACTGATCCACAATTCTTCAACTTCAATCTTCAAGACTCAAGACACTGAGTGTCAACTTGAGCTCTTGTTGAATCTTCTCTAAGTCTTTGATTGCTGATTGACAATTTGATCCCTTTAAGACTCCGACTCAACTCACTGACTTGACTCACGAAATATGCCAACACCAAAATGCCGTAACAATCTCCCCCTTTGGCAATTTCGTGACAAAACCCAAAAATACATAAAAGCGCTCAAGTCACTCATCTTAAACCAAAAAGTCGAAATTCAATGTTATCACCAAAACATTGATTTTCTTTGCGTGAAAGATCCAATAAATACAAAATTACATTTGAACCAAACAGTCCTAGAACATACTCTATGACTTAGGACTTGGAGTCTTAAAGTGATGTAATTCCTGCAAAACAAAACTCCAAACAAAATCAAACGTTAGTCGTTAGAAATTAAAATCCTACATTTGATTCGTCCTTTTGGTTCTTTTATTTTTTTTTTTGGCTCTTTCAACCTTTTCTTTATCTCCCCCTATCAAGAGCATCTCTAACATGTTCTCCATGTTCTCCATGTTCTCCCCCTGTCTTGAGCATTTATGTTCTCCCCCTTTGTGATACGATTATTATTTTCTGTTCTCCCCCTTTTTATCACAAATTGTCAAACAGTGAGCATACTAGACAAAAGAAAATCACTAACAACATTAGTTCATAGAGAAAGAGAGATAAAAGCTCAGTTCTGGTATATAACAAAAAAATGCAGATTGCTACCGGTACCAGAAATCAAATAATTTCTTGAAACAAATCCAGATTTTGGAATCTTTTCAAATATCGATTTGTATTCCATCAAGAAATCAATTTAAGTGCTTTAAACAATGAATTCAATCCAATTAATTTCACGAAATTAAAAAGATTTACTCCTTACTCATGAAAAACAAAGGTAAAGCATTATAAACAGTTTTTCATGTTGTCCATAAGAACCAGAAAAAGTATGTAAGCATTTTAGCGCATCAACTTTAAACAAAAGTCATCGTTTCATGCAACAAGAAATAGATTATACCAAATCTATCAAAAATACTCAAAAATGAAACGAAAATTTATGGAAATTAAAACCCTTAAAGTTGATCAACTTCAATCACATCTAACATGATCTTATGCGTAATGCCTTTATCAAATCATCAATTTGGTAAAGAAAATGAAATACTAAGATCAATAGATGTCTAACATCCCAGATAAATTAGATAATGTATCTAGTCAATTTATTGAAGAGAGTGGCTCTTTGAGCATCTTTCATTAAAAATCCCACCTTATACCAACCTTGAAATTTTGACAGAGTCAAGTATTTCAACATACATTTTATTTAATCAAACTTGAAAAACCTTGCTTGGTATGCATGTGGTAGCTGCACACAGTACTCGGACGACCGAGGTGGTAGCTCTTTCCTCCATGTGGTGGTAGTTTTCACACTCCTCATTGGGATGTAACTCTTTCCACATCTTTTGAGCATAATACTTTTTCTTTGACTCCCCCTCAATTGGCTATTAATTATTTAAGATATAAAGTATTCAGCCAAATATTGATCTCGATTTCATACTCGACTAAACAGTCAAATAAGATAAAAACTATACCAAGAGATCATCGAGAGAGAAATTGACTTTGATCACTTAAAAGATGACTTAATTAACATAAATGATCATTGCAACATCGAAATATTATGATGTCAAAAGCATAATAGATTTCTAAATGCGTGAAAAGATGCAATTAAAGTCAATATGACCAACGCTCCAAGATTATGATTATGGAGTAAAGTTGATAATCCATATAAAATTAATTTGGAGTGAATAAACGTGAAGCCCTTTTTATTCAATGCACTTGTTCAGTAAAAACCCTTTTGTTCAAAAACAAAGTATAAAAACGAAGAGCATTGAAAAACATGTAATGCAAAGATTAAGAAAGATATGAAGGGAAAACCAATCAAAGCATTACATACAGTCATAAGCTATTTAGAACTTAAGACAAGGAAAGATATCACCTTTCCAAATCCAAAATCGCTGGATTTTGGGTTGTCTTGATTCGTTGTGGCCGGGGGTTGTCCGCTTTGACTGTTGGTCCACCTTAGGTCTTTGCCTCGTAGTGATCCACTTGTATGATTGATATTGTGGCTCGGACCTTTGGTGGGTTGAGTGAACTCCTTTGACTTGATGTGTCTTTTGATTCTGTTGAGTTCGCTCCGTAGATGAAGTTGCCGAATGACTCATCTTTCTCTTTTTCGGGCAATTCTTCACCAAATGTCCTTCAAGTCCACATAAGTGACACGTTCTTCCTTTCAATTTGAATGTGGAACTTGAAGCATGCACAGTTTGATCCTTTTTAAAACCCAAACCAACCTTGCTTGTTTGACCTAATCCGGACATACCGTCAAAGTTTTTGAAACCGGTTGAAAGCCTTTGTATGTCGGATTTGAGTTGATGAACTTGCTTGGTCAAAGCTTGGTTGGTGACATGAATTTCCTCAAACTGCTTTTCTAGAAAACCAATCTTGTCCATATATGATTTAGCGTTTGTCTCCGATTGGTTTAGCTTTTCTTGGAGGATTTTATTGTTATTCAATAAACGTCCTTGTTCCTCCTCGAGATGATGAAGTTTTATCTTTAAAGCATGATTCTCGTCTTGATTCTCAAGTCGTTGCTTCCTCAACTTCTTGATATGCTTGGCCACCTTCTTAGATTCCGCAAGAAGTTGTTGATATGCCTCAACGAGTTCTTCTTCGTCCGACTCCCCCTCACTTGATGACTCTCCGCCGGTTGTTGATGTTTCATACAAAATCAAAGGAGTAGAGTCAGTGACTAAAGATGATAAACACAAATTAGAAGAGGGAATTTGAGAGGCATGAAAAGCAACGGCATTTTCCTCTTTACTTGAGGTCGATTCATTAGAAGTAGAATGGTCCCAAGTTTTCGCTTGCAAAGCCTTCTTTTTGTATGATTTCTTAGAAGGACAATCCGTTGAAAAATGGTCGTAGCCTTTGCATCGATAGCATTGGATTTTCCCTTCGAAATCATCTTTTTCTTTTTCTTTAGAAGGTTTTGCAAAGCTTTTGAGTTTAGAGGATTTAGAACCCGATGATCCTTTAGATGGTTTCGTGGATGAAGATCCATCGGTTCGATTCTTCCAAAATTTCCGACGAAATTTCTTTGTGATCTGCGCCAATTGTTCTTCAAAATCGGCAAAAGAGATTTCATCGTCGGAACTTGATTCGCTATCTTCTTCCTTTGTTGATTTGAATGCAATACCTGTAAGCTTAGAAGAAGACTTGGAAGAAACTTGATTAGTAGGAAAAGTCATTTCATAAGTTTGCAAAGCACCTACTAATTCCTCTACACTCATCTCATCCGGATGACTAACGGTTTCAATGGCGGTAACCTTTGCCCTAAACCGTTCCGGAAGAGTCCGAAGTATCTTTCTTACAATTTTCGACTCCGGGATCTTTTCTCCTAAATTAGCACATGTATTTATTACATCTTGAAGTCTAGTGTAATAATCTGTAAACAATTCATGCTCTTCCATATGAATAGAGTCAAATTGACTTATAAGCATCTGGAGCTTTTGAATTTTTACAAGATTAGTACCCTCATGTGTAATTTTGAGAATATCCCAAATTTCCTTCGCGGATTCACACGCGGAAATTCTTGTGAACTCAGTCGAGGAAAGAGAGTTAAAAAGAGCGTTCATACCTTTCCCATTGTAAGAAGATCTTTCGAGTTCCTCTTTGGACCATCTAGAGCGAGGTTTTGGGGTAGTAGAATTTCCTACTTCCTCAACAGGATGCACCCAACCGTATTCCACGGATTGCCATACCCGCTCATCAATTGCGATGAGAAAAGCCCTCATCCGCACTTTCCAATAAGCATAATTAGTCCCATCAAAAAGAGGAGGTCTAAAAATATTACCACTTTCACCCGACATGATAGATAAACCTAAAACCCTCTCTAATACCAAATGTAGGTTTTTAAAGGATCCACAAGGATCTAAATAGGTACTATCAAATAACTAGAGGGGGGGTGAATAGGTGTAATACTTATAAAACCAAATCTCAGTGCAAAATAAAAACCAATGCGGAAAATAAAAACAGCACACCGAGATATACGTGGAACTCCAATCCAGGAGAAAAACCACGGGACCAACACGCAATAACAATCCACTAAGAATAGAAGAATAACAAGGTGATTACCGACTCCACGGACTCAACCCCTCCTTCAGCTTCTTCGGACCTTGCGCTGACCGGTTGGATGTCCACGCAATAACAATCCACTAAGAAAAGAAGAATAACAAGGTGATTACCGTCTCCACGGATTTAACCCCTCCTTCAATTTCTTCGGACCTCGCGCTCCACCGATTGCACGTCCACTGCACACGTTCGAATCCACGAACGCCACTCGAATCCACGAGCACACGTTTCGAATCCACGAAACGCCTTTAGCACACCGAATCCATGATGCCACGTCGAATCCACGACGCAAACTCAGTCGATAAGAATATTGACTTCGATGGTGATCCTTTGCTTAGATTCTCATTGAGGAACCGTAGAAGAAATCTCTAAGCAAAGATTAGATCAATTCGACAAAAGATATGTTCTTGAAAGAACCGTCGAATTGACCTAAAAGAGGCTATAAAGAAGAACGATAAAAACCTAGCCTCTAGGGTTGCTCTCAAGTGTTTAATTAATTAATCGGTAGAGAACCCCCGTTCTTGAGAAACCCTAAGTGTCTATTTATAGTTTAGAAACCTTTGGAAAGAGATAAGAATCAAAAACTTACCTTATCTGGAAATTTTCAGGACGGCGATCCAGATCGGATTTACTGCGATCCGGATCGTCGTAGCGAGTCAGACAATTCCAGAAAAACAAGGGTTCGGGATCCGGATTGAAATGCCCGATCCGGATCGTTCATGTATTCCAGCAAAAACCCATGTTCGGGATCCGGATCGAAATGACCTTTGATCCGGATCGGATTTGCCAATGAACAAGCACCCTTCGGGATCCGGATTGGACTGTCTGATCCGGATCCTGAACATGTCCCATGTCCAGTTTTTGATTTTTATGCAATTAAAAATTCATCCAAGTGTTTCTACACTATAAGAAAGTATTCGGATCACCAAAATTATTTAGTTAACCATACCTGATCCTTTTGAATACTTTCTTCTTGAGATTGATGTAACTGATCCACAATTCTTCAACTTCAATCTTCAAGACTCAAGACACTGAGTGTCAACTTGAGCTCTTGTTGAATCTTCTCTAAGTCTTTGATTGCTGATTGACAATTTGATCCCTTTAAGACTCCGACTCAACTCACTGACTTGACTCACGAAATATGCCAACACCAAAATGCCGTAACATAGGCCGCGCGGCGCGCGCCGCCTGCGGGCGGCGCCCCGCGCAGCACCTGCCTACGCGGGCGCCGCGGCCCGCGGGCGACGCCGCCCGTGGCACTAGGCCGCTCGACGCGCCCCGCCTGCTGGGTGTCGTCCCGCGCGGCTCCAGCCCGCGCGGGTGCCGCAGCCCACGGGCGGCGCCCCGGGCGGCACTAGGCCGCGCGGCGCGCGCCGCCTAAGGGTGGCGCCCCGCGCAGGTGCCGCGGCCCGTGGGCGGCGCCCCGCGCGGCACTAGGCCGCGCGGCGCACGCCGCCTGCGGGGTGTCGCCCCCCGCGGCTCCATCTCGCGCGGGTGCTGCAGCCCGCGGGCGGCGCTTCGCGCGGCCCTATGCCGCGCGGCGCGCGCCGCCTGCGGGTGGCGCCCCGCGTAGCACCTGCCTGCGCGGGTGCCGCGGATCGCGGGCGGCGCCCTGTGCGGCACTAGGCCGCGCGGCGCGCGCCGCCTACGGGGTGTCGCCCCGCGCGACTCCATCCCGCGCGGGTGCCGCAGCCCGCGGGTGGCGCCCCGCGCGGCACCTGCCTGGGCGGGTACCGCGGCCCGCGGCCGGCACTAGGCCGCGCGGCACTAGGCCGCGCGGCGCGGCGGTGGTGACAACAGCGGCGACGGCGGCTACACGACAAAAGATACGAAACCCTAACTAATACCGAAAAAGGAAACTTGCATACCACGATCTTGTCGAAGAAGATAATCCGTTCACACTTTCGGCTCCGGCACGTTGATCAGAAGTGATCGGACTCCTCCGCTTTCTTCTTCTTTCCTTCTTTTTCCTCCGATTAGGGTTTTCTCTCATCTTTTCTTTCTTTTCTCTCCGGTTAGGGTTTTCTCTTTTCTTTTCGGGAATCACTCATTTTTTTCTCTTGATGCGTACCGTAAAACCCACATCCGGGTATTTAATATTAAATAATAATTATTTAATCACAAGAGATAATTCCCTATCCCCTCGAAAAGCGTGCCAGATCTTTCGCCCGGATTCCGATGCACACTACGGTTACCGCGATCTTCAAAACCCTTTTTCGGAGAATCCGTAGGTCGAAAATCAGATCCGGTCGCACCGCCGTTCATCGTTTTCCGAGCTCTATCACAGAAAAATACCCGCATCGCATGATTATCAACTTAAGAAAACCCGTTAATTCGATTTTCTCTAACTTGTGCTTTATTAGCAAGAGGGTAAAACGTTGCACAAAAAATCGTGATATTACACCACACACCCCTTAATAGAAGTTTCGTCCTCGAAACTCATCCTCAACTCTCGCTAAACAAACCAGGGAAACACTCCCTCATCTTCGTCTCTAGTTCCCAGGTCACCTAACGCTCCTCATGGTTGCTCCATTGCACCTTCACGTAGGGGATCGTCCGGTTGCGCAGCTTCTTCTCTTCACGCACCAATATTCGTATCGGCGTTTCTTCGAAGCTCAAGTCCTCACGCAACTCGACGGCAGAGGCATCGAGGACGTGCGACGGATCGGAAAGGTATTTTCGGAGCATCGAGACGTGAAACACGTTGTGTACCTGTTCAAGGTTTGGCGGTAAGGCCAACCGGTATGCCACCGGGCGCCGCGCTCCAGTATCTCGAACGGTCCCACATACCGTGGGCTCAGTTTTCCTCTTAAGCCGAAGCGTCTGGTTCCCCTAGATGGTGATACACAAAGTAGCACGTGTTCCCCCACCATAAACTCCAACTCGCGTCGCCTCTGATCCGCATAGCTGTGACACCCTCGGAATTTGGATTAGTCCTATATATAAATGATATAATAGGACTAAATCTCTTAACCCGACTATAGCATTTTGGATGGTAGCAAGATCCAAGAGGTTATGAGAGTTAAGCGTGCTAGAGCTAGAGTAGTTCTAGGATGGGTGACCCACTGGGAAGTGGGGTGTCACAGTTGGTATCAGAGCCATTCACCAGCCGGAAATGTGAGATGAGTCTCGGCTGAGCCAGGGTTATATAGCGGGTAGAGCGAGGCTCCCCGGCTAATGACCGTTGTGGGTGGAGTGCAGCTCCCCACAAGGTTGGCTAAGGCTAGCGAGACGAGTCTCACATCGCCTGGTGCTTGTGAGTGTGCTTGAGCCTGACGTGGACGTCAGGGCTTAAAGGGGGGAAGAATGTGACACCCCCGGAATTTGGATTAGTCCTGTATATAAACGATATAATAGGACTAAATCTCTTAACCCGACTATAGCATTTTGGATGGTAGCAAGATCCAAGAGGTTATGAGAGTTAAGCGTGCTAGAGCTAGAGTAGTTCTAGGATGGGTGACCCCCTGGGAAGTGGGGCGTCACAATAGCTCTTCTGCCGGCTCTGGGCGGTCAACAGCCGCTGCCTGATAAGCCGCACCTTTGCCTCAGTTTCCTCCACTAGGTCTGGCCCCACACATTTTCGCTCCCCCAAGTCGTCCCAACATATAGGAGATCGACATCGGCGTCCGTACAGGGCTTCATACGGCGCCATTTGAATGCTTGCTTGGTAGCTGTTATTATAGGCGAATTCCACGAGGGGTAGGTAACGCGACCATCCCTCTCCCAAGTCAAGCACGCATGCTCAGAGCATATCTTCGAGGATCTGGATCACTCGTTCCGATTATCCGTCGGTCTGCGGGTGGAAAGCCGTGCTGAACTGCAGTTTGGTCCCCAATGCCCGCTGTAGGCTCCGCCAAAAGTTCGACACGAAACGTGTGTCTCTATCAGAAGTTATCGACGCTGGTACTCCGTGCAACCTTACCACCTCGTCGGTGTAGGTTTGCGCCAGCTGGTCTCGGGTCCACGTCGTGTGGATGGGCAAAAAATGGGCCGATTTCGTCAGACGGTCCACTATGACCCATATCGCGTCGTGCCCATGTTGCGATCGCGGGAAACCTGTTATGAAGTCCATGGTAATCCATTCCCATTTCCATTCCGGTATGGGCAATGGCTGTAGTTTCCCTGCCGGTCGCTGGTGTTCCGCTTTCACTTGTTGGCATACCAAACAATGCGGCATGAATTGCGTCACGTCCCCCTTCAATTTGGGGCACCAAAAGGTCTGCCTCAGATCTTTGTACATCTTCGTACCTTCGGGATGCGCAGTGTAGGGAGCACTATGCGCCTCCGTCAAGATTTCTTTCTTTATTTCCGGTACATCGGGCACACAAATTCGTCCCCGGAACCTTATTGCATTATCCGAGCCAATCATAAAATCGCCCCCCTATTCCGAAGATATTCTGTCCCGCACCAGTTGCAATTGCGTGTCCGTCGACTGGCCTTCCAAGATCCTCTCGATCAGGGTAGGCTTAACTACTAAGGACAGAGGCTGCGTAACCGTACCCGCCGGCACTACCTCCAGTCTCAATTGCGAGAACTCTGCGATTAGACGATCTTGTTGGGTAAGGGCGCTCAATGCCGTTTCTCCCGTCTGTCCCTTCCGGCTTAAGGCGTCGGCCACCACATTTGCCTTCCCGGGGTGGTAATGGATAGACAAATCGTAGTCTTTCAGTAGTTCCAGCCATCGCCTTTGCCACAAATTCAGCTCCTTTTGTGTGAACAAGTATTTAAGACTCTTGTGATCGGAAAATACATTGCAGTGCACTCCGTAAAGGTAGTGTCTCCAGAGCTTTAGAGCAAACACGACTGCCGCGAGCTCCAAGTCGTGTGTAGGGTAGTTCTGCTCGTATTCCTTGAGCTGTCTTGATGCGTAGGCTATGACCTTCCCTTGTTGCATTAGTACGCTTCCGAGACCGCTTCGTGATGCGTCGCAATAGATCTCATAGTCCTCTCCGGGCTTCGGTAGTGTGAGCACTGGCGCCCGTGTGAGTCTGTCTTTGAGTTCCTCGAAGCTCCTCTGGCATTGGACCGTCCAGATGAATTTCTCCCCTTTCCGGGTTAATCGATTAAGGGGAGTGGCTATCTTTGAGAAGCCTTCCACGAAGCGTCTATAGTACCCTGCCAGTCCCAGAAAACTTCAGATTTCTGTTACCGTTGTTGGCCGAGCCCAGTTAGTCACGGATTCTATCTTCCTCGGGTCCACCTCTATTCCTGACGCTGAGACTATGTGTCCCAAAAAGTCGACCTCGCGGAGCCAGAACTCACACTTTTTGAGTTTGGCGTACAATTTCTTGTCCCGGAGGGTCTGGAGGGTTACTCGCAAGTGTTCCTCATGTTCTTTATCTGTGCGAGAGTAGATGAGGATGTCGTCGATAAAGATCACTACGAATTGGTCCAGGAAGGGTTTAAAGATCCTATTCATCATGTCCATAAACACCGCTGGGGCGTTGGTAAGCCCAAACGGCATTACCGTAAACTCGTAGTGGCCGTAACGAGTCCGAAAGGCTATTTTCGGTATATCCTCACCTCTAATTCTAAGCTGGTGGTAGCCAGACTGGAGGTCGATCTTCGAGAACACCGTCACCCCTTGCAGTTGGTCGAACAGATCATTAATACGCGGCAAGGGATATTTGTTATTCACCATGACCTTGTTTATCTCACGATAATCTATGCACAGGCGTAAGCTCCTATCCTTCTTCCTTACAAACAGTACGGGCGCACCCCACTGCGACACACTCGGTCTGATAAAACCCTTGTCCAGGAGGTCTTCCAGTTGCACCTTAAGTTCCCTCAATTCGGCGAAGGCCATTCGGTATGGTGCCTTCGTGATGGGCTGCGTGCCCGGAATAAGTTCGATAGAGAAATCGACCTCACGTCCGGGCGGCATCCCCAGAAGTTCGGTCGGGAAAACATCCGGAAAATCCCTTACGACTACGATGTCAGAGAGCGAAGAGGTGGGTCGTGTCGACAAATCCACCGAGGCTAAGTAAGCCACGCACCCGCCTTCCATCATTCTCCTGGCCCGAGATGTGGAGATGACGGTCGAAAAGAAGGTGCTCTTACACGCCAAGTACACGTTCTCCGGAAGTCCCGGTTCTCGTAATCGCACCTGACGTTTCTCACAGTCAATTTTCGCCTGGTGTTTGGTGAGCCAGTCCATTCCTAGAACTATGTCGAACTCCTTCAACGGGATAACCACCAAGTCCCAAGGGCAATCTAGCCTTCCCAACCTTATTAGGCAGGAAGGCACGAAGCTGACCGCCTCAATAGGCCCCCTAGGGGTCCGGACGGTCATTAGATGGCATAGGGGTTTCGTTTCTAAATCGTGGGCATGGGCGAAAGTACGGGATATGAATGAGTGGGATGCTCCAGTGTCAAATAAAGTTCTAGCTCGAGAGTCGGATATCAGAGTAGCACCTGCCACTACATCCTCCGGTGGGTCCGCCCCTTGGTGATTCATAGAGTAGATCCTCCCTCCCGATTGCGGTCGCGACTCCCCCTCCTGCCGAGTAGGTGGAGGGCGTACGGTTGGTCCCGAGGGGGCTCTCCCCCGTCCCGGCTGTTGCGGCAATGGGGTGGAAGCTGTGGAAGATGCTGTACCTGCGTTCGAGGGGCAGTTGAAACGAAAGTGGCCCTGTTTGCCGCAACGGAAGCAGTAATTGTGCCTCTTAGCGCACTCAGTGACTCGGTGGGCTCCATTGCAGATAACACAGGGTCTGTCCCCTGGCCTTTGACTGCTTGTTGGCGCGCTTTTAGTCCCATGACGCGACTTCGGGTGTTTAGGGGGTCGGTTCCCACTGGAGAAACCCCCTCCGGAGAAGGGTTGGGGTCGTTTTCTATCCTTGTTGTACTCGGAGTCCTCCCGTCGGGCGCGCGTAACCGCAAATCCGCGCTCCACTATGGTGGCCCTGTCCACCACCTTCTGGAAGGTGTGAAGATCTGCTGCTTGTACAACTTCAAAAATATTACTCCGCAATCCGTCCACAAAGAGGCGGGGTTTGTGAGACTCGTCCCTTATGACAAAGGGGACACAGTTGGCCAGCCTTACGAATTCCCGTTGATACTCCATCACGGATCGGTTCCCTTGTTTGATGTGGTTCAGGTCGTCCTCCATTTGTTGCTTAACGCTATTGGAGAAGAACGCCCCGAACAACTCCTCTCTGAACGTAGTCCATGATGGTAGCGCGTTACCCTTCAAGGGATCCAGGCGCACCGTTTTCCACCACATCCGGGCGTTTCCCTCGAGAAAGTGAACAGCCAAGGGGACTCGTTCATGATCCTCCATCATCAAGTCCTCAAAAAGCTTCTTCATGGTGTCCACCCATTTCTCCACGACCCAGGGATTAGTCGTCTCTCCCTCAAATACAGGCGGGTCGTGCTTCTTGAATTCTGCCAAATTCGCTCTCACCCTGTCCCGTTCAATCCGCTGGGTAGAGGCCTCCCCCGTGGCGGGTGCCGAAGCCGTTGGGCTTGGCGCGACGGAAGGTGCCGTCGGTTGGTCCGTTGATACACCGGTAGTCGCGGCCTGGGGAGGGGCGGCCGGGGTCTCACTGTCCGTTCCCGATGGTCCCGCTATAGGTGCGGTTGATTCGGGCGGCGGAACTCGGGCGCCATCCACTGGCACGGCCTGCTGTTGTTGTGTCAATCGACGTACGTGCTCCGTGAGGGTCGATAACTGTCCGGCCATCTCTCGTAGCTGTTGGCGGAGCAGCTCACTCTCGCGGTCGCCGGGGCCGCGTTATTTGCTCCGGCAGTATCAGTCGACGATCTGGTAAGTGCCATTCTCCACTGTATGCAAAGAAAACACCGTTAATCCTAGTTTGATTGATCCTACACCTTGACCTACGAACACTGGGACTCTATCCCTTTTTCCCCGCACTCACGCTCGTACTTTACACACCTACACCTTGGTTATCAAATTGGTTAGTTACTTGTGGTATTGCACTCTGTGGATGTTGGTCACTGACCGCCATGGTTAAAGTCGTTTCTCTCTGATACCATATAATCTGTCACGCCCCGGAGGTTTTAAAAGAGCGGAAAAACGTGTATATATATATATATATATATATATATATATATATATATATATATATATATATATATATATATATATATATATATATATTTTATTAACCCCGCCTCAGGTGCGCGCCAGACCCGCCACATATACAAATTCACTCCCGGAACGGACGAAGTCTCCTTTGTATATGTACGGCGTTTCAAACACGACTTGTACTTTAACCATTCAATCACAGAGCAGTAAAAAGAGAGATCACACTTAACCATAACTATAATCACCACATCACGAAAGAAATGATAAATCTATAGGTTTGAAAGACAGTGTCCACATGACACCCGGTTTTACGAAACGTTTTCGCAATCTCTTTTAAGCGGCTACATTGCTTGAAAGGATAAATCCACGGGTTTGGAAATCAGTGCCCACACGACACTTAGTTTGAAAATACTTTTGAAACCATTTTGATATTTGAAAACGAGCCGCATATATAAGTCACAGAAAGCACAGATACGAGATGGCATCCCTAAGCTAAGATCTCAACCCAACATCCACATTATTCCACCAACAAGCAAACACAAGCTTACTAACCAAAAATAATAAGAGATAAGATGTTCATTTGCCTCAAACGGCTAAGGTCCTCTAAACGCTGCCTCACCGTCGTCCCGGTTCCCACCCCTGCTCGGACCTGTCATAGTGTGGGTAGTCAGTGACTAATAAAGTAGATGATAAACAAGGAAATGCTGTAAATACTGTACTGAACAAACCGATACACCAGAGCATTCGACATCCCCCTCATGAATCGCCATATCCGATGTCAAAAATCATGCTGGGCACCTACCCCAGAGTTACTGCGCTCATTCCTTGGTGCTTCCAACCCCTCTACTGCCCAAGAAGCAGTCGCCTCACCGTGAGGGGTCCCCATCATCACTAGTTGTGGGGTACACGGGTCAACGTACCATCTTTTCGGAAAAATACACCCTGTGCGGTGGCCAGACCGCCGGTGTGCGTGTAAGCAATTACGAGCATGTATGGCGGAAACCGGCGTGCACTAGGGCACTGCGACCTCTGTGGCCTCAGTTAGAAATAAAATGGGATTATCATGCAATGGGGTTAGACAGTTTACCAACGAAACATCTACTTTAATTTCACGACATACACGGGAACGACTAAACACCAAAAATGCCAAAAGGTACCCACCTCGAAAAGTGCTGACCGGAACACCTGGAGCCGCGACACGCTCACAATCGGCACCTGGTGTTGGGTTATGATAATATGGATCTAAATAGGGGAAAAAAACACCTAGAGGGGGGTAAATAGGTGTAAACAATAAACACTCAAAAATCTTTGCGTAATAAAACCCAATGTGGAAATGAAAAATAACACGCAGAAATTTTACGTGGAAAACTCCATCACAGGAGTAAAAAACCACGGGACCGATAACACGGTGAAATCAACTAAGATTAAACACGTACAAAGGTGATATACCGTACTCACACACGACTCATCCTTTTTCCATACGCTCTGAGTTGATCTTCTCCGCTCGCTCCGCAACGCGCCTCGAATCCACGATTTGCGTCCAACGCCGAATCCACGGCGTCCAACATCGAATCCACGACGTCTGACCGAATCCACGGTCTCCACCAAGTAGTACGTCTCGATCACACGAACGTACCTCGCTCCGAATCCACGAGAGCGGTAGCACCTTGAATCCACAAGGCCACGCGAATCTACGCGCCGATTTTGGAAAAAATCGTTGTTTTGTTTGGTGGTGATAATCCGCCGAATACTTAGATCAAAGATAGATCGGAAATACCATCTAAGTATTCATTAATTTGATTCTACTCAAAATCTGAGTAAGAAAACCTAGAATCAAATTAATTAATATAGATGAAGAAACATAGAATTAAATCTAGTTATTTCCTTTCTTCTCTATATGTGGATTTATAAGTGTTTCTCCGTTAATATTTTTCCGTCATTTCCCGGAGTATAAAACTTATCGTGGATTACCCTAAAAGATAGAATTAGGGTTTACTTATAGGTTAGAAACCATTGGAAGAGGATAAGAATCAAAAACTGACTGTAACAGAATTTTTCCCGCACGACGGTCCGGACTGGATTTGGCTTGATCCGGACTGTCGTTGTTTTTCAGAGAATTGCTAAAAAAATAGTGTTCGGGGTCCGTACTGAAATACCCACGGTTCGGACTGTTCATGTGATTTCTGCAAAATCCACGTTCGGGGTCCGAACTGAACCAGGGGTGTTCCGGACTGGATTTGCGCATGAACCAACCTACGTTCGGGGTCGGACTGGATTACTCTGATCCGGATTCTGAACATGAAACAGTCCAGTTTCTTGATTTTTATGCGATTAAAAACCCATCCAAGTGTTTCTACACTACAAGAAGTATTCAGATCACCAAAGTTATTTAGTTAAATGTACCTGATCCTTTTGAATTCTTCTTTCTTGAGATTGAGATATATGATCCAAATATCTTCATCTTCAATCATCAAGACTTAACCACTTTCACGAAATACGCCAAAACAAAATCCTTAACAATCTCCCCCTTTGGCGGTTTCGTGACAAAACATAAATCCACTTAAGAAAATTCAAAAAGATATTTTTGTTGCTATCACCATACAACAAAAATTTACACTTGAGATCCAAATAAAATGAATACATGAGATAAACTCCTAAAACAAACTCTAGACTTAGACGTTTGTACTCTCTGCAAAAGAAGTAATTCTTGACAAAAGAAATCGTTAGATACCTCAAGAATTTAACATTCAAAAACCAACCAGAGAGATGAAGTTTATACTCACCACGACATTTATAAAATCAGATATGTATTAAAATAGCAATAAGAGATAAACATATCTTCTAAGCAATAAATTCCTAATGTCATAAGTATGTTAGTCAACAAACAACTTGTTAGTAATAATACATGCCCAAATAGTTAGTCAAATAGTTAGTCGAGACATGCAATTATTCACAATACAAAACCAAAGTTGTTGTTACTTACCTTTCAAGTTTTAATCGTTCCAAAATTCTCACAACCACTTGTTAAAAACCACTTACCACACTTACCATTGTTCATATCTCTTTTCTCCCCCTTTTTGTCACTAAAAGTTAGCCAAAGATTATACAAAATTAATAGGGAGGCATAAAGTTCAAAAAGTGCAAGAACTAGAACTAAAACCTGCAAAACAAAAAGTGATTAGAACAACAAAAGAAAAATCATTCTGAATCCTCAGAACTGTTGCAGCCAAGTTTGTGGAAGATCTTTTTAACTAACTTGGCCATAGATAGCTGCTTCTTCTTTAAATCCCCTATGTCGGCCTTCATTTCAACGAATTCGTTAGACATTCGTTCTTGTTCTGAAGAAAGCCGTTGTTGTTCTCAGTAAATAGATGTAACAGAGGCATCATCCCCTGAAGTCGAAGCTGCTGCTGGTGGTGCTGAAGCTGTTGCTGCTGTTGTTGCTGGTGTTGGTCTTTTTCTGCGAGGAGGTGTTGGAGGCTCATCCTGTCGTGTGGAGAGGGACTTCACAATAGTTGTATCATTAATGGTTCCCAAACTGTGCATGTATGCGCTCGCACTGGTGTCGATCTTGAACTTGCGAAGAATGCGCATTATGATCATTGGGAATGGAAGTCGTTCAGTAGGATGGGCATTCTCCACATACCGCGCCATCCTCGACCAAATGAGATATGGAATGTTGAAGTTGGATCCCAACGCCGCTGTGGGATTTCCAAGAAGATAAAGAAACAACATTCTATCCCATCTGAGAACTTTTGTTTGCATGTTGGGTAGGATGTTATAGCAAACAATAAAGTTCAAGTAGCGATACTCAGGTCGAAGTTCTTTTGAAAAGATTGAATTCCCGGTCGACTGAGTATGAGGAAAACAAATTCCATCCACGACCACTCTCCAGGTTGTGTTGGTGAAAGTATGACCCTTGAGGTAGTGAGCGCCATCAACTTTAGCTTTCATTCCCAGCACCTCATCAATCAACTGAGGTGTAATCCTCAGCTTGACATTCCTGACGGTAGTTTGAAACTCTCTTGGTCTGTCGTCAAGATCAACTAGTCACTACAAGGGAAAGGACTTTTGGTGGTGACTTTTTTGTGGCGACAATTATTGTCGCCACTAATTGTAAAGCTATAGTGGCGACATTTAATTGTCGCCACCAATAAACAAGATACAGTGGCGACATATATTTGTCGCCACCAATAAATAAGCAATAGCGGCGACTTTCAAATTTTGCCACTAATAATTAGTAATTAGCAGCGACTTCTGTCGCCGGGAAAAGTTAGAGATATAGTGGCGACTTTTGTCGCCACCAATAAACAAGATACAGTGGCGACATATATTTGTCGCCACCAATAAATTAGCAATGGCGACATTAAAATGTCGCCACTAATACTTATTAACTATTTTGTAAAAAAATATAATTAGAGATATAGTGGCAACTTTTGTCGCCACCAATAAACAAGATACAGTGGTCCAATAAATTAGCAATAGCGGCGACATTAAAATGTCGCCACTAATACTTATTAACTATTTTGTAAAAAAATATAATTAGAGATATAGTGGCGACTTTAGTCGCCACTATATTTTTTATTTCCCACCATATTTTACCTTTTTTTTTTTTCCGAAAACCAAAACCCTTTTTCTTTTTTTTTTTTTTTTTTTTTTTTTTTTTTTTTTTTTGAGATGCGAACACCCTTAATTCATCACCCTCTCCCCCTTCCCCATTAACAGAGGCTCTCTCTCTCACTCACTCTCTCTCTCTCTCTCTCTCCTTCCCCAAGCCCGTCGCCCATCGCCCCGCCGTCGACCCTCGCCCGTCGCCCGTCGCCTATCGCCCCGCCGTCGACCCTCCGTCGACCCTCGCCCGTCGCCCGTCGCCCCTCGCCACTCGCCCGTCGCCCGTCGCCCCTCGCCACTCGCCCCTCCGTCGCCCGTCACCCGTCGCCCCTCGCCCCTCCGTCGCCCCTCGCCCCTCGCCCCGCCGTCGACCTGCCGTCGCTCCTCGCCCGTTGACCCGCCGTCGCTCCTCGCCCGTTGACCCGCCGTCGCTCCTCGCCCGTCGACCCTCCGCCGCTTCTCTGTCGCCCGTCGCCCGTCTCGTAGTCATGCGTGGGTATTGTTCGCCGGTGATCAGGTTATCTCTATCTCTAAACCTTTACATACTTACTAAAAATAAGAGGGGAATTAAAGTGATTTGGCTTTGAATATTATTAAGAAAATTTGTAAGAGTTAGGTGGTCAGTTGAAATAATTACATATTAACATTTCAAAGTTTATTTGTATAATAATATGCAACTAAGCGAATGCCCAAGAAGAGCTCGACACCAGGGAAGTTAATACTCGCATGCGTTTAGTCTTAAATAATAGTGAAGAATAGAGATTTTCAGAGTATTTTGGCTTCAAATTAAGAGATAATCTTGTTCTCTTTGGAGTATTAGCTCGTTAGGGGTGATTCACAAGTCTTTAATATTCTTGTATTTTGTTCTTGCAATTCGGCTTCTGGTGTTGACCATTCAATATTTTACTTGTGGGTTGCTACTTTTGTTTGATCATTGATTAATTTAATATGTTGGCTCAGCCTAATTATTTTACTTGCCAAAGGCTTCAAAGCTGTATTAATCTAGATAATTTTCTAAGTGTAAAATTACCTCTTTATTGGCTAGTTAAATGATTAGACGAAGAGAGATTCTTTGTACGCAAATAAACTGATGTTTGGCATTAGTTGGTTGCAATTTGTTACAACGCAAAAGACAAAAAATCACAGTTTATTATTGACTGATTTGAACTTTTAAAGAAGTCTGATCTCTATTCATAGTATGAAAGCGGGAGTTTCTAGCTACGAATTCATGCTGATGAATATGAATCCCCTCGATTGTATCTGTTTACTCTTAACTTAAAGAGTGTTGATCTCTTAGTTATGTGAAAAAATTGCGACATTTTCGGTGTCTCTGTTAGCAACTAAACTGTTCCTGTTGTCTTCTTTTTTAGTGCATTTTCTTAATGTGAAGTTCCTCGTATTGCATTTGACACTCTTTCTGGCATTGCACCTTTTGTAGTAGTGTAATTATAAATCGCTGCTAATCCTAGAAAAAAAGAAAGAAAGAAAATAACTTAGTTTGCATGAAAATAATCAAATTCTGAGCATGTTAAGAAAGGTGCAGTACTTAACATGGATATTCGAGTTGCAAACTCCTCAATTATTAATGCTATAAGCTGTAATGATAATCGCTTGAAGTTGGCTATAGTTGATGAACCAGCTTTCGTTTTCTATGGTCAACAAAAGGAGCTTAATATTTATATTCAACACTTTGTATTGTTGAATATATCTAGTGGAAGAATACAGCATAATCAAAATTAATTAAGTTATTATAAATAAAAACAAGCCAGTATAACAAAAGCTTATTACCAAATTAATCCACACAAGGATTGCTCGAAGCTAACTTTCAATGAGGAACATTATTTTGTAGAATATTTCTGCCGACTTTTTAAGTGTTTACTGTTATTGGCTCTGGCCTCTTCTGATGTAAGCCATGCAATTTTTTGTTGGAAACTAGAGATCGTAGTAGGTACTTTTCTTAACTTTGTTTTAGATTTCGGTGGATACATTATCTTATGTAAACTGTATTATTTTGTTGCCTAATGTTTATTTTTTGGTTGGTTTTCTTGACACAATCTTTTTTGATTGTAGAACTGCACAGAAGGATTGGTCCGTATATTGAAATGCACCTGACCTTCAAGGTTACTCTGTTAGGTCCTTGTATAGGGCATTGCAAACATCATACGAGCAGGTATCTTGAATTATGCATTGCTATTCTTGAAGGTGCGCATTCTTGGTATTCACCTTGCTTCATGCCTTCCCAATTTTTGTTGCTTAGGAAAGTTTAGTACGAGTTGCTGTGTGGTGCATCGGTGAGTATGGCGAGATGCTGGTCAATAATGTTGGAGTTCTTGAAGTGGAGGAACCTATGACAGTTAGTCGATTGTTATTCTACTCCTAACAATTCTTGCATTATCTAGCATACTCTAAATGAATGAACTTATTCGGATGGTACAGGATTACAGCCATCTACCCTCGTTGCAATTTAACCTCAACATGAAGCAGCTTCATCTTCCTTCATTTGGTCTACTTGCTTGTCAATTTCATTTTTCTATCTTTTGAAACTCAAAACCAAAAGTCCTCGTTGGACAAAGAGCACAACTGTTCTCTAAGACAGAGTAACATTAACCATGAGTTGTTTTTTTGCAACTACTCTTTTCCATTTCTACTTAACACTCATATTTCATAGTATCTACCTTTCAGTTTCAGCGACCGATTCTTTGTCTCACCGATTCTAACCGATTCTTTGTCTCAATTTTTTGCGGTTTCACAGTTGAAAGACATTCCTTTCATCGACCTGAACCAAACAGCTTCATTTATTTCTTCAGCAAATGATCCCAGAGCTGTTTCACCTTTTTCAAGAAAATTGAGTCCATGGTCCATTTCACCTAATTTGGAAAGCATTGACAGCCTGAAGGAAACAAACGACCTATTGAACCAAGAAGTGCAGAGGTTGCGTGCTGAGGTACGTTAGCAAGGGTGTTTTAAGCCACTATAATAATATTAAGGGTTGATTAGTACTTTAGTCATTGAGTGTTGACCCTAAATTTAATTACATCCTCAGATTTCCAATTTTAACAATTGAATCGCTGAAGTTTGTCCTATGTAACAGTTAAGCCCATTCCACTACCTAGAAAAGAAAAAAGAAATAAAAAACTGCCATATTGCCTTAGCAGTGAATGATGCTTCCGTGGCATTCTTCTAGATGCTATACTAACAGAAGGTTTTAATTGTTATACAAACTAACTTCATGGAATACTGAGGTCTTGATTGATATCACTATCAAACTTTACAGACTAATTTGTTTTTACTCCTAATTATAATTTATAACAGTTTGCTTGCTGAATGCTTATATTTGTTAATGCAAATGAATCAGATTGATAGCCTACGGCAGCAATTTGAACAGCAAGAAATTGAGCTGCAGAACTCAGAAAGGAAAGCTCAAGAGGCTGCGACACTTGCTGCTGAGGAATCTACCAAGTCAAAAGCTGCGAAGGAAGTAATCAAATCTCTAACTGCTCAGGTATTGTTCTTCGAAAATCTTTGTTTTGCTATTCTTGAAATCTACACTGGCAAACTTATATAATCTGTGTTGATTTAAAATTACAAATCCCATTATTAGTTAAATTTTGTGTGCTTGTTACCATGCCTCCTATGATATTCTCTATATAAAATCGCAATGTTCTTTATCCTTCATCTGGTTAAGTCCTCCTTCCTCATGATATAACTGTGTATTTAATTGTTTGATTCGTTTTTTATTTTGTTATGCAGGTTTGCAATTGTTGGGTTATATGTAATAATGGATCTAAATAGGGGAAAAAACACCTAGAGGTGGGTGAATAGGTGTAAACAATAAACACTCAAAAAATCATTGCGCAATTAAAAACCCAATGCGGAAATATAAATGAACACGCAAGATTTTTACGTGGAAAACTCCAAACCGGAGTAAAAAACCACGGGACCGATAATACGGTGAAATCCACTAGAATTAAACACGTACAAGGTGATATACCGTACTCACAGACGACTCAACCTTTTCCATACGCTCCTAGTTGATCTTCTCCGCTCGCTCCACAACGCTTCACGAATCCACGATCTGCGTCCAACGCAGAATCCACGGCGTCCAACGTCGAGTCCACGACGTCTGACTGAATCCACGGTCTTCACCCAGTAGCACGTTTCGAATCCACGAACGTACCTCGCTCCGAATCCACGAGAGCGGTTGCACCTTGAATCCACAAGGCCACGCGAGTCCACGCGCCGATTTTGGGGTAAATCGTTATTTTTGGGTGGTGATGATCCGCCGAATACTTAGATCAAGGATAGATAGGAAATACCATCTAAGTATTCATTAGTTTGATTCAACTCAAGATGTGAGTATGAAAACCTAGAATCAAACTAATCAATATAGATGAAGAAACATAGGGTAATATCTAATGATTTCCTTTCTTCTCTATATGTGGATCTTAGGCCGTATATAAGATTATATTTTATTATGACGGCTATTTTCCTTAACCCTAGAAAAAGAAACATAGGGTCTATTTATAGGTTAGAAACCCTTGGAAGAAGATAAGGATCAAAAACTGTCCGTTTCTGGAAATTTTCACGACGGCGATCCGGATCGGATTTACTGTGATCCGGATCGTCGTAACGAGTCAGCCAATTCCAGAAAACAGGGTTCGGGATCCGGATTGAATTGCCCGATCCGGATCGTTCATGTATTCCAGCAAATTCCCATGTTCGGGATCCGGATCGAAATGGCCTATGATCCGGATCGTATTTGCCAATGTACAAGCACCCTTCGGGATCCGGATTGGACTCTCTGATCCGGATCCTGAACATGTCCCATGTTCAGTTCTTGATTTTTATGCAATAAAAAATTCTTCCAAGTGTTTCTACACTACAAGAAGTATTCGGATCACCATTAATCTTTAGTTAAACTTACCTGATCCTTTTGAATTCTTCTTTCTTGAGATTGAGGTATATGATCCAAACTTCATTCATCTTCAATCTTCAAGACTTAACACTTTCACGAAATGCGCCAAAACAAAATCCGTAACAATCTCCCCCTTTGGCGGTTTCGTGACAAAACACAGATCCACTAAAGAAAATTCAAAAAGATATTTTTGTTGCTATCACCATACAACAAAAATTTACAATGGAGATCCAATACATGAGATAAACTCCTAAAACAGACTCTAGACTTAGACATCTGTACTCTCTGCAAAAAGAAATCATTCTTGACAAAACGAAATCGTTAGATACCTCAAGAATATTTAGCATTCAAAACCTAACAGAGATAGAGTTTAAGCTCACCATGACATTGAGTAATTCAGATATGTAATAAGATCACAATCAAACATTGACATATCTTCTAAGCAATAAGATTCCAAATGTCATAACTTTGCTTTGTTAGTAATCAAACAACTTGTTAGTAATAATACATGTCCAAATAGTTAGTCGAATAGTTAGTAGGGACATGCAAAAAATCACAAGATAAAAACCAGAAGTTGTGATACTTACCTTTCACCAAAGTCAAAGTTTGTAATAAGTTCTCACAAAAAGTTCAAAGTTCTCACAGAGTTCACAGAGTTCACTCTAAACTCTCTCCCCCTTTTTGTCACAAACTAAGCCAAAAATTCAAAATTTAAGGAGAGATAAAAAGTTCAAAATCAAGAAAAACCTGAGAACTAAAACTAAAACAAAGTAAAAGCAGAACATTAAAACCTAAAAACTGAAATCCTGCACAAAAAAAAATTAAAATCAAGTCAGTCTGAATCAGAACTAGTGGGATTGGTACAATCCAACTTCTTCAAAATTGCCTGAAGCATTTTTGACATTGTGGAGCACTTTCTTTTCATCTTATGTTGCTCAGAGATAATCTGTTGGAGATTTGTAGACACACTGTCTTGTTCAGCAGACAATCTCCGCTGTTCTTGTCGAATTGAGGACCATACATTCGCTTTTGCCGTGTGTCTCCAGGACGTTGAAGGATGTAGTATAGATCCAGACGGTGCATCTTGACCTTCAGTCCATGGAGATTCTCTAGGGAGAGAGCGAGCTCTGGCGAGGGGTCTATCAATCTGAATTCCAGTTCCCCTCGAATTCTTTCGCCTAGTGTACTGCTTGGTTGTTGAGGAAGATTTCATCAGCTTCTTGTTCTTCAAATACAACCTATCTTCTTTGTCAACAGCTTGTTGTGCTTGTTTACAAATCTCTTCCCAGTCTTCTTCATCTGATTCTGAATCATTTTGACAAACTTTCCTTGTCTCTCCTTGATTTGAGTCATCTTGTTCTCTTTTTATAGAAGACGCACTAGGTCCTACCATTGCTACCAAAGGGAAGATTATCCAGGCGAACGCCATTGGTGCAAGTGCTTAATAGATTTAAAGTCCTGTGAACAATAACTCAAGAACACATGAAAACTTGTTAATTTTGAAAAATTTGAAAAATTGTACCCAAACAATCATAATCATGTAGAGAGACTCAGAATCAAATTAGTTTTGCAAAAAGAATTTTAAAAATAGATCAATTGCATGATTTTCAAAAATTCCCATTATATGCCCTAAAACTGAATTTTCAGAAATCGAAGCCCAAAAATTCGTTAATCAAGAGAATACCTAGCATATAATCAAAACTAATCTACCCAGAGTTCTTATTTCAAAAGAGATTTGATCAAAAACCATCCACATGAAAAAGTTTCATGATTTCTACTCACGTTTTGAGCAAACAAGGAAAAACAGTGAAAAACCGAGATTTTGATCAATAAAACTTACTTGGAATTGAAGAACTCGAGTTTGAAAGGCTCCAAGAAGGATGAATTTTAGAGAGAGAAACTCTGGAGTCTTAAGAACAAAAGATTGGAATAAAAGAAATCAAAATCTCTCTTGTTCTAATAAAGCCCTAGCTGCGATCCGGATCGGTTCGTGTTTATGATCCGGATCGGCTACTCGCAGGAAACACCTGCGTTCGGGATCCGGATCATTCATGTCCGATCCGGATCGGCTCCAACTTTTTCTTCAGAATAATTTCGAAAAATTTAATAAAATCCAGAAAAAGTATGTAAGCATTTTAGCACATCAACTTTAAACAAAAATCATCGTTTCATGTCAAGAGAAATAAATTATGTTAAATCTATCAATAACATTCAAATAATGACATGAAAATTTACAGAAATTAAAACCTTTAAAGTTGATCAAGTTCAAACACATCCATCATGATCTTATGAGTACGGCGTTTATCAAATCATTAAAATGGTAAAGAAAATGAATTACCAAGATCAATAGATGATTGAAATCCCAAATAAATTATATAATGTATCTAGTCAATCTGTTGAAGAGAGTGGCTCTTTGAGCATCTTTCATTAAAAATCCCACCTTATACCAACCTTGAAATTTGACGGAGTCAAGTATTTCAATCATGCATTTTACTTAATCAAAAATTACAAACCCATGCTTGGTATACATGTGGTAGCTGCACACAGTACTCGGAGGACCGAGGTGGTAGCTCTTTCCTCCATGTGGTGGTAGTTTTCACACTCCTCATTGGGATGTAACTCTTTCCACATCTTTTGAGCATTTTACTTTTCTTTGACTCCCCCTCAATTGGCTATCAATTAATTTAAGATATAAAGTATTCAACCAAGGATTGATCTCGAATTCATACTCAACCAAATAGTCAAATAAGATAAAAACAATACCAAGAGATCATTGAGGGAGAAATTGACTTTGACCAATTAAAAAATGATTTAATTTAAATAAATGATCAATGCATCAACTGAATTATTATGATATCCAAAGCATAATAAATTTCTAATTATATGAAAGGATGCAAGTAAAGTCAATAATACACATGCTCAATTAATGTACTATGTATAAACATAGATAAAGAACAAAAACACAAAAACAAAACCTGACCTAAGCAAAAGTTTAAAAAAGAAGTTTATTTCAAGGAAAGCATTCCAATTGCTTTACGCAAATGAATAAAACGTTTTTGATCCAGAGGTTTTGTTAAAATGTCAGCTAATTGATCTTCTGTCGAAATATATGAAAGTTGAAGAGTATTTGATTCAACTAGCTCTCTAAGAAAATGATATCTAAGTTCAATGTGTTTTGTTCTAGAGTGCAACACAGGGTTTTTGGAAATGTTTATAGCAATAGTGTTGTCACAAAGAATTGTTACCGAAGTTGCTGAAATCCGGAAGTCGCTCAACACACTTTTCATCCAAATGAGTTGGGTTGAACAACTACCCGCTGAGATATATTCCGCTTCGGCAGTCGAGAGTGCAATGCAGTTTTGCTTTTTACTGTGCCATGCAACAAGGCAGTGGCCTAAATAAAAACATGCACCACTCGTACTTTTCCGATCATCCACAGATCCTGCCCAATCGGCATCTGAGTATCCAATAATATCTAAACTTGTTCCCATAGGATACCAAATTCCGAAATTTATGGTTCCTTTAATGTACCGGATGATCCGTTTCACCGCTTTCAGGTGAACCTCCTTTGGTGCAGATTGATATCTCGCGCAGATCCCAACACCAAAAGATATATCCGGGCGACTAGCCGTGAGGTAAAGTAGACTGCCAATCATACTTCGATAAAGTTTCTCGTCTACATTCTCATTAAAAGATTCACTTCCTAATCCTTTATTGCTAGTTCCCATTGGAGTCGGAAAATCTTTACAATTTTCTAGATCAAACTTTTTGACCAAATCCAAAGCATACTTGGATTGACACAAATGGATGCCTTCGTCACTCTGTTTCACTTGCAATCCAAGGAAATAAGTCAATTCGCCCATCATTGACATATCAAATTCGCTTTCCATGGTTTCAGCGAATTTAGAAGCATCATTATCTCTTGTCGCACCAAATACAATGTCATCGACATAGATTTGTGCTACAATGAAGTTATTCTGATAATGCTTCACAAAGAGAGTCCTGTCAGCTCCCCCTCGAGTATAGCCCTTATCCAATAGGTGCTTTGTTAGCCTTTCGTACCATGCTCGCGGTGCTTGTTTTAAACCGTAAAGAGCCTTTTTCAAACGAAAAACATGGTTAGGTTGTTTACAGTCTACAAAACCTTTCGGTTGAGCCACATAAACTTCCTCGTTTAAAGACCCATTTAAAAACGCGCTCTTAACGTCCATTTGAAATAATTTTATTTTAAAATGACAAGCTATCGCGAATAAGATACGAATGGACTCGAGTCTAGCTACAGGGGCGAAAGTTTCATCAAAGTCTATACCTTCTATTTGAGAGTAGCCTTGAGCAACTAAACGTGCTTTGTTCCTGATGATGGTACCATCCTCATTTTTCTTATTCTTGAAAAACCATTTGGTACCTATCACATTGTGTTGCTTTGGAGGCTTTGTTAATTCCCAGACTTTGTTTCGCTCAAACTGATGGAGCTCTTCCTGCATTGCTTTAATCCAGTAGTCATCCTGAAGAGCTTCATCGATGTTCTTTGGTTCTAACATGGAAACGTAGCAAGCGAATCCACAAACCAACTGTCTCCGAGTTTTGACTCCTTCTTGTGGGTCTCCAATGATGTTTGATTCAGGATGATCCTTGGAGATGCGTAACGTTTGTTGTAACGGAGTACTCGGAGGTACATGAGATGATTCCTGCACATCAGATAGACTTGAAGAACCATTAGATGCATCATTAATATTGGAAGTATTATCATGAGAAGATGCACTTACAGGAGTATCATCAAGAGAGATATCGAGGGTAGATTTTTCAGATGCAAAGTGAAAAGCTTCATCTACTTTAACATTTATAGATTCTACAATCGTTTTAGATTCCATGTTAAATACCCGATATGCTCTGCTATTTGTAGAATAACCCAAAAAGATCCCTTCGTCACTTCGAGAATCGAACTTACCAAGATTTTCGCGATCACGCAAAATAAAACATCGACTCCCAAAGATACGAAAGTATTTGATATCCGGTTTTCTACTAAACCACAGCTCATATGGTGTATTTAAAGTTCCTGGGCGCAAATACACTCGATTAATGACATAGACAGCGGTGTTCACAGCCTCAGCCCAAAAATATAGCGGTAAATTCCGGCTATGAAGCATCACACGCGCCATCTCTTGAACAACCCTGTTTTTGCGCTCAACAACACCATTCTGCTGAGGTGTATAGGGTGCTGAGAATTCATGCTTAATGCCGTTGGAAGTGCAAAAGTCAATGAACTTAGAATTAATGAATTCTTCACCTCTATCACTTCTAACACGAATGATCTTTTCATTCTTTTCAATCATAATACGATGGCAAATCTCATGAAAAGAATCAAACGTATCAGCTTTCTCTTTTAAAAATGCTACCCATGAAAACCTAGAGAAATCATCAACCAATAAAAAAATATACCATTTACCTCCCAAGGATGGTTGACGTGTCGGCCCCATTAAATCCATATGCAATAATTCCAAGGGACGTTTGGTACCAACGTGGTTCAGGTTCTTGTGTGCAGCCCTTGATTGTTTTCCCTTAAGACAACCTCCGCACACAATGTTGTTTTTAAATAAAAGTTTAGGAACCCCCTTTACCACGTCTTTATTTGAAATCTTTGCTAGTTCTTTAAAATTTATGTGACCTAGTCTTTCATGCCAAAGTGTTTCATTATCCAAAGAAACTAGGTTATATTTTTCAGAAATTTTATTAGGAACAACATAACAATTGTTTTCAGATCTAACCCCTTTTAAAAAGAAGACATGGTCCTTATCAGTTACAACACATTCAACAGATGAAAAGTTAACTGAAAAACCATTGTCGCAAAGTTGACTTATGCTAATGAGGTTAGTCTTAAGGCCATCAATAAATAACACGTTTTTCAAAATCGGGCCATCTGGAATAGCTACTGTTCCTTTTCCAACAATTTTGGAAGATCGACTGTCTCCGAAAACAACGAGTCCTCCGGAGATTTTTTCAAAGTTTTGAAAACTATTTTTGTCACCGGTCATGTGACGGGAACAACCGCTATCCAGATACCAAGACGAATTATCATATGCATGCAAGGAAACATTAGTAACAAGACAAGGGAAGATTTCACCTTTGCGCACCCAAAACCTTTTGGAATGCGTCGGTAATGGTCGTGAGGTTATTCTCCTAGGTGAAGGCGTCTTGTTAGATCGATTGCTGCTCCTTGATGATGTCGTCTTGCGCGGTGAACTACCAAGTCTCTTTTCCTTTGAATGATTTGCATTTGATTTCTGAGGAATCACCCTTTTGGTAGTCGTTGCAAGAAATGTCTGAGTTGAGCGTTTGGCTCCTGTCTTGCAATATCTCCTTATGTGCCCTGAAATACCACAACGAAAACATACCTTTGAGCTTGACGATCCCGAAGAGAAAGGAGTAGGCTTGTTGTCGTTGTTTGTCGTGAATTCCGGTGTCGGAGGAGGAGATACCGACTGAGGCACAAAAACAGTCCCAACCGAACCAAAATTGTCTTCAGTTCGATTGTATCCGAGGCCGAACTTGTTTGTTTGACCAAGACCAAGAAGCTTATCCAACTTACTCCTTCCAGAAGTAAATCTCTTTAAGTCATCCTTTAGTTGGAGAATGGTCTCTGTCATTTCCAATTTTTCTTGTCGAGCCTCGCCGTTGAGCTTCAAGAAGTAATTCGCTTTGTTCACCATATCTATATAATTCTTCTCGAATTGCTCATTGGACTCTTGAAGGGAAACATTTGCTTTTATCAGATTATCCCTTTCCACTTCAAGATCGGTCGAGAGAGAAGTTACCCTTTTTACTTCTTCTTCGAGATCCTGTAATCTCCCTCTCAACCCCTTGTTTTGTTTAGCCAGTTTCTTTGAATCCCTCAAAAGTCTGTGGTAGGCTAAAACAAAATCTTCACCTTCAGAGTTACTCGATTCATCATCCGTTGCAGTTTTTTCAACCCGAGAGGAGTTGGACAATGAATCTGAAGTACTTGCCATTAAGCACATGAAGGGTGAAGATGTGGACGCGTGGAATGCCGTTGCGCTCTCTTCTTCATCACTTGAGGATGACTCATTTGACGTTGAGTTGTCATCCCATGTGACGACTTACATCGCTTTCTTCTTCGACGGATTCTTAGTTGGACACTCCGTTGAGATATGGCCGTATCCTCGGCACTTGAAGCATTGGACTTGTCCTTCTGAACTTTTCTTATCCTTTGAAAAGTTCTCTTGCTTTCTTGACTTGTAACTTGAAATACCCTTGCCTTTCTTCGACTTTCCGAAGAATGAAGTTTTACTTGAATTACCCCTTCGAAAGTTGCGGCGAAACTTCCTTGTCAAGAGAGCGAGCTGCTTCTCAAATTCCTCCATAGATAGGTTCTCGTCATCGTCTGAGGAGGATGAATCCGTGTCTTCTTCCTTTGTTGTTTTCAAAGCATAACCTGAAGACTTAGAAGAGGATGCCTTTTCCGAAGAATAGTTAGTAGTAAATGTCATTTCATAAGTTTGTAATGAACCAACTAGTTCTTCTACACGCATTTTGTCCGGGTGTTTAATGGTTTCAATGGCTGTAACCTTTGGGCGAAATCGTTCAGGAAGAGTTCTTAAGATCTTTCTTACAACCTTAAATTCTGGAATCTTCTCTCCCAGGTTAGCACATGAGTTTACGATGTCTTGCAATCGTGTATAGTAGTCCGTGAAAGATTCATTTTCTGCCATGAAAATAGAGTCAAATCTGCTCGTAAGCATTTGCAGCTTTTGAATCTTCACGAGGTTAGTTCCCTCATGTGTAACCTGAAGAACATCCCAGATTTCTTTCGCAGTCTCACATGCCGAGACGCGAGAGAATTCAGTTTGAGATAAGGCATTAAAAATAGCATTAATTCCCTTGCCATTGTAAGAAGATGAATCTAACTCTTCCTTGGTCCACTTCGACCTAGGTTTGATGGTGCGAACATCAGCAATAATTTCAGTTGGATTAGACCATCCTAATTCAATTGATTGCCACACCCGTTCGTCGATGGAAATTAAAAAGGTTTTCATCCGTACTCTCCAGTACGCATAATTTGTTCCATCAAAGATTGGGGGTCTGTTGATGTTTCCACCTTCAACCATTGTTTACAACCCTATTCCCGCTCTGATACCACTTGTCGGGTTATATGTAATAATGGATCTAAATAGGGGAAAAAACACCTAGAGGGGGGTGAATAGGTGTAAACAATAAACACTCAAAAAATCATTGCGCAATTAAAAACCCAATGCGGAAATATAAATGAACACGCAAGATTTTTACGTGGAAAACTCCAAACCGGAGTAAAAAATCACGGGACCGATAACACGGTAAAATCCACTAGAATTAAACACGTACAAGGTGATATACCGTACTCACAGACGACTCAACCTTTTCCATATGCTCCTAGTTGATCTTCTCCGCTCGCTCCACAACGCTTCACGAATCCACGATCTGCGTCCAACGCCGAATCCACGGCGTCCAATGTCGAGTCCACGACGTCTGACCGAATCCACGGTCTTCACCCAGTAGCACGCTTCGAATCCACGAACGTACCTCGCTCCGAATCCACGAGAGCGGTTGCACCTTGAATCCACAAGGCCACGCGAGTCCACGCGCCGATTTTGGGGTAAATCGTTGTTTTTGGGTGGTGATGATCCGCCGAATACTTAGATCAAGGATAGATAGGAAATACCATCTAAGTATTCATTAGTTTGATTCAACTCAAGATGTGAGTATGAAAACCTAGAATCAAACTAATCAATATAGATGAAGAAACATAGGGTAATATCTAATGATTTCCTTTCTTCTCTATATGTGGATCTTAGGCCGTATATAAGATTATATTTTATTATGACGGCTATTTTCCTTAACCCTAGAAAAAGAAACATAGGCTATTTATAGGTTAGAAACCCTTGGAAGAAGATAAGGATCAAAAACTGTCCGTTTCTGAAAATTTTCACGACGGCGATCCGGATCGGATTTACTGTGATCCGGATCGTCGTAACGAGTCAGCCAATTCCAGAAAACAGGGTTCGGAATCCGGATTGAATTGCCTGATCCGGATCGTTCATGTATTCCAGCAAATTCCCATGTTCGGGATCCGGATCGAAATGGCCTATGATCCGGATCGTATTTGCCAATGTACAAGCACCCTTCGGGATTCGGATTGGACTCTCTGATCCGGATCCTGAACAAGTCCCATGTTCAGTTCTTGATTTTTATGCAATAAAAAATTCTTCCAAGTGTTTCTACACTACAAGAAGTATTCGGATCACCATTAATCTTTAGTTAAACTTACCTGATCCTTTTGAATTCTTCTTTCTTGAGATTGAGGTATATGATCCAAACTTCATTCATCTTCAATCTTCAAGACTTAACACTTTCACGAAATGCGCCAAAACAAAATCCGTAACAGCAATCATATTAACTAGTGTTCTTTATTGATGTAGGAATGCAGTCTCAGCACCTAACTTAGTTTTTTTTTGTTTTTTTTTTTAGCTAGCTAAATCAGGATTATGTTTTGTTTTCTACCATAGAACAAATTTTAATTGTTCTGCTTGTCTGCATTTCTTTCCTTTATAGCTAAAAGAGATGGCGGAGAGGCTTCCTCCTGGGGTTTATGACACCAAACAAATACGATCTATGTACCTTCCAAATGGCATTACTCAGCATGGCATTTTACAAGCAGATCCTCATAGAGATAATCAATTGAGAAACGATCCTCCACTACTTAATCTTCACGACCTTAAGCAATCAAACTAGTTTCTGTTTAGGGCTCAAAATAAAAAAGAGATGAACTGGGCACAAGATATCCACTGGAATCAAGAGTGTTTCGGCTCAACTATTCTAATCATTTTTGAAGGCCGCATAGTAAGTTATTCTTCATCCAAGTGTACTTTGTAGCATATTGTGTTCATTTTGTTGTGATATTTATCCCGTAATAGTTTCACCAACTTGGACTTCTGTTGTACCTTAGTGTACATAAAAAATTATCTAGTATGCTAGAACATGGGGGTTAAATGTTACTCTTTTTTCCCCTCTCACCAAATGTATACACTTTCTGTTCCCGAAATCGAATGTGAGTGACCCCTCTCTGTATTTTGAAGTTTTCCTTTGTAGTGTTTTGTCCGTTGGCGGCTGTCACATGGAAGAGCTCATAACTTGTTCATATGTTGATGTTAGTAGCAATTATATTTGGCCATGCTTTCATCTTCATGAATGGCTAATCAAATTATTAATGATCGGTTATATTTGACTTTGGTTAATAATTAATCTGGGGTAAATTATAGTACTAGTGGTCACTGAACTTGTATATATATATATATATATATATGTATCACTATTGGAGTCATGGTGCTTATATTTAATTTGATTTTGAAATTCCGTTGCTTTTAGTATTTTTACAACGGGTAATTAATGACGATTATAAATTGCTACCAAAATTTTTTAATTTTTTTTTTTTTTTGCCAAATTAGCCATTCTTAATCACCTGCGATAATTATCGTAATTCTTTATTAAAATATTTAGCCGTCTTTAATTAAAAAATTTAGTTGCGACAATTTGTCGCTGCTCGCCAAATCATTTTTCAACATTTAGCACCCTTTTCTTTAGACATTTGGTGGCGACAGTTGTCGCCACCTTTTCTTCAGACATTTGGTGGCGACATTTGTCGTCGCCGTTTCTTCAGACATTTGGTGGCGACAATTGTCGCCGCCTTTTCTTCAAGCATTTAGCGGCGACATTTGTCGCTACTAAAAAATGTCGCCGCTAAAAAATGTCGCCAATAAAATATGTCGCCGCTATATACTTTTGGCGACAGGCTTTTAGGTGGCGACATTTAGTCGCCGCCAAAAACATTTGGTGGCGACTTTTTGGCTTATGGTGGCGACTTTTGTCGCCACCAAATGTAATGATTGTAGTAGTGAGTTTTGATGAATTTTGATAGAAGATCCTTACAAGATGAAGACAATATCCTATAGATTCTGAAAAATTGCAGATGGGGGCAAGTCCTGCCTGGTCAAAAAGAGTCCCGAATAATGCAGAACGCTCCTTCAGAGCTTTGACATTTACATGTCGTTCACCGATGCATTCCCTCTTTTCAAAATCTTTGATCCTCTCAGAGCTTACAAACTCTTGTGGAGGAGGCTTGCTTGCAAGTGGCTCTTCAATTGATATTCCTCGAGCACTCCCTCTCTTGCGTGCAACGCTCTTTTTCCTCATTTTTACGGGTGTTGATTCCATTGGGGCTTTTTCTTTTTCTGCGGCTGTCGGCAGTGTCTTTGCCTTCGAAGTTGTTGCAGGGGCTTTCCCCTTTGAAGCAGTAAGTGCAGCGCCTTCTTCCAAAAGCTCATCCCAGTCAATTGATTCTGTCTCAGATTTCGTCTCGGAATCATCCCGAGTTTTCTTAGCCCTCTTAGGTTTGTTTGTTGCTCGTGTATGCACCATTGCAACAAGAAGCACTATGATCAATGAAAACATCATTTTTGTTAGTGCTTTGAAAATGAAAAACCTGCAAGCAAAAACTCAAGAACACGAAAAATTATTTATTTTCAAAAATTTGAAAAATTGTACCCAAACAATCATTATCGTGTAGAGAGACTAGGAATCAAATTAGTTTTGCAAAAAAAATTTTAAAAATAGATCAATCCCATGATTTTAAAAAATTCTTATTATATGCCTTAAAACCGAATTTTCAGAAATCGAAGCCTAAAAATCCGTTAATCAAGTGAATACCAAGCATAGAAACAAAACTAATCTACTCAGAGTTATTATTTCAAAAGAAATTTGACCAAAAACTATCTAGAATTGAATTTGAATCATGATTTCCACTCATGTTATGAAGAACAATGCAAAACCAGTGAAAAAGTTGAGTTTTGATTAAAAAGACTTACTTGAATTTGAAGAACTCGAGTTAGAAAGGCTCCAAATTGGTTGTTTTCTAGAGAGAGAAACTCTGGAGTCTTGGAAACAAAAGTTTGTAGTAAAAAGAAATTAAAACCCTTTCGTTTCAATAAAAACCCTAGCCGCGGTCCGGAACGCCGCAAGAATCCAGTCCGGATCGGCTACCCGCAGAGAATTCTGTGTTCGGGATCCGGAACAGGAATTCCAGTCCGGATCGGCTCCAACTTTTTCTTCAGAAAAATTTAAAAAAATTCCAAAAATTCCAGAAAAAGTATGTAAGCACTTTTGCATGTCAACTTTAAACAAAAGTCATAGTTTCATATCAAAAGAAATAGATTATGCTAAATCTATCAAAATATGCAAGTAATGAAACGAAAATTTATAAAAATTAAATCCATTAAAGTTGAACAAGTTCAATAACATCTATCATGATCTTATGAGTAATGCGTTTATCAAATCATCAATTTGATAAAGAAAATGAAGTACCAAGATCGATAGATGTTTGAAATCTCATTATTAATTCTTATATTTTCGTAAACGATCGATTTCTCATCCAGCGTTTTTCATGCCCCATGCGCCACATTTCTCACACTGTACACAACAACGTTCGCCTATTTCAGGTAGGATGCATAGTCGTTTGGTTACAGAGGTCGACACGAGAGGATTATTAATCATTTATTTATCACGAATCCAAAGCCATTGAATCGCTGGCTCAACACATGTTACATTTGAAAATAATACTTCTCTTCCTCAGATAAAACCATCAAAAGAAAAGTAGAACATTAAAAATTAAATAAATAAATAAAAATAAAATTAAATAAATAATCAAGTTAAGCCAAAAACTTGAATCAACCACTGGTGAAACACAATCCTAGACAAGTAGAAGATTTATGCTCCAACCCTATCTCAGTAACACAGAATACGCACAATTTTTCGCAAGACAAATCTGTGATAGTAAATCCCACTTTGCAAGATTGTCATATCAGACCAAGAAACAAGTCAGCACAATTTCTCATTGTGAACATAACGAACCGAGACACAACAGAAAAAAAATCAAATAGTTCACTTCTACGCAGTGATACTAAACAGGCATAGAATAAAGCAGAAAATAGGTTTTTTTTTAAAAGAGTTACCATCCAGTCTATTTTATGTCTTCGTCAATATGATGAGAATTTTCAATTACAGTACTAGGTATAACTTGTTCTATTCCTTAGCATCATAACTTTCACAAGCAGCATAACATTTTTCCACTTCGATAGTTCCGGCTTTTAGTTCACTTGAAGCCCCTCCACACAAGTACGTGCGAGAATGCCGCAAGAGGCGTATCCTGCTGCTGCATATATTTACAAATACTGAGTCATAAAGTACACCAAGCATAAAACTAGAACAAAAGTAAAAATATGGAGACAAATAATATCAAACCTCCATTGAAATCAACTATTTACATCCTGGCCGTTTGCTGTTCTCTTTCTTCTCACTGTACCGACAAACAGGTTTCCTAGAGTCTACTCAAGAGTTAGTCGATACCAACACTTCTTACACAGAAGTGCCTTTCCTGCTTCTCAAGTTGCAGGAAGCAATAGCTCCGAGAATGTTGAAGCTAGCCGAGTTTTTGGAAAAGGGGGTCCTCTTTTTCTTTCACTAAAAGAGTGGGCATCATTTCGTTCGATTTTGTGATTATGATCCACTTTTTCCGTCTTTCCAATTTTGGGCAAACATCATTCTTTATGGGTGGGAATGCCCCTAAAACTCTAGATGATAATATATGCATCAGAGATTTCACTAAGGCATATAGGTCCACAAGATAATATTATGGTTAAATGATGCCAAACTGAGAAAAGTGGATCAAAGTCGCAAAATTTAAAAATTTGCCTGTTTCTCTTGCAAAATGAGATAGAACCCATTAGAACTTGAGATAGAATGCTCCAACAATTCTCGGATTTTCCTACGCCTGCAATATCCCTGCCAGCGAAATAATGAATGGTGCAGCTGCAATTATCGGTTTGTCCGATGTAAATGCTGGCAGGTGCAGGCTTGGCCAGGCCCCTTAACGGGGCCGGGCTAATCCAAAACTTGCATCAGGTTGTTGCTGCTGACTCTGCTTAAAAAATTAAATAAATAAGTATAATTCAGCAAAAGAATTAGAATGAACAAGATTCAAAATTAGAAAAGAGTTAGAAGGAACAAGATTCAAGATTATAAAGAGTTAGAACAAGATTCAAGAGTAAAAATAAAGCACACAAGGAGACAATGCTAATGTCAGGCAAAACAAAGGCAGGTCATAATTTACTATACCAGTTGCTAAGAATAACTAAACGAACTTTAATAGGAGAGCTCTCGTTAGTGAAATGATATACTGATACCAACAGTATAACAAAAAAAGGAAAAGCAACTGAGAGGCCATGGGGTGTATAGGAATCACCAAGCTATTTCTAAATTCAGAGAAACAAAAAAAATGCTGTAATTAAACTATCACAAATGGAAGTAACCCAGATAATCTATATGCAACTTTGGAGCACTAAACTCCAATGAATCAAATAAATTATCGTAGCCTTATAAAGATCTAGTTCTTTCTCAAGTGAAAAATGGAACTTCACCAAGCATTCACACCATACCGACTAATAGATTGTGGCATGGAAGAAAAACACTCACACAGATGTAGTGGTTACATTTTGATCATAAAAAAAAGTAGAACTGGAACTAGACATGAATCCACAAGACAGAACAAGCATATCTATGAAACATTAAATTATAATCATTTAACTACACGAATGACAAAAATGTAGATGCATACATACCCGGACAAAAGGTTGCATGCGTTCGTTCGGATGGACAAAAGAAATTCCTGGGCGTGGAGGGCCGGAAAACTGAGAAGAGTGCATGTAAATAGAGGATGCAGCAGGACCACCAATATGATTGGGATTAAAAGGTGCCATCATGCCTTCGGATGGTCTATAACCCAATGGATTAGGGGTAGGTGGGGCTGACCAAGGTCCATGAAGATGCTGAGGAATAGGTCGAGGTTGTTGTTCTATAGAGAGCTGAGACCTGTGGCCTGATCCGAGCTGAGGGAACTCAGTATTGTAGTTAACAGCAGGAGAAAAAAGTGGTTGCATCGTGTAGGGACCACCACCAAATCCAAATCCAGGATCAAATCTTTGCATGTATCTGAGAATACATGGAGCATCATAATTACAACTCAGTACAAGTTGATGCAAAGTAACACACTAAGACAAATCAATATAATCCCTCAAATATGTTGGAAACCTGGAGTGAACAGGACGGAAATTTGACAAACAAAAAATAATAGGATAAATAACACGTTGGTCTTGAAACTTTAATTTGTTGCAATTTCTAGCTTGAACTTTCTAAATTGTTCCACTCAAGTCCTACAACCCGATTTAGTTGGCTAAATGTTCACAAATTGTTGATATAAAATGATATAAGATCTTAATTATTATCGTACATCAATCACGAAACTTCCACATTACTTCTACATCAATAATTTGTCAATATTTAGCCAAATAAATAGGGTTGGAAGGCTCAATTGCAACAATTCAGAAAGTTCGAGCCAGAAATTGCAACGAATTAAAATTTGAGGATCAAAGTGTCATGCGCCTCATAGTTTGAGGAGCAAAAGTGTAATTTACCCAAAAATAATATGATGACAAAACATGAGAAACTAACTTATGTATTAACAAATTGAAATTTTTGGTTAATAAATAGAAATGCCAATATTGAGGATATAATAATCCAATAAGGACTCATCAAGCGTACTCATTATCCAAGTTCTCTCTCATCCTACCAGAAATGATGCAAAATTTGCCATCGCTATAGTAGCAGCAGACACTTGATAGATAATTTAAGATAAAAATTATCTACAAGTGTGTGATCCAAGACAGACCAGATATGATCAAGAGAAACAGAAAAGATAGCAAATAATGAGGTAAAACATTATTGGATCACAATAATTTTCATGAATTCTCCAGGAACAAAGAGATCACTCACTCTCTTTTTTTTCCTTTTTTTTTTGGATCTATCATACGGAAGTGCTCAAAGCGGTAGTTTGATAGTAAATCTAACTTCCAAAAAACTCATACTGGCAGGTCCATTACGCACGATGAAACCTTTCATATCGTGCAAACAGCTACAAACGATCTAACAACACAGTAAACCATAACTTAAGTAGAAGTAAAAAACAATAAAACCAACCTGTCATAATTCCTGTCATAGTCGGGATCCTTACGATCCACTTCACGGTCGCGAAATATTGCTACCCTCCCACCTGCTCTATATCTACTGACTGCAGGCTCATTCTCATTCGTATTCATACTCAGTCTGTTGCCACCTGAACAAGAATCATTTATACCACTTGCAGAAGCACTTTCACAACCTTCAAGTGACAATTTAGCATCTGAAGTCAACTCTACGGAGGAGCAAGAATCAAGACTCTCAGGCAATTTTGGCTCATCATCTGCTTTAACAACCATGCTGCTACTGCTACTACTACTGTTATTGCTAAATATTCGTGCACGTGCCCTGTTATACTCCTCTTTTCTTTCTTCAACACTTTTCTGATAATTTGATTTCATAGAATGGACATTTGCATTGGTAGTATTCTGTGTCCGTTTCTGCGGACGCTGCTTGATTGCAAGTTTAACAACAGCATTGTTGTCTTCTTGGGGAAGGTTTACAGGAATATCTGCAAGACGAATGGGAGGTAAACGACAATCTGTATGTGTTTTTCGGAGAACTACACGAGAACCAGACCCATCGGACAAACTACTATCTGGTATAGCAACTGACTGAAGATAATAATACTGAGCCAAACGATGTGCAGCCAATCGAAGATAGGAAGTCGGAAGTGCCTGGAATTCTAATTGTTGTTGAGTTGGATCTCTGATGAACTTCACAATATCTTGCTCCATCCTTAGAACTGAAATTGGAAACATTTTGTTAGGGTGACAAACAAGGATGAATAAATTGAAAGCATGAGATCAAGCTTATTTTTCTTGAATACAACTAACTAATAACAAAATAAAGAACACGCATCTCACCAAATTACTAGTTTAGCATGTATCACTATATTGTTATCAATCAGAGGGGAAAAAAACAGCACAAATGCAATACTGAATTCTGATAAATATGCAACATTATATTTCCACAGATTTAGTTGTTCTGTTTTCCGAAATCAATGGATAATTTTATTTCCCATCATAGCTAACAACATTACTATGAAGAGACTCGCATGGTGAAAGGTTAAACTCCAAAATGATACGCCAAGTAAATGGTCATACATCCATTGCCAACAAAATATCATAATGAGCATACTTATTACTTGATGAAATCACTCAAGGGACTTCAATAATCATCCCATAATTTAGACTTCTCCCTCTCTCAGGCTACCTACGAGCATGAAATCCTAAACAGAGCCTAGTAGGAAACCGCAAGCAAAGGCAACAAGAAATAAAATGATTCAAAGTAACCTTATCTCAACTGCAGCAAAAGTTTCATATTTTCCCGACGTCAGCATATAAAATTGTGCACAATGAGATATACATCATAACTATCAGTCTTCATGCACATAGAGCAAAAGCTAGGCTTTTCTACACACCAGTAAAATCTAGGCTTAGTGCAAACATTTTGTCTAGCTTTATGTCCTCCTCTACAAAACATATTAAAAACAGAAAACAGTGTTTTTTTAGGGGCTACTGTTCTGAACTCCCCCTTTGTTCCAAACTGTTTAGACACTAGCAAAGTTATCACATTCCAAAAAGTCAAATGAATATATTACTGATAATTGATAATTCTACTCTACATCCTTGTTCATAAGCTTCATTACATTAGGTCCAAAGAAAAATTGTCCCCGAAGAGTTAAATTGGGCATTGAGTTGCACAGAAAATACTCACTAAGAACTAGAAGGATTCAAGGAAACCCTAAAACAGTAAATTGTATGAAAATTATACCTACTTAAAGTCATATAAGAAACTAACATACATATCTAGATTAGAACTAATACAAAAGCAGCAGCTATTGGAGATCTTTAATTAGCGCTTGTGATCTAAAATTAAAGGCACTAACTCGAAATCCGTTCCCGGGGCTTCTCCAACGCTTCCCTGAGGAACTGATCCAGCTGGAGAACGGCGTCCTCCAAGGCCGCTCCGCCGAGCTCCACAGAGGAATCCGACAACGTAGCGGGCGCCGCTGCCGCCGTGGCGAGCTCCAGCCGAGAGGAATCCTCGGCGCCAGGGGCGTTCTTCCCGGAAGAGAGCAGCAAACGACTCACGCTCTCTTCCAAATCGGTCATCTCCCACGAGTCGGGAGCGGAAGGGTCGTCGTCGGAGGAGGAGGAGCCCTCCATGGCGGTGAACGATCGCCGGTGCTAGGGCTTGGAGAGCGCGAGAGAAACCCTAACTCTAACCCAAATCGGCACGAGCTCCATTAAGCGGGGGAGAGAGATAGATGGATCTAATCCTCTAGGGTTTGGGGACATCAAAGAGATGAGAGAGAGAGAGAGAGAGAGAGAGAGAGAGAGTTGGGGAAGGAATCTAGGGCAAGGGCACGAGAGAGAAGAGTGGGGTCGATTCGCCGTTACCTTTCGGCTACCCATGTAAAAGTCCGAAAACGCCCCTCCTTATCCAAAACGGAATAAGATATTTAGAGGGGTATTTTAGAAAATTGAATGTTTAATTATTGCGTTCTAAGCCTTCGTTTGGTTGTGGGATAAGAAAGAACTAGTTGTTGAATTAGTTGTTACATGGATAAGTATAAATGTAGGAACTAGCTGGAACTATTGTAAAAATATATTTGGTTGGATATTAGATTATATTGGGGTTAAAAATGACTGTGCACGATCGACCCTCTGGGAGTGATCCTCAGAGATGACGAATCCGTCGCGTACCAATAGATCAAGCGATCAGGCCGAGGAGGGATCTGCTCGGCCGGATTCTTCTCTGGTAACTCTCGCGACCATTCGGCTTAGAATAGCCGAATCGGAATTATAGAGGTAGAGAGAGATTGCTGGGTTTGACTTAGAGTAGCCGAACTGGATACAAGACACAAAGATATTGACACGGCTGATGAGCCGATCAAAACTTTATTGTTTGGAAAGGGGATACAAAAAAGAACAAAGAGATAGAAATTACAATTAAGCCTATTCCTAGGAAAGCGGTAAAGAAAAGTGATAAAAATTAAGTTAATGTACTCCTAGATATGAAAAACCTGGGGTGGTGCTGGACTTACGAGGTTGCCGGCCCCTCTTTTCTTCGATGGTTCGGTTATTTATACACTTTCCGAACCATATTCTTAAGCGCCGATTTGAATTATCGGCGTGATTTGGGGAGAATTATCGTAAAATCCTCAATGACTTCCTTTTGAGCCGCAACTTTTTCAAATAGGATACCAGCCGTTCTTCCATCTAGATTCATCCCCTCATCGTTGCGCCAGAGCGTGATTCCCGGCACTTTCCGGTGCTGAACGCTGCTTGCCGTTTCGGGTTAGTTGCGGGATTCGTGCCCAAATCTCGCATTCCTTCCTTTCGAAGTCATCTCATTTCTCGACTTGAGCAATCGAAAAGCTATCTTCGACCCTTGCCTCCTTCGTCGCTTGACTGGTGAGGTCTAGTGGCAACCGAAGTTAGTCTTGGACGAGGCATTACTCCTCCTCGTCGGCTGCTTCTCCTATAAGCTGATGCTTTTAGCCGATAGCATATATCGCATGCCGCATTCATAAGCGACTGAGACCGGTCTCGATCGAGATGCAATTCTCCTTTTTCTAACTCGTTCTCCTGCCGACTAATATATGTCGGTCGACGGTATCCGCCGTGTGTCGTTCCCTTAAGTGGCAAAAAATTCTACCCTCTGGATGTGATGCGCCGCGTGCCAATGGATCAAGAGATCGGGCCCAGGAGGGATCCGCTCAGCCGGATTCTTCTCAATCAAACTTTCGCTACCGTCCGACTTAGATTAGCGGAATCGGGATATGGAGGTAGAGAAAGAGAGAGTTCGGCCTAGAGTAACCAACTCGGGGAGTAGAGATAGAGATTTGACACGGCTAAGGATCCGATTAGAAATTTGTATTGATTGAAGTGGGGGTTACAAGAGTAACAAGTAGCCAATTACAAGTTAATATTGTGGTGTCCCGTTTGCCCGTGTGGCTTGACCGCGTGGTTGACGGCGAGAAAATAACTGTTACTGGTGTATAGAGTGCGTTGTGCATCAAACGGATGCCCAAAAATAGACTCAGCGCGTGAAAATAGTTAAAAATGACTTTTTTCGAATTTTTTTCAGGGCTTACTGGGCTTTTTGCTGTGGGCCAGTCCACAGCAGTGAGGTGAACTGGGCGCAGCCAGGCGAAGGCATCACAGGTGGCAGCTCGCGGTTGGGCACGCGGCGCTGCCGCAAATTGGGCCGCGTGGCCCAATCCGGGCCACACCCGCCGAGCCACGTGGTCGCCAGGATGGGCGCCACGTGGCTAGGCCCTTAGGTCGGCTGGGTCGGGCCTGCATTGTGCACCGCACTGTGCAGCCTGTAGTGACCCTGATCCCCGTGCAGCTTTCCCCATGACCCATGCAGTGGAACACCTATTAGTGGTGTATCGGACCCGCAACGCGTCAAATGGACACGTTGGACGGACTCAGTGAGGTTTCTGGATCAAACCTGTCCTTCGGCTACTTTTGCCGAATTTTAGAAAGGGTTTCAGGCTAATCCGAGACTGGATTTGGATTCAGCGCGGGAAAACGTCGAAAATCGGCTATTTACTTGTATTTTTCAGAGTTCGGATGCCCAAAAACAGACCCCCGGAAGTTTTTTGCGCGTTTTGGTGCATGGGGGGAGCTGTAGACCGAGGGGAGGACACGTGGCAGCCCGGGATTGGCCGGCTCACATGCGCGCGGTCCATGGGAGCACGCGCGGGAGCCGTGGACCAGGGCGGAGCCACGTGGCGGCTCGGGATTGGCCGGCTCACGCGGCTCGGTCCACGCGGCGCAGCGGGTGCGCGGTCCATGGGCCTGGCGCGTGCGCTGGGTGCAGCGAGCGCCGGCAGTGGACACGTGTCGCTGTGTGGTTGGCAGGGCAGGTGCGGGGCAGGCGCGGGCGGCATGGCGCCCACGCGGGGGGCGCCACGTGGCGCCCCGCCATTGGCTGCCGCTGCCCCGCCTCGTCCTATGGTCGGGCCACGCGGCAGCGCCCGGTTGGCCGGGCGCCGCTGTCCCGTGTTCGGGACACGAGTCGCGCCCGGGACAATCCCGGCGCTGCGCGGATTTGCTGTGGGTGCCACCTGTTCGGCGAGCCCGAAATCGTACCCCAAAGGGGTATTCCCCCCCCCCCCCCCCCCCCCCCCCCCCTGAGCTCTTATAAATTGTTTTTCTCTCTCTCTCCTTTCATTTTTCTTGGAGATTTTCGAGCTGAGCCTTTTGGCAGTGGCTTTTTTCACCTGTACTTCATCTCTCACTGAGATTTAGTGATTTTTGGAGATCTCGACATCGGCGATTTCTGCGTTTCGGCACACTGCGACGTTCTTTCTTCGGAGGCCTTTTTCGTCGCATTTCGGTCCACGAGGTCCCCAGAGCTACCCCGAAGGAATTTTTGGACGATTTTTGCGGCATCGGTTTCACGAGAGGCAGCCCTTCGATTTCCGTGTTGATCACCTTGCTTCATTCTGAGTTCTTGGCATGGTTTATGAGGCATCTTTGAACCTCTTGTTGCTGGTGATTTTCTTAGACAGCGGAGCATTGTTGGATTTTTATCTCTGCGCTCGAGTATCGTATTTCGGCCTGTGAGGACTTGATCGACATCTACTCTTCGCGAGGATCGCCTTCATATTTTTATTGGAATTTTTGGAGATTATCTCGCTGGTGGGAATTAAGCTTCTTTGGGACAGATTTTTCAGCAGTGTATGTGTTATGGGAATTTTGACTTATTGCAATGTTTGTACCATATCTTTGTACCCAGGAGGAGTTTTCTGGTGTTTTTGGACTCGTTGGAATCATGGGAATCCGAGGACTGTCCCCGTTCAGTTTTAGCCTTTTTGGATCCTGGTTTGACGCGCGCTTCAGGTGGGTTGCTTCGTCTCCAAAACCAGTGGACGGTTTTCTAACTCTATATTGTTAGTGAGCATGCATTATGTGAGCAGTATTAGAAAGCATGTTGTATCAGATAGGATTTTCTAGTGTAGTGATTCTGATCATGTTGATTATTACTTCCTATCTGTGTTGATTAAATGTTAGTATTGGACCTGATAGGATTTTCTAGTGTAGTGATTCTGATGATGTTGATTGTTACTTCCTATCTATGTTGATTAAATGTTAGTATTGGACTTGACCTAGCACCCTGTCATATGTTGCATGTATAACCAGACCAGTAGAAAACCCTCACTTGGGCTAGGTTTATTTATGCTTTAGACATCCACACTTCATATTCTATTCCTGGACGTAGTGTTTTCCTCGCCCGGGTAGTGGGCTGAGTGGTCGGGATTTCTCTTAGTGTGGAATGCATGTTACACTCGTGCTTGGGGGCAGAGTGGAGTCTGGTAGATGTAGCTGGTCTTATATCTGTGGCGGGAGCCGTTGGGTAAATGGTGGTCCCGGATTGTCGTATTTCTCTGTTTTATTTGTCGTCACTATATTAGTGACAGGGGTATACTGGTGATAGCAGGACCTAGAACCCGGACTGTTTTTGGACACACATAATTTCTATAAACTAATATTTTTCTTTCCAAACTTCGAGGGGTCGCCGGAGCCTGTTATTGTTTGATTTGGGTGAAGGAAATAGCCCTTTGGGGTTTGGAAAATAAAACTTATTTGAACTGATTTTTTTAAAGAACTAAAATATATTAAATTGGATTTCTCAGATTAAAATAGTTTTTAGTAATAACTGCCATCTTTGATTACAAACTTCCTCACCCGAGAGAGTTTGGGTGACCTGGGTTCTAGGGGTCGTTCCCTTATTTCGGGACGAAAGCTACGGGGGCTGTACCTGGAACCTGTTTTTGTTTGATAGGGTTGTAGGTGTTGGTCTCCCGGAACTTTCGGACCCTGGTTGGTTTCTTCCGCATGTTTTACCAAGGGAGTTGTTTTCCCGAACTGTAAGGGGTCGAGAACTTCGAAAGGTTGAGTCTGGAGTTTGTTCTTGTTTGATTGGGATTCTAGACACCGACCTTTCAGGATTCTCGGACCCTTACTGTGTCGGTTGGTTCTTTCTCGTCTGTGAGTTGGATGTCCTGTTTTGGGAGCCGTTGGGTTGACGACGGTCCCGGCTGTTGAGTACCTCCAGCCAGTGGGTTAGTATTGTGAGTTGGACATTGTCGATCTGATTGATCGTGGATTTGGATTATAGCCTACATGAGCCATATTGAGCTCGACAGAGATGCGCGGATACTTTCCTCGGTGGGGTCGCGCCCCTCGAGTGCCGCTCCGGAGCTGGGCCTGTTACTTTGCTATCGCGACTTGTCGACGCAGTCCCTCTGGCTGGGCTAGTTTTGGCAGTCACGGACGCCCTACGTAAGTCCCGTCCTCTTGTGGATGTGTGCCAGTAGGTGGGCGCAGGTTTGACTGGACCCCATGTGGCAGTCATTGTGATTGGGTTGATTGAGTATTTGGGTTAGAGTCGATGCATCATTTTCATCTGTATCACCCTTTGAGCATTGTAAATAGAGGCATGATAGTTGTAGACTCTTTCCAGCTTATATTTCCATTATTACAGTTTTCCTGTTATCTTATGCCTCTTTCTTCAAAATGCGCATAATTATAGCTGGGTAGGGAAGTCGCTCTGTGGGATGCGCATGTTCCACATACCGCGTCATCCTCGACCAAATGAGATATGGAATGTTTAAGTTTGATCCCATAGCCGCTGTGGGGTTTCCAAGAAGATAAAGAAATAACATCCTATCCCATCTAAGAATTTTTGTTTGCATGTTAGGAAGAATGTTGTAGCAAACAATAAAATTCAAGTAGCGATACTCCGGTCGAAGTTCTTTTGAAAAGACTGAGTTCCCCATCGACTGAGTATCTGGTAGACAAATTCCATCCACAACCACTCTCCATGAGGTGGTGGAGAAAGTTTGACCTTTCAAGTAATGTGCTCCTTCAACCCGGGCCTTCATCCCTAACACTTCTCCAATCAATTGAGGTGTGACTTTAATCTTAACATTTCTAACCATTGTTAGAAATTCTCTTTGTCCGTTCTCTAGATCAACCAACCTTGATGCATTCTGATAAAACATCCTCACTGAGTGAAGACAATATCCAGTAGACTCAGGGAAATGACAAATGGGGGCAAGTCCCGCATGGTAAAAAAGAGTGCCAAAAAGTGCAGATCGCTCCTTCAGAGCTTTGACATTGACATGTCTCTCACCAATGCATTCTCTCTTTTCGAAGTCCTTAATTATTTCCGAGCTTATAAAGTCTTGTGGAGGAGGCTGGCTGGCTAGTGCATCTTCAATTAAATTTCCTTGAGCACTCCCTCTTTTACGTGCAACGCTCTTCCCTTTTGTTTTGAGAGGAGTTTCTTCCATTGGAGCTTTGCCCTTTTCTGCGGCGGTTGGGGAAGTCTTTGCCTTTGAGGATGCAGCAGGGGCTTTCCCCTTTGAAGCAGTAGGAGCAGTTGCTTCTACCAATAGCTCATCCCAATCAATAGATTCAGTCTCAGATTCCGTCTCGGAATCATCCCTAGTTTTCTTCGTCTTCTTAGCCCTCTTAGGCTTGTTCGTAGCTCTAGTGTGAACCATAGCAGCCAGAAGAAAGATTACCCAAGTTATCACCATCTCTGCTATTTCTTGTGAACGAGAAGGTCCTGCGAGCAACAACTCAAGAACACGAAAATTGTTTATTTTCAAAATTTTGAAAAATTGTACCTAAATAATCATTATCATGTAGAGAGACTAGGAATCAAATTAGTTTTGCAAAAGAAATTTTAAAAATTGATCAATCCCATGATTTTCAAAAATTCCTATTATATGCTCTAAAACCGAATTTTCAGAAATCGAAGCCTAAAAATCCGTTAATCAAGAGAGTAACAAGCATATAAACAAAACTAATCTACACAGAGTTCTTATTTCAAAAGAAATTTGATCAAAAACCAATCTTAAACGAAAAAGTTACATGATTTCATCCACGTTTTGAGCAAAATAGAGAAAAACAGTGAAATACCGAAGTTTTGATCATGAAAACTCACTTTGATTCGAAGAACTCTAGTTGGAAAGGCTCCAAATTGAATGATTTCTAGAGAGAGAAGCTCTGGAGATTTGGAAACAAAAGATTGAGATGAAATAAAATCAAAAACCCTTTTGTTTCATATAAACCCTAGCCGCGGTCCGGAACGCCCTATGAATGCAGTCCGGAACGGCTACCCGCAGGAAATTCCTGCGTTCGGGATTCAGAACGGATGTTCCGGTCCGGATCGGCTCCAAACTTTTTCTTCAGAAAAATTTAGGAAAATTTCAGAAAATCCAGAAAAAGTATGTAAGCACTTTTGCATGTCAACTTTAGACAAAAATCATCATTTCACATCAAAAGAAATAGATTATGCTAAATCTATCAATAATATCCAAGTAATGAAATGAGAATTTATAAAAATTAAATCCCTTAAAGTTGAACAAGTTCAATCACATCTAACTTGATCTTATGAGTAATGCGTTTATCAAATCATTAACATAGTAAAGAAAATGAAGTACCAAGATCAATAGATGTTTGAAATCCCAAATATGTTAGATAATGTATCTAATCAATTTGTTGTAAGGAGTGGCTCTTTGAGCATCTTTCAATAAAATCCCCACCTTATACCAACCTTGAAATTTGACAGGGTCAAGTATTCCACAAAGCATTTTTTCTAATCAACTTGAAAAAACCATGCTTGGTATACATGTGGTAGCTGCACACAGTACTCGGACGACCGAGGTGGTAGCTCTTTCCTCCATGTGGTGGTAGTTTTCACACTCCTCAATGGGATGTAACTCTTTCCATATCTTTTGAGCATATCAACTTAAATGAACTCCCCCTCAATTGGCTATCAATTATTTAATATATAAAGTATTCAACCAAAAATTGATCTCGATTTCATACTCGACTCAATTGTCAAATAAGATAAAAACTATACCAAGAGAGATCATTTGAGAGAGAAATTGACTTTGATCAAAACAAAGATGACTTAATTGACATAAATGATCATTGCATCAAATGAATTATTATGATATCCAAAGCATAATAAATTTCAAAATAAATGAAAGGATGCAATTAAAGTCAATAATACTAATGCTCAATTAATGTTCTATGTCTATGCATAGATAAGGAACAAAAACACAAAACAAAACCTAACCTAAGCAATGGTTTCAAAAAGAAGTTATTTCAAGGAAAGCATTCCTATTGCCTTACGCAAATGAATAAATCGTTTTTGATCCAAAGGTTTTGTTAAAATGTCAGCTAATTGATCCTCAGTTGAAATATAGGAAATTTGAAGTAAATTTGATTCAACTAGCTCTCTTAGAAAATGATATCTAAGTTCAATGTGTTTTGTTCTCGAGTGCAACACAGGATTTTTAGAAATATTTATAGCACTTGTGTTGTCACAAAGAATAGTTACCGAAGTTGCTGAAATTCGGAAGTCGCTCAACATGCTTTTCATCCAAATGAGTTGAGTTGAACAACTACCCGCAGAAATATATTCCGCTTCGGCAGTCGAGAGTGCTATGCAGTTTTGCTTTTTACTATGCCATGCAACAAGACAATGGCCAAGATAAAAACATGCACCACTCGTACTTTTCCGATCATCCACAGATCCTGCCTAATCGGCATCTGAATATCCTATAATATCAAGCGTTGTTCCCATAGGATACCAAATTCCGAAGTTCAATGTTCCTTTGACGTACCGGATGATCCTTTTCACCGCTTTCAGGTGAACCTCCTTTGGTGCTGATTGATATCTCGCGCAGATTCCAACACTAAAGGATATGTCCGGGCGACTAGCCGTGAGGTAGAGTAGACTTCCAATCATGCTGCGATAAAGCTTCTCATCTACACTTTCACTAAGAGATTCACTTCCTAATCCCTTATTGCTAGTTCCCATTGGAGTTGGAAAATCTTTAGAGTTTTCTAAATCGAATTTCTTCACCAACTCCCTTGCATACTTGGATTGACACAAATGAATGCCTTCATCATTTTGTTTCACTTGCAATCCAAGAAAGTATGTCAGTTCGCCCATCATAGACATCTCAAATTCGCTTTCCATGGTTTCTGCGAATTTAGAAGCATCATTGTCTCTAGTTGCACCAAATACAATGTCATCGACATAGATTTGTGCTACAATGAAATTATCCTGATAATGCTTCACAAAGAGAGTTCGGTCTGCTCCCCCTCGAGTATAGCCCTTTTCTAATAGGTGCTTTGTTAACCTTTCGTACCACGCTCGTGGTGCTTGCTTTAGACCGTAAAGAGCATTTTTCAAACGAAAAACATGGTTAGGTTGTTTATAGTCTACAAAACCTTTCGGTTGAGCCACATAAACTTCCTCGTTTAAAAACCCATTTAAAAACGCCCTCTTAACGTCTATTTGAAAGAGTTTGATGTTAAAATGACAAGCAATCGCTAACAACATACAAATTGACTCGAGTCGAGCAACCGGGGCGAACGTCTCATCAAAGTATATACCTTCTATTTGTGAATAACCCTGAGCAACTAGGCGTGCTTTGTTCCTGATGATGGTACCATCCTCGTTTTTCTTATTCTTGAAAATCCATTTAGTACCAATCACGTTGTGTTGCTTCAGTGGCTTCGTTAGTTCCCAGACTTTGTTTCTTTCGAACTGATGGAGCTCTTCCTGCATTGCTTCAATCTAGTAGTCATCTTGAAGAGCTTCATCGACGTTCTTTGGTTCTACCATGGAGACGTAACATGCGACTCCACAAACCAACTGTCTCCGAGTTCTGACTCCTTCTTGTGGGTCTCCAATAATATTCGATTCCGGATGATCCTTGGAGATCCGTAGCGTTTGAGGTAACGGAGTACTCGGAGGTATCTGTGATGATTCCTGTATTTCAGATAAACTAGAAGAACCATTAGATGCATCAACTTTATCAAAAGAGTTATTATGAGAAGATGCATTTACAGGAGTATCATCATCTAGAGACATATCAAGGGTAGATTTATCAGATGCAAAATGGAAAGCTTCATCTACTTTAACATTTATAGATTCTACCATCGTTTTAGATTCCAAGTTAAATACCCGATATGCTCTACTGTTTGTAGAATAACCCATGAAAATCCTTTCGTCACTTCGAGAGTCGAATTTACCAAGATTTTCGCGATCACGCAAAATATAACAACGACTCCCAAAGATACAAAAATATTTGATATTCGGTTTTCTACAGAACCACAGCTCATATGGTGTATTTAAAGTTTCCGGGCGCAAATACACTCGATTAATTATATAGACGGCGGTGTTCACAGCTTCAGCCCAAAAATGTAACGGGAGTTTCCGGCTATGAAGCATCACACGCGCCATCTCTTGAACAACCCTATTTTTGCGCTCGACCACACCATTCTGCTGAGGTGTATAGGGTGCTGAGAATTCATGTTTTATGCCATTGGAAGTGCAAAAATCAATGAATTTAGAATTAATGAATTCTCCACCTCTATCACTTCGAACACGAACGATCTTTTCATTTCTTTCAATCATAATACGATGACAAACCTCATGAAAAGAGTCGAAAGTATCCGCTTTCTCTTTTAAAAATGTTACCCATGAATATCTAGAGAAATCATCAACCAAAAAAAAAAATACCATTTACCTCCCAAAGATGGTTGACGAGTCGGCCCCATTAAGTCCATGTGCAGTAATTCCAAGGGTCGATTGGTACCAACGTGGTTCAAGGACGAAGGAAGAATTCACCTTTGCGTATCCAAACCTTTTGAGTTTTGGAGTACGTCGGCAATGACTGTGAAGTTATTCTCCTAGGTGAAAGTGTCTTGATTGATTTATCGCTTTTCTTTGACATCGTCGTCTTGTTGGATGTACTACCAATGTTCTTTTCTATTGAAAAATCCTTCTTTGATTTTTGGGAAGTGAACTCATTGGTAGTAGTTGCAAGAGGTGCTTGATGTGATCTTTTCGCTCCAATCTTGCAATTTCTTCTTATGTGCCCTACATAACCACAACGAAAACATACCTTTGTACTTGACGATCCCGAAGTAGGTGAGATAAGGTTGTTGTCGTTGATTGCAGTGAATTCCGTCGTCGTCGGAGGAGTTACCGACTGGGGCACAAAAACTGTCCCATCCGAACTAGAATTGTCTTCAGTTCGATTGTATCCAAGGCCGAAACGGTTTGTTTGACCAAGACCAAGCATCTTATCCAACTTGCTCCTTCCAGAAGAAAATCTCTTTAAATCATCTATAAGTTGGAAAATGGTCTTCGTCATCTCCATTTTTTCCTGTCGGGCCTCGGAGTAGAGCTTCAAGAAGTAACCAGCTTTATCAATCATTTTTACATGTTCCTTCTCGAAATGCTCATTTTTCTCTTGAAGTGAAGCATTTGCTTTTATCAGGTTATCCCTTTCCACTTCAAGACCGGTCGAGAGAGAAGTTGCCCTTTTTACTTCTTCTTCGAGATCCTGCAATCTCCCTCTCAACCCCTTGTTTTGCTTTGCCAGTTTCTTTGAATCCCTCAAAAGTTTATGATAGGCAAGAGCAAAATCTTCACCTTCAGAGTTACTCGATTCGTCGTCCGTTGCATTCTTTTCGACTTGAGAGGAGTTGGACAATGAATCGGATGTACTTGCCATTAAGCACATGAAGGGTGAAGATGTGGACGCGTGGAACGCCGTTGCGTTATTCTCTTCATCACTTGAAGATGACTCATTTGACGTTGAGGTGTCATCCCAAGTGACGGCTTGCATCACTTTCTTCTTCGACGGATTCTTATTTGGACACTCCGTTGAGATATGGCCGTACCCTCGGCATTTGAAGCATTGGACTTGTCCCTCTGAGCTTTTCTTATCCTTTGAAAAACTCTCTTGCTTTCTTGACTTTTGGCTTGAAAAACCTTTGCCTTTCTTCGACTTTACGAAGGATAGAGTTTTACTTGAATTACCCCTTCGAAAGTTTCGGCGAAATTTTCTTGTCAAGAGAGCAAGTTGCTTCTCATAGTCCTCCATAGATAGGTTCTCATCATCGTCTGAGGAGGAAGAATCCGCGTCTTCTTCTTTTGTTGTTTTCAACGCAAACCTGAAGACTTAGAAGTAGATGCTTTTCCAGAAGAATAGTTAGTAGGAAATGTCATTTCATATGTTTGTAATGAACCAACTAATTCTTCTACACGGATTTCGTCCGGGTGTTTAATAGTTTCAATGGCCGTAACCTTAGAACGAAATATTTCAGGAAGAGTCCTTAAAATCTTTCTTACAATTTTAAATTCTGGAATTTTCTCTCCCAAGTTAGCACATGTGTTTACGATGTCTTGCAATCGTGTATAGTAATCTGTGAAAGATTCATTTTCTGCCATGAAAATAGAGTCAAACTTGCTCGTAAGCATTTACAGTTTCTGAATCTTCACAAGGTTAGTTCCCTCATGTGTAACTTGAAGAACATCCCAGATTTCTTTCGCAGTCTCACATGCCGAGACGCGAGAGAATTCAGTTTGAGACAAGGCATTAAATAAAGCATTAATTCCTTTGCCATTGTAAGAAGATGAGTCAATCTCTTCCTTGGTCCATTTCGACCTAGGTTTGATGGTGTGAACATCAACAATAACTTCAGTTGGATTTGACCATCCTAACTTGATAGATTGCCACACCCGTTCGTCGATGGAAATCAAAAAGGCTTTCATCCGTACTTTCCAGTAGGCATAATTTGATCCATCGAAGAACGGGGGTCTGTTGATGTTTCCACCTTCAACCATTGTTTACAACCCTATTCCCTCTCTGATACCAATTGTTGGGTCACCTCTATAATAAGGATCTAAATAGGAGAAAAACCACCTAGAGGGGGGGTGAATAGGTGTAAACGATAAACACTCAAAAATCTTTGCGTAATAAAAACCCAATGCGGAAATGAAAATAACACGCAAGATTTTTACGTGGAAAACTCCAAAACCAGGAGTAAAAAACCACGGGACCGATAACACGGTGAAATCAACTAAGATTATAACACGTACAAAGGTGATATAACGCACTCACAGACGACTCATCCTTTTTCCATACGCTCCGAGTTGATCTTCTCCGCTCGCTCCGCAACGCGCCTCGAATCCACGATTTGCGTCCAACGCCGAATCCACGGCGTCCAACGTCGGGGCCACGACGTCTGACCGAATCCACGGTCTTCACCCAGTAGCACGTCTCGAATCCACGAACGTACCTCTCTCCGAATCCACGAGAGCGGTAGCACCTTGAATCCACAAGGCCACGCGAGTCCACGCGCCGATTTGGGAAAATCGTTGTTTTTGGGTGGTGATAATCCGCCGAATACTTAGATCAAAGATAGATCGGAAATACCATCTAAGTATTCATTAATTTGATTCTACTCAAATTCTGAGTATGAAAACCTAGAATCAAATTAATTAATATAGATGAAGAAACATAGAATTAAATCTAGTTATTTCTTTTCTTCTCTATATGTGGATATCTCTTTTTCGACCGTATTTTGGATTACCCTAAAAAATGAATCGTAGGGTTTATTTATAGGTTAGAAACATTGGAAGAGGATAAGAATAAAAAACTAACCTTATCTGGAATTTTTCAGGACGACGGTCCGGACTGGATTACTGCGGTCCGGACTGTCATAGCTAAACAGACTATTTCCAGAAGAACAAACGTTCGGGGTCCGGACTGAAGATCCACGGTCCGGACTGTTCATGCAGTTTCCGCAAAATCCACGTTCGGGGTCCGGACTGAACTGATGTGTTCCGGATTGGATTTGCGCATGAACTACCCTATGTTCGGGTTCCGGACTGTAGACACCTGATCCAGATCCTGAGCATATAACATGTCCAGTTTTTTACTTTTATGCAATTAAAAATCCATCCAAGTGTTTCTACACTATCAGAATTATTCGGATCACCAAAATTATTTAGTTAAACGTACCTGATCCTTTTGAATTCTTCTAACTTGAGATTGAGGTATATGATCCAAACTTCTTTATCTTCAATCTTCAAGACTTAACCATTTTCACGAAATATGCCAAAACAAATTCCTTAACAATTTGGACATGCATAGGTGGATGATTCATGTGAGTAGTGGTTTATGTGAGATTCAGGATTGTTGCTACTCCTTATTTTTCCTTTCCAAATGAGAAACACTTGCATGCTTGTATGGACATCTAGATAGGCCATCTTTTATTGCTACACTATCATGTTGGAACTTGACTTAGGAGAAACCATGTTTGCTTCTTTTCTCCTTATTCTTTAGTCAGGTGGTTCATGTTGCTCGGGTTTGAGTAGGGGTTCGGAATAGTGTAGCTGGGACCTTGGGGTCGGGGACAGGTGGTACTTGATTATGGGTATTGCGGCTACCGTGGATAGTAGGCGGTTGACCGGATATTGGTTATTTTACCCGATTGTGGATTGGGGGTTATTGCGGTAACAGCGGATATTGGGCGGTTGACGGGATGTCGGTTGCGGGACATGGTCGTGGATTGAGGGGTATTGCGGCAACCGCGAATATTGGGCGGTTGACCGTATGCGTATTTATGCATCAGATTGGGGATCGAGGTTGTTCTTTAGTGGAGGGATTTGTTCCACTTAGGCATTGTAATGATCCAGTCATGCTTTTATGATACTTATGGCATGGTTACTTTCCTCGTGTGGGTAGCTCCCCTCGAGTTCCCCTCCGGAGCGTGGGGGTCAGACAGTGATTGAGTTTTTGCTATCACATCGGCGCGGCTTTCTTTGCCCGATGATGAGGGCGGTAGGAGGAGTTTTGCTATCACATGGGCGCGGCTTTATTTGCCCGATGATGAGGGCGGGAGCAGGAGTTTTGCTATCACACCGGCGCGGCTTTATATGCCCGGTGATGATTGGGTCACCAGTTTTTACTGGCGGTTAGATTGGGTTACCGGGACAGTTTGGTTACGGATGCATTTAGAGGCATAGTAGTGGTAGTTTCCTTTTTCAGCAGTTTCATTGCTTACCACTCTTCTTCCCCGTTTTGCCTCTGGTAGACCTAGTGGGTGCGTCGGAGTTTGAGGCTTTACCCACTAGGGGAGGCTACTGGTTTACTAGTAGTTCTCACCCCCATTCTTCTTTTCTCTTTTTCTTCTCCTTTGTTTTGTAGTGTCTTATGCGGGTTGTCACGCCCCGGGTGTAAACCAGAACCCGGGCCCGTCCACAGATCCGCCGTGCACACGGAATTTTCCGTGTACACGAAGCGCTGGTAACCTGCTCAGATATAAAGATATAATAAAGGAGCATAAAACAGAGCTAAACTAAAACTAATACATCTCAGACAAATGCTTGAAATAAAAGTACAACATAACTCTCATAAATTTACATGTGTCTCTCCCAGCTCACGAAATAAATACAACCAGCTGGCCGAAGCCAGACCCAAAATAAAGAAAAATACAACCGTCTGAGTGTACAGGGGATACATCAAAACTGCTAAACTCGAGATCGGGGAAGTAGCTATCTAATCAGCGATCCTCTTACCTCGATCCTGGGAAGAGGGCCCCGCAACTCGAGCAGAGGACTCTGCAAAACAAAGGGGAAAAGAAAGGGGGAAAACAGTGGGGGGGGGGGGGGGGGGGGGGGGGTGAGAACTACTATAAAAACAGTAGCCTCCCCTAGTGGGTAGACCTCAAACTCAGTCATGCCCACTAGGACTACCAGAGGCGAAAATAAAACAAAGGTGGTAAGCTATAAGTAAAACTACTGATGAAGAAGCTACCACTATGCCTCTAAAATGCCAAGCTAAAAGAATAGCTAAGTATGTGCATCAGAATATAAATGCCTGCCTGACTAAACCCAATCTGTACAGTAGTAAACACTGGTACTGCCTGCTATGCCTGCCAAATCGGGTATGCCAGCCTACGCATAACACCAATAGGGGATAGGAGTCTCAAGGACTCAAAGTCTGTATATCGCGCACTCCGGAGTGGCACTCGAGGGGAGCGACCCACACGAGTAAAATGCCTGAGTAATAAGTATCATAGGAGAATAAGTCCGCAGGACTGGATCATGACACTGATCTAAGTGGAAAAGAACCATCCACTAAAAGAAGCCCAAATCCTCTCCCCGATCTGATGCAATAACAACTGTCCGGTCAACCGCCCAAAATCCGCGGTTGCCGCAATACCCTGCCATCACAGCCTACCTATCCCAAATCCTAAATGTTTGACTACACTATCCCAGCCCCTGCTCGACCCGAGCGTACTATCCCCTAAGTCTAGATAACTGGAGAAAATAAAAACATGGTTCCTCCTAAGTCAGTTCCAGCATGATAGCGTAGCAGAAAATGGTGGCCTAACTGTTGAGTTATTATAGATCCACAAGGATCTAAATAGGTACTATCAAACAACTAGAGGGGGGGTGAATAGGTGTAATACTTAAAAACTCAATCTCAGTGCAAAATAAAAACCAATGCGGAAAATAAAAACAGCACACCGAGATTTACGTGGAAACTCCAATCCAGGAGAAAAACCACGGGACCAACACGCAATAACAATCCACTAAGAATAGAAGAATAACAAGGTGATTACCGACTCCACGGACTCAAACCCCTCCTTCAGCTTCTTCGGACCTTGCGCTGACCGGTTGGATATCCGCGCAATAACAATCCCTAAGAAAAGAAGAATAACAAGGTGATTACCGTCTCCACGGATTTAACCCCTCCTTCAATTTCTTGGACCTCGCGCTCCACCGTTTTGCCCGTCCACTGCTCACGTTCGAATCCACGAACGCACGCTTCGAATCCACGAACGCCTTTAGCACACCGAATCCACGATTGCCACGTCGAATCCACGACGCAAACTCAGTCGATAAGAGTATTGACTTCGATTGGTGATCCTTTGCTTAGATTATCAATGAAGATCCATGGGAAAAATCTCTAAGCAAAGATTAGATCAATTCGACAAAAGATAGATCTTGGAAGAACCGTCGAATTGACCTAAAAGAGGCTATTAAGAAGAACAATGAAACCTAGCCTCTAGGGTTGCTCTCAAATGTTTTATAAAAAGATCGGCCGTAGCACCACGTTTTTGAGAAACCCTAACGTCTATTTATAGTTTAGAAACCTTTGGAAAGAGATAAGAATCAAAAACATACCTTATCTGGAAATTTTCAGGACGGCGATCCGGATCAGATTTATTGCGATCCGGATCGTCGTAACGAGATTGACGATTCTAGAAAACCAAGGGTTCGGGATCCGGACTTGCAAGGCCCGATCCGGATCGTTCATACAAATCAGAAAACTTAACATTCGGGATCCGGATCGGAAATTGCAAGGATCCGGATCGAAGTCTTGTATGAAGCAACAACCTTCGGGATCCGGATCGTTGGCTCTGATCCGGATCCCTGAACAAGTCCGAACACCCGTTTTTGATTATATGCAATTAAAATTTCATCCAAGTGTTTCTACACTATAAGAAAGTATTCGGATCACCACACTTATTTAGTTAAACATACCTGATCCTCTTGAATACTTTCTTCTTGAGAATTGATGTAACTGATCCACAATTCTTCAACTTCAATCTTCAAGACTCAAGACACTGAGTGCCAACATGAGCTCTTGTTGAATCTTTTTCTAAGTCTTTGATTGCTGATTGACAATTTGATTCCTTTAAGGACTCCGACCTCAACTCACTGACTGACTCACGAAATATGCCAAGACCAAATGCCGTAACAATCTCCCCCTTTGGCAATTTCGTGACAAAACCCAAAATACATAAAAGCGCTCAAGTCACTTATCTTAAACCCAAAAATCGAAATTCAATGTTATCACCAAAACATTGATTTTGTCTTTGCGTGAAAGATCCAATAAATACAAAATTACATTTGAACCAAACAGTCCTAGAACATATCTATGACTAGGACTTGGAGTCTTTAAAGTGAGTAATTCTCTGCAAAACAAAACTCCAAACAAAATCAAAACGTCAGTCGTTAGAACTTAAAATCTACATTTGATATCCTTTTGGTTTCTTTTGTTTTTCCCAGCTCTTTCAACCTTCCTTTGTCTCCCCCTATCTTGAGCATCTCTAAATGTTCTCCATGTTCTTGAGCATATCTGTTCTCCCCCTTGTGGTACGCTCATCATTTTCCGTTCTCCCCCATTTTTCCATTTTCGTTTCGTTTGTCCTCTCTTGATGATCTCATCTCCGTCATTTCTTTCTCCCCCTTTTTGTCACAAATTGTCAAACAGTGAACATACTAGACAAAAGGAAATTACTAACAAAATTAGTTCATGGAGAAAGAGAGATAAAGCTCAGTTCTGGTATAATAACAAAAATGCAGATTGCGTACGGTACCAGAAGCAAAAATTAAATAATTTCTTGAAACAAATCCAGT
>CM055074.1:15514215-15560610 GCA_029204045.2 Tillandsia leiboldiana
TTCAGTTTATTCAGTCCCTCCGTTACAGGTTTTGACGCCTCGTTGCAGTAGGCATTGTGTATGGAGCGCGGTGCTGCAGTTCCTTTGGATAGAGATCTACCGCCAGAGGCGAGTTCTAGATATTGGCGCTTGGCGCCGGGTGATGGAGGACAGACCGAACGGCAGAGGCATTTCTGATTTCTTTTTCCAGGGTAGTGGATTTCTAAGATATCAGAGATCGGGTGGACCCCGATGGCAGCATTAGCATCTATATCAGAGTGGCGCAGCGGTATCGTGGATTTGTTATCTGCGGAGGACCTTATTCGTCGCCCCAGTGTGAGCAGAGACAGAGGTCGTGCTCCCCTTGTGGATAGTCTTGACTTTCAGGCAGATTGAGCGACGACCACCTGCATCGAGCGGATGAATCTGTGCCGCCCGGTTGGAGGGCGCCACGGTAGTGGATCGAGTGTCGCAGGTGTGATTTCATCACAGCAGTCGGAGTTAGAGCATGTTGCATTCCTGCATAGACTAGAGGCAGATTTGTTACCACGTGCACTAGTGGTACAGGTTCCTGTTGGTATGGTACATGTGGAGGAGGCTTTTGGATCATGTCCAATGCAGTTGAGGCCACGAGTTATACCGGCAGACTTATTGGTAATTATGGCAGTTCAGTATTTTGACCCTGTGCTTGAGATTGATTGGCACAATGCCACAGGATGTTTTGACTGAGGAGAGAGAGGACTTTGATCTTCGGCAAGGCAGACAAGAGGAGGCTTGGTTGTTGAGACAGTTAGAGCACACAGGTTTTAGCGGCAGTGTGAGAGGTGCTTACGGCGGCACCGGGACTCAAGGATATCTCTGTTGCCCACGAGATCCCGGGTGTGATTTCACCTGAGCTGTTGACGATGCCGCCGGTTAGGGAGAAAGAGATTGCGTTTGACGTGGTTGGGGGAAACCGCGCCACCCTCGATAGCACCTCATTGGATATCACCGATAGAGCTGAGAGAGCTGATGGCACAGTCGCAGGATCTGATGGATCGAGAGGTCTGTTTGACCTAGTGCCATGCCGTTGATACACGGTGGTGATGCCACGTCGTTGATACACGACTGTGAGGGTTCTTTTATGGTTCGAGTGTAGACAGGTCCGGGTGGTATCTAGGACCTTTTGATGGAGCTATACTCCGGCAGTTATTGTTGGATGCGAGTACCTACTTGGAATCAGACAGCCGAGGACTTTGCCTAGATGGCGTTCAGGATCCGGTAAGGGCATTATGAGCGCACAATGAGGCCAAATGGAATAATTAATGCCCTGTTGTCTTCAAGATCTGAGGAATTGTGTGTTCCAGATGTACTTGGACAGATTGGGAGTGGTGTTCCCCGAGGATATTTGATTTACTCCCAGAGCGACTTGGGGCACGAGGGGCACTTGGGGATGTGCTACCGTGCCTGTGTGGATGAAGCTATATGCCAAGTTATTGAGATACAAGTTTTAGCTTCAGAAGCATACCTTCTTGGGTCACACTGTGTTAGCCGTAGGGGCGGCGGTGAAAATCCGGCCAATATGGATATCATTTGAGAATTGGCCGAGATCAATATTTATGGTCAAGGTAAGGAGCTTCTTGGACTGGGAAGTGTCAGGAAAGCTTGGCAATCGGATGATGAGACTGATACCAGCGCCAATGCTAGTATTTCCAGTGTTGGGAGAGAGATCTGCGAGTTTTAGTGATGCCTCCCATAGTGACTGTGGAGTTACCGATTGGGCTATTGTTGAGCATTCTGGATTACCCCGACAGGGCCACTGTGATGGCAGATACCTGGAGCAGGAAAGCTGTCTGGGGTTGAGTTTGATGATTCCACAGCTGGCGCTGTGTGGACTATTGAGGCAAACATGGCTCATGGTTGGGTCCCTGAGGGTTCCTTTGGATGATAGACCGCGGCTGAGTAGTTCACTCGGATGGTCAAGATTCGGGAGTGACCGAGTGAGGACCCCTCCTTGTTAGGGCTCTTTTCCTTATTGGAGTTGTCTAGCATGTCACCAGTTTGGGAGTTGAGGACACAACTCTAGGATTCGATGTTTTGGGAATTTTGTCAGACCAAGTGTGTCGCCTTTGGAGGCGCTGGTGCTATTCGAGATGTGGAAGGTTGGTTCACTTCGGCTTTGTGTGGATCCCCGGGAATTAGGTGAAGTGACCATCTGGAGCTAGCACCCTTGTCGAGCATGGAGGATTTGATTTACCAGCTGTAAGGGTCCCGGGTCTTCCTGAAGGTAGATTTGTAATCTGGTTTCCTCGACTGCATATGGCTGTGTGTTGATGCCGGAGAGTTGAGGAATTGCTTCTACACCCCGACGGTTTAAAGATTAGAGATCAGAGTCTACGTGATCAGTTGTGGTATACCTCGGGAGTACAGAGGTACTTGGATCGAGCTTTTGTGCCGATGAACTTGTGGTTGGATTATCGGGGGACCTGGGAGGAGCGGATGCTTGTACCGATGCAGACTACTTGGTAGCTCGAGCGGTTAGCCCAGCTGTACTTGGTTGAGGTGGTGCAGTTTCTGGATTGCCCGCCTCTATTTTGTTCTAGTTAGAGACCCGAGGATTGCATCGCGTCTCTGGAGGAGGTATTAGATAGCCTTGGGAGCTTGAGTGGTGGATGATTGGATATCTACCCCGCCTCTACTTGGTTGAGGTTCCGGATTGAGGAATAACTTTAGTTTCGAGGACGAAACTTTCTTTTAGTGGGGGGGGGGGATGTGTGGATCCGAATTTCCGCAAGAGGATTACTGTTGGATCAGCAGAGCTTCTGCAGTGTGTTTGGCAGCTTCTGGGGGCCTGTATTGTGTATTGGAAGTGTTTGTGCACGAATTGAACATAAGTGATGGACTCTAGACTTAAAATGGATCACGTGGGTAATCAGAGGACCCCATCGAATGTTTAGAAGTTGTTTCGCGCAAAACGGATATCAAAATTAGACTCAGCGCGAAATTTGGATTAAAAATAGCTTTTCGGATACATTCGGTAATTTTTAGAAGTGGAATTTGGAAAAACGGATGGCGGATTTGGACTCAGCGCGCAAAAACGGTGAAAATGGACTATTTATTGGTATTTTTCGGAGCCCGGATGCGAAAACACGGATTTCGAGGCTTGGGTACTGTTCCGGCGGCAGGCGGGCAGCGCCGGCGGCGGCGGGCAGCGGCGGAGCGCGGCGGCGCAGCCGCGGGCAGCGCGGCGGGAAGAGGCGCGGGCCGCCCGGTCCACGCGGCGGGCGTGCACCGGGGGCTGGACGCGTGGCGGCTCGGGAGTGGGCCGGTCCGTGGGGCGCGGTCTACGGAGAGCGCAGGGTGCATGGTAGACCGGAGGGACACGTTGCGGTTTTTGGTTGGCGGGCTCACGAAGGCTGGGTCCACGGAGGCGCACCGGGGCGCCTCGGGCTGCGTGCCTTGCAGGGTGGCAGGCGGCGCGCGCAGGCGCGCACATGGGCGCGGCAGGCGCGCGCTGACCGGGTGCGCGCCACGCGTCGGCAGCCGCGCGGGCCACGTGGCGCAAGGCGATTGGCCTCGACGGCTGTTTGCTGTTTTGTGGCTACATGGCATTGTGTGGTGGTTTCGGGCGTTCTGCGTTTTGGAGCTCGCAGCGGATTCGGGCGCCCAAATCCCGTGTGGCGCCCGAATCCAGGGACACAATGGGAATTAAGTGAATTGTTTTTCCCAGCCTATATATAGGCAGAGAACAACTGCAGAGAGCTCTTTTCCTGCTCATCTTCTCACAGTGCGACCTTCACAAGAGTTCTTCCTCTCCCAGAGCTGGTTCCATTTGCAGATTCCAGGATTTTTCCGCGGCACGCATCCTGAGGTTTTCATTTTTACGGTGCGGCGCGACGCTGGTTCAATTGTGACCTCCTTCGTCGCGGTTTGGGTGCGAGGACTCCCCCGGCTTACTCTGACCACCGTTTTCGTCGATTCTTGCGCCGTTGGCTTCAAGACAGGTAGGGCTACAATCTTCGTGATTTGAGCTTCCCCTCATTTCGAGTTTATCTTGGAGTTTCCCGAGCTTTCTTCTAACCCATTTTCTTGGGCGGAATTTTGGACAGCGCCATAGTGTTTCGGAGATAACTTTGCCCTCAAGCATCGGATTGAGACGTGCCAATAGTCATTTTGCATCTACACATCGCAAATAATGTCCTCGAATTTTTCTGGAATTTTTGGAGGTAGGCCCGAAGGTGAAAAATCCCATTTTCCAGAGTTTAGTGCTACAGATTTTGTTCTTGGAAATTTTGGGATGGTTATCTTGTTGATTTTGTAACTCGGCCTACATGTATCGGATTTGGGCGTGCGAGTACTCATTTCGATCGTCTCGACGCGAGGATCGCAGCGGAAATATTTTGGGAATTTTTGGTCTCCATCTCGCAGGTAAAAACAGGGCATCTTTGGGACTGAATTATGGGACAGCATGTATGTGGCTACTTGTGTGTTTATCTGTGTTGTTTGTCGTGGTGTTGCATGGTTGGCGTGATGTTGTTTGGAGCCGAGACTTGCGCGACATGTATCGAGGATGCGGGTTCAGTGGATTTTGTTAGCATGTGGCCACACTCTTCACCGACTTCGGCTTAGCCTGCGGAAAGCGCTTCAGGTGGGTGTTTTGTTTCCAGAACCGGTGGACGGTTCTCTAATTCTGTATGTTAGGATGCATACATGTCTAGGGTACAAGGCATATAATTGAGAGGTAGGTAAGCTTGATAATGATAATTGTATGATTAATTGCAAGAATAATATCTATGTTGATGGTTAGTATGAGCTTACCTAGGATAATGTTACCCTATGTGATTATGTAGCATGCCATGTTAGAACATAGCCGTTTATGCGATTGGTTCATGGGATGGGGCAGGATTATATAGCTATGTGCGGATTTTACTCTGAGGAGTTGTTATGGATTGAGGATTATGGACAGGTATAGGCATTGATGATTTTGGCATGTGGTTTACTTTCTTCTATCTTTTCTTGAGGACAATGCATGCTTGTATGGACATATAGATAGGCCACTTTTTACTGCTACACTACTTTTTGGAACTTGACTTAGGAGAACCCATGTTATCCTTTTCTCCTTCTCTGTTAGTCAGGCGGTCTGTGTGCTCGGGTGCGAGCAGGGGTCTAGGGTAGTGTAGCCGGGACATTGGTGTCAGGGATGGGTTGTGCTGGATTGAGGCTGGCAGGGTTTTACGGTGACCGCAGACTTTGGGCGGTTGACCAGAGGTCCGTTATAGGACTTGATTATAGACGGCAGGGTATTGCGGCAACCGCGGATATTGGGCGGTTGACCGGATATTTATTTATGCATCAGATTGGGTATCAGATTTCTCTAGTGGACAGAGTGTTCCACTATTTGAGTACTTTTGCATCTGATTGAGGACCGAGGCTTTCTTTAGTGGTTGAGTTTTCCTACTTTGATCAGAGTCATGATCCAGTCCTGCTGATTTATACTACTATTATACTTATTACCCAGGCACTTTACTCGTGTGGGTCGCTCCCCTCGAGTGCCACTCCGGAGTGTGCGATATACATACTTTGAGTCCTTGAGACTCCTATCTCTTATCGGCGTGATGCATTGGCCAGCATACCCGATTTGTCAGGCACAGCAGGCAGTACCAGTTCTTACTGGTTCATTGATTGGGTTTATTACAGGCAATTACTTTATTGTTGCACTCGTGTCAGGGGGCACCGAGTGGAGTCTAGTAGCTGTGTTTAGACCAGTGCTAGTGTTGTTGGGAGCCGTTTGGTTTGACGGTGGTCCCATGGCGTTGTGAGTACTTTGACCATTGTGCGAGAGGTTTGGGGATCTTGAGGCTATCCGTTCTGAGAGAGAGCGTGGATTCCGACTATAGCCTGCATGAGCCACTACTCGATAGCGAGTTAGTCCGTTTGGACGCCCTACGTAATTCCTGCCCGTCAGCGGGAGGTGGTTGTAGGTGGGCGCAGGTTTGACTGGACCCGATGTGGTAGTCAGCTCGATTGGGTCGATTGAGCACCTCGTGTGCGAGTGTTGCATATCTTTATCAGAGTTTCCCCCTTCGAGCATTTAGATAGAGGCATGGTAGCTGTTGAGAGTCTCCATATTTCTTATTTCAGTCTTTACTGCTTTGGTTATCTTATGCCTCTAGTGGACTTAGTGGGCAGATCGTCGGGCCTGGTGGCGGTACCCACTGAGGACTCCCTTTTTAGGTGTAGTTCTCACACCCGTTGGGGGTTTTCCCCCTCCCCTTCTTTTCTCTCCTTTGTTTTGCAAAGTCTTAGCAGGTGTTGCTGATTCTGCGGTTGTTGATCGAGGCGAGGGAGTCGCGTGCTAGATCCCCACCCGTCGTTAATTGGAGAGTAGCGGTACCCCTTCAGAGGAGAGCTTCAGTAGATTAGCTATTTTATTTTTCCTCTTTTGAGAGACTGATGTAGTGAGGACATGATATTTATTGAGAGCCTGTACACTGATGTATTTATTGGAGATATCTCCCTGTTGAGTTCTGGATTGTGTATCTGAGGATATTGTATTATTATTATTTAGGGAGATGGACATTATTGTACTTATTTCCAGTTGGTTAGTGGTTGATTTTAGTTATACAGCAGATTTTCATTTATAGCTCTGATATCTGTTAGCTGTAGTACTTTTCTTGCAGGTAGGACGCTTCGCCTATGCGGGGTTTGGCATAGGTGGCGGATCTGTTGGCGAGCCCGGGTCGCAGTTTCTACCCCGGGGCGTGACAATTCCAGTCCGGACCCCGAACATAGTTTAGTTCATGTTGTTTTCCAGTCCGGACCACCCCTGTTTCAGTCCGGACCCCGAACCTTAATTTCTGCAAAATTGCATGAACAGTCCGGACCTCCCCTGTTTCAGTCCGGACCCCGAACTGCGTTTTTCAGAAAATCTTCTGAAAAAGACGACAGCCCGGATCAGCCAAATCCAGTCCGGACCGCCGTGCGGGAAAAGTTCTGTTAAGTCAGTTTTTGATTCATATCTCTTTCCAAAGGTTTCTAACCTATAAATAAACCCTAATTTCATCTCTTAGGGTAATGGAATAATCAAGAAAAATCGATTAAGTAAAATTATAGAAAAATCCACAAATATAGAGAAGAAAGGAAAACACGATTAAATTCATGTTTTTTCATCTATATTGTTCAATTTGATTCTAGGGTTTTCAAACTTCTATTTTTTGTAAAATCAAATTGAAGAATACTTAGATGGTATTTCCTTATCTATCTTTGATCTAAGTATTCGGAGGATCATCACCAAACAAAACAACTATTTATCAAGAATCGGCGCAAGAATTAGCGTGGCCTTGTGGATTCAAGGTGTGACCGCTCTCGTGGATTCGGAGCAAGGCGCGTTCGTGTGATCGAAGCGTGCCGCATTGGTGAAGACCGTGGATACGGTGGAACGTCGTGGATTCGACGTTGGACTTCGTGGATTCGAAGTTGGATGCAAATCGTGGATTCGTGGCGCGTTGTGGAGCGAGCGGAGAAGATCAACTAGGAGCGTATGAAAAAGGTTGAGTCGTAGGTTTACGGTAAATCACCTTGTACGTGTTTAATTCTAGTGGATTTCGCCGTGTTATCGGTCCTGTGGTTTTTTACTCCTGTGACGGAGTTTTCCACGTAAATCTTGCGTATTTTATTTATTTTCCGCATTGGGTTATTTTTTACGCAACGATTTGGTGTGTTTATTGTTTTCACCTATTCACTCCCCCCCCCCCCTCTAGGTGGTTTTTCCCCTATTCAGATCCATATAACTCATAACCCACAACTTGTTTGTGGATGATGGGATATGACATGGAACTCGAATACTTGATGATTGTGGAACAATAAACTTTGATGTTTCCTTTTTATCTTAAGATAATTGATTGTGCAAGTGAAGGTTTTGAAAAGATTAAATGTTTGCGAAAACGGATTTCCAAAACAGAGTGTCGTGTAGACACTATTTTAAAACTTGTGGTTTTATCCTTTCAAATTGGTGGATGTCGTGTGGGCGATTATCTTTGGAATAATGTTTGAGTTTATGTGATTCCCGTATGTGACAATGTTATGTAAACTAGTGAAGGCGTGGTGTATGTATGTTGTGCGACGCCGTGCATATACAAAGGAGACTCTGTCTGTTAGTTGGGTGACTTTGTATGTGTGGCGGGTATGGGCACGTGCCGGAGGGTGGGGTTGTTTTATTAGAAAAAAATTGGGCTATTTTCCGCTGTTGAACCTCCCTCGGGGCGTGACACTAGGGCATCGAGCGGCGGCGGCGGCGGCGGCTCAGCTAGGGTATCGAGCGGCGATGGAGCCACCGTCGACGAAACTCCAAACGAAAGAAAACACCCCGACGGACAATCATCCAAGAACGAAAACCAAACGAAAACCTCGACGGACGATCATCCAAGAACAAAACCAAAAGAATAAAGACGTCCACTAACCTCGCTCTGACGGAGAAAACGACGTGATCCCGATTTCCGCTTATGGTGGTGCTTCTGGATCCGCTCTCCGGTATCGGCGACGTTTCCGGTCTCAAGTCTTCGGCACGCACAACGAGGAAAGAGGAAGAAGAAGCGATCTAATCAGAACTAGGGTTATTCGGTAATTGGGATTTATTAAATTATTTATTTTTCTCTTATTGTACGTACGAAGGTCCCAATATTCAGTATTTAAAAAAGGATTTTCAACCGACTTCCTCGATAAGCGTGTCGATCCTCTGAAACGTCCCGTAACTGCTAGCACGGATCCCGATGCACCAACGACACTTAACGGGTCTCGAGAAACTCCGAACTTACCTTTTCGGACCCACTAACATTGAAAACCTCATTCCGGAAGATCCGTAAGTCGGATTTCCGATCCGATCGCATCGTCGTTCTCCGTTTAACGAGCTCTATTGCGATATGGTAACCGCAACCCAAAAACTCCATACGAACCAAAGCCAAGAAATTCCCACCTAAAACTAGCTTAAATCCAAAAGTCGACATTTAGGAAATAATAAAAATCAGCGTTATTACAGGCTGCTCCAGAAATGATGACTGTGCCGGAGCCTATTCTTGTTTGATTGGGGTGAAGGCACTGGCCTTTCGAGATTTTCGGACTTTTTGTTATTTTTGGCAGTTTTCTAAACTGAGAGTTAGGGTTGATGATGTTCCTGATGTTGGGCTCTTTCCTTTCTGGGATGGTTGTGTGGGTGTACTCTGGGTTGTCTTGGATGAGTCGGTACCGAGGGTAAGATTTTGGAGCGAGTTGGACTAGTTGTTCTTTCCCCCGTGACTTGTTGGAGTCCCCGATGTTTTCCACGTCTCAGCTTAGAGGAGATATGGTTTGATCCCTCGCCCATGATTGACTCGCTCCACTTGAGATATGCGAGTATCTAGACAACGAGGAATTCCGTTGCAAATTCTAGCTCGAGAGATGAGGGAATTTCACAACCGGGTCATGCCATACAAGTAGATGTTGAGGAGTAATCACGATGAGCGAGCGGCGACTTGAAAGCTGGAGACGGTGATGATGGATAGTGTCACGACCTGGGACCGCCTATTTGTACGGTTCGGGCACGCCAACAGACCCGCCAATCGGGCACGACCTCTCGCTACCCGAAAGGAACGGTAACATCCATCTCGAATCAAAACAATGCTTATGATGAGATATAATATCAGAGTAAGATCACTACTAATTTAAAACTTTCATTCAATAAACAAATAGTTTAAGCCGATATGAAAGCATGATAAGAATGAACCATAATAAACTTTATTACATGTTACATCTCTCAACTTACAATCACATAATATTACAATGCCTTTACATAAGTTCCTCACCATACAAAGTTCACTCAAGAAACATATAAAAGGGATACCTCTGCTAGACCCTCTAGGTCTCTATGCTGCTGGGCCCTTGCCCCTGCCGTATACCTCGCCGTCTGCCTCTGAACCGTCGCGATCGCTGCATCCATACCTGAACCTGTGGGGGGGGTGCACCCAAGGGGTGTGAGAACTCCTGACAGAGTTCCCAGTGGGTTCAACCACCGAGAAAAAGTGTCCTACACCACTTGGTCCAATGGAAGCAATAATAATAGTGCTAGGAAACTAAAATCCTCGATATCAAATGCAGCTATGCAAAACAATATATCACTGTCTGTATATAATCATCGACCCAGCACTACTCTGTCTAGTCATACTAGGCTACTAAGCACCAACTCGGCCGCTATGCCGCTGTACACAGGGTTAAACTAACCCGGCCACCTAGGCCACTCTAATTTCTCTTTATTCTTTAAGTTCTGGTGCTTTAGTTCAAGTTAACCCTCAGAAACTCTTATCCAACGGGCCCGAGCCCGGTAGTCCTGCTACCATCAGATAAGATTTCCAAGGTTGCCGATAACACCCGCGAGTGTTATCCCGTCCTACGAAGTAAATGTGCTCTTCGGACCACCGCTATCGGAGGGAGGGGGGCTTCCCTGCGTCCGATCCTGATGCGCCCGGGGAGAGGGCAAGCCCTTTACGTCCCACAGAGCCACATTTCAACCTTCGAAGGCATGCCCGTTTTATTATCTTTGTATTTCAGTTGCTTTGTCCTACGGCTGAAGCGTCCCGAACGGGTCTCTACCCGGGAGAGGAATTAACTGTCCGTACCTCCAACCTGGGCTGGCTCCACCGAGGATCTTTATGTTCTCTTTCTTTTCTTTTCTTTTCACTTTAGTTCTTAGCCTCTTTGCCGTTGAACACTTGCTTTACTTTTCTTTCTTACTCGAGCCTTCAGCTCACATTGCCACTAGCAATTATTATCACTCTTTCCTTTGAGCATTTAGCACTTTGCTTTCACTTTAAGCCTTCCGAAAGTACCTCGTCCGACGGGTCACTGCCCAGGGAGTCCTGCTCCACTTGACGAGTCTCAAATTCGAAGGCGCCATTTACATTCTCTTTATCTTAAGCAATTTGTTTGTCTTGCTTATTAACCACTTTTAGCTCTATCATGAGCAATTTGCTTGTCTTGCTTATTAACCACTTTTTCATCCCTTACCCTAGGTCTTGCCACACGGGTAACCAGAGTCTCCTGAACTCGTTCACATTTTACTTTCTTTGTTTAACTTAAATTGAAGTTAAAGTTATTGTCCCTTTGCCCGGACATCCTATGACCTTTTAGGGTTATATTTGTTTTGTTCTTTAACCTTGGGATCTTATCCCACTTTCCTGATTCCTTACTGAATCCTAGAGTTCACTTGACTCTATTTTTTATTTCACTTTTAACTTAGAGTTACTCTGACTCTAATTCCTTGTCTGTGAGTTTAAACTCCTCTGGATCACTTTAGGTTCCCTTTACCTAAGTTCCATATTATACTCATCCTAGAGTTCCTTGACTCTATGTTGATCACTCTACCCAGTGTCCTTAGGTTATCACCTAAGACAATGCCACTCGTCCAACCCTAGGATAATCTCCTAAGTTTTGATGTCACTCAGTGAACCCTGAAACTAGGTTTTCTCCTAGTCTTACTACCAACATGTTCCTTTTTCCTTATGTCACATGATTCCTAGGGTCATACCCCAACGTGCTCATAATCATGAATAGCTAATCCTTTTTCATGCATGCAATTATTTTCATATCCATCATGAGATAATATTTTATCTACGCATGCAAATTCATCATATATCTTTGGCAACCAACAATTGCACTTTTCATCTGTGTCCTTTTACACATGCACATTTTATCCTCTATCTCTGGCAACCAACAGTTGCACTTTTTCATCTGTATCCATTAACACATGTGATCTTAATCATGATTTCCTAACGCCTCTAACAGGCTACTATCATGCTTCGAATCGAAAAGCAAAGGAGCAAGGGGAGAGATCACCCAATTTCGACAGAATTCCCCACCTTGTAGTGTCCCCAATTGCTTGTAGACACTTGCAATTGGTCTCCGCGCGGTTCCACTTGTTTCCTCGAGCTTGCACGTAAAACGGTGCACATCCCTCGAGTCCGTACGCAAAACGGTGCACGTCCTCCGAACCTACACGCAAAACGGTGCACGTTATTAAATTAATAACCCACACATAAAGTGGTGCACGCCACTTTAACTGGCACGCAAAACCGTGCGCGACAACACGACCTGCACGCGAAACGGTGCACGTACCTCAAATCTGCACGCAAAACGGTGCACGTCTGACTATAGGGTTGCACGCAAAATGGTGCACATCTTTTTCCTAGCCTGCACGAAAAACGATGCAAACCATTAGATTCTACACGCAAAACGGCGCGCATTGGTCCAACCCGCACGCAAAACGGAGCACGTACCCCGTATTGGCACGCAAAACGGAGCATGCTCCATTGTAGGGTTGCACGCAAAACGATGCATACTTTTCCGACCCTGCACGTAAAACGAGATGTATTGTTAGAGTCTGCACGAAAAATGGTGCCCGTTAGTCCAACTTGCATGCAAAACGGAGCACGTACCTCGGGGTGGCACGCAAAACGGTGCAAGTCCCTTATTCAACGTTGCACGTAAAACGGTGCACGTTTTCCGAGCCTGCGCCCAAAACTGTGCACAATCGTCGAATCCGCACGCAAAACGGAGCATGTCTCCCACGTGCGGCACGCAAAACGAGGCGCATTCAAAACGCCCGCGAGACTCGCGTAGTAAAACGGCACAGTAATGTTGGGTCCCTGACATGCACGTGGGCAAAGGGGTCAAATCCAAAATCCAAAAGGAAACCTTAACACTGTGCCAAAAATACCGCAAAAACGACACGAGGGGCCTACCTCGACATCGTCGCGTCGTCCAACGCGTCCACTAGGCTCTTTGGAGCATCTTGTGCGCTCCACGGAGTCCACGGCGCACTCGTGCGCCCTCGAAAACCCCAGGCGAAATCGCCCGGTTCCCCTCCCCGTGCGCTCGGGTGAAGCCAAAAGGGAAGAAAGGAGGAAAAATGAGCCATTTCGGGCCCATATAGGCCAATTTCGGACTTTCGGGCGCACTTTCCGGGCGCCCGAAATGTTTCGGGCGGCTACAGTAACCAGCCCGCCTCCGGTCCACGCGCCCATGCCGCGCCAGCGTGGCTCCACGTCACACACGGCGGCCAACCAAGAGGCGACACGTGTACAAAGACCCGTGCACCGCGACCACCGAACAGCGACGGCCAATCATGAGGCGACACGTGGACCGCACCGACGCCTGTGGTGGTTGCGTCTTGTCCCGTCAGCGCGTCACATCGCGCTGACCGTCCAATGGGGGGCCGACACGTGGCCACCCCCACTGACACCGCGCCAGGCCGCCGCGCCTTCCCCGCTCACGCCTGCCGCCTCGACTGCAGCGTCCAATGGGGAGACGCCATGTGGCGTCCCCCACCCGCTCCACGCGCCTCGAGCCGCACGCCCCGTGCGTTTCCCGCGCGAGCCGCGCCTCGGGATTCGTGCCTGTTGCATCGAGATCCACGCACACTGCATCGGGATCCGTGCCACTGCATCGGGATCCGTGCCAACTGCCTCGGGATCCGTGCCACTGCCTCGGGATCCGTGCCAACTGCCTCGGGATCTGTGCCAACTGCCTCGGGATCCGTGCCAACTGCCTCGGGATCCGTGCCAACTGCCTCGGGATCCATGCCCATGCCTCGAGATTCGGGCCGCTACAGTAACATTCGGGCGCATGTCTTCCGGACCGGGCTGCTACAGTGAACCGGGTTCGCTACAGTGCCGCCCGGTTCACTGCAGCCCCCAAAACCGGGTTTGCTACAGTGCTTTCCGGGCGCCCGGTATCCACTTTCGGGCGCCCGAAACTTGGGCCCAAGCCCAGTTTCGCCCGTTTTCGTCCGTTCTTGCCCGTTTCTCGCCCGTTTTCGCTCAAATTTGACGGGCAGCCACAGTTTAACTTAATTTACCTCATGGCACTTTCACTTTTCAGTTTGGACCCTCTTTGGGTTACCAAAAGTCCCACTATATTCGAGTTCGCTGGCGGAGCCCGTTCTCTCTATCCGGGTGTCCGATTAACGCGAAACTTTTACTGTGGCCTTAAAACATATTTACGGAGCTCCTGTAATTTTCTCGGAATTTTTCGAGACTGTGAATTTTCCACTTACAGTCTGGGCCCACTTTCTCACATAAGATTCTAGATATCTTATCTTAATCCGGATTTGGGCCCAATTCATTTCCAGGTCACCCTGTACTTTTCTAACTCAATAAAAATAGTATTTCATACCATTTTTATTTACATTTTGTTTATATACCAAGTTTCGGTTCACTACAGATAGCTACCCCTTCTGGTTTGAGACTTCCGTTTGAGGTACATTAGTTTCGGGGACGAAACTTTCTTTTAGTAGAGGAGGATGTGATGGCCCAAATCTCCGTGGATGTTAGCAGTATGGTCAGCGGCATGAAGGCACCCATCTTTGTGTGTTAGAGGTGTTGGCGTGCGAAACGAATGCAAGAAATGGATTTATAATGAAAAATCGGACGAAATAGTGAATTTTCAAGTTTTTGGAGTGGATTCGGGCGCCCAAAAACCATATTCGGGCACCCGGTTCTGCATGCACTGTAGCGCGGGCTGCACAGGCAGGCGCGGGCAGCACGGGGGGCAGCACAGGCGCCGGCAGGTGCGGGTCAGCACGGCACGACGACCGAGGGCAGGACACGCGTCGGCGCGCGATTGGGCGTGCTGGTGCCTCGGGCGCGGAGCGGATAAGGTGGGCCACGTGTCGCACGGTTATTGGTTGGCGTCGATTGTCCTGTCGGGGCGCGACGCGTGGCAGGCGATGGACAGTGATCGTGATTCTAGGCGCACAACAGATGGATGACACATCTCCAGGCACAGGGGGTAGTGTTTTCGGGCGCCCGGATTTAGCCCCTAAATTCGAAAGTTGGGTAGTTTTGGACAACTATAAATGGGGCTCTTCTCCACCATTTTTTATGTTTTGGAGATCTTGTTCTTGGAGATCTTTTACATAGGTGAAGTCCTTCTCCTTCCCCACCATTATTGAGCACATTTGGAGGATCCAAGAGGTGTCATCTTCATCTTCTTCCTACCATTGGAGAGCTCCACCATTGTTGTAGTTTCAGCCAACTCCGTCGACGTTTCGTGAGCGGCCTCCCCAGGACAAACCGTTTGGAATCTTTGGCTGAAATTTGGAAGGGATCATCACAAGAGGTAGGCCTACAACTTCCTTATTGACAATGCCACTCTCGTTTGCTTAGAGTTATCTCCTAGGTTTCATGCCACTCGTTCGAACTCTTAGCCTAGGTTCTCTCCTAGTTTTACATCCATCCGATTTGCAAAGTTAACCTTTCTCTAGGTTTATGTTTAGACCAGATTTTTTGCCACACGAGAAAGCGACACATGGCGTACACCGTCGGCTAAAATCATCAGCCGATAAAAGAAAGGGTCAAACGAAGAAGGGTTCGCGTCGTGATCTGGATTGGTTTCAGTCGTGTAGAAGCACAACACGCAACACCCACCATCGGCTGAGGGTATTAGCCGATGGGAGAAACAGCCGACATAAAAATATGCTGACGAAAGATGTCACGGATCACCCAAGACCGACTTCGGCTGGCAGCGTCCACTAGACCTCTCCAGTTAATCGGCGGAAGAGGCGGGAATCGAAGTCAGCATGCGGGGATTCAAACCGATAAAGGAAAGATTTCGAAAAAGAATGCGGGCGCGAATCCCGCAATTAACCCAGATCGGCAAGCGGCATCCAGCATTGGAAGGAGCCAAAGATCACGCTACGATTAGGGGATGAACCTAGACGGGAAACGGCTACTCTTCTATTAAGGATAATCGACTCGTAAGGAAGTCGCTGAGGATTCTACGATGATTCTCTCCAAATCACGCCGATGATTCAAATCGGCGCCTAATATCATAGTTCGGGATGTGTATAAATATCCGAACCATCGAAAAGATCAGGGTCTGGCAACCTCGTAAGCCCGGTACCACCCCAGCTTCTTCATTTATCTAGGAGTAGACTAACTTAACTTTTCAAACCTGCATTTACTGCTTTCCTAGGAGTATGCTTAATTGTAATCCTTCTATCCCTACCTTCTTCCTTGTACCCCCTTTTTTTGTTCCTCAAAGTTGTAATCGATTCATCGCCGTGTCATTGTATCCCCTCTCCAATCAATATAAAGTGTAAACCGGCTCATCAGCCGTGTCTTTATTTATATTTCTTTGCTTTAAAGTTATAATCGACTCCTCAGCCGTACCTATCTCACCCCTCTCGGTTCGGCTATCCTAAGTCGAACCCAGCATTCCCTCTCTATCTCCGTAAACCCGATTCGGCTATCCCAGGATGAATGGTCGTGAAAAGTTACCAGAGGATGAACCCGGCCGAGCGGATCCCTGCTCGATCCGATCGCTTGATTGTTGGCACGCGACGCACTTCGACACCTCTAAAGGGTCACCCAGGGGCCGATCGGGCGCAAGCCACATTTTGGCCCCAACAGTTTATTTACATCAACTTTCTAAGGTTATACCCTAACATGATTACAACCACACATTTATCTTTACCATTTTACACATGCAAGAAAACCTACATTAGAGTTAACATAGCTCTCTTTTAGGGCTAAACCCTATTTTATCCAAAATCACAACACTCTACACTACATGCTTGCTAACATACTTCTAGATCCAAAAATAAAGAAAAAATGGGAGAGATCACCCATTTTCGAAAGAATCCCCCACCTTGTTGTGTTCTTTATAAGAATTAGGGCTTGATCTCTTGTTCTTCAAGAAAAACCACTAAAATATAGGTTAGAAACCAAAAGAGGTCACTAAAAACCTCATTAGAGCTCAAAACCCCAAAACCCCCAAATTTTTCAAAAACCCTAGAAAATCACCTCTTGATTTCTTGCTCAAGAGAGGTGGAGAGAGGTTCTTCTTCCTCCTAGGATGCTCTCCTAGCGATCCTCTTCCGATCCGTAGCTTCGAATAAGAACAATCCCACCAAAAAGCCCTCCTCCAAGTTTGGATTCCTTCTCTTTTCTAGAGAGAGAAAGTGAGGAGAGAGAAAGTGAGAGAGAGTGAAAGGGATGCTGAGGTTAAGGGAAAGGTTTCCCAGCCTTTTATACCCAGCCCAACAAAAAATCACAGAACTGTCACTTTCTAGAGCTTTCAGCCCGCGACGGTCCGGATTCTTTTCCCACGGTCCGGACACCGAACGTAGGTTTTTCACCACACCAAAACAGTCCGGACTCTTTTCCCATGGTCCGGACTGTAGGTTTTTATATATTAAGGATCCACACGGATCTAAATAGGTACTATCAAACAACTAGAGGGGGGTGAATAGGTGTAATACTTATAAAACCAATCTCAGTGCAAAATAAAAACCAATGCGGAAATAAAAAACAGCACACCGAGATATACGTGGAAACTCCAATCCAGGAGAAAAACCACGGGACCAACACGCAATAACAATCCACTAAGAATAGAAGAATAACAAGGTGATTACCGACTCCACGGACTCAACCCCTCCTTCAGCTTCTTCGGACCTTGCGCTGACCGGTTGGACGTCCACGCAATAACAATCCACTAAGAAAAGAAGAATAACAAGGTGATTACCGTCTCCACGGATTCAACCCCTCCTTCAACTCCTTCGGACCTTGCGCTCCACCGATTGCACGTCCACTGCACACGTTCGAATCCACGAACGCCACTCGAATCTACGAGCACACGTTTCGAATCCACGAAACGCCTTTAGCACACCGAATCCACGATGCCACGTCGAATCCACGACGCAAACTCAGCCGGTAAGAATATTGGCTTCGATGGTGATCCTTTGCTTAGATTATCAATGAAGATCCATGGGAAAAATCTCTAAGCAAAGATTAGATCAATTCGACAAAAGATATGTTCTTGAAAGAACCGTCGAATTGACCTAAAAGAGGCTATAAAGAAGAAAGATAAAAACCTAGCCTCTAGGGTTGCTCTCAAGTGTTTTATAAATTGATCGGCCGTGCTCCCCACGTTTTTGAGAAACCCTAAATATCTATTTATAGTTTAGAAACCTTTGGAAAGAGATAAGAATCAAAAACTTACCTTATATGGAAATTTTCAGGACGGCGATCCGGATCGGATTTACTGTGATCCGGATCGTCGTAACGAGTCAGGCTATTCCAGAAAAACAGGGTTCGGGATCCGGATTGAAATGCCCGATCCGGATCGTTCATGTATTCCAGCAAAAGCCCATGTTCGGGATCCGGATCGAAATGACCTTTGATCCGGATCGGATTTGCCAATGAACAAGCACCCTTCGGGATCCGGATTGGACTGTCTGATCCGAATCCTGAACATGTCCCATGTCCAGTTTTTGATTTTTATGCAATTAAAAATTCATCCAAGTGTTTCTACACTATAAGAAAGTATTCGGATCACCAAAATTATTTAGTTAACCATACCTGATCCTTTTGAATACTTTCTTCTTGAGATTGATGTAACTAATCCACAATTCTTCAACTTCAATCTTCAAGACTCAAGACACTGAGTGTCAACTTGAGCTCTTGTTGAATCTTCTCTAAGTCTTTGATTACTGATTGACAATTTGATCCCTTTAAGACTCCGACTCAACACAACAAATCAACTCACGAAATATGCCAATACAAAAGGCCGTAACAATCTCCCCCTTTGGCAATTTCGTGACAAAACCCAAAAATACATAAAACGCTCAAGACACTCATCTTAAACCAAAAAAAAAAACGAAACTCAATGTCATCACCAAAACATTGACTTTCTTTGCGTGAAAGATCCAATAAACAAAAATACATTTGAACCAGTCAATCCTAGAACATACTCTATGACTTAGGACTTGGAGTCTTAAAGTGATGTAGATCCTGCAAAAACAAAACTCCAAACAAATCAAAAGTCAGTCGTTAGAAATTAAATGTAAATCCTACATTTGATTCGTCCTTTTGGTTCTTTTTGTTTTTCGGCTCCTTTTTCTCATCTCCTTTCTTCTTCTCGATGATCTCATCTCCGTCTCCCCCTATCTCGATGATCTCATCTCTGTCTCCCCCTATCTCGATGATCTCTTCTCCCCTATTTCTCTCTTCTCCCCTATTTCTCTTCTCCCCCTTTTTGTCACAAATTGTCAAACAGTGAACATACTAGACAAAAGGAAATCACTAACAGCATTAGTCCATAGTGAGAGAGAGATAAAAGCTCAGTTCCGGTATATAACAAAAACATAGATTGCGTACCGGTACTCGAACGCAAAAATCAAATAATTTCTTGAAACAAATCCAGATTTTGAAATATTTGAATTACCGATTTGTATTCCATCAAGAAAACAATTTAAGTGCTTGAGAATAATATGAGATCACATAGATGGCATTCAATCCAATTAATTTCACAAAAATTAAAAAGATTTACTCCGAAATCATGAAAAATAAAGATAAAACATTATAAACCGTTTTTCACATTATATACGTCAAACACAAGTCATCAAAAATAATCTTGAGATCCAAAGTCTATCAAGATGTAACGGATGTACAAAGATGACTTACAGAGATTTCCAAATGACATCAATTTGATTTCTTACCCTTTAAATTTGAGATAAGCACTAAAATACCTAAGGGTGGCTCTTTGAGCATCTTTCAACTATCCCACCTTATACCAACCAGGAGATTGTTCAGAATATAAGAACTTTGAATATGAATCTCCGAATGCTTCAACTAAACAAAATTTCATAAAATATTTTTCAAGCATCCAAAACATGTGGTGGTAGTTTTCACACTCCTTTCGGATGTAACTCTTTCCACATCTTTTACAATTCATTTATTTACCCTTGTAAGAATGCAATCTCTTACGTGAAAGAATTAAATCCCAAATTTTAGTCTATCGGTTGTCTCACGTTTATCACAATGAATTCACACAACCGAGATAGAATAATCATCTAAAGATCACACATGATTTCTAAAATTTGATGAATATAATTATCAAAAACTCCTATAATGAAATATCTTCAAGAATTATGATTATGGAGTAAAGTTGATAATTCAAATAAAATTAAATTGGAGTGATTGAAAGTGAAAACCCTTTTTATTCAATGCACTTGTTCGTTAAAATCCTTTTATTTTTTTTAAAAAAAAAAAAAAAAAAAAAAAAAACATAAAAACGAATAGCATTGAAAATATGTAATGCAGAGATTCAGAAAAATATGAAAGGAAAACCAATCAAAGTATTACATACAGTCATAAGCTATTTAGAACTTAAGACAAGGAAAGATATCACCTTTCCGAATCCAAAATTGTCGAATTTTGGGTTGTCTTGATTCATTGTGATTGGGAGATGATAGCTTTGACTGTTGATCCACCTTAGGTCTTTGCCTCGCAGTGATCCACTTGTATGATTGATGATGTGACTCGGACCTTTGGTGGGTTGAGTGAACTCCTTTGACTTGATGTGTCTTTTGATTCCGTTGAGTTCGCTCCGTAGATGAAGTTGCCGAAGGACTCTTCTTTCTCTTTTTCGGGCAATTCTTCACCAAATGTCCTTCAAGTCCACATAAGTGACAAGTTCTTCCTTTCAATTTCATTGTGGAACTTGAAGCATGCACAGTTTGGTCCCTTTTGAATCCCAAACCAACCTTGCTTGTTTGACCTAATCCGGACATACAATCATGTTTCTTCGAACCGGTTGAAATCCTTTGTATGTCGGATTTAAGTTGATGGACTTGCTTGGTCAAAGCTTGGTTGGTAACATGAATCTCCTCAAACTGCTTTTCAAGAAAATCAATCTTGTTAATATGGGAATTAACGATCGTTTCCGATTGATTTATCTTTTCCTGGAGGATTTTATTATTATCCAACAAAAGCTCTCGTTCCTCCTCGAGATCATGAAGTTTGATCTTTAAAGCATGATTCTCGTCTTGATTCTCAAGTCGTTGCTTCCTCAACTTCTTGATATGCTTGGCCATCTTCTTAGATTCCGCAAGAAGTTGTTGATATGCCTCAACGAGTTCTTCTTCGTCCGACTCCCCCTCACTTGATGACTCTCCTTTGGATGTTGATGTTTCATGCAAAATCAAAGGAATAGAGTCAGTGATTAAAGATGATAAACAAACATTAGAAGAGGGAATTTGAGAAGCATGTAAGGCAACGACTTTTTCCTCTTTACTTGAGGTCGATTCATTAGAAGTAGAATCGTCCCAAGTTTTCGCTTGCAAAGCCTTCTTTCTATATGATTTCGGAGAAGGACATTCCGTTGAAAAATGGTCGTAGCCTTTGCATCTATAGCATTGGATTTCCCCTTCGAAATCATCTTTTTCTTTTTCTTTAGAAGGTTTTGCAAAGCTTTTGAGGTTAGAGGATTTAGAACCCGATGATCCTTTAGAAGGTTTCGTGGATGAATATCCATCGGTTCGATTCTTCCAAAACTTCCGACGAAATTTCTTTGTGATCCGCGCCAATTGTTCTTCAAAATCGGCAAAAGAGATTTCATCGTCGGAACTTGATTCGCTATCTTCTTCCTTTGTGGATTTGAATGCAATACCTGTAAGCTTAGAAGAAGACTTGGAAGAAACTTGATTAGTAGGAAAAATCATCTCATAAGTTTGCAAAGCACCTACTAATTCCTCTACACTCATCTCATCCGGATGACTAACGGTTTCAATGGCGGTAACCTTTGCCCTAAACCGTTCCGGAAGAGTTCGAAGTATCTTTCTTACAATTTTCGACTCCGGGATCTTTTCTCCTAAATTAGCACAAGTGTTGATTATATCTTGAAGTCTTGTGTAATAATCTGTAAACAATTCATGCTCTTCCATATGAATAGAGTCAAATTGACTTGTAAGCATCTGGAGCTTTTGAATTTTTACAAGATTAGTACCCTCATGTGTAATTTTGAGAATATCCCAAATTTCCTTCGCGGTTTCACACGCGGAAATTCGTGTGAACTCAGTCGAGGAAAGAGAATTAAATAAAGCGTTCATACCTTTCCCATTGTAAGAAGATCTTTCAAATTCCTCTTTGGACCATCTAGAGTGAGGTTTTAGGGTAGTAGAATTTCCTACTTCCTCAACAGGATGCACCCAACCGTATTCCACGGATTGCCATACCCGCTCATCAATTGCGATGAGAAAAGCTCTCATCCGCACTTTCCAATAAGCATAATTAGTCCCATCAAAAAGAGGAGGTCTATAAATATTACCACTTTCACCCAACATGATAGATAAACCTAAAACCCTCTCTGATACCAATTGTAGGTTTTGATATATTAAGGATCCACACGGATCTAAATAGGTACTATCAAACAACTAGAGGGGGGGTGAATAGGTGTAATACTTATAAAACCAATCTCAGTGCAAAATAAAAACCAATGCGGAAATAAAAAACAGCACACCGAGATATACGTGGAAACTCCAATCCAGGAGAAAAACCACGGGACCAACACGCAATAACAATCCACTAAGAATAGAAGAATAACAAGATGATTACCGACTCCACGGACTCAACCCCTCCTTCAGCTTCTTCGGACCTTGCGCTGACCGGTTGGACGTCCACGCAATAACAATCCACTAAGAAAAGAAGAATAACAAGGTGATTACCGTCTCCACGGATTCAACCCCTCCTTCAACTCCTTCGGACCTTGCGCTCCACCGATTGCACGTCCACTGCACACGTTCAAATCCACGAACGCCACTCGAATCTACGAGCACACGTTTCGAATCCACGAAACGCCTTTAGCACACCGAATCCACGATGCCACGTCGAATCCACGACGCAAACTCAGCCGGTAAGAATATTGGCTTCGATGGTGATCCTTTGCTTAGATTATCAATGAAGATCCATGGGAAAAATCTCTAAGCAAAGATTAGATCAATTCGACAAAAGATATGTTCTTGAAAGAACCGTCGAATTGACCTAAAAGAGGCTATAAAGAAGAAAGATAAAAATCTAGCCTCTAGGGTTGCTCTCAAGTGTTTTATAAATTGATCGGCCGTGCTCCCCACGTTTTTGAGAAACCCTAAATGTCTATTTATAGTTTAGAAACCTTTGGAAAGAGATAAGAATCAAAAACTTACCTTATCTGGAAATTTTCAGGACGGCGATCCGGATCGGATTTACTGTGATCCGGATCGTCGTAACGAGTCAGGCTATTCCAGAAAAACAGGGTTCGGGATCCGGATTGAAATGCCCGATCCGGATCGTTCATGTATTCCAGCAAAAGCCCATGTTCGGGATCCGGATCGAAATGACCTTTGATCCGGATCGGATTTGCCAATGAACAAGCACCCTTCGGGATCCGGATTGGACTGTCTGATCCGGATCCTGAACATGTCCCATGTCCAGTTTTTTATTTTTATGCAATTAAAAATTCATCCAAGTGTTTCTACACTATAAGAAAGTATTCGGATCACCAAAATTATTTAGTTAACCATACCTGATCCTTTTGAATACTTTCTTCTTGAGATTGATGTAACTGATCCACAATTCTTCAACTTCAATCTTCAAGACTCAAGACACTGAGTGTCAACTTGAGCTCTTGTTGAATCTTCTCTAAGTCTTTGATTATTGATTGACAATTTGATCCCTTTAAGACTCCGACTCAACACAACAAATCAACTCACGAAATATGCCAATACAAAAGGCCGTAACACGGACTCTTTTGCAATTTCAGCATTCCTGCACCTTATTTTTCTCTCATTTTTGCTCTGGAACTCCGATTTTCGTTCTATTTTCTCCCTAGATCAAATTTTACACAACCGAAACTACTACACATTTCCAACACTTTCAAAAACCTTTCATATTAAAATTTTTATGATTATTTCTCCTTGAAATAATAAAATTCTCAAAACACAATTATTCTTCAAATTTTTTGATTTCACTCCATGAGGCCCTAAACCCCACGGAATCATTCCGACATGCTCAGAATTCATTTCTAATATACCCACAGCCATTTTGACTGTTCCGGGGTTGATTTTTACCCAATTTCTATTTCAAAACTTATTTAAAATTTTGGTTTCAATTCACTTTTGGTTCGAACGCCTTTTGCTTCGAACCAAATTTGCTCTAACTCTTTTTAGATGTATTTTTAAACACGTTTAGAGTGATTTACCCGCACTTTGCTACTTTAGCAAAAGCCGGGGCACTACACGCCGGGTGGGCGTTGTTTTCGTATGAATGATTTTATTAAATATTCGCACTCTAAGTATGTGAATCGAATACGGTTGATGTATATGTGATTGCGACGCCGTACATATATAGGGAAGACTCTGTCCGTTTGTACAAAGAGATTTTGTATATATGGCGGATTTGTGCACATGCCAGAACAGGTGATTTTTTTTTTTTTTTTAAAAAAAAATGGCTTCTAAAAATTCGATTATTTTCGTTTTAAAATTGTTCCCGAGGCGTGAAATATTTTTTGTTAGCAAACTATCTACTAATATCTTCTTTGGACCGAGTGAGTGCACATCACGTTCAATAGTTGCATCATTGGAAACTTATTTGAAATTCTCATTCCGTAAGCGCATGGCAAAAGAGTCGCGTGATAGATAGACCAAGTGAGAGGTTTAGAGAGCACCATTTTGTAAAACAATCAAAATTGTAATATTTATAGTAGAATGAATGAATCGACATAAACTTTTAGGGCACATTTGGTTCAAAATGGGAATCGAAATCGGAATAGACTGAATTGGAAAACAGAATTATGAATTTCCTAATTTATTTGGTTCACAATAAAATTTGGAATCAGAATCAACTTATTATTATTATTTAAATAAGACAAATTTAATCTACTCTCTAAATTTGTAATCAAAATTTAAATTCAAATTAAAATTCATAACTTAAATTTAAATTTAACTTTAAATTCAAAGTCAACACGTAAAACTATATTTAAAATTCAAATATCAAACTTATATTGAAATTAAAATTAAAATTAAAATATAAAAGTTAATAATTTTGAATTTATATGTTGAATTTAAATTTAAAATTATAATTTAATCTAAATTTAAGTTTATATATATATATATATATATATATATATATATATATATATATATATATATATATATATATATATATATATATATATATATATATATATATATATATATATATATATATATATATATATATATATATTTGAATTTAAATAATTATTATTAAAAAAAAGAATTTTTTTTCCAATTTCTTACGGAATCAAAATTAATTCCCATCTCTATAATAGGAGTCATTTTGGAAGAATTCGATTTTTTTCCCAAAATGAAAATTGAAAAACTAAACACCAACAATAGAAATAGCTCATTCCAATTTTCATTCCAAGACTTAACTTATTCCAACCAAACATGCCCTTAGTTTAAAGTTCAATTATATAGTTTAGATGTTAATAGTCGACTCTGATACTTTATGAATCCATTTCTTGTAAATTTATACATGTTGGATGTGATTACCATTTTGTTCGGATAGGAGAGGCTCTACTCATTCGGCGGATCTATGCGTATGCTCGAACAGACTAAATTGATGGTCTCGAAACGTAATAGTTTTAATTAATTATTATTTAAGATCAAAATGAGACCCATATGATTTATAACTTAAAAAAATAAACTTACATAGACAAAAACAAAAAAAATGACATTCATGAACTAAACAATAAATAAGAACCAAGTTATAAGTTAATTTTTGGATAAGAAATAAATTTGTTAGCCCACCAGAATACCACGCAGTTATTTATAATTTGATATAACTAAGGGCAATTTAGTTGAAAACTCTATAGTCAGCATAAAGGAAGGCATTTTGAATATAATTTATTAATTTATAGTGGTAAAAGTAATATTGACATTTTTAAGAGGTATTCATACTGTTTTCCAACTTTGAAGGGACACAATTGAAATAATCTGTAAATAAAAATGAACAATGCTATCCATATTTGAAGTGTATGATATATAATTTATTTATCAAAAGGTAGAATTCTTTTTACTAGTTATTTCGAAATGATTAGTAAAATTTATCTCATTGTAAAATTGGTGGAGTATAAAATGTACATTTCATTTGGAGTGTACAAAAAATATTTTCTAATAAAAATATATCTATCTAAGAATTAAATAGATATTTTGTAAAAAAAAAAAGTCTAACTTTTATTGATCAAGTTTGAGAAAAAAAATATATTTACAAAGTATACAACTTTGCAAAAAATACATTTGATAATAAAAAATACTAATTGTACAACCTATTATTATGATGTACATCTACCACGCACCATCAAAAGGGTTAAAAGATTTTTTTGGTTTTTTAGCATCACAAAAAAAAAATTTAAAATATCACATAAAAAATTGATCTAAGGTATAAAATTTATATAGTACTTTTAGATTTACAAAAAATAAAAAATAAAAAAAATAATCAATTTTATTGCTTTAATAGATATATAATAAAAAAAATTGTAAACAATTAGAAAATACTAATTGCACAACCTAAAAAGAGAGCGGGAAATTTACGTTCTTCTATCTTAGTATTTACAAATATTTTATATTTTTATATTTTTTTTATAGAAAATAAATAAAAAATCAAAAGTTGGCTCTTAGATAAAAAGAAAAAAAAAAAAATTACAATTTTAATTTTATTTAAGATATACTGTTAAACAAATAAAATAACACTCAAATCTCCGCACTATTTTAACGGAGATCCCTAAAATAGGCGAGTTACTCACCATCAAAGATTCTTTGTTCGTCACGCCAAAATACAGCACGAGGGCTTCACGCGTCACAATCACGACCGCGATATGCGACCACTGATACGCCTTATAGTCCAATCAGCATCCGCCACGTGTCACGTGCTGAGTAGGCTTCTGTATCCGGGCGGCGCCAGATATTTTGAACCCTCTGGGGAAGGCTCGAGCAGGGGATGCGCGTTGACCCCAACCCTCGAGTGATCAAAAAAGTGAAAAAAAAAAAAAAAAAAAAAAAAAAAAAAACCCTCCGATTCCGTATTATAAAAACCTACCAACTCCCCTCCAATTTTTTATACCCAAAAAAATCCTCCTAATTAAGCATTTGTAGATTATTCGAGCTCTCTTTGGAGAGCTTGCCGAGGTCCTCAAATGGCGGACGAGGAACCCTAATTCCCTGTAAAGGCCTACCAATTTCGGCCAATTCTTCAGCCTAAATTTACTAATAAAGGTCCCGCCTCGGAGCTCACGATGGTCCTCAGCTAATGGCGCTCGGATTCAAAAGAATCGTTTGATTTGATAATTTTGAAAATGAAGCGATCGATTCGCGTACCTTTCAGTGCTCTCCTGCTCCTCGTTGTCGCCATGTGTGGTCTTTTGAGCTTCCGAGTGGTCGTCGTCGTCCGCGGAGTTATCGGCGACTCCGCGGGGGCGGCAGAGGATGGAGATATTAATGCTATGCTCCTGAGGCTGTCGGCGGTGGACCCCGGCGAAGCGACGCTGAGGAAGGATGCGGAGTTCCTCCTCGGCGGCGACATCCCTGAGGCGATGCGGCCTGGGCGGATCGACGGCACGTGGCGGTTGGACCTCGGCCACCTCGAGGCGCGGCCGCGACCGGATATGCGGGTGCCGATTCGCCTCCTGCTGCCCAAGGACTACGGGATCATCCCCGTGTTCCGCCGTGCCCTTCGCGACTGGTATGTTAATTAACTAACTAATTACTGAGATTGATTATCCCAAAGTTTGGCGTGACTGTTATTTTTATCATCCATTATTTAATTTTAATCTTAATTTTAATTTTGATTTTATTCTCAAAATTATATCATTAATAAAAAAAAAAAAAAAAAAAAATAGTCGCGTCTTCCGTTGACGGCATATAGAAATTGATCGAACTTAACATCAATTTAGTTTAAAAAATAAATAAATAAATAAATAATTTAGAATTAGCCTAAGCGAAATTATTACAATTGTAACTAGAACACTATATATGTAACCACAACGAATTGCATGAGCACACTGACTGACGCTGTACATATAACTGAATCCCGCAGGTACCGCCGCCTGCTGTTTGAGCCTGAGGTGATGTCGGAGCTGCTCGATCTGGTGAAGCTCCCCATCGACCACCACGTACGCCTCCACAGCGGCGGCGGCGGGGAACCGCTGGGCCCGCCCCAGCCGCGGTACGGCACGTGCGCGGTGGTGGGCAACAGCGGCATCCTCCTCCAGTCCGCCCACGGCCACCTGATCGACGGACACGACTTCGTCATCCGCCTCAACAACGCCCGCATCGCCGGCTTCCGCCGCCACGTCGGATCCCGCACCAGCCTCTCCTTCATCAACAGCAACATCCTCCACCAGTGCGCCCGCAGGGAGAGCTGCTTCTGCCACCCCTACGGTGCGGACGTCCCCATAGTCGCCTACACCTGCCAGGCCGCGCACTTCCTCGACTACGCCCTGTGCAACGCGTCGCACAAGGCAGCCTCCCTGCTCATCACCGACCCGCGCTTCGACGTGCTCTGCGCACGAATCGTAAAGTACTACTCTTTGAGGGATTTCGGGGAGAAGACGGGTAGGCCGTTGGATCAGTGGGGGACGGCGCACGATGAGCAGATGTTCCACTACTCCTCGGGATTCCAAGCGGTGATGCTGGCGGTCGGACTCTGCGAGGAGGTGAGCGTGTTCGGCTTCGGGAAGTCGACTTCCGCGAAGCACCACTACCACACCAACCAGCGGGCAGAACTCGACTTACACGACTACGAGGCCGAGTACGCGGTTTACCGCGACCTCGTGCGGCGCCCCCACGCCATCCCCTTTCTCAACGAATCCGGGTTTCAGGTTCCCCGGGTCGTCTTCTATCACTCAGATTAATTGATTGAATTAAATTGTTGTTGATGAAAGTGTATAGAGAAAATTTTGAAATACATACCTCCACTTTATTTATTTATTTATTTATTTCCTCTTTCTTTGAAGTTATTTTACCTTTTATTGCTCCGTTAAATCATAAAAGCCCAAACAAATTCGAACTTTTGGCATGCATGGATAGTGAGTTTGGTTGTATAGCAAAGATTCGATAAAATAAGTTGGCATGTTTTATTTTTTTTATCTCAGCATTTTTCTTATTTCAATTTAAAAAGTAGATAAAATTATTACATATTCCATAAAATAGATAGTAGTATCAAAATTGATAATTTGTTGAATAATTTTATTTAATTAATGATTCCACTCTATTAAATATACCTAGTTTAATTCATAAACTTATTTCTATACAATTTTACCATTGAATTTTACAATCATGCCAAAATTATAGATTTATTTAAAATAATAACAAAATATAAGGTAAAAATTGGTACGATCTCTGTGAAGGAGGGTAATTATGACAAGAAAGAAAATGCAGGACAGCATTTTATAAATTGTCCTTATTATCATTTTTATTGAGAGATTGGGTTATTTGTATTGGAGGTAAACTTGCAGTGAGGCCACCCTTAGCTTTCGACCATTTATGAAATTGACCATAACCTGGCATCTTCTTAATGTTGTAAATCTTTTGTTTATATATTATATATTATAGTTAGTCCAAATAAAATATTTTACGTTTAGCGTCTTTATTAGTAGTTAATTGTTAATTAATAACAAAATTTGCTGGTATTCTATTTGCTGAAAAATGATTATGCCCACTTAGGACCAGTCTGCAATTTCATATTCAAACGCATCCAAATATATACTTTGCAAGGCCCTTATAAATTTCCCTCTTCTAATGTGGCAAAGCTCCACCGAAAAAGTATGCAATTTTACCGGCTTCTTTAGTGACGGTTTTATAGTATTTGAAGAAAAAAAAGATTGAAAACACTTTGTAGATTTATTTTCGTCTTTAAAACACTGAAAGTGGGTGCTTCTAAAATCACAATACCAAACTAAAATTAAAATATATATAATAAAATAGTTGTTAAATTTGTAAAAAATCGTGATCTGTTCGAATAAAATTATACAAATAAAATAAAATAAATTTCAAAACCTGAAAGCACATCAATCTTGAAGAGTAAATCCAAAAAAGATCTATTCTTATCGCCTTAGGAGTCACCCGAGACGCACAAGCCCAATCGGGCAAGTGAGCAAACTCACCACACGGCTTAAAATTTTTCTACATGGGTATGTCATCGGAGTACAAAGCATGTGTTACAAAAATACAAAAGAATTCTTGAACAATAAAATTCCATCTTTTAAAAAGCTTGTAGTGTTTACAAAATATGTTGGGTTTCGAATACATCCGTAAGGGCTATAAGTTTCAGTACAATTTTCACTTTCCCAAAATATTATATTTTTCAATGTTCCAAAATATGAATGAGGAGCTATCTAGAGCACGTCATCCCACCCGCCGTATCTGAAAAATAGTGGGGGAGAAATACTTAATTTTTTTTTTTCAATGGGTTTAGCACACCGCCAAGACCCACGTAGTAAAGAAAAGATAATATTGTAAGGTATGTGTTGGGCCGAAAAGTTGCGTTGACCGTCGGCCCTTAGAGTTGACCCTTTAAGTGTGATGCGTCACGTGCCAAAGGGATCAAGCGATCGGGCCGAGGAGGGATCTGCTCAACTGGGTTCTTCTCAATCAAACACTTCAGAAGGTTCGGCTTAGATTAGCCGAACCGAGGTTTGGAGACTGTTGAGACCAAAATTTTCGCCATCTAGGAGGGTGACACGTGGAGTTCACCATCGGCTGAAGGCATCAGCCGACAGAGGAATGAGTCAACAAGAGGGACTCGTGTCTCGATTAAGACCGGTCTCAAGTCGCGTAAGAGTGCGGCATGCGACGCATGCCATTCGGCCAAAGGGATCAACCGACAGGAAAAGAGGTTGAAAACGAGAAGAGTGTCGCCCTATCCAGGATCGACTTCGACTGAGGACGAATGCCATACCGCCCTAATTGAGCGGCGAAAAAGGCGAAGTCAAAGTCAATTCTCGACTGCTCGAGCCGAAAAAGGAAAGACTTTGAAAGGAATGAGTGCAAGATTTGGGCGCTAGTCTCGTAACTCGCTCCGGAACGGCAAGCGGCGCCTTAGCATTAGAAAGCGCCGAAGATCATACTTCGGCACAACGATTAAGGAGATGAACCTAGACGAAAAAATATTACTATTCTATTGAGAAGAATCGACTCAAAAGAAAATAGTTGAGGAATTTACGACGATTTCCCTTAGATTACGCCGATTTCTAAAATCGGCGGTTATACATAGGGTTCGCAAATGAATAAATAAGCGAACCATCGAAGGAAGAGGGATTCTACAACCTCGTAAGCTAGAACCACCCCCTACTTTTTCATATCTTTCATATATACATTTACCACATTTTCTAGGAGTATATTTGTCACGCCCCGGGGTCGAAACTGCGACCCGGGCTTACCAACATATCCGCCACCCCAATGGGAGACCCTGTAAAGACGAAGGGACTAACCTACAAAAGATAATACTACAGCTAAACAGATATCAGAGCTGGAAGGTAAACTGCTGTAAAAGTAAAATCCAAACCACTGTACAACTGAAAATAAAGATACAATATCCATCTCCCAAAAATAATCATCATACAACATCCTCTGATACAACATCTAAGAGTCCAAAATGGGAGGTAAACTAAAATAATAGTATATCAGTGTACAGGCTCACAGTACAAGTCAGATCCTCACAATACATAAATCTCTCAAAATAAAAAAAAGCTCTCAAAAGAGTAAAAAGTACAATAATCCAACTGACTGTACTAAAAATCTCCAACAGGGGTACAACTACTCTCCAAGGACAGGTAAGGATCTAGCTCGCGACTCCCTCGCCTCGATCAGAAGAAGCAGCAACAGCAGGGGTAGGAACTGGTGAAGATGCCTCTGCAAAACTGTCACCGATAGAGGGTATGAGAACTACACCAACACGTAGTTCTCAGTGGGTACCACCTCCAAAAACAACGGTCTGCCCACTAAGTCTACTAGAGACATAAGATAACTATGCAGTAAAAACTGTATATGAAAAGATGGAAATGACTCTACAGCTACTATGTCACGCCCCAGCGTCGAAACTGCGACCCGGGCTCGCCAACAGATTCGCCACCTATATGGGAAACCCCGCATAGGCGAAGCGTCCAACCTGCAAAAGGTAACAACTACCAATTATATAGATATCAGAGCTGAAAAAATAACTGCTATAATAAAATCTGAACCAACTGTACAACTAAAATAAAGGTATAATATCCATCTCCCAAAAGTAATACAACAATCTGGTCCACCAAAACAAAATACAGATAAGATCCACCTATACATCATCTATGAGTCCAAAAAGGAAGATATACTAAAATTATAAATACAACAGTGTACAGTAAAACCCACAATCCGGGTTGGTACATCTATCTCACAAAAAGACAACACTGGTAGGGATCTATCACGCGACTCCCTCACCACGGTCCGTCGAACCAACAGAAGCAGGGACGGAAGGAAAGCCTCTGCAAAACTGTCACCAACAGAGGGTGTGAGAACTACACCGTCACGTAGTTCTCAGTGGGTGTGGTGACCCAGACCTTTGCTGGGCTTCTTCAGTGTGACCAGCAGCTTCTGGAAGCCTACGTGGCTTGTCGGCGGTGTTCGCGCGCCTATTTGGACACAAGAGATGGACCCTGTGAGCTTTGGTTGGCTGTATTGGCCTTCGGCTGCTTTTGCCGAATTTTAGGAAAGGATTTTGGCCAAACAGAGGGTGGATTTGGGTTCAGTGCGGAAAAACGCTTGGAAATGGCTTTTTGTTTGCTTAATTCTGAGTCCGGATGCCCAAAAGCGGGCTCCCGGAAGTTTTGGCAGTTTTTGGGGTTTGCGGGAGCCTCCGGCAAATTATAGGTTTGGAATTTGGCAAAATGGACACCGTTTTTGGAATCAGCGCGCGAAAACGGTCAAGATGGGCTTTTTGCTTGATGTTTTTGGGTTGGCGGTTACTGTTCATGCCGGAACAGTACTTCCGGCGATCACCGGCGGCGGCTGGCGGCGGCGGGCAGCGGCGGAAGGCGGCGGAAGGCGCTCGGGCAGGCGGCGCGCGGCCGCGGGCAGGCGCACAGGGGCGCGGGCAGGCGCGCGGTCCACCGCGGAGGTCGTGCACCGGGGGCGGGCCACGTGGCGCTCTCCGGTTGGCCGGTTCAGCAGGCGCGGTCCACTGAATTTTGGTCCGGGTGCACGGTAGACCGGGTGGACACGTGGCGAGAGGTGATTGGTTCGGTGTTGTGCTCCCGGTCCACACAACCTGTGGAGTCGTTGGCCGGGGCAGGTGCCGTACGCCCGGGGCAGGTGGCCGTACGGCCCGGGTCAGCCGCGACGTGCGCGGTCCACGGCGCGACGTGCGCGGTGCACGGGTTGCCGGGCCACGTGTCGCGTCGCCATTCGCGGGCGCAGGTGCACCGGGTGCAGTGGGGCCCGGGGGAGTAGTGGACTGGGCTGTGTGGTGGACCGGGCCGCACTGTGCGCGCCCGAAAGTTGTGGGCCGGGCCGCACTGTGCGCGCCCGAAAAGTTTCGGGCGCCCGGAAAATCGGACAAAATGGGAATTTTCCCAATTGTTTTCTTCAGCCTATAAATAGGCAGCCCGAGCCCTCTTTTCTGCCCTTTTTCTCTCAGTCCTTTCAAGATCTCCCCGAGCTCCCTTCTTGGAAGTTTTTCACCTCTAAGTGCTTGATCTTCCTGCCAAGTTCTAGGATTTTTGAAGGCACGAATCCCGAGGTTCCCTATTTTACGGTGCGGCGCGACGTTGCTTTCTAGTGTTCTTCTTCGGCGCAGCAGCAGTGTCTTAGCTCCCCTGGGCTACCCCGAGATCCTTTTTCTGTGATTTTTGCGCCGACAGACTCCTAAGAGGTAGGACTTCATCTTTCGTTTTGATCGCGCTTTCCCGTTTCGAGTTTTTGGCACGGATCCCGAGGCAACACTGTGACCCATTTTCTGTTTGGCTTTGTGGGACTGCATCGAGGTGTTTTGGCCATATCTTTGCGCACGAGCATCAGCTGGAAACGAGCTTATACAACTTTTTCATCTTCAGATCGCAAGGAACGCGCTCGTATTTTTCTTGGATTTTTCTGAGATTTCATCAGAGGTGAAAATTACTGTTTTCTCAGTGAACAGTGTACAGTTTTAACACAGATTTTTGTATGAGTGTACCCCCTTGCCGAATTTTTATCTTGACTTACCGAACTCCGATTTGGGCGTGCAAGGTACCGTTGCGAAGCTATCGACGCGAGGATCGCTGTGGTATTTTTCTTAGAATTTTCTGGGCACTTTCTGCAGGTGATAATTTAACAGTTTCGGGACTGTTGTTGTATGGGATTATAAGAGTTATATTTGGGAGCCTTAGTGTAATTAGTGAGCTTTGTATTGTGCCAGGAGAGTTACAGGTGTGCTGAACTTATTGGAGCAAGGGATTAGAGTTATCTGGTGTTTTCAGCTGTTGGGCTTTGGACAGTCAGCTTTTCAGGTGGGTGCCTTATTCCCGGAACCGGTGGACGGTTCTCTATATTGCTATATGTTAGCATTGCATGCAGGTGTACGGTACAATAACTGAAATTGGTCGGTAAGTTTAACAGTGAGGATTCTATGGAAATTGCAAGTGAATTTCTCATAGTATGACAATGGTATAATCAAATATTCATGTTGGTGATTAGTGGAAGCCCACCTAAGGCAAGGTTACCATATCAGGATTAATTATCATGCCATATTAGCACATAACCTTTTATGAGGCTGGTTTATGCATTGGGATAGGATTATGTAGTTATGTGCAGGTTCTACTCCAAGGAGTGATTATGGATCGAAAATCATGGACAGGTATGGTCATTGCTAATTCTGGCATGAGGTTTATTTTCTTTATCCTTCTTAAGGACAAATGCATGCTTGTATGGACATATGTGTATGAACATATAGTTAGGCCATCTTTTACTGCTGCACTACATATTGGAATTTGACTTAGGAGAAACCATGATTGCTTTCTTTCTCCTTTTTATTAGACTTTTGAGTCATGTGCTCGGGTTCGAGCAGAGGTTTGGGATAGTGTAGCTGGGACCTTAGGGTCAGAGACAGGGTGTGCTTGATGTTGGATTGTGGGTTATTGCGGCAACCGCGGACAGTAGGCGGTTGACCGGATCTTGATTTATTTACCCAATTGTGGATTGTGGGTTATTGCGGCAACCGCGGACAGTAGGCGGTTGACCGGATCTTGATTAATTTACCCAATTGTGGGTTGTGGGTTATTGCGGTGACCGCGGACTTTGGGCGGTTGACCGGATGTTGACTATTGCATCAGATTGGGTATCAGATTTGTTCTAGTGGATGGTGTTTCCCACTTTTTGAGTATTATTGCATCAGATCGGGGTTTTGTTAGTGGACGGAGTTTCCCACTTTGATCATAGTCTTGATCCAGTCCTGCTATTATGAGACAGTGGTTACAGAGATACTCGATACAGTGATGCTTGATACAGTGATACTTTACTCGTGTGGGTCGCTCCCCTCGAGTGCCACTCCGGAGTAGGCTTTCCACGGTGCAGAGCGCCGGGCACCATGCTGGGTTTTGAGTCCTTGGGACTCCTTTGCTTCGGTGTTATGCGTAGGCTGGCATACCCGTCGCGGCAGAGCAGGCAGTACCAGTGATTACTGGTCTATCGATTGGGTTTATTCAGTCAGATACTTTTTGTTACACTCGTGCCTGGGGGACCGAGTGGAGTCTAGTAGCTGTGTTTAGACCAGTGCTAGTATTGTTGGGAACCGTTCGGGGTTTGACGGTGGTCCCGTGGTCGTTGTGAGTTCTTTGACCATTGTGTGAGAGGTTGAGCATCTTGAGTCTTTCCGTTCTGAGAGAGAGAGGGCATGGATTTGACTATAGCCTGCATGAGCCACTACTCGATAGCGAGTCAGTCCGTTTGGACGCCCTACGTAATTCCTGCCCGTCAGCGGGAGGTGGTTGTAGGTGGGCGCAGGTTTGACTGGACCCGATGCGGCAGTCAGCTCGATTGGGTCGATTGAGCATCTCATGTGCGAGTGTTGCATATCTTCATCAGAGTTGCCCCATTTGAGCATTTGGTTAGAGGCATGGTAGCTGTAGAGTGTTTCCAGCTTCTTCTTTCAGTTTTACTGCATCGGTTATCTTTTGCCTCTAGTAGTCTTGGTGGGCAGATCGTCGGGCCTTGTGGCGATACCCACTGAGAACTCCCTTATTGCGAAGTTCTCACGCCCGTTGGGGGTTTTCCCCCTTTTGTCCTTCCTCCTCTTTGTTTTGCAGAGTCTTGGCGGGTGTTGCCGTTCTGTGGTTGCTGTGCGTGGTGAGGGAGTAGCGAGCTAGATCCAGACCCATCTTTGGAGAGTAGCGGTACCCCCTTTGGAGGAGATCTTCAGTATAGTCGGTAGAGTGGTATTTATTTCCTCTTTTGAGAGACTGATGTAGTGAGGATATGATGTATTGAGAGCTTGTACACTGATGTTTTATTTGAGATATCACCCTGTTGAGCTATGAGTTTTGTACTCGAGGTTATTGTACGATTATCTTTTTGGGAGAGGGACCTTGTTGTTTTATCTTCAGTTGTACAGTGGTTGATTTTATTTCTATAGCAGTTTTATCTTTTAGCTCTGATATCTGTTAGCTGTAGCTCTTTTGCAGGTAGGTCGCTTCGCCTATGCGGGTTGGCATAGGTGGCGGATCTGTTGGCGAGCCCGGGTCGCAGTTTCGACCCCGGGGCGTGACAGATTAGGTGGTATCAGAGCCTAGGTTGTAGGTCATGGTGGACTTAGAAACCCTAGGCTTGTGGTTGGACCCTAGGATGACTTCGTGAGAGTCGTGATTTGTAGCGAGAGTCCTGATTGAGTTTTACACCTCTCCCGTGGGACGGGATGAGTGATTGGCATGTTTATTCTCCTAAGTAGTTATGTTGGCTGCAGACAACATAACGCTATGGAATGGGTGACATGCTCTAGACTTTCGCTGGATTGGGTCGAGCGTTGTTGTGTGCTGATTTGTGGTTTCGTCGTGGCGAGCGTTGTCTCCCCGACGCTGGGTTTGGGACCCTTGTGCATCCTGTCATGGCAGTTGAGCTTGAGCGGTTGGTTTTGGGCCGGATACCCGGATTGAGGTCAGAGAACTCCGGACCCAGATGACAGGATTGTCAGAGGCATATCAGCGGCAGAGTGAGCAGCTAGTTTGGTGACGCAGTTGTCAGAGCAGTGGGCGGCCTGACAGTACTTTTCTTCTGAGACCACCAGGATGTAGTATCCTCAGCGGTAGGGATTTCTGTAGTGCCAATAGAGCGTGTGGCCCCCTCCGTGCCAATGTTTAATGCCAAGGCACTGAGGTAGGGTGGATGGTTGACAGCAGAGGAGCTGTGGGGCATGTTCGATTGAGTGAGCCAGACTTGGCAGATGAACCACCCCGACTCGTAAGATTGAGCTCGGAGCCTTTGGAGGCAGAGTTGTGGTTGGGGGTGATGGAGTGATCATTGAGAGCCTCCCTGTGCTAGAGAGTTTATGCAGTTGTTGAACTGGCGCTCCAGGTTTCGAGGGACGAGGCACATAGGATAAGTGAGATTGGGAGTGGATTGCGCCAGGATACTCCTTAGTTTCTTTTCGGTCCCTCCTGTTCGGGTTTTGGACTGTGGATGCCTCGTCGGAGTAGGCATTGTGTTTGGAGCTGGACACTGCAGTTCCTTGGACAGGGATCTGCCGCTAGAGGCGAGTTTTGGAGGGAGGCGCTTGGCGCTAGGTGATGGAGGACAGATCGGCAGGCAGAGGCATTTTCGTTTTGCCTTCCTGGGTGGTGGATATCCTTGTGTATGGTTAATGCAAAGCTTACCCACGGGAATTCTACCCTTTGTGATTTATCATTTGCATATTTTGAATGTATTATTTGGGATTGAGGGGTGAGCTTAGTAAGGATAATTGTATAAGGAATTGCATGAATCAATTGTGCTTGGTCGTATGACGATGATACCCAGGTGGATTTCTGAGACGTCAGGGGTTGGGTGGACCCCGATGACAGCAACAACCCTTTCATCAGAGTGGCGCAGCGGTAGCGTGGATTGGTTGTTTGCGAGAGACCACGTTCGGCATCTCAGTGTGAGCATGGACAGAGGTCGTGCTCCCTTTGTGATTGGTCTAGATATTTTGGCAGGCTGAGCGACGACCACTTGCATCGAGCGGATGAATCTGTGCCGCCCGGTTGGAGGGCGCCACGGTAGTGGATTGAGTTGTCGCAGGTGTGATTTCTTCACAGCAGTCGGAGTTAGGACATGTTGCGTTCCTGCATGGGCTAGCGGTAGAGTCGTTACCACTTGCACTTGAGGTACAGGTTACTGTTGGCATTGTGCAAGTGGAGGAGGCTTGTCCAGTGCAGCAGAGGCCGTAAGTTATGCCGGCAGACTTATTGGTTTCTACGGCAGCTCAGTGTTATGACCCAGTGCTTGGGATCGGTTGGCATAGTGCCACAGGATGTTTGACTGCTGAGAGAAAGGACTTTGACTTTCTGCGAGGCGGATAATGGAAGGCATTTTGTTTGTTGAGACTTTTTGAGCACACAGGTTACAGCGTCCGTGTGAGAGGTGCCTACGGCGGCAGCGGGACTTAAGGATGTCCCTATTGTCCATGAAATCCCGGGTGTAAGTCCACCTAAGCCGATGATTAGGCCGCCAGAAAGGAAGATTAAGATTGCGATTGACGTGATTCTGGAAAACCGCGCCAACTTCATTAGCCCCTCATTGGATACCGCCTTTAGAGCTACGAGAGTTGATTCCTTAGGTGCGTGGATTTGATGGATAGAGGGTCTGCTTGACCTAGTGCCACGTCGTTGATACACGACGGTGAGAGCCCTTTGGGATTGGAGTCCAGGCAGGTCCAGGTATTATTTAGAACCTTTTGAAGGAGCTATATTCCGGCAGATATTGTGTGATGCCTGCGCCAATTTGGAATTTCAGCTGAGGGCATTGTCTAGATGGTGTTCAGGACACAGTAGGGGCATTACGAGTACAGTGAAGCCAATGGATTGACTAATGCCCTGTTGCCTCTAGATTGAGGAATTTTGTATTTCTGTTGGCCTTGAACGGCTGGTTAGCGGCATCCTCCAGGGATATTTTTGGTTTTACCCCCTCCCTGAGTGGTTTAGAGCTTGTGCAGCATTTGTAGATGGTGTGTCAAGATCTGTGAGGAAGGAGCCCTATGCCTAGTCGTTGTGGCACAAGCTTCAGCTTCGAGAGCTTATCTTCCTGGATTACTTTTTCTAGCCGAAGAGGCGGCGGTGGAAATTCGGCCAAGTGGATGCTATTTAAGACTAGCGGAGATCGACGGTCCTTGTTGGGGTAAGGAGTTTTAGACCGGATAGTGCTAGCGGGGCTTGATGAGCGGATGATGAGATTGGTACCAGCGTCGATTTTGACCTTGTCAGTGGTGGGTGATGGATTTGCGAGTTATAGTGATACCTCCCGTAGTGGCTGTAGAGCCACCATTGGATTTTGTGAGCATCCAGTGTCACCCCGACAGAGCCACTGTGGTGGCGGATGCCTGGAGCAGAAGAGCTATTTGGGTAGTCGAGTTTGACGGTTCCATAGCTGGCACTGTGTGGGGCCATTCTGGTGTACAGAGTTTGAGTTTGTGTCCCAGAGGATCCCTTTTGATGTGAGGCTGCGGCTGAGCAATCCACTTAGGTGGTTGAGTTTTGAGGGCGACCGAGTGTGAACCCCTGCTTGTTTGGGCCCCTTTTTCTGTGCAGGTGTTTGTGTGGTTGTGTTTCGGGTCGCTTGGGTTGAGCTGGCTCTTGGGAGTGATTTTAGAGCGTGTTACTCAGGCTGTTCGTCCCTTTCCCCCAGTCTTTTGTTGGTGTTCGGAGGTTTTTCTGCGTCTCAGCTCAAGAGTGTTATGTTTTGGACCCCTCACCCGTGATTGACTCGTTCCTTTTGGGGTCTGTGAGAGTTTGGAGTACGAGGGACGCCCGTTGCGAATTCCGACTCGTGAGGTGAGGGAATTGCGCAATCGGGCTATGCCGTACTGGTTGTTGCTGTTGTTGTTGCTGAGGAGTAATCACGGGGAGTGATTGGTGACTTGGGAGCTGGAGACGGCGGGTGTTGAATTTGACCCCTGGTTTTTGAGACTCCCTGGGAGTTGCCTTAGTTTCGGGGACGAAACTTTCTTTTAGTGGGGGAGGATGTGGTGACCCAGACCTTTGCTGGGCTTCTTCAGTGTGACCAGCAGCTTCTGGAAGCCTACGTGGCTTGTCGGCGGTGTTCGCGCGCCTATTTGGACACAAGAGATGGACCCTGTGAGCTTTGGTTGGCTGTATTGGCCTTCGGCTGCTTTTGCCGAATTTTAGGAAAGGATTTTGGCCAACAGAGGGTGGATTTGGGTTCAGTGCGGAAAAAAACGCTTGGAAATGGCTTTTTGTTTGCTTAATTCTGAGTCCGGATGCCCAAAAGCGGGCTCCCGGAAGTTTTGGCAGTTTTTGGGGTTTGCGGGAGCCTCCGGCAAATTATAGGTTTGGAATTTGGCAAATGGACACCGTTTTTGGAATCAGCGCGCGGAAAACGGTCAAGATGGGCTTTTTGCTTGATGTTTTGGGTTGGCGGTTACCTGTTTATGCCGGAACAGTACTTCCGGCGATCACCGGCGGCGGCTGGCGGCGCGCGGGCAGCGGCGGCGGGAAGGCGGCGGAATAGGCGCTCGGGCAGGCGGCGCGCGGCCGCGGGCAGGCGCACAGGGGGCGGGCAGGCGCGCGGTCCACCGCGGAGGTCGTTGCACCGGGGGCGGGCCACGTGGCGCTCTCCGGTTGGCCGGTTCAGCAGGCGCGGTCCACTGAATTTTGGTCCGGCTGTGCACGGTTAGACCGGTGTGGACACGTGGCGAGAGGTGATTGGTTCGGTGTTGTGCTCCCGGTCCACACAAACCTGTGGAGTCGTTGGCCGGGGCAGGTGCCGTACGCCCGGGGCAGGTGGCCGTACGGCACGGGTCAGCGCGACGTGCGCGGTCCACGGCGCGACGGTGCGCGGTGCACGGGTTCCGGGCCACGTTGTCGCGTCGCCATTCTGCCGGGCGCAGGTGCACCGGGTGACAGTGGGGCCCGGGGGAGTAGTGGACTGGGCTGTGTGGGTGGACCGGGCCGCCACTGTGCGCGCCCGAAAGTTGTGGGCCGTGGCCGCACTGTGCGCCGCCCGAAAAGTTTTCGGGCGCCCGGAAAATCGGACAAAATGGGAATTTTCCCAATTGTTTTCTTCAGCCTATAAATAGGCAGCCGAGCCCCTTTTCTGCCTTTTTCTCTCAGCCCTTTCAAGATCTCCCTGAGCTCCCTTCTTGGAAGTTTTTCACCTCTAAGTGCTTGATCTTCCTGCCAAGTTCTAGGATTTTTGAAGGCACGAATCCCGAGGTTCCCTATTTTACGGTGCGGCGCGCGACGTTGCTTTCTAGTGTTCTTCTTCGGCCAGCAGCAGTGTCTTAGCTCCCCTGGGCCTAACCCCGAGATCCTTTTTCTGTGATTTTTGCGCCGACAGACTCCTAAGAGGTAGGACTTCATCTTTCGTTTTGATCATGGCTTTCCCGTTTCGAGTTTTTTGGCACGGATCCCGAGGCAACACTGTGACCCATTTCTGTTTGGCTTTGTGGGACTGCATCGAGGTGTTTTGGCCATATCTTTGCGCACGCGCATCAGCTGGAAACGAGCTTATACAACTTTTTCATCTTTAGATCGCAAGGAACGCGCTCGTATTTTTCTTGGATTTTTCTGAGATTTCATCAGAGGTGAAAATTACTGTTTTCTCAGTGAACAGTGTACAGTTTTAACACAGATTTTTGTATGAGTGTACCCCCTTGCTCGAATTTTTATCGTTGACTTACCGAACTCCGATTTGGGCATGCAAGGTACCGTTGCGACTCTATCGACGCGAGGATCGCTGTGGTATTTTTCTTGGAATTTTCTGGGCACTTTCTGCAGGTATAATTTAACAGTTTCGGGACTGTTGTTGTATGGATTATAAGAGTTATCTTTGGGAGCCTTAGTGTAATTAGTGAGCTTTGTATTGTGCCAGGAGAGTTACAGGTGTGCTGAACTTATTGGAGCAAGGGATTAGAGTTATCTGGTGTTTTCAGCTGTTGGGCTTTGGACAGCCAGCTTTCAGGTGGGTGCCTTATTCCGGAACCGGTGGACGGTTCTCTATATTGTTATATGTTAGCATTGCATGCAGGTGTACGGTACAATAACTGAAATTGGTCGGTAAGTTTAACAGTGAGGATTCTATGGAAATTGCAAGTGAATTTCTCATAGTATGACAATGGTATAATAAATATTCATGTTGGTGATTAGTGGAAGCCCACCTAAGGCAAGGTTACCATATCAGGATTAATTATCATGCCATATTAGCACATAACCTTTTATGAGGCTGTTTATGCATTGGGATAGGATTATGTAGTTATGTGCAGGTTCTACTCCAAGGAGTGATTATGGATCGAAAATCATGGACAGGTATGGTCATTGCTAATTCTGGCATGAGGTTATTTTCTTTATCCTTCTTAAGGACAAATGCATGCTTGTATGGACATATGTGTATGACATATAGTTAGGCCATCTTTTACTGCTGCACTACATATTGGAATTTGACTTAGGAGAAACCATGATTGCTTTCTTTCTCCTTTTTATTTAGACTTTTGAGTCATGTGCTCGGGTTCGAGCAGAGGTTTGGGATAGTGTAGCTGGGACCTTGGGTCAGAGACAGGGTGTGCTTGATGTTGGATTGTGGGTTATTGCGGCAACCGCGGACAGTAGGCGGTTGACCGGATCTTGATTATTTACCCAATTGTGGATTGTGGGTTATTGCGGCAACCGCGGACAGTAGGCGGTTGACCGGATCTTGATTAATTACCCAATTGTGGGTTGTGGGTTATTGCGGTGACCGCGGACTGGGCGGTTGACCGGATGTTGACTATTGCATCAGATTGGGTATCAGATTTGTTCTAGTGGATGGTGTTTCCCACTTTTTGAGTATTATTGCATCAGATCGGGGTTTTGTAGTGGACGGAGTTTCCCACTTTGATCATAGTCTTGATCCAGTCCTGCTATTAGAGACAGTGGTTACAGAGATACTCGATACAGTGATGCTTGATACAGTGATACTTTACTCGTGTGGGTCGCTCCCCTCGAGTGCCACTCCGGAGTAGGCTTTCCACGGTGCAGAGCGCCGGGCCCATGCTGGGTTTTGAGTCCTTGGGACTCCTTTGCTTCGGTGTTATGCGTAGGCTGGCATACCCGTCGCGGCAGAGAGCAGGCAGTACCAGTGATTACTGGTCTATCGATTGGGTTTATTCAGTCAGAGACTCTTTTTGTTACACTCGTGCCTGGGGGACCGAGTGGAGTCTAGTAGCTGTGTTTAGACCAGTGCTAGTATTGTTGGGAACCGTTCGGGTTTGACGGTGGTCCCGTGGTCGTTGTGAGTTCTTTGACCATTGTGTGAGAGGTTGAGCATCTTGAGTCTTTCCGTTCTGAGAGAGAGAGGGCATGGATTTGACTATAGCCTGCATGAGCCACTACTCGATAGCGAGTCAGTCCGTTTGGACGCCCTACGTAAATCCTGCCCGTCAGCGGAGGTGGTTGTAGGTGGGCGCAGGTTTGACTGGACCCGATGCGGCAGTCAGCTCGATTGGGTCGATTGAGCATCTCGTGTGCGAGTGTTGCATATCTTCATCAGAGTTGCCCCATTTGAGCATTTGGTTAGAGGCATGGTAGCTGTAGAGTGTTCCAGCTTCTTCTTTCAGTTTTACTGCATCGGTTATCTTTTGCCTCTAGTAGTCTTGGTGGGCAGATCGTCGGGCTTGTGGCGATACCCACTGAGAACTCCCTTATTGCGAAGTTCTCACGCCGTTGGGGGTTTTCCCCCTTTTGTCCTTCCTCCTCTTTGTTTTGCAGAGTCTTGGCGGGTGTTGCCGTTCTGTGGTTGCTGTGCGTGGTGAGGGAGTAGCGAGCTAGATCCAGACCCATCTTTGGAGAGTAGCGGTACCCCCTTTGGAGGAGATCTTCAGTATAGTCGGTAGAGTGGTTTATTTCCTCTTTTGAGAGACTGATGTAGTGAGGATATGATGTATTGAGAGCTTGTACACTGATGTTTTATTTGAGATATCACCCTGTTGAGCTATGAGTTTTGTACTCGAGGTTATTGTACGATTATCTTTTTGGAGAGGGACCTTGTTGTTTTATCTTCAGTTGTACAGTGGTTGATTTTTTTCTATAGCAGTTTTATCTTTAGCTCTGATCTTTTAGCTGTATTTTTGTTAGGTAGCTCTTTGCAGGTAGGTCGCTTCGCCTATGCGGGTTGGCATAGGTGGCGGATCTGTTGCGCGAGCGGGTCGCAGTTTCGACCCCAGGGCGTGACAGTGGGTACCGTCTCCAATCCTACGGTCTGCTCACTAAGTCTACTAGAGACATAAGATAACAGGAAAACTGTAAATAAGAATACAATAGCTGGAAAAGAAATCTACAGCTACCATGCCTCTATATATCATACTCAATGGGCAGGTAAAAAAGATGATGATATTCAACCACTCTAACTCGAGGTGCCCAAAAGACCCATCGTAATGACTGCCCAAAAGGGTCAGTCAAGCCTGCGCTAATTTACAGCCACCTCCTAAGCATTGGGCAGGAATTATGTAGGCGTCCCAACGGACTGACTGTACGCTCATTACAACCACCTCCCACGCGTGGGGCAGGATTTACGCAGGCATACTACGAACCAATATACCATCGCATCCGGAGCGGCACTCAAGGAGAGCGACCCCACTGAGGAAAAGAACCAAGCAAAGATCGAGAACCAGAACTGAAGCGCATGCAGCTGTAAACAAGACCACGATCGAACATATGGAAAGAACTCACCGACCCAAAACAACGAACCCAACGGACTAACAACACCAGGACGGTACACCCATCGACCCAACATCGAACCCAACGACCAACATCGCCGGGACCGAGAATTCCGAGAAGCTGACGCCTACAACCCAATCAAACAAGAACAGGTTCCAGGCACAGCCGCCGTAGCTCTCGTCCCGAAAATAGGCAGCCTTGGAGCCAGATCACGAGAACCCAGTGGGGTGAAGAGATTTATAAAAAGATGACATTGTTTCCGCAAACCCCTTTTTGCTCGCCCCTCTCTGGGTGAGGACAAAAGTATTTCTTTAAAGAAACCATCTTGTTTGGAGGAAAAACCCAATTTTAATATCATTAGAATCAGTTGAAAACGGTTTTATTTTTCCAAGTCCCGAAGGACTAGTGCCTTTACCCTAATCAAATGAGAACGGATTCTGGCGCCCCTCGAAGCGGGAAGAAACATCAGTTTACCAAAATCATGTTTTCCAAAAGCATCTCTGGGTTCAAGGTCCTGCTATCTAAGATCAACATCGCCACCACTCAGTGGCGATGAACCAAATCAGAGGAAAACCGACAATCCGGGATCACCGTCATCCCAACGGCTCCCGACACTAGCACCCAAATAACCTCTACCGCCAGACACACTCGCCCCCCGGCACGAGCGCAACATGCGTCCTACACTATCCCGACCACTCGGCCCACTACCGGGCGAGGAGAAAACTAAGTTAAGGGAAAAAAATGCATGTGTGGAAGACTAAAGCATAAAAGAACCTAGCCAAATGAGGGTTTTCTACTAGTCTGTTTAAACATGCAAACATATGACGGGGTGCTAGTCAAGGTTCCATTATTAAACATACACATAATCGATGCTAAAAAAAATGCTAACTCTAGCATGTAATCAATTAATCCATAATTATTCCATATACTTATGCATCATCCTACATCGGTAAATAAATCCCGCACGATATCATGCTATATCTCGATCAATAAATAAGTCACTAACTCTACCCTACATGTATCTCAATTAACATATCTATCATGCATATCCACTACAAGATAGAATTAGAAAACAGTCTGTCGATTTGGAGGAAAATCCAACCCACCTGGAGCGCAAATCCGAAGTCCCTCGGGCCAAAGTATGGCGGCGCGCGGCCCCACAGAGTCTACGGTCCCAACGAAATAAGAATCTCCTAAAAACACCTCCTGGATCAGCGGGGCGAGCAAAAAGTGAAGTGCTGTCCAACAGCGGTGCACAAATATCAGCGGGCTTTGCAACAAAGAGTGCAGATAAGAAATCACGCACAATTCATGTCCGGACCAATAAGTAAAAGCTCACCCGGATTGTGATGCAAGTTTCAACTTTACCTTTCTTCGCGCAACACCGAAATCCCAGCGAAAATTGCAACAAGTCGAATATAGTGCAAACGTAGTCCCAACAAAATGCACTATGCTGTCTGTGAAATCAGTCCCAAGATGGCTAATTTTTCACCTGCGAAAAGTCCTCCAAAAATTCCAGAAACAATCACCGTTGGATTCTCTCGAAGTGTAGATGCAAATCGAGTATTATACCCCTGTTCCGACACTCGTAGGCGAGAAAACCATAAAACTCCTCCGCTGTCCAAAAATTGTCGCAGAAAATGGTTCTAAAGGTGATCCTAAAAACCCAATAAAAAATCGACAACATGATGGAAGTGGCAATACAAAAAATGTGGG
>CM055074.1:15560710-15597464 GCA_029204045.2 Tillandsia leiboldiana
TGAGCGGCGAAAAAGGCGAAGTCAAAGTCAATCTCGACTGCTCGAGCGAAAAGGAAAGGATTTGAGGAATGAGTGCAAGTTTGGCGTAGTCTCGTAACTCGCTCGGAACGGCAGCGGCGCTTAGCATTAGAAAGCGCGAAGCTCTACTGCGGCCCAACGATTAAGCGCGATGAACCTAGACGACAAAATATTACTATTGCTTTGAGAAGAATCGATCAAAGACAATAGTGAGAATTTACGCGCTTCCCTCGATTACGGCCTGATTTCTAAAAATCGGGGTTTATACATAGGGTCGCAAATGAATAAATAAGGAACCATCGAAGGAAGGGGATTCTACAACCTCGTAAGCTAGAACCACCACCTACTTTTCATATCTTTCATATATACATTACCACTTCTAGGAGTATATGTGTCACGCCCGGGTCGAAAACTGCGGGACACGGGCTACCAACATATCAGCCACCCAATGGGAACCCCTTAAAGACGAGGGATAACCTACAAAAGCTAATACTCAGATAAACAGATACAGCGCTGGAGGTGAAATGCTGTCAAAGTAAATCCAAACACTGTACAACGAAAATAAAGTACCAAATTCCATCTCCCACAAAATAATATCAGACAACATCCTCTGATACAACATCTAAGAGTCCAAAATGGGAGGAAACTAAAATAATAGTATATCGTGTACAGGCTCACAGTACCCACAGTAAGATCCTCACAATACATAAATCTCAAAAATAAAAAAAAGTCTCAAAAGAGTAAAAAGTACAATAATCCAATGAGTACTAAAAATCTCCAACAGGGTACAACTACCTCCAAGGAAGTAAGGATCTAGCTCGCGATCCCTCCGCCTCGATCAGAGAAGCAGCAACAGCAGGGTTAGGAACTGGTGAAGATGCTCTGCAAAACGTCACCGATAGAGGGTATGAGGAAACTACACCACACGTAGTTCTCAGTGGGTCCCACCTCCAAAACAAACGGTCTGCCCACTAAGTCTACTAGAGACATAAGATAAACTATGCAGTAAAAAATGTATATGAAAAGATGGAAATGACTCTACAGCTACTATGTCCGCCCCAGGTGTCGAAACTGACGACCCGGCTCGCCAACAGATTAGACACTACCTGGGAAAAACCCCGCATAGGCGAAGAGTCCACCTCAAAAGGTAACTAACTACCAATTATATAGATAGTCAGGCGCTGAAAAAATAACTGCTATAATAAATCTGAACCAACTGTACAACTAAAATAAAGGTATAATATCCATCTCCCAAAAGTAATACAACAATCTGTCACCAAAACAAAATACATAAGATCCACCTATACATCTCTTTGAGTCCAAAAAGGAAGAATACTAAAATTATAAATACAACAGTGTACATAAAACCCAAATCCGGGTTGGTACATCTATCTCACAAAAAGGACAAACACTGGTAGGATCGATCAAGCGATCCCTACCACGGTCCGTCGAACCAACAGAAGCAGGACGGAAGGAAAGCCTCTGCAAAACTGTCACCAAACAGAGGGTGGAGAACTACACGTCACGTAGTTCTCATGGGTGTGGTGACCCAGACCTTTGCTGGGCTTCTTCAGTGTGACCAGCAGCTTCTGGAAGCCTACGTGGCTTGTCGGCGGTGTTCGCGCGCCTATTTGGACACAAGAGATGGACCCTGTGAGCTTTGGTTGGCTGTATTGGCCTTCGGCTGCTTTTGCCGAATTTTAGGAAAGGATTTTGGCCAAACAGAGGGTGGATTTGGGTTCAGTGCGGAAAAACGCTTGGAAATGGCTTTTTGTTTGCTTAATTCTGAGTCCGGATGCCCAAAAGCGGGCTCCCGGAAGTTTTGGCAGTTTTTGGGGTTTGCGGGAGCCTCCGGCAAATTATAGGTTTGGAATTTGGCAAAATGGACACCGTTTTTGGAATCAGCGCGCGAAAACGGTCAAGATGGGCTATTTGCTTGATGTTTTTGGGTTGGCGGTTACTGTTCATGCCGGAACAGTACTTCCGGCGATCACCGGCGGCGGCTGGCGGCGGCGGGCAGCGGCGGAAGGCGGCGGAAGGCGCTCGGGCAGGCGGCGCGCGGCCGCGGGCAGGCGCACAGGGGCGCGGGCAGGCGCGCGGTCCACCGCGGAGGTCGTGCACCGGGGGCGGGCCACGTGGCGCTCTCCGGTTGGCCGGTTCAGCAGGCGCGGTCCACTGAATTTGGTCCGGGTGCACGGTAGACCGGGTGGACACGTGGCGAGAGGTGATTGGTTCGGTGTTGTGCTCCCGGTCCACACAACCTGTGGAGTCGTTGGCCGGGGCAGGTGCCGTACGCCCGGGGCAGGTGGCCGTACGGCCCGGGTCAGCCGCGACGTGCGCGGTCCACGGCGCGACGTGCGCGGTGCACGGGTTGCCGGGCCACGTGTCGCGTCGCCATTCGCGGGCGCAGGTGCACCGGGTGCAGTGGGGCCCGGGGGAGTAGTGGACTGGGCTGTGTGGTGGACCGGGCCGCACTGTGCGCGCCCGAAAGTTGTGGGCCGGGCCGCACTGTGCGCGCCCGAAAAGTTTCGGGCGCCCGGAAAATCGGACAAAATGGGAATTTTCCCAATTGTTTTCTTCAGCCTATAAATAGGCAGCCCGAGCCCTCTTTTCTGCCCTTTTTCTCTCAGCCCTTTCAAGATCTCCCCGAGCTCCCTTCTTGGAAGTTTTTCACCTCTAAGTGCTTGATCTTCCTGCCAAGTTCTAGGATTTTTGAAGGCACGAATCCCGAGGTTCCCCATTTTACGGTGCGGCGCGACGTTGCTTTCTAGTGTTCTTCTTCGGCGCAGCAGCAGTGTTTTAGCTCCCCTGGGCTACCCCGAGATCCTTTTCTGTGATTTTTGCGCCGACAGACTCCTAAGAGGTAGGACTTCATCTTTCGTTTTGATCGCGCTTTCCCGTTTCGAGTTTTTGGCACGGATCCCGAGGCAACACTGTGACCCATTTTCTGTTTGGCTTTGTGGGACTGCATCGAGGTGTTTTGGCCATATCTTTGCGCACGAGCGTCAGCTGGAAACGAGCTTATACAACTTTTTCATCTACAGATCGCAAGGAACGCGCTCGTATTTTTCTTGGATTTTTCTGAGATTTCATCAGAGGTGAAAATTACTGTTTTCTCAGTGAACAGTGTACAGTTTTAACACAGATTTTTGTATGAGTGTACCCCCTTGCCGAATTTTTATCTTGACTTACCGAACTCCGATTTGGGCGTGCAAGGTACCGTTGCGAAGCTATCGACGCGAGGATCGCTGTGGTATTTTTCTTGGAATTTTCTGGGCACTTTCTGCAGGTGATAATTTAACAGTTTCGGGACTGTTGTTGTATGGGATTATAAGAGTTATATTTGGGAGCCTTAGTGTAATTAGTGAGCTTTGTATTGTGCCAGGAGAGTTACGGGTGTGCTGAACTTATTGGAGCAAGGGATTAGAGTTATCTGGTGTTTTCAGCTGTTGGGCTTTGGACAGTCAGCTTTTCAGGTGGGTGCCTTATTCCCGGAACCGGTGGACGGTTCTCTATATTGTTATATGTTAGCATTGCATGCAGGTGTACGGTACAATAACTGAAATTGGTCGGTAAGTTTAACAGTGAGGATTCTATGGAAATTGCAAGTGAATTTCTCATAGTATGACAATGGTATAATCAAATATTCATGTTGGTGATTAGTGGAAGCCCACCTAAGGCAAGGTTACCATATCAGGATTAATTATCATGCCATATTAGCACATAACCTTTTATGAGGCTGGTTTATGCATTGGGATAGGATTATGTAGTTATGTGCAGGTTCTACTCCAAGGAGTGATTATGGATCGAAAATCATGGACAGGTATGGTCATTGCTAATTCTGGCATGAGGTTTATTTTCTTTATCCTTCTTAAGGACAAATGCATGCTTGTATGGACATATGTGTATGAACATATAGTTAGGCCATCTTTTACTGCTGCACTACATATTGGAATTTGACTTAGGAGAAACCATGATTGCTTTCTTTCTCCTTTTTATTTAGACTTTTGAGTCATGTTGCTCGGGTTCGAGCAGAGGTTTGGGATAGTGTAGCTGGGACCTTAGGGTCAGAGACAGGGTGTGCTTGATGTTGGATTGTGGGTTATTGCGGCAACCGCGGACAGTAGGCGGTTGACCGGATCTTGATTAATTTACCCAATTGTGGGTTGTGGGTTATTGCGGTGACCGCGGACTTTGGGCGGTTGACCGGATGTTGACTATTGCATCAGATTGGGTATCAGATTTGTTCTAGTGGATGGTGTTTCCCACTTTTTGAGTATTATTGCATCAGATCGGGGTTTTGTTAGTGGACGGAGTTTCCCACTTTGATCATAGTCTTGATCCAGTCCTGCTATTATGAGACAGTGGTTACAGAGATACTCGATACAGTGATGCTTGATACAGTGATACTTTACTCGTGTGGGTCGCTCCCCTCGAGTGCCACTCCGGAGTAGGCTTTCCACGGTGCAGAGCGCCGGGCACCATGCTGGGTTTTGAGTCCTTGGGACTCCTTTGCTTCGGTGTTATGCGTAGGCTGGCATACCCGTCGCGGCAGAGCAGGCAGTACCAGTGATTACTGGTCTATCGATTGGGTTTATTCAGTCAGATACTTTTTGTTACACTCGTGCCTGGGGGACCGAGTGGAGTCTAGTAGCTGTGTTTAGACCAGTGCTAGTATTGTTGGGAACCGTTCGGGGTTTGACGGTGGTCCCGTGGTCGTTGTGAGTTCTTTGACCATTGTGTGAGAGGTTGAGCATCTTGAGTCTTTCCGTTCTGAGAGAGAGAGGGCATGGATTTGACTATAGCCTGCATGAGCCACTACTCGATAGCGAGTCAGTCCGTTTGGACGCCCTACGTAATTCCTGCCCGTCAGCGGGAGGTGGTTGTAGGTGGGCGCAGGTTTGACTGGACCCGATGCGGCAGTCAGCTCGATTGGGTCGATTGAGCATCTCGTGTGCGAGTGTTGCATATCTTCATCAGAGTTGCCCCATTTGAGCATTTGGTTAGAGGCATGGTAGCTGTAGAGTGTTTCCAGCTTCTTCTTTCAGTTTTACTGCATCGGTTATCTTTTGCCTCTAGTAGTCTTGGTGGGCAGATCGTCGGGCCTTGTGGCGATACCCACTGAGAACTCCCTTATTGCGAAGTTCTCACGCCCGTTGGGGGTTTTCCCCCTTTTGTCCTTTCTCCTCTTTGTTTTGCAGAGTCTTGGCGGGTGTTGCCGTTCTGTGGTTGCTGTGCGTGGTGAGGGAGTAGCGAGCTAGATCCAGACCCATCTTTGGAGAGTAGCGGTACCCCCTTTGGAGGAGATCTTCAGTATAGTCGGTAGAGTGGTATTTATTTCCTCTTTTGAGAGACTGATGTAGTGAGGATATGATGTATTGAGAGCTTGTACACTGATGTTTTATTTGAGATATCTCCCTGTTGAGCTATGAGTTTTGTACTCGAGGTTATTGTATGATTATCTTTTTGGGAGAGGGACCTTGTTGTTTTATCTTCAGTTGTACAGTGGTTGATTTTATTTCTATAGCAGTTTTATCTTTTAGCTCTGATATCTGTTAGCTGTAGCTCTTTTGCAGGTAGGTCGCTTCGCCTATGCGGGTTGGCATAGGTGGCGGATCTGTTGGCGAGCCCGGGTCGCAGTTTCGACCCCGGGGCGTGACAGATTAGGTGTATCAGAGCCTAGGTTGTAGGTCATGGTGGACTTAGAAACCCTAGGCTTGTGGTTGGACCCTAGGATGACTTCGTGAGAGTCGTGATTTGTAGCGAGAGTCCTGATTGAGTTTTACACCTCTCCCGTGGGACGGGATGAGTGATGGCATGTTTATTCTCCTAAGTAGTTATGTTGGCTGCAGACAACATAACGCTATGGAATGGGTGACATGCTCTAGACTTTCGCTGGATTGGGTCGAGCGTTGTTGTGTGCTGATTTGTGGTTTCGTCGTGGCGAGCGTTGTCTCCCCGACGCTGGGTTTGGGACCCTTGTGCATCCTGTCATGGCAGTTGAGCTGAGCGGTTGGTTTTGGGCCGGATACCCGGATTGAGGTCAGAGAACTCCGGACCCAGATGACAGGATTGTCAGAGGCATATCAGCGGCAGAGTGAGCAGCTAGTTTGGTGACGCAGTTGTCAGAGCAGTGGGCGGCCTGACAGTACTTTTCCTTCTGAGACCACCAGGATGTAGTATCCTCAGCGGTAGGGATTTCTGTAGTGCCAATAGAGCGTGTGGCCCCCTCCGTGCCAATGGTTTAATGCCAAGGCACTGAGGTAGGGTGGATGGTTGACAGCAGAGGAGCTGTGGGGCATGTTCGATTGAGTGAGCCAGACTTGGCAGATGAACCACCCCGACTCGTAAGATTGAGCTCGGAGCCTTTGGAGGCAGAGTTGTGGTTGGGGGTGATGGAGTGATCATTGAGAGCCTCCCTGTGCTAGAGAGTTTATGCAGTTGTTGAACTGGCGCTCCAGGTTTCGAGGGACGAGGCACATAGGATAAGTGAGATTGGGAGTGGATTGCGCCAGGATACTCCTTAGTTTCTTTTCGGTCCCTCCTGTTCGGGTTTTGGACTGTGGATGCCTCGTCGGAGTAGGCATTGTGTTTGGAGCTGGACACTGCAGTTCCTTGGACAGGGATCTGCCGCTAGAGGCGAGTTTTGGAGGGAGGCGCTTGGCGCTAGGTGATGGAGGACAGATCGGCAGGCAGAGGCATTTTCGGTTTTGCCTTCCTGGGTGGTGGATATCCTTGTGTATGGTTAATGCAAAGCTTACCCAAGGGAATTCTACCCTTTGTGATTTATCATTTGCATATTTTGAATGTATTATTTGGGATTGAGGGGTGAGCTTAGTAAGGATAATTGTATAAGGAATTGCATGAATCAATTGTGCTTGGTCGTATGACGATGATACCCAGGTGGATTTCTGAGACGTCAGGGGTTGGGTGGACCCCGATGACAGCAACAACCCTTTCATCAGAGTGGCGCAGCGGTAGCGTGGATTGGTTGTTTGCGAGAGACCACGTTCGGCATCTCAGTGTGAGCATGGACAGAGGTCGTGCTCCCTTTGTGATTGGTCTAGATATTTTGGCAGGCTGAGCGACGACCACTTGCATCGAGCGGATGAATCTGTGCCGCCCGGTTGGAGGGCGCCACGGTAGTGGATTGAGTTGTCGCAGGTGTGATTTCTTCACAGCAGTCGGAGTTAGGACATGTTGCGTTCCTGCATGGGCTAGCGGTAGAGTCGTTACCACTTGCACTTGAGGTACAGGTTACTGTTGGCATTGTGCAAGTGGAGGAGGCTTGTCCAGTGCAGCAGAGGCCGTAAGTTATGCCGGCAGACTTATTGGTTTCTACGGCAGCTCAGTGTTATGACCCAGTGCTTGGGATCGGTTGGCATAGTGCCACAGGATGTTTGACTGCTGAGAGAAAGGACTTTGACTTTCTGCGAGGCGGATAATGGAAGGCATTTTGTTTGTTGAGACTTTTTGAGCACACAGGTTACAGCGTCCGTGTGAGAGGTGCCTACGGCGGCAGCGGGACTTAAGGATGTCCCTATTGTCCATGAAATCCCGGGTGTAAGTCCACCTAAGCCGATGATTAGGCCGCCAGAAAGGAAGATTAAGATTGCGATTGACGTGATTCTGGAAACCGCGCCAACTTCATTAGCCCCTCATTGGATACCGCCTTTAGAGCTACGAGAGTTGATTCCTTAGGTGCGTGGATTTGATGGATAGAGGGTCTGCTTGACCTAGTGCCACGTCGTTGATACACGACGGTGAGAGCCCTTTGGGATTGGAGTCCAGGCAGGTCCAGGTATTATTTAGAACCTTTTGAAGGAGCTATATTCCGGCAGATATTGTGTGATGCCTGCGCCAATTTGGAATTTCAGCTGAGGGCATTGTCTAGATGGTGTTCAGGACACAGTAGGGGCATTACGAGTACAGTGAAGCCAATGGATTGACTAATGCCCTGTTGCCTCTAGATTGAGGAATTTGTATTTCTGTTGGCCTTGAACGGCTGGTTAGCGGCATCCTCCAGGGATATTTTGGTTTTACCCCCTCCCTGAGTGGTTTAGAGCTTGTGCAGCATTTGTAGATGGTGTGTCAAGATCTGTGAGGAAGGAGCCCTATGCCTAGTCGTTGTGGCACAAGCTTCAGCTTCGAGAGCTTATCTTCCTGGATTACTTTTTCTAGCCGAAGAGGCGGCGGTGGAAATTCGGCCAAGTGGATGCTATTTAAGACTAGCGGAGATCGACGGTCCTTGTTGGGGTAAGGAGTTTTAGACCGGATAGTGCTAGCGGGGCTTGATGAGCGGATGATGAGATTGGTACCAGCGTCGATTTTGACCTTGTCAGTGGTGGGTGATGGATTTGCGAGTTATAGTGATACCTCCCGTAGTGGCTGTAGAGCCACCATTGGATTTTGTGAGCATCCAGTGTCACCCCGACAGAGCCACTGTGGTGGCGGATGCCTGGAGCAGAAGAGCTATTTGGGAGTCGAGTTTGACGGTTCCATAGCTGGCACTGTGTGGGGCCATTCTGGTGTACAGAGTTTGAGTTTGTGTCCCAGAGGATCCCTTTTGATGTGAGGCTGCGGCTGAGCAATCCACTTAGGTGGTTGAGTTTTGAGGGCGACCGAGTGTGAACCCCTGCTTGTTTGGGCCCCTTTTTCTGTGCAGGTGTTTGTGTGGTTGTGTTTCGGGTCGCTTGGGTTGAGCTGGCTCTTGGGAGTGATTTTAGAGCGTGTTACTCAGGCTGTTCGTCCCTTTCCCCCAGTCTTTTGTTGGTGTTCGGAGGTTTTTCTGCGTCTCAGCTCAAGAGTGTTATGTTTTGGACCCCTCACCCGTGATTGACTCGTTCCTTTTGGGGTCTGTGAGAGTTTGGAGTACGAGGGACGCCCGTTGCGAATTCCGACTCGTGAGGTGAGGGAATTGCGCAATCGGGCTATGCCGTACTGGTTGTTGCTGTTGTTGTTGCTGAGGAGTAATCACGGGGAGTGATTGGTGACTTGGGAGCTGGAGACGGCGGTGTTGAATTTTGACCCCTGGTTTTTGAGACTCCCTGGGAGTTGCCTTAGTTTCGGGGACGAAACTTTCTTTTAGTGGGGGAGGATGTGGTGACCCAGACCTTTGCTGGGCTTCTTCAGTGTGACCAGCAGCTTCTGGAAGCCTACGTGGCTTGTCGGCGGTGTTCGCGCGCCTATTTGGACACAAGAGATGGACCCTGTGAGCTTTGGTTGGCTGTATTGGCCTTCGGCTGCTTTTGCCGAATTTTAGGAAAGGATTTTGGCCAAACAGAGGGTGGATTTGGGTTCAGTGCGGAAAAACGCTTGGAAATGGCTTTTTGTTTGCTTAATTCTGAGTCCGGATGCCCAAAAGCGGGCTCCCGGAAGTTTTGGCAGTTTTTGGGGTTTGCGGGAGCCTCCGGCAAATTATAGGTTTGGAATTTGGCAAAATGGACACCGTTTTTGGAATCAGCGCGCGAAAACGGTCAAGATGGGCTTTTTGCTTGATGTTTTTGGGTTGGCGGTTACTGTTTATGCCGGAACAGTACTTCCGGCGATCACCGGCGGCGGCTGGCGGCGGCGGGCAGCGGCGGAAGGCGGCGGAAGGCGCTCGGGCAGGCGGCGCGCGGCCGCGGGCAGGCGCACAGGGGCGCGGGCAGGCGCGCGGTCCACCGCGGAGGTCGTGCACCGGGGGCGGGCCACGTGGCGCTCTCCGGTTGGCCGGTTCAGCAGGCGCGGTCCACTGAATTTGGTCCGGGTGCACGGTAGACCGGGTGGACACGTGGCGAGAGGTGATTGGTTCGGTGTTGTGCTCCCGGTCCACACAACCTGTGGAGTCGTTGGCCGGGGCAGGTGCCGTACGCCCGGGGCAGGTGGCCGTACGGCCCGGGTCAGCCGCGACGTGCGCGGTCCACGGCGCGACGTGCGCGGTGCACGGGTTGCCGGGCCACGTGTCGCGTCGCCATTCGCGGGCGCAGGTGCACCGGGTGCAGTGGGGCCCGGGGGAGTAGTGGACTGGGCTGTGTGGTGGACCGGGCCGCACTGTGCGCGCCCGAAAGTTGTGGGCCGGGCCGCACTGTGCGCGCCCGAAAAGTTTCGGGCGCCCGGAAAATCGGACAAAATGGGAATTTTCCCAATTGTTTTCTTCAGCCTATAAATAGGCAGCCCGAGCCCTCTTTTCTGCCCTTTTTCTCTCAGCCCTTTCAAGATCTCCCTGAGCTCCCTTCTTGGAAGTTTTTCACCTCTAAGTGCTTGATCTTCCTGCCAAGTTCTAGGATTTTTGAAGGCACGAATCCCGAGGTTCCCTATTTTACGGTGCGGCGCGACGTTGCTTTCTAGTGTTCTTCTTCGGCGCAGCAGCAGTGTCTTAGCTCCCCTGGGCTACCCCGAGATCCTTTTTCTGTGATTTTTGCGCCGACAGACTCCTAAGAGGTAGGACTTCATCTTTCGTTTTGATCATGCTTTCCCGTTTCGAGTTTTTGGCACGGATCCCGAGGCAACACTGTGACCCATTTTCTGTTTGGCTTTGTGGGACTGCATCGAGGTGTTTTGGCCATATCTTTGCGCACGAGCATCAGCTGGAAACGAGCTTATACAACTTTTTCATCTTTAGATCGCAAGGAACGCGCTCGTATTTTTCTTGGATTTTTCTGAGATTTCATCAGAGGTGAAAATTACTGTTTTCTCAGTGAACAGTGTACAGTTTTAACACAGATTTTTGTATGAGTGTACCCCCTTGCCGAATTTTTATCTTGACTTACCGAACTCCGATTTGGGCATGCAAGGTACCGTTGCGAAGCTATCGACGCGAGGATCGCTGTGGTATTTTTCTTGGAATTTTCTGGGCACTTTCTGCAGGTGATAATTTAACAGTTTCGGGACTGTTGTTGTATGGGATTATAAGAGTTATATTTGGGAGCCTTAGTGTAATTAGTGAGCTTTGTATTGTGCCAGGAGAGTTACAGGTGTGCTGAACTTATTGGAGCAAGGGATTAGAGTTATCTGGTGTTTTCAGCTGTTGGGCTTTGGACAGCCAGCTTTTCAGGTGGGTGCCTTATTCCCGGAACCGGTGGACGGTTCTCTATATTGCTATATGTTAGCATTGCATGCAGGTGTACGGTACAATAACTGAAATTGGTCGGTAAGTTTAACAGTGAGGATTCTATGGAAATTGCAAGTGAATTTCTCATAGTATGACAATGGTATAATCAAATATTCATGTTGGTGATTAGTGGAAGCCCACCTAAGGCAAGGTTACCATATCAGGATTAATTATCATGCCATATTAGCACATAACCTTTTATGAGGCTGATTTATGCATTGGGATAGGATTATGTAGTTATGTGCAGGTTCTACTCCAAGGAGTGATTATGGATCGAAAATCATGGACAGGTATGGTCATTGCTAATTCTGGCATGAGGTTTATTTTCTTTATCCTTCTTAAGGACAAATGCATGCTTGTATGGATATATGTGTATGAACATATAGTTAGGCCATCTTTTACTGCTGCACTACATATTGGAATTTGACTTAGGAGAAACCATGATTGCTTTCTTTCTCCTTTTTATTTAGACTTTTGAGTCATGTGCTCGGGTTCGAGCAGAGGTTTGGGATAGTGTAGCTGGGACCTTAGGGTCAGAGACAGGGTGTGCTTGATGTTGGATTGTGGGTTATTGCGGCAACCGCGGACAGTAGGCGGTTGACCGGATCTTGATTTATTTACCCAATTGTGGATTGTGGGTTATTGCGGCAACCGCGGACAGTAGGCGGTTGACCGGATCTTGATTAATTTACCCAATTGTGGGTTGTGGGTTATTGCGGTGACCGCGGACTTTGGGCGGTTGACCGGATGTTGACTATTGCATCAGATTGGGTATCAGATTTGTTCTAGTGGATGGTGTTTCCCACTTTTTGAGTATTATTGCATCAGATCGGGGTTTTGTTAGTGGACGGAGTTTCCCACTTTGATCATAGTCTTGATCCAGTCCTGCTATTATGAGACAGTGGTTACAGAGATACTCGATACAGTGATGCTTGATACAGTGATACTTTACTCGTGTGGGTCGCTCCCCTCGAGTGCCACTCCGGAGTAGGCTTTCCACGGTGCAGAGCGCCGGGCACCATGCTGGGTTTTGAGTCCTTGGGACTCCTTTGCTTCGGTGTTATGCGTAGGCTGGCATACCCGTCGCGGCAGAGCAGGCAGTACCAGTGATTACTGGTCTATCGATTGGGTTTATTCAGTCAGATACTTTTTGTTACACTCGTGCCTGGGGGACCGAGTGGAGTCTAGTAGCTGTGTTTAGACCAGTGCTAGTATTGTTGGGAACCGTTCGGGGTTTGACGGTGGTCCCGTGGTCGTTGTGAGTTCTTTGACCATTGTGTGAGAGGTTGAGCATCTTGAGTCTTTCCGTTCTGAGAGAGAGAGGGCATGGATTTGACTATAGCCTGCATGAGCCACTACTCGATAGCGAGTCAGTCCGTTTGGACGCCCTACGTAATTCCTGCCCGTCAGCGGGAGGTGGTTGTAGGTGGGCGCAGGTTTGACTGGACCCGATGCGGCAGTCAGCTCGATTGGGTCGATTGAGCATCTCGTGTGCGAGTGTTGCATATCTTCATCAGAGTTGCCCCATTTGAGCATTTGGTTAGAGGCATGGTAGCTGTAGAGTGTTTCCAGCTTCTTCTTTCAGTTTTACTGCATCGGTTATCTTTTGCCTCTAGTAGTCTTGGTGGGCAGATCGTCGGGCCTTGTGGCGATACCCACTGAGAACTCCCTTATTGCGAAGTTCTCACGCCCGTTGGGGGTTTTCCCCCTTTTGTCCTTCCTCCTCTTTGTTTTGCAGAGTCTTGGCGGGTGTTGCCGTTCTGTGGTTGCTGTGCGTGGTGAGGGAGTAGCGAGCTAGATCCAGACCCATCTTTGGAGAGTAGCGGTACCCCCTTTGGAGGAGATCTTCAGTATAGTCGGTAGAGTGGTATTTATTTCCTCTTTTGAGAGACTGATGTAGTGAGGATATGATGTATTGAGAGCTTGTACACTGATGTTTTATTTGAGATATCACCCTGTTGAGCTATGAGTTTTGTACTCGAGGTTATTGTACGATTATCTTTTTGGGAGAGGGACCTTGTTGTTTTATCTTCAGTTGTACAGTGGTTGATTTTATTTCTATAGCAGTTTTATCTTTTAGCTCTGATATCTGTTAGCTGTAGCTCTTTTGCAGGTAGGTCGCTTCGCCTATGCGGGTTGGCATAGGTGGCGGATCTGTTGGCGAGCCCGGGTCGCAGTTTCGACCCCAGGGCGTGACAGTGGGTACCGTCTCCAATCCTACGGTCTGCTCACTAAGTCTACTAGAGACATAAGATAACAGGAAAACTGTAAATAAGAATAAAATAGCTGGAAAAGAAATCTACAGCTACCATGCCTCTATATATCATACTCAATGGGCAGGTAAAACAGATGATGATATTCAACCACTCTAACTCGAGGTGCCCAAAAGACCCAATCGTAATGACTGCCCAAAAGGGTCAGTCAAGCCTGCGCTAATTTACAGCCACCTCCTAAGCATTGGGCAGGAATTATGTAGGCGTCCCAACGGACTGATGTACGCTCATTTACAACCACCTCCCACGCGTGGGGCAGGATTTACGCAGGGCATACTACGAACCAATATACCATCGCATCCGGAGCGGCACTCAAGGAGAGCGACCCCACTGAGGAAAAGAACCAAGCAAAGATCGAGAACCAGAACTGAAGCGCATGCAGGCTGTAAACAAGACCACGATCGAACATATCGAAAGAACTCACCGACCCAAAACAACGAACCCAACGGACTAACAACACCAGGACCGGTACACCCATCGACCCAACATCGAACCCAACTGACCAACATCGCCGGGACCGAGAATTCCGAGAAGCTGACGCCTACAACCCCAATCAAACAAGAACAGGTTCCAGGCACAGCCGCCCGTAGCTCTCGTCCCGAAAATAGGCAGCCCTTGGAGCCCAGATCACTCGAACCCTCAGTGGGGTGAAGAGATTTATATAAAAGATGACATTTGTTTCCGAAAACCCCTTTTTGCTCGACCCCTCTCTGGGTGAGGACAAAAGTATTTCTTTTTAAAGAAACCATCTTGTTTGGAGGAAAAACCCAATTTTAATATCATTTAGAATCAGTTGAAAACGGTTTTATTTTTCCAAGTCCCGAAGGACTAGTGCCTTTACCCTAATCAAATGAGAACGGATTCTGGCGCCCCTCGAAGCTTGGGAAGAAACATCAGTTTACCAAAATCATGTGTTTCCAAAAGCATCTCTGGGTTCAAGGTCCTGCTATCATAAGATCAACATCGCCACCACTCAGTGGCGATGAACCAAATCAGAGGAAAACCCGACAATCCGGGATCACCGTCATCCCAAACGGCTCCCGACACTAGCACCAAACTAACCTCTACCGCCAGACACCACTCGCCCCCCCGGCACGAGCGCAACATGCGTCCTACACTATCCCGACCACTCGGCCCACTACCCGGGCGAGGAGAAAACTCTAAGTTAAGGGAAAAAACATGCAATGTGTAGGAAGACTAAAGCATAAAAGAACCTAGCCCAAATGAGGGTTTTCTACTAGTCTGTTTAAACATGCAAACATATGACGGGGTGCTAGTCAAGGTTCCATTATTAAACATACAACATAATCGATGCTAAAAAAAATGCTAACTCTAGCATGTAATCAAATTAATCCATAATTATTCCCATATACTATTATGCATCATCCTACATCGGTAAATAAATCCCGCACGATATCATGCATATATCTCGATCAATAAATAAGTCACTAACTCTACCCTACATGTATCTCAATTAACATATCTATCATGCATATCCACTACAAGATAGAATTAGAAAACAGTCTGTCGATTTGGAGGAAAATCCAACCCACCTGGAGCGCAAATCCGAAGTCCCTCGGCCGAAAGTATGGCGCGCGCGTTCCCACAGAGTCTACGGTCCCAACGAAATAAGAATCTCCTAAAAACACCTCCTGGATCAGCGGTGGCGAGCAAAACAGTGAAGTGCTGTCCAACAATGCGGTGCACAAATATCAGCGGGCTTGCAACAAAGGTGCAGATAAGAAATCACGCACAATTCATGTCCGGGACCAATAAGTAAAATGCTCACCCCGATTGTGATGACAAGTTTCAACTTTCCCTTTCTTCGCGCAACACCGAAATCCCAGCGAAAATTGCAACAAAGTCGAATATAGTGCAAAACTTAGTCCCAACAAAACTGCACTATGCTGTCTGTGAAATCAGTCACAAAGATGGCTAATTTTCACCTGCGAAAAGTCCTCCAAAAATTCCAGAAAAATCACCGTTGTGATTCTCTCGAAGTGTAGATGCAAATCGAGTATTTATACCCCCTGTTCCGACACTCGTAGGTCGAGAAAACCCATAAATACTCCTCCGCTGTCCAAAAATCTGTCGCAGAAAATGGGTTCTAAAGGTGATCCTAAAAACCCAATAAAAACTCGAAACAGATGGAAGTGGCAAATACAAAAAATGTGGGCCTACCTGTCGTGAAACCGCTGCCGCAAGAATCGCCTAAAAACTCCTTCGTGGTAGCCCAGGAGAGCTCGCGGACGGAAATGCGACGGAAAGAGCCACCGAAAGAGGAACGTCGCAGTGTGTCGAATCGCAGAAATCGCCGATGTTGTGGCCACCAAAAATCCTCAAAATCCCAAGATATATGGTGGATTGGGTGGAGAAGATCCTCAGCCAAAGAAGTCCCCAAGAGCAGCTCCAAAGAACCCGAAATACGGGGCTCAAATGGCCTATTTATAGGCAAAATCTGAATTATGGGGTTCTGGGTACGTTTTCGGGCGCCCGGAGCTTCTGGGGGTCGCACACCAGACACCAGGGGCAGCGCCCGGATCTCTCCGGGCGCGCCACGTGTCTCGGGCCACAAAACAGCCGGGCGCGACCAACCGGGCCGCGCCGCGTGGCCCGACAGGGTGGGTGAGCGGGTGGTGGCCGCCAGTCGCGGGGCGCCACGTGGAGCCCCGCCCGCGTGTGCGCCACGTCACCCGCCTGCTCCCACATGCCCGTACCTGCCTGCCGAGCTCTGTGGACCGCGCCGCCTGCACCAGCCACTCAGCGGCCGCCACGTGTCCACTCGGCGGTCTACAGCCCCCCCCCCCCCCCATGCACCAGAAAACACAAAAAACTTCCGGGTGTCTGTTTTCGGGTGTCCGGACTCCGAAAAAATACAAGCAAATAGCTGATCTTGACCGTTTTCGCGCGCTAAATCCAAATCCGGTGTTTATTTTGCCAAAATCCACTTCTAAAAATCGGCGAAAGCATCCGAAAGGTAACCTTGATCTATTTTTCGTGCGGGGTCCATTCCTTGAATCCGATTCGGGCACAGACACCTCCATCACACAAAATAAACCTCCAGAAGCCGCTGCTCACACTGTAAAACCTCTGCGGAAATCCGGGTCATCACATCCTCCCCCACTAAAAGGAAGTTTCATCCTCGAAACTAACAAATCTCAACGGGAGTCTCAAACCAGAAAGGTGGGTATCCAACATCATCGTCACTAGCTCTCAAATCACCACTCGCTCCCCGTGATTACTCCCTAACATCATCAACAACAAGTACGGCATGGCCAAGTTGCGCAATTCCTTCATCCCTCGAGCCAGAATTCGCAACGGGCGTCCCTCGTACTCTAGTCACTCACTGATCTCGAGTAGAGTGAGTCAATCAATGGCGAGGAATCCAAATCCTATCACCTCTGAGCTGAAACATGAAAAACATCTTGAACTCCAATAAGACGGGGAAAAAGAGAAACAAACCTGTAACCACTAAACCCAAACACTCCACAAATCTCATCCTTACTGCCAACTCATCCAAGAACCCTGAAGAACACTCCCACAACCATCCATGTAAGAACGGTGCCCTACACCAGGAGCATCACCAACCACCACTCTCAATTTGGAAAACCGCCGAAGTATAGTGAAAAGTCCAAAAATCTCGAAAGGCCTGTGCCTTCACCCGAATCAAACAAGAACAGGCTCCAGCACCGTCTCCATTTATGGAGCCGCCTTTCGTTGTTTTCGGCCCGTTCGCGAAGCCACGACATGGGAGAGTGAAAAAGAGAGAGAGGGGTTGAAGTTGTTCCTGTTGTGGCTATCACTCTAATCTCGCTCCCCATCAAGCTAGGGGTCCTCAATCTAATACACTCTGATCTCATCCAGCAGGGTGGGCTGCTCAACCAAGGACTACCATCTGAAAGAAGTCGCTCTGGGCACAATCTCTAACCCCAATCATCTCATCTACTCCAGTAATAATGCCTACCGCGTAAACCTTGCTTAATCTTCACACTGTACTCTAGTCCATAACATCTGCACATATCCAAGCCACTGTGGGGCGACACTGCAAATCAACCTCTACTGATAGGCCGAAAGATCCATCGTCTCCTCCATCATGTAAAACACCAGGGCTCACGACCCCTATCCATCAAACTCTGTCACTGTACCATCAGCTCTCAGCTGTACTAGTGCCGTCCAATAAGGTGCCCTTGAGATCGGCGCGGTTCCCAGAACCACATCAATCATAAACTCAATCTCCCTGCCAGGCAGCATTATTGTCAACTCAGGTGAAATCACACCCGGGAACTCGCGGACCAATAGGAATATCCTTGAGTCCCGGTGCCGCCGTAGGCACCTTTATCACCGTCGCAAAACGGCGATACAACCTCGACTCATCCTCTGCCTAACCCTCGCGGGTGAAACTGTCGCTTCATACAGCGTACTCTGGCTGCCCCTATAACCAACTCCTCCCATCCGGCCCGCAGAAAGTCAAGGTCCTAGGGCTGCGGGAGGACCAGCAAGCCTACTGGCATAATCCACAGCCACACTGCGTGTGACACCCCCGGAATTTGGATTAGTCCTTTATATAAATGATATAATAGGACTAAATCTCTAACCCGGCTATAGCATTTTGGATGGTAGCAAGATCCAAGAGGAACATGAGAGTTAAGCGTGCTAGAGCTAGAGTAGTTCTAGGATGGGTGACCCCCTGGGAAGTGGGGCGTCACAATTGGTATCAGAGACATTCACCAGCCGGAAATGTGAGATGAGTCTCGGCTGAGCCAGGGTTATAGCGGGTAGAGCGAGGCTCCCCGGCTAATGACCGTTGTGAGTGGAGTGCAGCTCCTCACAAGGTCGGCTAAGGCTAGCGAGACGAGTCTCACATCGCCTGGTGCTTGTGAGTGTGCTTGAGCCTGACGTGGACGTCAGGGCTTAAAGGGGGGAAGAATGTGACACCCCCGGAATTTGGATTAGTCCTCTATATAAATGATATAATAGGACTAAATCTCTAACCCGGCTATAGCATTTTGGATGGTAGCAAGATCCAAGAGGAACATGAGAGTTAAGCGTGCTAGAGCTAGAGTAGTTCTAGGATGGGTGACCCCCTGGGAAGTGGGGCGTCACACTGCGCTAGACAGTATCCACTAATCTCCTCCATAAGCACAACTCGATCAGGAATCTGCACTTAAAGTGCACGTGGTAACTACTCTACTTCAAGTCCATGCAAGGATGCAAAAGTCCTACTTACACAACTAAAAAGAAAGATCATACCTGCGACGATACGATCCACCGCTGGGGTGCCCTCCAACCGGGCGGCACAGACTCAACCGCTCGGTGCTGGTGGTCGTCGCCCTGTCTGCCTCGACGTTGTGGCCCTATCTGTCCGTCGGTAGATCGAAGGAGCTCCCGCCTCCTGAATGGGTAAAGGTGGCGCCGTCGCCAGCGGTAATACCGTGAGCACTACTCGGGGGCACGCTGCCTGGAGATGTCTTGACTGCCCACAAGAAAAACACCGCCCCTGTCTGTGGTCACACTACGGCGATGAATGGGGCCCACCGTAGATGACACACCTGTCCCGCTGCTGCTGCTGCAGAAACTGCTATCGCTGGCGTTGCCCCAGTCGCTCCCGTCGCTCCGGTCTCTGCCGGGGTCCCCCAGACCCCTGCCAATCCAAACTTTCATGGCCTAGAAACTGAGGCCGCTGTGGGCTGAGCAGTCTCCATCCACTGGCCTGTCTCCCATCCTCAGGAGCGAGGCGTTCCCTCACTGAACTCAATCCTAGCATCCCAGCCCTCCTAGCAACAACAACACTGCCCCTCTCGACCCATAGTGCATGCTCGATGGCCTCATCCAGGGATTGCAGTCTCCGGGCATGCACCAAGGTGTAAATCTCTGGGCGAAGGCCACTCTCAAACAAGTAGACTCGGTGTGACTCATCCCGGGTGACAAAATGTACGCAGCTAAGCAACTGGGTGAACTCCTGATGGTATTCCTGAACTGTCCTGTCCCCCTGCTGAAGATTGTTCAAGTCCTCCTCAAGCTTCTACCTTACACTGTTCGGAAAGTAAGCCGCGAACAGCATTCGGCGAAACTCTAACCAAGGCATCAGACGGGTAATCTGAAACTCAGCGGTCTCTACTCTCCGCCACCACGTATCTGCGTCTCCATCCAAACAATGCACCGCCATATGAACTCTCATGCTCTCAGGGATAAAGAAGTCCCTAAAGAGCTTCTCAAGTGCGGCGACCCATGCCTCCACCTCCTAGGGCTCTGTATCACAACCGGCAAATCTGGGTGGGTTCAAACTGCAGAACTGAAGCAACCGTGTAACAACCTGCTCCTCCTCAGCCGGGGTCCAAGGTCGACCCACTCCTAGAGCTCCACTGCTAAAAAAAGGCACTGCCGGTGAAGGGGGTACCACAGGTGGTAAAGGGGTTCCCTGAACAGACTGAGGCGACTCGCCCCTCTGAGCTAACAACTGATCAATGTGCCGCCCCTGCCTGCGACTGCTCTCTGCCAACTGAGCCACCACTGCCAGCAACTCCTGAATCTCACTCAATCGGGCCTGCCCTGGCCCTTCCTGCTCCGGCTCATCGGAAGGTGAAAAGTGCGAACGTGTCGGCACACCGCGTCGGGGAGGCATCGTGCTCGCTTGGAACAAAACCCAAACATCAGAACACCACAAACACTCGACCCAATCTAGAGAAAGTCTAGAACTTGCCATCCATTCTTTAGCATTATGTTGTCTGCAGCCAACATAATCACTTAAGAGAATAAACATGCCAATCACTCATCCCATCCCTCGGGAGAGGTATAAAACTGTCACGCCCCGGGGTCGAAACTGCGACCCGGGCTCGCTAACAGATCCGCCATCTGTACGGAAACTGCCGTACAGACGAAGCGTCTACCCTGCAAATATATCTATAGCCAACAGATATCAGAGCAAAAGTAAGTACATGCTATAGAAAGGAAACAGAACAACTGTACTAGAGTAAATAAATCCAAGATACAAGCTGTCCTCAAGATACAAAAATAACATCTCTCAAAATCTCACTCTACAAAAGTGGAAACTCAAAAGGGTACTGCTACCTCTCCACTAAACTGACTCGGGTAAGCGACTAGTCGGCCACGCCCTTACCTCGATCTGAAGACTCCGCACGGGAAGGAGTCGGAGCAGCTGCCTCAGGAAAACCTGCACCGCAGCGGGTGTGAGAACTACTACAAAGGTAGTTCCCAGTGGGTACCGTCCTCAAAGCACACGGTATGCCCACTAAGACCACCGGAGGCACAAAAGGTAAACAAATAGATAGATAGCTAGATAAATATGAAAGCTGGAAATCTACCCCTATATGCCTCTACATATGCTCAAAGGAAAAGTACTCATCTATGAACATGCAATGTAACTCACTCACACATCTCGCCCAAATCTCAATGACTGTCCTCTTTGGACCAGTCAGGTCAAAGTCAAGCCTGCGCTCATCTACTGCCGCACATCCCGGAGGAACGGACTTACGTAGGGTGTCCCTCAAGGACTCTCAGTAACTCATCGCAGCCTCGTCAGGCTCGGTATCATCATCGCACCCGGGGCGTAGCTCGAGGGGAGCGACCCCACCGAACTCAAGTATCTCAAGTATCTCATAACTGGCAAACATGCCAGGCTCAGCAGGCTATAATCCACGATCAAATAGATCGGAAACACAGTGGATACACGACACACACTCACGTCAAGGTCGGAGTAAACTCCACGACTGAATCTGAAGTGCTCAAATAGAACCCCTAATGACACTAGTAAAACTCAAAAAGCCACAGAAAGGCTCTAATAATCAACAAATATCTCCTCGGCCCCCCGGCACGAGAGAACATGCTCCCCGAACCCATGCAGCATCACTAGAACCCTCAGACATTTTAAAACCATTTTTAAAAGTCGGTTTTCCAATAAAACAAGCATTTGGATTTTTAAAACGGTTCAGGAGCTTAAATGAGGCCAACCAAGTACACAGTCTAGTGTCATATAATGTCAAGAGTCCACTAAAAATACTCTGGGGTTCAGATAATATTTCTATAATTTTCTAGGCAACTATCAGATCATTTAACAGCTAAAATATACAGTTTTGACATGATCAAAGTGCGTTCTGAAGCATTAGAGGGCATTCCACGATTTTTAGAAGAAAATCAAACCCACCTCAAAAGCTTTCCGAAGGCCGCGCCGAAATCGGTGAAGAAACGGGCGCAATCTGACGAAAAACTGAACTGCGCCTCTCGCGCGCGCGCGCACCGTCGCGCGTCTCGGAAAAATCCACGGAGCTCCAAACAACCTCCACAGCACCCAGCTAGGCCACCATAAAAATCTCAGCTCAATCCGATCACTCCAGTCCACGAATCAAGCATGCGTAGAGTTGCGGATTTGCACAGTAATCCCTCTGCATGCATGCAGCCCGAGAGCACAGGGAGAGAGCAAGGATAGAAGTTAACTCAAATTACCATTCAAATCCAACAATAAAACCCAAGAGGAGAATCAAAGAGTCCAAATCCACAATCTCCAACAATCAATTTACCTCAATTTGCTCCTCGCGTGCGCAGGTTGACCCGGTCAACACCCTCAAGCAGCACGAACCAGGACTCCCTGCTTCTTCTCCTCTACTTCCTCCTCTTCTTCTTCTTCTCAGGCAGCAAGGAATGGAGGAGGATGGATAAGGGATGAGATAAGGGTGAGGGAGCTGCGTTGAGGGGTATAAAAATCAACGCGGGAGTAGTTGGAACAGAAGAAGCCCATACCTCGGTTTACTGTGCAAGTCCGGGCCATATCGGGCTCCCCCTGTGCCTGTGTACCGGTACCACCCACTTGGTACCGGTACACAGCCCCTGGTTCCGGAACCAAGCACCTGGTTCCGGAACCAGCCACCCAAAACTCCCAGAAACAGCTCGAAAATCTCCAGAATCGCCCCGTCAACTCACTTTCTCGCCTCGGGACTTCCGCATCACCCCAAAACCAACCGAACACCCCTGTAAAAACATATTACACATGTCCCAAGGGTTCAACTCACATCAAAACCATCCAAGAAGCCCCAGCTCGACCCGCAAGCTCTAAAGCCGACGCCAACTCACTTTCCTTCAAAAAGACTTCCGCGTCGCTCCGGGACCACCCGAACCTCTCTGTAAATACAAACAGAAACTGCTGAAGGTATTTCCACAATACCAGGCTGCCCCGTGGAGTCGGCACACTGCCCGAAGCTCCGGAACTCTACACTCTCCCCTCCTTCAGAAGGTTTCGTCCTCGAAACCACAAAAATCACAACTCAGGAGGGCGACTCAAATAAGTGGGGATATGAAACTCTCAGCTCATCCTCAGGCTCCCATGTGGCCTCTCGCTCCTCATGATGACTCCATAAAACCTTAACAAAAGGTATGATCCGGTTGCGTAATTCTCTCGTCTCTCGAGCAAGAATTCGCACCGGTCGCTCCTGATAGCCCAAGTCCTCGTCTAGCTCCAAGGATGTGAAGTCCAGGATATGTGAGGGATCAAACACATATTTCCTCAAGGTGGATACATGAAATACATCGTGGGTGCCTGCCAACCGCGGCGGTAGCGCAACTCGATATGCCACTGGTCCAATGCGCTCTAGCACCTCAAATGGCCCGATAAACCGCGGACTAAGCTTTCCGCGTACTACAAATCGGCGAACTCCTCGAGATGGCGAGACTTTCAGAAAAACATGGTCTCCCACCTGAAACTCCAAGTCTCGCCACCTCCTGTCTGCATAACTCCTCTGACGGCTCTGAGCGGTCTCTATGTGTCGCCGAATGATCCTGACCTTTTCCTCAGCTTCTACAAGCAGATCTGGCCCCAAGGTCTTTCTTTCACCCACGTCACTCCAAAATAGAGGCAATCGACACTTCCGTCCATACAATGCTTCGTAAGGCGCCATCTGAATGCTCGCCTGGAAGCTATTGTTATACGCGAACTCGGCTAATCTCAAGTGTCGATCCCAACTGCCACTGAAGCTCAGGACACATGCTCTCAACATGTCCTCCAGAGTCTGAATGGTCCTCTCCGACTGTCCATCAGTCTGTGGGTGAAAGGCGGTGCTAAACTGAAGCTGGGTCCCCAAGGCTCTGTGCAAACTCCTCCAAAACTGTGAAGTAAACCTCGGGTCCCTGTCAGACACAATCGATACCGGCACCCCGTGTAGTCTCACAATCTCGTCCATATATAACTGTGCTAACCTCTCCAAGGACCAACTCAACTGCATCGGCAGAAAGTGGGCTGATTTGGTCAAACGATCAACAATCACCCATATGGCATCAGAACCACTCTGAGTCCTCGGCAATCCCACAATAAAATCCATAGTGACACGGTCCCACTTCCATTCAGGTATTGGAAGGCTCTGCAACTTGCCAGCTGGAACCTGATGCTCAGCTTTAACTTGCTGACAAGTTAAACAACGAGCCACAAACCTTCCAATATCTCTCTTCATGTCGCGCCACCAAAACTGTGCCCTCAAGTCCCTATACATCTTAGTTCCCCCAGGATGGAGGGTGTAAGGTGTATAGTGAGCTTCCCTCAAAATCAGCTCTCGAACCTCTGAGTCCACGGGCACACAGAAGCGATCCCTGTACCTGAGTACTCCCGCTGTATCCACAGAAAAGTCCCCACCCTGATCCTGCCGAAGCTGATCTCGAATCCTCACAAGCTCGGGGTCCTCACTCTGTTTCCCTCTAATCCTGTCCAACAGAGCGGGCTGCAAGACCATGGACATAAGTCTTGCAGAGACCCCAGGGGACACCACCTCTATATCCAAGCGCCTCAACTGCTCTCTCAAGGGCATCTGCTGGGTAATCAACAAACTCAAGGACTGCCCTGATCGCCTGCTCAAGGCGTCTGCGACCACATTGGCTTTGCCGGGATGATACTGAATATTCAGATCATAATCCTTTAGCAGCTCTAGCCACCGGCGTTGCCTCAAGTTGAGTTCCTTCTGGGTGAACAAATACTTCAAACTCTGGTGGTCGGTGAAGATCTCACAATGCTCGCCATAAAGATAGTGCCGCCAAAGCTTCAAAGCAAAGACAACAGCGGCTAACTCCAAGTCATGTGTAGGGTAATTCTTCTCATAGTCCTTTAGCTGGCGCGAAGCATAAGCAATTACCCTACCATGCTGCATCAACACACATCCTAGGCCGCTGTGGGAGGCATCACTGTAAATCACGAATCCCTCTCCCATAACTGGTAGTGAAAGGACTGGCGCTGTAATCAACCTCTGCTTCAACTCCTCGAAGCTCTGCTGACACTGCTCTGTCCACACAAACTTGATCCCCTTCCTAGTCAACCGAGTGAGGGGAGTAGAAAGCTTCGCAAAGCCTTCCACAAAACGACGGTAGTACCCTGCAAGGCCCAAGAAGCTGCGCACCTCTGTCACCGTCGTGGGTCTAGGCCAATCCCGAACTGAATCAATCTTCGCCGGGTCCACTGCCACTCCTGCGGCTGAAACTACGTGGCCTAGAAAAGAAACCTCCCGAAGCCAAAAAGCGCACTTCTTTAACTTGGCATACAACTTCTTCTCTCTCAGAAGCTGCAGCACTATCCTCAAGTGTTCCTCGTGCTCCGTGTCACTTCGGGAGTAAACCAGAATGTCATCAATAAACACAACTACAAAACGATCCAAGTAGGGCTGAAACACTCGGTTCATTAGATCCATAAATGCGGCTGGGGCATTAGTCAATCCAAACGGTAGCACTGTGAACTCATAATGCCCATACCGAGTCCTGAAAGCTGTCTTGGACACATCCTCGGCCCTCACCTTAAGCTGGTGGTAACCGGACTGAAGGTCGATCTTGGAGAAGACCGTAGCTCCCTGAAGCTGATCAAACAAATCATCAATCCTGGGGAGAGGATACTTGTTCCGAACGGTCACTTTATTCAACTCTCGATAATCCACACACAATCTAAGTGATCCGTCCTTCTTTTTCACAAAAAGAATCGGCGCTCCCCACGGAGAGACGCTAGGTCTGATGAACCCTCGATCCAAAAGATCCTGCAATTGAGCCTTTAGCTCTCTCAACTCTGCTGGGGCCATCCTGTAGGGCGCTTTAGAGACTGATGTAGTTCCAGGGACTACATCAATCACAAACTCTATCTCTCGATCCGGCGGCATAGATGATAACTCCGAGGGAAAAACATCCGGGTACTCGCAGACAACAGGGATATCCTCGAGTCCGGGCATCGCCGTAGGCGCCTCTACAACAGTCGCAAGAAAAGCGACACAGCCTCTACTCAACATCTGTCGGGCTCTGGCGGAAGACACTGTCACTGCAAACAATGCACTCTGACATCCCCTATACACATACTCCTCCTGACCCGGCTCCCGAAGGGTCACAGTCCTCAATCTACAATCAATAGTAGCATAGAACCGGGATAACCAATCCATACCCAAAACCACATCAAAATCCTGAAGTCGGCGCAAGACCAACAGGTCAATGGGTAAAATCCACGGTCCTAACTGCACTGGGCAGGGCCAACAGCACTCATCTACATGCAATACACAACCCGGAACCTGGACCTCTAATGCATGAGTCAATGGCCCAATCTCAAACCCATGCGAAGATGCAAATGTACTACTGATGAATGAATGTGATGCTCCAGTATCAAAAAGTGCTCGAGCACGGGTAGAGGAGATAAGAACAATACCTGCTACTACCTGATCCGCTGCTGTGGAATCCTCGACCTGAGCGGCGTACACTCGCCCGCTCGCTGGAGGTCGTCTCTCAGACTGTCGTGAGGAGGTGGCACGATCCCCCCGGGTGAAGCTCGGCGAAGCTCCCACTGCCTGTAGGGGCAAGGGAGAAGTCGATGTAGTCGACGGTGCTGATGACCCTGCCCTCGGGCAAGTCCAAGCTATATGTCCCGGCTGTCCACATCGATAGCATCTGCCCTGTCGCTGCTCGCACTGCTGAGGTGCGTGAGGCCCGCCACAAATCACACACTGATCGGAACGCCTCTGCTGCTGCTGCTGCTGTCTAGGCGGCCGATGACCCCCTGGCCTCTGCCTCCTCTGTGACCCGCGGCCTCGAGGCTGAATCTGTGGCTGCGGTGGTCTCGGGGGCCTCGGTCTGCTTGACTGCCCAAAATCCTGAGGTGTGGGGCGCTTCTCCCCGGAGCTGGTCCCTGGCGCCTCGCCCCTCTCTGTCATAATAACGGTCCCTCGGGAGACCCATCGAGCTCGCTCAATAGCTGCGTCCAAGGTAGGTGACCGATGGGAGTGGACGTGATGGTAGATATCCTGGTGCAATCCTCTCTCAAATAGATCAACCCTCTGCGGCTCATCTGGGGCGACGTATGGAACACTGTTCAGTAAGCGCTGAAACTCTCGTATATACTCCTGTAGGGGTCGGCTACCCTGCTGTAGCCGTCGAAGATCTCCTTCGAGTTTCTGCTTTGCACTGTCGGGGAAGTAAGCCCCGCGCAGTAAAGCTCGAAACTCGTGCCAAGTCAGCAACTGTACGCCCGGCGGTCCAACAGGGCGAACCCGACGCCACCAAGTCTCGGCGTCTTTCTCCAAAAAGTGAGTTCCCAGGTGCACTTGATACTCCTCCTTGATGAAAAGATTCTCGAATAATTTTTCCATAGCTGCTATCCAGTTCTCGACCTCCCACGGCTCCGAGCTCAGACCAGAGAACCGCGGGGGATGGAACTGGCTAATATAAGACAGTCGATCCGTGAGCTCTCTCTGCTCTGCCTCCGTCAAAGGAGCAATCTGTGACGAGGTCGCCGAGGTAGCTACTGGGGGCGCCGCTGGAGGTGCCCTCTGTTCGAGTAACCTCACCAACCGTTCCACATTCTCTTGCTGGCCCTTGGCTGCCTCCTCCTGGCGCCTAACTGTCTCCTCCTGGCGCCTGGCTGTCTCCTCCTGGCATTTGGACGCCTCATCTTGGCGTTGCAACGCCTCCGACAAATAGGCCACCTGGGCCCGCAGCGCCTGAACCTCTCCCTGATCAACCGGTGGAGCCTCCTGCCGCTCAGGCTCCTCGTCTGCGGCTGGGTGAGCCCTCGTCGTAGCTCGACGTCTCGGAGGCATCGCAAATCCTGAAATCAAAACCGAACATCAGGACCAAGAATCGCTCAACCCAATCAAACGGGAGTCTATACATGTTACCCATTCTAAAGCGTAATGTCGTCTGCAGCCGACATGTCCCCTTTAGAGAATAAACATGCAAAATTACTCGCCCCAATCCCCTGGGGGAGTTACAACTCAATCATGACTCTCGCAGAAATTCACGTCTCTCTCGATAGTCAACCTACTATCCAGCTAAAAGCCTAGGGTCTCTAAGTCCTCAATGACCTATAAACCTAGGCTCTGATACCACTCTAATCTGTCACGCCCCGGGGTCGAAACTGCGACCCGGGCTCGCTAACAGATCCGCCATCTGTACGGAAACTGCCGTACAGACGAAGCGTCTACCCTGCAAATAAATCTATAGCCAACAGATATCAGAGCAAAAGTAAGTACATGCTATAGAAAGGAAACAGAACAACTGTACTAGAGTAAATAAATCCAAGATACAAGCTGTCCTCAAGATACAAAAATAACATCTCTCAAAATCTCACTCTACAAAAGTGGAAACTCAAAAGGGTACTGCTACCTCTCCACTAAACTGACTCGGGTAAGCGACTAGTCGGCCACGCCCTTACCTCGATCTGAAGACTCCGCACGGGAAGGAGTCGGAGCAGCTGCCTCAGGAAAACCTGCACCGCAGCGGGTGTGAGAACTACTACAAAGGTAGTTCCCAGTGGGTACCGTCCTCAAAGCACACGGTATGCCCACTAAGACCACCGGAGGCACAAAAGGTAAACAAATAGATAGATAGCTAGATAAATATGAAAGCTGGAAATCCACCCCTATATGCCTCTACATATGCTCAAAGGAAAAGTACTCATCTATGAACATGCAATGTAACTCACTCACACATCTCGCCCAAATCTCAATGACTGTCCTCTTTGGACCAGTCAGGTCAAAGTCAAGCCTGCGCTCATCTACTGCCGCACATCCCGGAGGAACGGACTTACGTAGGGTGTCCCTCAAGGACTCTCAGTAACTCATCGCAGCCTCATCAGGCTTGGTATCATCATCGCACCCGGGGCGTAGCTCGAGGGGAGCGACCCCACCGAACTCAAGTATCTCAAGTATCTCATAACTGGCAAACATGCCAGGCTCAGCAGGCTATAATCCACGATCAAATAGATCGGAAACACAGTGGATACACGACACACACTCACGTCAAGGTCGGAGTAAACTCCACGACTGAATCTGAAGTGCTCAAATAGAACCCCTAATGACACTAGTAAAACTCAAAAAGCCACAGAAAGGCTCTAATAATCAACAAATATCTCCTCGCCCCCCCGGCACGAGAGAACATGCTCCCCGAACCCATGCAGCATCACTAGAACCCTCAGACATTTTAAAACCATTTTTAAAAGTCGGTTTTCCAATAAAACAAGCATTCGGATTTTTAAAACGGTTCAGGAGCTTAAATGAGGCCAACCAAGTACACAGTCTAGTGTCATATAATGTCAAGAGTCCACTAAAAATACTCTGGGGTTCAGATAATATTTCTATAATTTTCTAGGCAACTATCAGATCATTTAACAGCTAAAATATACAGTTTTGACATGATCAAAGTGCGTTCTGAAGCATTAGAGGGCATTCCACGATTTTTAGAAGAAAATCCAACCCACCTCAAAAGCTTTCCGAAGGCCGCGCCGAAATCGGTGAAGAAACGGGCGCAATCTGACGAAAAACTGAACTGCGCCTCTCGCGCGCGCGCGCACCGTCGCGCGTCTCGGAAAAATCCACGGAGCTCCAAACAACCTCCACAGCACCCAGCTAGGCCACCATAAAAATCTCAGCTCAATCCGATCACTCCAGTCCACGAATCAAGCATGCGTAGAGTTGCGGATTTGCACAGTAATCCCTCTGCATGCATGCAGCCCGAGAGCACAGGGAGAGAGCAAGGATAGAAGTTAACTCAAATTACCATTCAAATCCAACAATAAAACCCAAGAGGAGAATCAAAGAGTCCAAATCCACAATCTCCAACAATCAATTTACCTCAATTTGCTCCTCGCGTGCGCAGGTTGACCCGGTCAACACCCTCAAGCAGCACGAACCAGGACTCCCTGCTTCTTCTCCTCTACTTCCTCCTCTTCTTCTTCTTCTCAGGCAGCAAGGAATGGAGGAGGATGGATAAGGGATGAGATAAGGGTGAGGGAGCTGTGTTGAGGGGTATAAAAATCAACGCGGGAGTAGTTGGAACAGAAGAAGCCCATACCTCGGTTTACTGTGCAAGTCCGGGCCATATCGGGCTCCCCCTGTGCCTGTGTACCGGTACCACCCACTTGGTACCGGTACACAGCCCCTGGTTCCGGAACCAAGCACCTGGTTCCGGAACCAGCCACCCAAAACTCCCAGAAACAGCTCGAAAATCTCCAGAATCGCCCCGTCAACTCACTTTCTCGCCTCGGGACTTCCGCATCACCCCGAAACCAACCGAACACCCCTGTAAAAACATATTACACATGTCCCAAGGGTTCAACTCACATCAAAACCATCCAAGAAGCCCCAGCTCGACCCGCAAGCTCTAAAGCCGACGCCAACTCACTTTCCTTCAAAAAGACTTCCGCGTCGCTCCGGGACCACCCGAACCTCTCTGTAAATACAAACAGAAACTGCTGAAGGTATTTCCACAATACCAGGCTGCCCCGTGGAGTCGGCACACTGCCCGAAGCTCCGGAACTCTACACTCTCCCCTCCTTCAGAAGGTTTCGTCCTCGAAACCACAAAAATCACAACTCAGGAGGGCGACTCAAATAAGTGGGGATATGAAACTCTCAGCTCATCCTCAGGCTCCCATGTGGCCTCTCGCTCCTCATGATGACTCCATAAAACCTTAACAAAAGGTATGATCCGGTTGCGTAATTCTCTCGTCTCTCGAGCAAGAATTCGCACCGGTCGCTCCTGATAGCCCAAGTCCTCGTCTAGCTCCAAGGATGTGAAGTCCAGGATATGTGAGGGATCAAACACATATTTCCTCAAGGTGGATACATGAAATACATCGTGGGTGCCTGCCAACCGCGGCGGTAGCGCAACTCGATATGCCACTGGTCCAATGCGCTCTAGCACCTCAAATGGCCCGATAAACCGCGGACTAAGCTTTCCGCGTACTACAAATCGGCGAACTCCTCGAGATGGCGAGACTTTCAGAAAAACATGGTCTCCCACCTGAAACTCCAAGTCTCGCCGCCTCCTGTCTGCATAACTCCTCTGACGGCTCTGAGCGGTCTCTATGTGTCGCCGAATGATCCTGACCTTTTCCTCAGCTTCTACAAGCAGATCTGGCCCCAAGGTCTTTCTTTCACCCACGTCACTCCAAAATAGAGGCGATCGACACTTCCGTCCATACAATGCTTCGTAAGGCGCCATCTGAATGCTCGCCTGGAAGCTATTGTTATACGCGAACTCGGCTAATCTCAAGTGTCGATCCCAACTGCCACTGAAGCTCAGGACACATGCTCTCAACATGTCCTCCAGAGTCTGAATGGTCCTCTCCGACTGTCCATCAGTCTGTGGGTGAAAGGCGGTGCTAAACTGAAGCTGGGTCCCCAAGGCTCTGTGCAAACTCCTCCAAAACTGTGAAGTAAACCTCGGGTCCCTGTCAGACACAATCGATACCGGCACCCCGTGTAGTCTCACAATCTCGTCCATATATAACTGTGCTAACCTCTCCAAGGACCAACTCAACTGCATCGGCAGAAAGTGGGCTGATTTGGTCAAACGATCAACAATCACCCATATGGCATCAGAACCACTCTGAGTCCTCGGCAATCCCACAATAAAATCCATAGTGACACGGTCCCACTTCCATTCAGGTATTGGAAGGCTCTGCAACTTGCCAGCTGGAACCTGATGCTCAGCTTTAACTTGCTGACAAGTTAAACAACGAGCCACAAACCTTCCAATATCTCTCTTCATGCCGCGCCACCAAAACTGTGCCCTCAAGTCCCTATACATCTTAGTTCCCCCAGGATGGAGGGTGTAAGGTGTATAGTGAGCTTCCCTCAAAATCAGCTCTCGAACCTCTGAGTCCACGGCACACAGAAGCGATCCCTGTACCTGAGTACTCCTGCTGTATCCACAGAAAAGTCCCCACCCTGATCCTGCCGAAGCTGATCTCGAATCCTCACAAGCTCGGGGTCCTCACTCTGTTTCCCTCTAATCCTGTCCAACAGAGCGGGCTGCAAGACCATGGACATAAGTCTTGCAGAGACCCCAGGGGACACCACCTCTATATCCAGAGCGCCTCAACTGCTCTCTCAAGGGCATCTGCTGGGTAATCAACAAACTCAAGGACTGCCCTGATCGCCTGCTCAAGGCGTCTGCGACCACATTGGCTTTGCCGGGATGATACTGAATATTCAGATCATAATCCTTTAGCAGCTCTAGCCACCGGCGTTGCCTCAAGTTGAGTTCCTTCTGGGTGAACAAATACTTCAAACTCTGGTGGTCGGTGAAGATCTCACAATGCTCGCCATAAAGATAGTGCCGCCAAAGCTTCAAAGCAAAGACAACAGCGGCTAACTCCAAGTCATGTGTAGGGTAATTCTTCTCATAGTCCTTTAGCTGGCGCGAAGCATAAGCAATTACCCTACCATGCTGCATCAACACACATCCTAGGCCGCTGTGGGAGGCATCACTGTAAATCACGAATCCCTCTCCCATAACTGGTAGTGAAAGGACTGGCGCTGTAATCAACCTCTGCTTCAACTCCTCGAAGCTCTGCTGACACTGCTCTGTCCACACAAACTGATCCCCTTCCTAGTCAACCGAGTGAGGGGAGTAGAAAGCTTCGCAAAGCCTTCCACAAAACGACGGTAGTACCCTGCAAGGCCCAAGAAGCTGCGCACCTCTGTCACCGTCGTGGGTCTAGGCCAATCCCGAACTGAATCAATCTTCGCCGGGTCCACTGCCACTCCTGCGGCTGAAACTACGTGGCCTATGAAAAGAAACCTCCCGAAGCCAAAAAGCGCAACTTCTTTAACTTGGCATACAACTTCTTCTCTCTCAGAAGCTGCAGCACTAATCCTCAGTGCTTCCTCGTGCTCCGTGTCACTTCGGGAGTAAACCAGAATGTCATCAATGAATACACTACAAAACGATCCAAGTAGGGCTGAAACACTCGGTTCATTAGATCCATAAATGCGGCTGGGGCATTAGTCAATCCAAAAGGTAGCACTGTGAACTCATAATGCCCATACCGAGTCCTGAAAGCCGTCTTGGACACATCCTCGGCCCTCACCTTAAGCTGGTGGTAACCGGACTGAAGGTCGATCTTTGAGAAGACCGTAGCTCCCCTGAAGCTGATCAAACAAATCATCAATCCTGGGGAGAGGATACTTGTTCCGAACGGTCACTTTATTCAACTCTCGATAATCACACACAATCTAAGTGATCCGTCCTTCTTTTTCACAAAAGAATCGGCGCTCCCCACGGAGAGACGCTAGGTCTGATGAACCCTCGATCCAAAAGATCTGCAATTGAGCCTTTAGCTCTCTCAACTCTGCTGGGGCCATTCCTGTAGGGCGCTTTAGAGACTGATGTAGTTCCAGGGACTACATCAATCACAAACTCTATCTCTCGATCCGGCGGCATAGGATGATAACTTCCGAGGGAAAAACATCCGGGTACTCGCAGACAACAGGGATAGTCCTCGAGTCCGGGCATCGCCGTAGGCGCCTCTACGACAGTCGCAAGAAAAGCGACACAGCCTCTACTCAACATCTGTCGGGCTCTGGCGGAAGACACTGTCACTGCAAACAATGCACTCTGACATCCCCTATACACATACTCCTCCTGACCCGGCTCCCGAAGGGTCACAGTCCTCAAGTCTACAATCAATAGTAGCATAGAACCGGGATAACCAATCCCATACCCAAAACCACATCAAAATCCTGAAGTCGGCGCAAGACCAACAGGTCAATGGGTAAAATCCACGGTCCTACTGCACTGGGCAGGACCACAGCACTCATCTACATGCAATACACAACCCGGAACCTGGACCTCTAATGCATGAGTCAATGGCCCAATCTCAAACCCATGCGAAGATGCAAATGTACTACTGATGAATGAATGTGATGCTCCAGTATCAAAAAGTGCTCGAGCACGGGTAGAGGAGATAAGAAACAATACCTGCTACTACCTGATCCGCTGCTGTGGAATCCTCGACCTGAGCGGCGTACACTCGCCCGCTCGCTGGAGGTCGTCTCTCAGACTGTGTGAGGAGGGTGGCACGATCCCCCGGTGAAGCTCGGCGAAGCTCCCACTGCCTGTAGGGGCAAGGGAGAAGTCGATGTAGTCGCGACGTGCTGACTGATGCCGCCCTGCCGGAAGTCCACAAGCTATATGTCCCGCTGTCACATCGATAGCATCTCGCTGCCTCGCTGCTCGCATGCTGAGGTGCGTGAGGCCCGCCACAAATCACACACTGATCGGAACGCCTCTGCTGCTGCTGCTGCTGCTGCTGCTGCTAGGCGGCCGATGACCCCCTGGCCTCTGCCTCCTCTGTGACCCGCGGCCTCGAGGCTGAATCTGTGGCTGCGGTGGTCCGGGGGCCTCGGTCTGCTTGACTGCCCAAAATCCTGAGGTGTGGGGCGCTTCTCCCCGGAGCTGGTCCCTGGCGCCTCGCCCCTCTCTGTCATAATAACGGTCCCTCGGGAGACCCATCGAGCTCGCTCAATAGCTGCGTCCAAGGTAGGTGACCGATGGGAGTGGACGTGATGGTAGATATCCTGGTGCAATCCCTCTCAAATAGATCAACCCTCTGCGGCTCATCTGGGGCGACGTATGGAACACTGTTCAGTAAGCGCTGAAACTCTCGTATATACTCCTGTAGGGGTCGGCTACCCTGCTGTAGCCGTCGAAGATCTCCTTCGAGTTTCTGCTTTGCACTGTCGGGGAAGTAAGCCCCCGCAGTAAAGCTCGAAACTCGTGCCAAGTCAGCAACTGTACGCCCGGCGGTCCAACAGGGCGAACCCGACGCCACCAAGTCTCGGCGTCTTTCTCCAAAAGTGAGCTTCCCAGGTGCACTTGATACTCCTCCTTGATGAAAGATTCTCGAATAATTTTTCCATAGCTGCTATCCAGTTCTCGACCTCCCACGGCTCCGAGCTCAGACCAGCGAACCGCGGGGGATGGAACTGGCTAATATATGACAGTCGATCCGTGAGCTCTCTCTGCTCTGCCTCCGTCAAAGGAGCAATCTGTGACGAGGTCGCCGAGGTAGCTACTGGGGGCGTCGCTGGAGGTGCCCTCTGCTCGAGTAACCTCACCAACCGTTCCACATTCTCTTGCTGGGCCTTGGCTGCCTCCTCCTGGCGCCTAACTGTCTCCTCCTGGCGCCTGGCTGTCTCCTCCTGGCGTTTGGACGCCTCATCTTGGCGTTGCAACGCCTCCGACAAATGGGCCACTTGGGCCCGCAGCGCCTGAACCTCTCCCTGATCAACAGGTGGAGCCTCCTGCCGCTCAGGCTCCTCGTCTGCGGCTGGGTGAGCCCTCGTCGTAGCTCGACGTCTGGGGCATCGCAATCCTGCAATTAAAACCAAACATCAGGACCAAGAATCACTCAACCCAATCAAACGAGAGTCTATACATGTTACCCATTCTAAAGCGTAATGTCGTCTGCAGCCGACATGTCCCCTTTAGAGAATAAACATGCAAAATTACTCACCCAATCCCCTGGGGAGTTACAACTCAATCATGACTCTCGCAGAGAAATCACGTCTCTCTCGATAGTCAACCTACTGTCCAGCTAAAGCCTAGGGTCTCTAAGTCCTCAATGACCTATAAACCTAGGCTCTGATACCACTCTAATCTGTCACGCCCCGGGGTCGAAACTGCGACCCGGGCTCGCTAACAGATCCGCCATCTGTACGGAAACTGCCGTACAGACGAAGCGTCTACCCTGCAAATAAATCTATAGCCAACAGATATCAGAGCAAAAGTAAGTACATGCTATAGAAAGGAAACAGAACAACTGTACTAGAGTAAATAAAATCCAAGATACAAGCTGTCCTCAAGATACAAAAATAACATCTCTCAAAATCTCACTCTACAAAAGTGGAAACTCAAAAGGGTACTGCTACCTCTCCACTAAACTGACTCGGGTAAGCGACTAGTCGCCACGCCCTTACCTCGATCTGAAGACTCCGCACGGGAAGGAGTCGGAGCAGCTGCCTCAGGAAAACCTGCACCGCAGCGGGTTGAGAACTACTACAAAGGTAGTTCCCAGTGGGTACCGTCCTCAAAGCACACGGTATGCCCACTAAGACCACCGGAGGCACAAAAGGTAAACAAATAGATAGATAGATAGATAAAAGGGAAAGCTGGAAATCTATCTCTATATGCCTCTACATATGCTCAAAGGAAAAATACTCATCTATGAACATGCAATGTAACTCACTCACACATCTCACCCAAATCTCAATGACTGTCCTCTTTGGACCAGTCAGGATAAAGTCAAGCCCCGCTCTCATCTACTGCCGCACATCCCGGAGGAACGGACTTACGTAGGGTGTCCCTCAAGGACTCTCAGTAACTCATCGCAGCCTCGTCAGGCTCGGTATCATCATCGCACCCGGGGCGTAGCTCGAGGGGAGCGACCCCACCGAACTCAAGTATCTCAAGTATCTCATAACTGGCAAACATGCCAGGCTCAGCAGGCTATAATCCACGATCAAATAGATCGGAACACAGTGGATACACGACAACACTCATGTCAAGGTCGGAGTAAACTCCACGACTGAATCTGAAGTGCTCAAATAGAACCCCCAATGACACTAGTAAACTCAAAAAGCCACAGAAAGGCTCTAATAATCAACAAATATCTCCTGGCCCCCCGGCACGAGAGAACATGCACCCGAACCCATGCCAGCATCACTAGAACCCTCAGACATTTTAAAACCATTTTAAAAGTCGGTTTTCCAATAAAACAAGCATTCGGATTTTTAAAACGGTTCGGGAGCTTAAATGAGGCCAACCAAGTATACAGTCTAGTGTCATTAATGTCAAGAGTCCACTAAAATATATCTGGGGTTCAGATAATATTTCTATAATTTTCTAGGCAACTATCAGATCATTTAACAGCTAAAATATACAGTTTTGACATGATCAAAATGCGTTCTGAAGCATTAGAGGGCATTCCACGCGTTTTTAAGAAGAAAATCCAACCCACCTCAAATGCTTTCCGAAGGCCGCGCCGAAATCGGCGAAGAAATCGACAAGAAGACCAAGTGGTGTAGGGCACGGGCGAAATCTTGACGACAAAACTGAACTGCGCCTCTGCGCGC
>CM055074.1:15597564-15659799 GCA_029204045.2 Tillandsia leiboldiana
ATGCTATAATCCACGATCAAATAGATCTGAAACCCCAGTTTCTCATACTACTACACACACTCGGTCAATGTCTATCAAACTCCACGACTGTAATCTGAAGTGCTCAAATAGAACCCCTAATGACACTAGTAAAACTCAAAAAGCCACAGAAAGGCTCTAATAATCAACAAATATCTCCTCGCCCCCCCGGCACGAGAGAAAATGCTCCCCGAACCCATGCAGCATCACTAGAACCCTCAGACATTTTAAAACCATTTTTAAAAGTCGGTTTTCCAATAAAACAAGCATTCGGATTTTTAAAACGGTTCAGGAGCTTAAATGAGGCCAACCAAGTACACAGTCTAGTGTCATATAATGTCAAGAGTCCACTAAAAATACTCTGGGGTTCAGATAATATTTCTATAATTTTCTAGGCAACTATCAGATCATTTAACAGCTAAAATATACAGTTTTGACATGATCAAAGTGCGTTCTGAAGCATTAGAGGGCATTCCACGATTTTTTAGAAGAAAATCCAACCCACCTCAAAAGCTTTCCGAAGGCCGCGCCGAAATCGGTGAAGAAACGGGCGCAATCTGACGAAAAACTGAACTGCGCCTCTCGCGCGCGCGCGCGCACCGTCGCGCGTCTCGGAAAAATCCACGGAGCTCCAAACAACCTCCACAGCACCCAGCTAGGCCACCATAAAAATCTCAGCTCAATCCGATCACTCCAGTCCACGAATCAAGCATGCGTAGAGTTGCGGATTTGCACAGTAATCCCTCTGCATGCATGCAGCCCGAGAGCACAGGGAGAGAGCAAGGATAGAAGTTAACTCAAATTACCATTCAAATCCAACAATAAAACCCAAGAGGAGAATCAAAGAGTCCAAATCCACAATCTCCAACAATCAATTTACCTCAATTTGCTCCTCGCGTGCGCAGGTTGACCCGGTCAACACCCTCAAGCAGCACGAACCAGGACTCCCTGCTTCTTCTCCTCTACTTCCTCCTCTTCTTCTTCTTCTCAGGCAGCAAGGAATGGAGGAGGATGGATAAGGGATGAGATAAGGGTGAGGGAGCTGTGTTGAGGGGTATAAAAATCAACGCGGGAGTAGTTGGAACAGAAGAAGCCCATACCTCGGTTTACTGTGCAAGTCCGGGCCATATCGGGCTCCCCCTGTGCCTGTGTACCGGTACCACCCACTTGGTACCGGTACACAGCCCCTGGTTCCGGAACCAAGCACCTGGTTCCGGAACCAGCCACCCAAAACTCCCAGAAACAGCTCGAAAATCTCCAGAATCGCCCCGTCAACTCACTTTCTCGCCTCGGGACTTCCGCATCACCCCGAAACCAACCGAACACCCCTGTAAAAACATATTACACATGTCCCAAGGGTTCAACTCACATCAAAACCATCCAAGAAGCCCCAGCTCGACCCGCAAGCTCTAAAGCCGACGCCAACTCACTTTCCTTCAAAAAGACTTCCGCGTCGCTCCGGGACCACCCGAACCTCTCTGTAAATACAAACAGAAACTGCTGAAGGTATTTCCACAATACCAGGCTGCCCCGTGGAGTCGGCACACTGCCCGAAGCTCCGGAACTCTACACTCTCCCCTCCTTCAGAAGGTTTCGTCCTCGAAACCACAAAAATCACAACTCAGGAGGGCGACTCAAATAAGTGGGGATATGAAACTCTCAGCTCATCCTCAGGCTCCCATGTGGCCTCTCGCTCCTCATGATGACTCCATAAAACCTTAACAAAAGGTATGATCCGGTTGCGTAATTCTCTCGTCTCTCGAGCAAGAATTCGCACCGGTCGCTCCTGATAGCCCAAGTCCTCGTCTAGCTCCAAGGATGTGAAGTCCAGGATATGTGAGGGATCAAACACATATTTCCTCAAGGTGGATACATGAAATACATCGTGGGTGCCTGCCAACCGCGGCGGTAGCGCAACTCGATATGCCACTGGTCCAATGCGCTCTAGCACCTCAAATGGCCCGATAAACCGCGGACTAAGCTTTCCGCGTACTACAAATCGGCGAACTCCTCGAGATGGCGAGACTTTCAGAAAAACATGGTCTCCCACCTGAAACTCCAAGTCTCGCCGCCTCCTGTCTGCATAACTCCTCTGACGGCTCTGAGCGGTCTCTATGTGTCGCCGAATGATCCTGACCTTTTCCTCAGCTTCTACAAGCAGATCTGGCCCCAAGGTCTTTCTTTCACCCACGTCACTCCAAAATAGAGGCGATCGACACTTCCGTCCATACAATGCTTCGTAAGGCGCCATCTGAATGCTCGCCTGGAAGCTATTGTTATACGCGAACTCGGCTAATCTCAAGTGTCGATCCCAACTGCCACTGAAGCTCAGGACACATGCTCTCAACATGTCCTCCAGAGTCTGAATGGTCCTCTCCGACTGTCCATCAGTCTGTGGGTGAAAGGCGGTGCTAAACTGAAGCTGGGTCCCCAAGGCTCTGTGCAAACTCCTCCAAAACTGTGAAGTAAACCTCGGGTCCCTGTCAGACACAATCGATACCGGCACCCCGTGTAGTCTCACAATCTCGTCCATATATAACTGTGCTAACCTCTCCAAGGACCAACTCAACTGCATCGGCAGAAAGTGGGCTGATTTGGTCAAACGATCAACAATCACCCATATGGCATCAGAACCACTCTGAGTCCTCGGCAATCCCACAATAAAATCCATAGTGACACGGTCCCACTTCCATTCAGGTATTGGAAGGCTCTGCAACTTGCCAGCTGGAACCTGATGCTCAGCTTTAACTTGCTGACAAGTTAAACAACGAGCCACAAACCTTCCAATATCTCTCTTCATGCCGCGCCACCAAAACTGTGCCCTCAAGTCCCTATACATCTTAGTTCCCCCAGGATGGAGGGTGTAAGGTGTATAGTGAGCTTCCCTCAAAATCAGCTCTCGAACCTCTGAGTCCACGGGCACACAGAAGCGATCCCTGTACCTGAGTACTCCTGCTGTATCCACAGAAAAGTCCCCACCCTGATCCTGCCGAAGCTGATCTCGAATCCTCACAAGCTCGGGGTCCTCACTCTGTTTCCCTCTAATCCTGTCCAACAGAGCGGGCTGCAAGACCATGGACATAAGTCTTGCAGAGACCCCAGGGGACACCACCTCTATATCCAAGCGCCTCAACTGCTCTCTCAAGGGCATCTGCTGGGTAATCAACAAACTCAAGGACTGCCCTGATCGCCTGCTCAAGGCGTCTGCGACCACATTGGCTTTGCCGGGATGATACTGAATATTCAGATCATAATCCTTTAGCAGCTCTAGCCACCGGCGTTGCCTCAAGTTGAGTTCCTTCTGGGTGAACAAATACTTCAAACTCTGGTGGTCGGTGAAGATCTCACAATGCTCGCCATAAAGATAGTGCCGCCAAAGCTTCAAAGCAAAGACAACAGCGGCTAACTCCAAGTCATGTGTAGGGTAATTCTTCTCATAGTCCTTTAGCTGGCGCGAAGCATAAGCAATTACCCTACCATGCTGCATCAACACACATCCTAGGCCGCTGTGGGAGGCATCACTGTAAATCACGAATCCCTCTCCCATAACTGGTAGTGAAAGGACTGGCGCTGTAATCAACCTCTGCTTCAACTCCTCGAAGCTCTGCTGACACTGCTCTGTCCACACAAACTTGATCCCCTTCCTAGTCAACCGAGTGAGGGGAGTAGAAAGCTTCGCAAAGCCTTCCACAAAACGACGGTAGTACCCTGCAAGGCCCAAGAAGCTGCGCACCTCTGTCACCGTCGTGGGTCTAGGCCAATCCCGAACTGAATCAATCTTCGCCGGGTCCACTGCCACTCCTGCGGCTGAAACTACGTGGCCTAGAAAAGAAACCTCCCGAAGCCAAAAAGCGCACTTCTTTAACTTGGCATACAACTTCTTCTCTCTCAGAAGCTGCAGCACTATCCTCAAGTGTTCCTCGTGCTCCGTGTCACTTCGGGAGTAAACCAGAATGTCATCAATAAACACAACTACAAAACGATCCAAGTAGGGCTGAAACACTCGGTTCATTAGATCCATAAATGCGGCTGGGGCATTAGTCAATCCAAACGGTAGCACTGTGAACTCATAATGCCCATACCGAGTCCTGAAAGCTGTCTTGGACACATCCTCGGCCCTCACCTTAAGCTGGTGGTAACCGGACTGAAGGTCGATCTTGGAGAAGACCGTAGCTCCCTGAAGCTGATCAAACAAATCATCAATCCTGGGGAGAGGATACTTGTTCCGAACGGTCACTTTATTCAACTCTCGATAATCCACACACAATCTAAGTGATCCGTCCTTCTTTTTCACAAAAAGAATCGGCGCTCCCCACGGAGAGACGCTAGGTCTGATGAACCCTCGATCCAAAAGATCCTGCAATTGAGCCTTTAGCTCTCTCAACTCTGCTGGGGCCATCCTGTAGGGCGCTTTAGAGACTGATGTAGTTCCAGGGACTACATCAATCACAAACTCTATCTCTCGATCCGGCGGCATAGATGATAACTTCGAGGGAAAAACATCCGGGTACTCGCAGACAACAGGGATATCCTCGAGTCCGGGCATCGCCGTAGGCGCCTCTACAACAGTCGCAAGAAAAGCGACACAGCCTCTACTCAACATCTGTCGGGCTCTGGCGGAAGACACTGTCACTGCAAACAATGCACTCTGACATCCCCTATACACATACTCCTCCTGACCCGGCTCCCGAAGGGTCACAGTCCTCAGTCTACAATCAATAGTAGCATAGAACCGGGATAACCAATCCATACCCAAAACCACATCAAAATCCTGAAGTCGGCGCAAGACCAACAGGTCAATGGGTAAAATCCACGGTCCTAACTGCACTGGGCAGGACCAACAGCACTCATCTACATGCAATACACAACCCGGAACCTGGACCTCTAATGCATGAGTCAATGGCCCAATCTCAAACCCATGCGAAGATGCAAATGTACTACTGATGAATGAATGTGATGCTCCAGTATCAAAAAGTGCTCGAGCACGGGTAGAGGAGATAAGAACAATACCTGCTACTACCTGATCCGCTGCTGTGGAATCCTCGACCTGAGCGGCGTACACTCGCCCGCTCGCTGGAGGTCGTCTCTCAGACTGTCGTGAGGAGGTGGCACGATCCCCCCGGGTGAAGCTCGGCGAAGCTCCCACTGCCTGTAGGGGCAAGGGAGAAGTCGATGTAGTCGACGGTGCTGATGACCATGCCCTCGGGCAAGTCCAAGCTATATGTCCCGGCTGTCCACATCGATAGCATCTGCCCTGTCGCTGCTCGCACTGCTGAGGTGCGTGAGGCCCGCCACAAATCACACACTGATCGGAACGCCTCTACTGCTGCTGCTGCTGCTGCTGCTGCTGCTGTCTAGGCGGCCGATGACCCCCTGGCCTCTGCCTCCTCTGTGACCCGCGGCCTCGAGGCTGAATCTGTGGCTGCGGTGGTCTCGGGGGCCTCGGTCTGCTTGACTGCCCAAAATCCTGAGGTGTGGGGCGCTTCTCCCCGGAGCTGGTCCCTGGCGCCTCGCCCCTCTCTGTCATAATAACGGTCCCTCGGGAGACCCATCGAGCTCGCTCAATAGCTGCGTCCAAGGTAGGTGACCGATGGGAGTGGACGTGATGGTAGATATCCTGGTGCAATCCTCTCTCAAATAGATCAACCCTCTGCGGCTCATCTGGGGCGACGTATGGAACACTGTTCAGTAAGCGCTGAAACTCTCGTATATACTCCTGTAGGGGTCGGCTACCCTGCTGTAGCCGTCGAAGATCTCCTTCGAGTTTCTGCTTTGCACTGTCGGGGAAGTAAGCCCCGCGCAGTAAAGCTCGAAACTCGTGCCAAGTCAGCAACTGTACGCCCGGCGGTCCAACAGGGCGAACCCGACGCCACCAAGTCTCGGCGTCTTTCTCCAAAAAGTGAGTTCCCAGGTGCACTTGATACTCCTCCTTGATGAAAAGATTCTCGAATAATTTTTCCATAGCTGCTATCCAGTTCTCGACCTCCCACGGCTCCGAGCTCAGACCAGAGAACCGCGGGGGATGGAACTGGCTAATATAAGACAGTCGATCCGTGAGCTCTCTCTGCTCTGCCTCCGTCAAAGGAGCAATCTGTGACGAGGTCGCCGAGGTAGCTACTGGGGGCGCCGCTGGAGGTGCCCTCTGTTCGAGTAACCTCACCAACCGTTCCACATTCTCTTGCTGGCCCTTGGCTGCCTCCTCCTGGCGCCTAACTGTCTCCTCCTGGCGCCTGGCTGTCTCCTCCTGGCATTTGGACGCCTCATCTTGGCGTTGCAACGCCTCCGACAAATAGGCCACCTGGGCCCGCAGCGCCTGAACCTCTCCCTGATCAACCGGTGGAGCCTCCTGCCGCTCAGGCTCCTCGTCTGCGGCTGGGTGAGCCCTCGTCGTAGCTCGACGTCTCGGAGGCATCGCAAATCCTGAAATCAAAACCGAACATCAGGACCAAGAATCGCTCAACCCAATCAAGCGGGAGTCTATACATGTTACCCATTCTAAAGCGTAATGTCGTCTGCAGCCGACATGTCCCCTTTAGAGAATAAACATGCAAAATTACTCGCCCCAATCCCCTGGGGGAGTTACAACTCAATCATGACTCTCGCAGAAATTCACGTCTCTCTCGATAGTCAACCTACTATCCAGCTAAAAGCCTAGGGTCTCTAAGTCCTCAATGACCTATAAACCTAGGCTCTGATACCACTCTAATCTGTCACGCCCCGGGGTCGAAACTGCGACCCGGGCTCGCTAACAGATCCGCCATCTGTACGGAAACTGCCGTACAGACGAAGCGTCTACCCTGCAAATAAATCTATAGCCAACAGATATCAGAGCAAAAGTAAGTACATGCTATAGAAAGGAAACAGAACAACTGTACTAGAGTAAATAAATCCAAGATACAAGCTGTCCTCAAGATACAAAAATAACATCTCTCAAAATCTCACTCTACAAAAGTGGAAACTCAAAAGGGTACTGCTACCTCTCCACTAAACTGACTCGGGTAAGCGACTAGTCGGCCACGCCCTTACCTCGATCTGAAGACTCCACACGGGAAGGAGTCGGAGCAGCTGCCTCAGGAAAACCTGCACCGCAGCGGGTGTGAGAACTACTACAAAGGTAGTTCCCAGTGGGTACCGTCCTCAAAGCACACGGTATGCCCACTAAGACCACCGGAGGCACAAAAGGTAAACAAATAGATAGATAGCTAGATAAATATGAAAGCTGGAAATCCACCCCTATATGCCTCTACATATGCTCAAAGGAAAAGTACTCATCTATGAACATGCAATGTAACTCACTCACACATCTCGCCCAAATCTCAATGACTGTCCTCTTTGGACCAGTCAGGTCAAAGTCAAGCCTGCGCTCATCTACTGCCGCACATCCCGGAGGAACGGACTTACGTAGGGTGTCCCTCAAGGACTCTCAGTAACTCATCGTAGCCTCGTTAGGCTCGGTATCATCATCGCACCCGGGGCGTAGCTCGAGGGGAGCGACCCCACCGAACTCAAGTATCTCAAGTATCTCATAACTGGCAAACATGCCAGGCTCAGCAGGCTATAATCCACGATCAAATAGATCGGAAACACAGTGGATACACGACACACACTCACGTCAAGGTCGGAGTAAACTCCACGACTGAATCTGAAGTGCTCAAATAGAACCCCTAATGACACTAGTAAAACTCAAAAAGCCACAGAAAGGCTCTAATAATCAACAAATATCTCCTCGCCCCCCCGGCACGAGAGAACATGCTCCCCGAACCCATGCAGCATCACTAGAACCCTCAGACATTTTAAAACCATTTTTAAAAGTCGGTTTTCCAATAAAACAAGCATTCGGATTTTTAAAACGGTTCAGGAGCTTAAATGAGGCCAACCAAGTACACAGTCTAGTGTCATATAATGTCAAGAGTCCACTAAAAATACTCTGGGGTTCAGATAATATTTCTATAATTTTCTAGGCAACTATCAGATCATTTAACAGCTAAAATATACAGTTTTGACATGATCAAAGTGCGTTCTGAAGCATTAGAGGGCATTCCACGATTTTTAGAAGAAAATCCAACCCACCTCAAAAGCTTTCCGAAGGCCGCGCCGAAATCGGTGAAGAAACGGGCGCAATCTGACGAAAAACTGAACTGCGCCTCTCGCGCGCGCGCGCACCGTCGCGCGTCTCGGAAAAATCCACGGAGCTCCAAACAACCTCCACAGCACCCAGCTAGGCCACCATAAAAATCTCAGCTCAATCCGATCACTCCAGTCCACGAATCAAGCATGCGTAGAGTTGCGGATTTGCACAGTAATCCCTCTGCATGCATGCAGCCCGAGAGCACAGGGAGAGAGCAAGGATAGAAGTTAACTCAAATTACCATTCAAATCCAACAATAAAACCCAAGAGGAGAATCAAAGAGTCCAAATCCACAATCTCCAACAATCAATTTACCTCAATTTGCTCCTCGCGTGCGCAGGTTGACCCGGTCAACACCCTCAAGCAGCACGAACCAGGACTCCCTGCTTCTTCTCCTCTACTTCCTCCTCTTCTTCTTCTTCTCAGGCAGCAAGGAATGGAGGAGGATGGATAAGGGATGAGATAAGGGTGAGGGAGCTGTGTTGAGGGGTATAAAAATCAACGCGGGAGTAGTTGGAACAGAAGAAGCCCATACCTCGGTTTACTGTGCAAGTCCGGGCCATATCGGGCTCCCCCTGTGCCTGTGTACCGGTACCACCCACTTGGTACCGGTACACAGCCCCTGGTTCCGGAACCAAGCACCTGGTTCCGGAACCAGCCACCCAAAACTCCCAGAAACAGCTCGAAAATCTCCAGAATCGCCCCGTCAACTCACTTTCTCGCCTCGGGACTTCCGCATCACCCCGAAACCAACCGAACACCCCTGTAAAAACATATTACACATGTCCCAAGGGTTCAACTCACATCAAAACCATCCAAGAAGCCCCAGCTCGACCCGCAAGCTCTAAAGCCGACGCCAACTCACTTTCCTTCAAAAAGACTTCCGCGTCGCTCCGGGACCACCCGAACCTCTCTGTAAATACAAACAGAAACTGCTGAAGGTATTTCCACAATACCAGGCTGCCCCGTGGAGTCGGCACACTGCCCGAAGCTCCGGAACTCTACAAAAACTCAATCAGGACTCTCACTATAAATCACGACTCTCTCACGAAGTCATCCTAGGGTCCAACCACAAGCCTAGGGTCTCTAAGTCCATAATGACATACATCCTAGGCTCGGATACCACCCTAATCTTTCACGCCCCGGCGTCGAAACTGCGACCCGGGCTAGCCAACAGATCCGCCACATATACGGGAAACCCCGCATAGGCGAAGCGTCCAACCTACAAAAGGTAACAACTACCAACTATACAAATATCAAAGCTGAAAAAAATAACTGCTATAATAAAATTTGAACCCACTGTACAACTGAAATAAAGGTACAATATCCATTTCCCTAAAGTAATACAACAATCTGGTCCACCAAAACAAAATACAGATAAGATCCACCTATACATCATCTATGAGTCCAAAAAGGGAGATATACTAAAATCATAAATACAACAGTGTACAGTAAAACCCACAATCCGGGTAGGTACATATATCTCACCAAAAGACAACACTGGTAGGGATCTATCACGCGACTCCCTCACCACGGTCCGTCGAGCCAACAGAAGCATGGACAGAAGGAAAACCTCTGCAAAACTGTCACCAACAGAGGGTGTGAGAACTACACAGTCACGAAGTTCTCAGTGGGTACCGTCTCCAATCCTACTATCACGCCTCGGGGTCGAAATTGCGACCCGGGCTCGCCAACAGATCCGCCATCTGTACGGAAACTGCCATACAGACGAAGCGTCTACCCTGCAAGTCAGATCTAAAGCTACACATGTATCAGAGCTGAAAATAAAACTAGTAGCTAACAAAAAAAAAACTGAACATCTGAAATAATTAAAGCTCCACTAATACATAATCCTCAATACAGGTCTCTCGAATGAAATATAAAATACAAGTCTCACCCTCAGGGTACAAAAGTGGAAACATAAAACTAACAGGGTACATCTACCTCTGACTCTCAATGCTGGTAAGGAACTAAACGGCCGCGTCCTCACCTCGAACTGCTGTCTCCGCACGAACCAAGCCAGAACAGCTGCCTCAACCTGTCACCGCAGCGGGTGTGAGATCTACTGCAGAAGGCAGATCTTAGTGGGTACCGTCCCAATATCCACGGTATGCCCACTAAGTCTACTGGAGGCAAAACAGATAGATATGCAGATAGATAGATAGAAGGAAAGCAGGAAAGGAACTACAGCTAATAAGTAACAACATCATGCTGAAGGAACTCAACTCTGACCCTGCTATGCATACACTAACACTGCTAATAATATGCCTCAAGTATCATGCTCAAAGGAAATCTCATCTATGAACATGCAATGAAACTCACTCACACAAATCACCCAAATCTCAATGACTGTCCCTCTTTGGACCAGTCAAAGTCAAACCTGCGCTCATCTACTGCCGCACATCCCGGAGGAACGGACTTACGTAGGGTGTCCCTCTAGGACCATCTCAGTAATCACATCGCAGCCTCGTCAGGCTCGGTATCATCATCGCATCCGGAGCGTAGCTCGCGGGGAGCGACCCCGCGAACTCAAGTATCTCAAGTATCTCATAACTGGCATAAAATGCCAGGCTCAGCAGGCTATAATCCACGATCAAACAGATCGGTATCTCAAAGCTCGAAAACACAACTAGGTCGGAAAAGACCCTCGACTCAAACAAGAATAGCCCAAACGCTCTCACAGCTATGTCGGAGAACCCTCAACGACTCAATCTGATAATGCACGACCATGGCTGAGTCGGAAACCTCCGCGACTCGATCTGCCAGAACCCCAAATATCCTCAAAACTAAGTGGGAGAACTACCTCCACCACTAAATTAGAACACGACCCAAGATCTAGAGTAAACCAAACAGGGAAAATAAGTTCCCAATCTCTCACACGGGAGGCCTGGAAATTCTGAACGACTACCACCTACAACCCTATCAAACAAGAACAGGCTACAGGCGTAGCCGCCCATAGCTTCCGCCCCCGTACTGGAAAAATGCTAAAACTCTCTCATGACACTAGAAAGTTATCTCACAATGCTCTAAAAATGTACTCGGCCCTCGGCACGAGTATACAATCAATTCGAACAATCTGGACCATTCATAGTGTTCTCAATAGTTAAAAACCCTTTTTAAAAATAGAGTTTTACTTAAAACGGGGCACTAAAAATACATGAAGGTCCAGATGCAGCCTGAATCTCAAATGAACATGCAGTCTAGTGTCAAATAACCTCTAGGTTATACTAAAAAAATGTCTGGGGCTCAAGAATGTCATTCTACAATTTTCTAGGCAACTATCAGATTTATCAATATATAATAATTCAGCTAATCATGATCAATATATGATAAATAAGCTAAACATGATCAATATGCTTACAGAAGCATTAGAGGGCATCCCATAAATTTTGGAGAAATTCCAACCCACCTGGAACGCTTTCCGCAGGCAATTGCTGAAGTCGGTGAAGTGTCGGAACCTCGAGCTGAGGAAACCTCGAAAATCGGGCTACAAATCCCGGAAAAATCCTCGGAAGCTCCAATAAATTCTCTCGAGTCCACACAAAAATTCCGGAGCGCAACGGCTCACTCCACACATCCACAGCACACAAGTACACATAAACTAAGTCCATCAGCTGCTACAAGGTGATCACAAACCATTTTACCTTCACCTCACTCCAACTGCCTACAAAAACACAACCCACAACTCAATCTCCATGCTCACAACACACTAAAAGTTCCACAATCCATACCCTTATGCTCCTTGCCCAATTAATTTACAAGACCACCTAAACCTAGATAGTTAATCCCAAGTCCATCTATATATTCAAAAGAATTACATGCTCACATAATACCATTTATCAAAAATCCACAATCCACTCTCTACGAGCTCCAATTAACAAGTACCCCCAACATTTGCTCACTAACAGTCAAATGCACACATAATAAGGTACTTGCTATCCCACATACCACACAAACTACCAGCACACTAACCCCATTAAAAACACCAAGTCCACAGTACACATACATCTCACACATGCATCCTCTATTACAATCACAAAAGAAATTCCACAACATCAAACAAGTACCCCATAAAAATCTGCATACTACTAATTAGATGCCCACATACACACAAGATTACCTAAATCACCCACACTTCACAGCATTAACCATTTAACCCTGTACACAAGGAAAAAGGAAATTTCTCTCTCATACTCTAAGCTCCATGACCTCGAGCCAACTGCAACCCAAAATCTGCCGCGCACTTGATCCGGGCTCCGCGCAGCTTCCCGCCGAAAACCGATCAAACAGACGACGTCCTGGCAAGGAAACAGGAAAAACCCATGTTAAAACAGTCGTCAAAATCTCACACGACACCCCGGGCCACCTCCAGCCCTTGCCGCGCGCGCACAGTCCACCGGCGCCGGCTCCCTCTCGCTTGCTGACCGCGCGCCGCTGCCGCTGGTTGCGCGGCCCTGGCGCGCACAGCGCGGCGCAAAGGGCTGCCGCGCTGCTGCCTGGGCCGCTGGGCGGCGCATGGGCCCGCCACGCGGCGGCCCAACCCGCCACGAGCGCACCCAGCGCGCTAGCAGTGCGCACGCGCGGCGTGCTAGCGCGCCCGCGCGGCGCTTGCGCGGCGCCCGCGGGGCGACTGTGTAGCGTCCGCGCGCTGGCCATGCGCCCGCGCGCCACTCTGCGCAGCGCCCGCGCGCACGGCGCCCTGCGCGGCGCCCTGCGCGGCGCCCGCGCGGCGCTCTGCTGCGCACACCCGCGCAGCAGAGCGCACCAGCCGCGCGCGCACCATTGTGCGCGCGCGCGGCTCCTCCCCCGACGCGGCCACCACCACACCGCGAACCTCATGGACAAGAAGTCCAGAGCAACCTCTCACAAACCGAGCTCTCTACCACTTTCTCAAAAAACCCAACAGCAGCGTACCTCGCAAGCCGCCGCGCGCGCCGCTCGTCGCGCTCACCGCTCGGCCCACACGGCTCTAGGCGGAAGTCCCACCAACAAGGCTCACCATTCCACCTCCTTTCCATGGTTCTTCTTCTTCTTCTCTCTTCTTTTCTCTCCTCTCTTCCTCTGCTTCTAATCTTTTCCTCTGTTTGAAGGTTGGAGAAGAGGAGGTGACGTGGAGGCTACTAATTAAGGGTGCTAATTAGTGGTGGCAGTTGGGAGCATTTAAAGCACCACAAGAAAATATCCAACCCCAATTCTTTATTCCAATCTATCTCTTTCTCCAAACTTTTCTTTACTTTACTTACTTCTTCACAGACAACAACCTTAAATTAAATAAATAAATTAATTAATCCAAAAAAAAACCAACTCCAAGTCACTTTTGCCTTCGGGGTCTCCGCACCGATCCGAAACCTCCCGAACCCCGCTGTAATCTGAAAATACACCTGTGCATAGCTTTTTCTCCTCAAAAAGCTCATCCGTGGAGTCGGTGTGCTCAATCCAAAAAATCGGCTCTAAAACTGTCAGTTCCAACTCACTTTTTGCCCTCGGGTCCTCCGCGTCAGTCCGGAACCTCCCGAACTCCGCTGTAATCTTAAAATACACCTGTTCCAAGTGTTTCCAAATTTGTCTGCACTCCACGGTGAAGTCGAGGTTTCCCCGAAACCAATTCTCTAACGGCGGACAATGCCCGGAAAACCCCGAATCAACCTGGGGCTTCCGCGAAGATCCGAGTCAACCCGAACTCATCTGTAAACACATATGGGACACGCTCGAGGCAATTTCTCCGCACCACGCCATCTTGCGAGGTCGGTGCGCTATCCGAAATCCCGGTATTCTACACCTACGGTCTGCCCACTAAGTCTACTAGAGGCATAAGATAACAGGAAAACTGTAAATAATAATAAAATAACTGGAAAAGAAATCTACAGCTACCATGCCTCTATCTATCATGCTCAATGGGTGGGTAAAACAAATGATGATATGCAACCACTCTAACTCAAGGTGCCCAAAAGACCCAATCGTAATGACTGCCCAAAAGGGTCAGTCAAGCCTGCGCTAATCTACAACCACCTCCCAAGCATTGGGCAGGAATTATGTAGGCGTCCCAACGGACTGATGTACGCTCATTTACAACCACCTCCCACGCGTGGGGCAGGATTTACGTAGGGCGTACTACGAACCAATATACCATCGCATCCGGAGTGGCACTCAAAGGGAGAGACCCCATTGAGGAAAAGAACCGAGCAGAGATCGACAACCAGAAATGAAGCGCATGCAGGCTATAAACAAAACCACGATCGAACAGATCGAAATAACTCACCGACCCAAAACAACGAACCCAACAGACTAACAACACCGGGACCGGTACACCCATCGGCCCAACATCGAACCCAACTGACCAACATCGCCGGGACCGAGAATTTCGGGAAGCTGACGCCTACAACCCCAATCAAACAAGAACTGGTTCCTGGCACAGCCGCCCATAGCTCTCATCCCGAAAATAGGCAGCCCTTGGAACCCAGATCACTCGAACGCTCGGCGGGGTGAAGAGATTTATATAAAAGATGACATTTGTTTTCGAAATCCCCTTTTTGATCGACCCCTCTCTGGGTGAGGACAAAAGTATTTCTTTTTCAAGAAACCATCTTGTTTGGAGGAAAAACCCAATTTTAATATCATTTAGTTTATAAGGAAATCAGTTGAAAACGGTTTTATTTTCCCATGTCCCAAAGGACTAGTGCCTTTGCCCTAATCAAATGAGAACGGGTTCTGGCGCCCCTCGAAGCTTGGGAAGAAACATCAGTTTACCAAAATCATGTGTTTCCAAAAGCATCTCTGGGTTCAAGGTCCTGCTATCATAAGATCAACATCGCCACCACTCAGTGGCGATGAACCAAATCAGAGGAAAACCCGACAATCCGGGATCACCGTCATCCAAAACGGCTCACGACACTAGCACCAAACTAACCTATACCGCCAGACTCCACTCGGCCCCCCGGCACGAGCGCAACATGCGTCCTACACTATCCCGACCACTCGGCCTACTATCCGGGCGAGGAGAAAACTCTAAGTCCAGGGGAAAAACATGCAATGTGTAGGAAGACTGTCACGCCCCGGCGTCGAAACTGCGACCCGTGCTCGCCAACAGATCCGCCGCCCATACGGGAAGCCCCGTATAGATGAAGCGACTAATCTGCAAAAGATCAACTACACTATCCAGATATCAGAGCGAAAAAGTAAATTGTTGAAATAAAAAAATATGCAAATCCTCAAATAGTACATGCCAAGTCCTCACAATACATAAGTCACTCCAAAACTAAAACTCCCAAAAGTAAAATATACATGATACATCCCCAAAATCACTAACAGTACCAGTACATCACCAAAAGGGGGGTACATCTACTCTCACAGGAAGAAAACTGGTAGGGATCTAGCTCGCGACTCCCTTACCTCGATCAGCAGAATCAGCAACTGGAGCAGCAGGAACTGGAGTAGAGGTCCCTGGGAAAAAAACACCACGGCGGGTGTGAGAACTACATCCCACAGTAGTTCTTAGTGGGTACCGCCAACAAGCCCGACGGTCTGCCCACTAAGTTTATTAGAGGCATAAAGTAACAAATGCAGTACTGAAAGTAAAGGCTGGAAAATAACTCTACAGCTACTATGCCTCTATCTAAATGCTCAAGAAGTGGAACAGATGGAAACATGATGCATCTACTATCTCTCAAACATAATCACCCAATCTACACTGACTGCCACATAAGGTCCAGTCAAACCTGTGCCTACCTACTGCCGTTACATCCAAGGAGGACCGGACTTACGTAGGGCGTCCGTGACTGCCAAAACTGGCCCAGCCAGAGGGACTGCGTCGACAAGTCGCGATAACAAGTAACAAGCCCAGCTCCGGAGTGGCACTCGAGGGGCGCGACCCCACCGAGGAAAGTATCCGCGTATCTTTGTCGAGCTCAAATGTGGCTCATGCAGGCTATAGTCCAAATCCACGATCAACAAGATCGACAGTAACCAACAACACCAACTCTCACTCACAGGCTGGAAAACCACACAGCCGGGACCCACCGTCGACTCAGACGGCTCCCAAAAAATAAAACACTGATCTAACACTGCTACCAGACTCCACTCGGCCCCCAAGCGCGAGTGTAACATGCATCCCACAACAACCCGACCACTCGGCCCACTATCCGGGCGAGGAAACTCTAAGTCCAGGTAAAAGAATAGATAACAGTGTGGGAATGTCTAAAGCATAAATAACCTAGCCCAAGTTGGAGTTTTCTACTAGTCTGGTTAACATGTATCATATGACGGGGTGCTAGGTCAAGTTCCAAAGATAGCATTTCATTTACAGATCTAGGAAGCAATAAGTCAATATGATCATCATAGCAACAAAAGTAACATCAATTCTCTCTTTCTAGCATGCTTCCTAATACACTCACAATCATGCATGATTCCTACAATATAGAGTTACTTATCAGTCCGCTAGTTTTGAAGACGAAGCAACCCACCTGGAAGTGCAAAGCTGTCCAAAGTCCAAAAAGCTGAAACTACACGGGAATAATCCTCCAATTCCCACAATTCCAATGGGTCCAGAATCACTCAAAAACTCCTCCTGGGTACAAAGATGCAGTCCAAAGTTAAGAACAACACAAAATCCCAAGTGTACTGTTTGCTGAAATTTCAGTCCTAGAGAAGCTTGATTATCACCTGTGAGAACAACTCCAAAAATTCCAATAAAAATACGAGAGCGATCCTCGCGATGCGTAAATGTCAATCGAGTCCTTAAACGTCGAATTCCGATACTCGAGTGTAGAGATAAAAATCTAATAAGGTGCTGCTGTCCAGGAACAACAACCAGCAAAATAGGGCTCAAATATGTACTCGAAACTCTAAGAAAAACTCAAATCTGGGAGGAGTGGAAAATACAAAAATCGTAGATTTACCTATCGTGAATCCGACGCCGTGAAAATCGTCCAAAAGTTCTGTCGGGGTAGCTTTGTGAACCTCGTGGACCAAAACGCGATGGAAATGGGCAACCAACGAAAGAACGTCGCACTGCGCTAACTCGCTGAAGACGTCGATGCCGCGGCCTCCAAAAATTTTGAAACTCCTTCGCAAGATGTGAAACAAGATGAAGGACAAAGTCAGTACAGGGCTCAGAGGCAGAGGAGCTCGGGAAAAAAGGGTAAAAGGCCAATGAACACGGCCTATTTATAGGCCTCACCCAACAGCCCACAAAAACCACATTATTGGGCTTTTGGGCCCAAATTTCGAGCGCCCGAAAGTTTCGGGCGCCTACAGTGCGCTCAACAGTGCCCCCGGCCCGGCCCACGGTCAGCGCCCGAATCCTCCTGGCTTCAACACGTGTCCCGAACAATGGACAGTGCGTGCGGAGCCAGCAGGCGTGCGCCACGTGGCCCGACCGCCGAACGTGGGGCGGTGGCGCCCGCCAATCGCAGGGTGCCACGTGGCGCCCCCACGTCGGGTCGGTCACCTGCCCCACCCGCCCCGCCTGCTCCCCCTGGCGCGTGGACCGCGCGCACATGAGCCGGCCACTCCGAGGCCGCCACGTGGCCCGGCCTGGTCCATGCGCCAGCCGGTGCATTTCCGTGGACCGCGTCGCGAGAGCCCGCCAATCACGGGATGCCACGTGTCCCCCGCGCCCGGTCCATGCACCAGCACCAACTCTCTATGGACTGCGCCGCGTGCGCCGGCCAATCCGAGGCTGCCACGTGGCACAAGGCTGGTCCACGGCTTCCCCCATGAACCAAAATGCGCAGAAAACTTCCGGTCGTCCGTTTTTGGGCATCCGGACTCCGAAAAAGGCAAGTAAATAGCCGATTTTCGACGTTTTTCCGCGCTAAATCCAAAAATGACCTCATATTAGCCTAAAGCCCTTTCTACTTTCCAACAAAAACAGCCGAAGGGCAGGCTCAATCCAGAGGCCTCACAGAGTCCGTCCAACGAGTCCATTTGACGCGTTGCGGGTCCGACACACCAATAATAGGTGTTCCACAATGTGGGTCATGGGAGAAGCAACACGAGGATCGAGGCTACTATATCCTCCCCCACTAAAAGAAAGTTTCATCCTCGAAACTAAGAAAACAAACAGATGTACCTCAGCCGGAAGCCTAGAACAAGGAAGGATAGGTATCTCTCATCACCGTCTCTAGCTCCCAAGTGGCCTCACGCTCCTCGTGATTGCTCCACAGAATCTTCACATATGGAATAGCCCGGTTGCGTAATTCCCTCACCTCACGAGCTAGAATCCGCAACGGGCGCTCCTCATATCCAAGGTCCTCGCCGATCTCCAAGGAAGTGAAGTCAATCACGTGCGAAGGGTCGAAAACAAATCTCCTCAGAACTGAGACGTGGAAAACATCGTGAACTCCGGCCAGGCGTGGAGGAAGAGCAACATGGTATTCAACAGGGCCTACTCTCTCAAGTACCCAAAGGGTCCAATAAAACGGGGACTGAGCTTCCGACGAACTCCAAATCTCCGGACCCCTTTCGAAGGCGAGACCTTCAAAAAGACATGATCACCAACCTGGAACTCTAGGTCTCGCCGCCGAGTATCAGCATAGCTCCTCTGTCGACTCTGGGCTGTCTCGAGATGTCGGCGAACTAATCTGACCTTTTCTTCAGCCTCCAGCAGTAAATCAGGTCCCAAATTTCTCCTCTCACCCACGTCACTCCAATATAAGGGCGACCGACACTTGCGTCCATACAACGCTTCAAACGGAGCCATCTGAATGCTCGCTTGATAGCTGTTGTTGTACGCAAACTCAACCAATGCTAAGTACCGGTACCACCCTCCTCCAAAATCCAGGACGCACGCTCTCAACATGTCCTCAAGGGTCTGTATGGTGCGCTCAGACTGTCCATCAGTCTGTGGGTGGAATGCTGTGCTAAATCGGAGCTGTGTCCCCAATGCTATCTGTAGACTCCCCCAAAAATGTGATACAAACCTCGGGTCCCTATCAGATACAATCGAGGCGGGTACACCATGAAGCCTCACATGTGGTGATCCAGATCTCTGTAGGGCTTCTACAGTGTGACCAGCAGCTTTTGGAGGCCTATGTGGCATGTCGGCGGTGTTTCTACACCAATTTGGACGCAAGTGATGGACTTCGGGTGTAAAATGGATCACGTGGGTAATTGGGGGACCCCGTCGATTGTTTAGAAGTGGTTTCGCGCGAATCGGGCATCAAAATTGGACTCAGTGCGAAATTTGGATTAAAAAAACGCCCTTCCCGATGCCTTCGACAAATTTTGGAATTGGAATTTGGCAAAACAGACAGCGGATTTGGATTCAGCGTGCGAAAACGGTGAAAATGGGCTATTTACTCGTATTTTTCGGAGCCCGGATGCGAAAACACGGATTTCGAGGCTTGGGACACTGTTCCGGCGGCCGGAGGGCAGCGCCGGCGGCGCGGGCAGCGGCGGAGCGCGGCGGCGGGCAGCGGCGCTGGGCGCTCGGTCCACGGGGCAGGCGTGCACCGGGGGAGGGACGCGTGGCGGCCTGCAAGTGGCGGGCGCACGCGCGCGCGGTCCATGGGGCGCGCGACCTAGTGCATGGACCGGCGGGGGACACGTGGCGGCTTGTGGTTGGAGCGGTGTAGCGCGCGCGGTCCACGCGGGGAGCGGAGCAGGTGCCGGGGCAGGTGGCCGTACGCGCGGGGCAGGCGCGCGGCGTGCGCGGGGCAGGCGCGCGGCGTGCGCGGGGTAGGCGCGGTCGGCGCCACGTGGCGCAGCGCGGGACGCCGGATCCGCTGTTTGCTGTTCGGCGATGACGTGGCGTGCTGTGGGCGTTTCGGGCTCTTGATGGACGGCCCAGATCGGGCGCACTGTGTGCGCCCGAATCACTCCGGGCGCCCGAAACATAGGATATAGGGGGAATTAAAGGATTTGTTGAGTTTGTGCTATAAAATCCCCCTTTGGCAGCACATTTTGGCCTTCTTCCCGAGCCCATCCCTCTGTGAGGCTTCAAGGAAAGTTGTTCATCATCTTGTGGAGCATTTCGTGATGGATTCTCAGATTTTTTGGAGGCCTCGATATGCCCGCTATCTGCGACACGGCGCACTGTGACATTTCTTGGATTTTGGCTTCCACCGTCACCTTTCGGTCCGCGAGGCACCCTGGATCACCCTGATGGTATTTTGAGCTGATTTTTGCAGCAGCGCGTTCATGAGAGGTACACCTTCGATTCTCATGTTGATCACTTCGTCTCTATTTGAGTTCTTGGCACGGTTTATGAGGCATCTCTGAGCCACTGTTTTGCTGGTGGGTTTTTGGACAGGGGAGGCTTGTCGGATTTTTATCTCTGCGCCGTGCATCGGAATGAGGCGTTTAAAGACTCGATTGATATCTACTCTTCGAGAGGAACACACCCGTGTTTTTATTGGATTTTTATGAGGTCATTTCGAGGGTGAGAATTAAGCTTCTTTGCTGCTATTTTTCCAGCAGGATTGTGTTCTTGAGGAAATGGCTTCCAATGTTGTTCTAATTGTTTCTTGGCCTACAGGTGTCGGAATGAGGTGTATAAATACTCGTTTTGGGGATACTCGTCGCGAGGATCGCAACTGTGATTTTTTTGGGATTTTTAGAGGACTGTATGCAGGTGAAAATCCCCCTCCTCTCTGCTGGTTGGTAAAAACAGCGTGTGCTGTTTTGGGGATATGTGGTGTTGGTTATTGATTGTTGGTGATGTTGTTGGTTGGAACTGAGGCTTGTGCGGCTGATTACCTAGGGTGTGGTTTTGGCAGATTTTGGATAGCGTGTGACTATGCACTTCACCGACTTCAGCTTTGTCTGCGGAAAGCGTTTCAGGTGGGTTACTTCATCCCCAGAATCGGTGGACAGTTCTCTAATTCTATATATGTTAGAATGCATGCATGATTAAATGTACAATTAATAGCATTGAGTTGTAAGCATGGAAAGTGGCCTAGATCTTATGGATTAATGCTTACCTAATTATTGTACATGTTATTTAATCATTGACCTATTCATGTGGGTTTGACATTATGGTAGTAGCGGGCTTTTAGCATGCCATGTTAGCACATAGTATTTTACGAGGATTGATCCTTCGAGGGAATAGGATATCATATCTATGTGCGGGTTTTACTCTGAGGAGTTATTATGGATTATGGATCATGGATGTTGGGCAGGTGTAGTCCATAGATTATTTTGGCATGAGATTATATTTTGTGAAGCTACTATCGGTTATACTCCCTTTTATCTTTCTTGAGGACAAATGCATGCTTGTATGGACATCTAGATAGGCCATCTTTTACTGCTACACTTTCATATTGGGACTTGACTTAGGAGAAACCATCTTTGCTTCTTTTCTCCTTTTTGTCAGTCGTATGGTTCATGTTGCTCGGATTCGAGCAGGGATTTGGGATAGTGTAGCTGGGATTTTGGTGTCGGGGACAGGTTGTACCGGATTGTGGTAGGTAGGGTTTCCGGCGACCGCGGATATTGGGCGGTTGGCCGGGTGTGGGGTGTTGCACCAGGTTGTGGTTTGTGGGGTATTGCGGCAACCGCGGACATTGGGCGGTTGACCGGAGGGTGCTTATGCATCAGATTGGGTATCGGGTTTCTTTAGTGGATGGAGTTTTCCACTTATTGTTTACTGTTGCATCAGATTAGGGATCGGGTTTCCCTTTAGTGGATGGATCTTTCCCACTTTGATCATAGTCATGACCTAGTCCTGCTATATAGAGATACTTGTGATACTGATGACAGAGATACTTTACTCGTGTGGGTCGCTCCCCTCGAGTGCCACTCCGGAGTAGGCGATTTATATATTGGCCAGTGAGTGCCAGACAGTGAGCATCGGTCAGTGAGTACCGATTGGTTAGCAGATACTTGAGACAGCAGAGCAGGCAATACCAGTTTTACTGGTGGCACAAGATTGGGTTTATTACAGGCATTTACTTTATTGTGCACTCGGGTCAGGGGGACCGAGTGGAGTCTAGTAGGTGTGTTTAGACCAGTGCTAGTGTTGTTGGGAACCGTTTGGGGATTGACGGTGGTCCCGAGGTCGTTGTGGGTTAGTCGACCGTTGTGCGAGAGGTTTGGGGATCTTGAGTCTATCCGTTCTGAGAGAGAGCGTGGATTTTGACTATAGCCTGCATGAGCCACTACTCGATAACGAGTTAGTCCGTTTGGACACCCTACGTAATTCCTGCCCGGCAGCGGGAGGTGGTTGTAGGTAGGCGCAGGCTTGACTGGACCCGATGTGGCAATCAGCTCGATTTGGTCGATTAAGCACCTCGTGTGTGAGTGTTGCATATCTTTATCAGAGTTTCCCCATTTGAGCATTTAGATAGAGGCATGGTAGCTGTAGAGTATCTCCAGCTTCTTATTCAGTCTCTACTGTATTTGTCAGCTTATGCCTCTAGTGGACTTAGTGGGCAGATCGTCGGGCCTGGCGGTGGTACCCACTGAGAACTCCCTTTTTGGTGTAGTTCTCACACCCATTGGGGGTTTTCCCCCTCCCTTTTCTTTCTCTCCTTTGTTTTGCAGAGTCTTAGCGGGTGTTGCTGATTCTGCGGTTGCTGTGCGAGGCGAGGGAGTCGCGTGCTAGATCCCTACCCGTCTGTGGAGAGTAGCGGTACCCCTACATTGGAGATCCTATGTTCAGTCAGTAGATCAGTTTATTTCTGCTTTTGAGAGATTATTGTAGTGAGGTTATTACTTGTATTGAGAGCATGTACACTGATGTTTTATTTGAGATACCTCCCTGTTGAGCTCTGGGTTTTGTATTTGAGGATATTGTATGATTATCATTTTGGGAGATGGACATTGTTATTATTCCAGTTGTACAGATGGATGGTTTTAATTTTACCGCACTTTTATGGTATAGCTCTGATATCTGTTTAGCTGTAGTACTTTCTTGCAGGTAGGACGCTTTGCCTATGCGGGGTTTGGCATAGGTGGCGGATCTGTTGGCGAGCCCGGGTCGCAATTTCGACCCCGGGGCGTGACATCACCACCTCAGCCAAGTACAACTGCGTAAGTCGCTCCAATGGACAAGTCACCTGTACAGGTAGAAAGTGAGCAGACTTGGTGAGTCTATCCACGATAACCCAAATCGCGTCGGCTCCACTCTGCGCCCTCAGCAGTCCCGTGACGAAATCCATGGTGATGTGATCCCACTTGCACTCGGGGATTGGAAGACTCTGTAACTTGCCAGCATGAACTCGGTGCTCAGCCTTCACTTGCTGACAAGTTAAACAGTGAGCCACGAATCTCCCAATATCCCGCTTCATTCCAGACCACCAAAAATGTGCCTTGAGGTCCTTATACATCTTAGTACCACCCATGAATGGTATAAGGTGTATAATGGGCCTCTCTCAAAATCTGGTCTCTGATCTCAGGATCCATAGGCACACACACTCGGTCCCTGTACCGAAGTACTCCTGAGGTATCCACAGAAAAATCCCCTATCAACTCAGTCTGAATCTGCCCTCTGATCCTCGTCAAGTGGGGGTCCTCACTCTGTGCCTCTCTAATCCTGTCCAACAGAGTGGGCTGCACGACCATAGACATAAGTCTAGCAGAGACCCCAGGGGATACAACCTCAATCTATAAGTGCCTCATCTGCTCGACTAGCGGTGCCTGCTGTGTAATCATCATACTCAAGCTCTGCACTGTCCTTCTGCTCAAAGCATCTGCCACTACATTGGCCTTGCCGGGATGATACAAAATGCTCACATCATAATCCTTCAGTAGCTCTAGCCACCGGCGTTGCCTCAAGTTCAGTTCCTTCTGGGTAAACAAGTACTTCAAGCTCTTGTGATCAGTGTAAATCTAGCCGTGCTCTCCATAGAGGTAATGCCGCCACAACTTCAAAGCAAACACAACGGCTGCAAGCTCCAAATCATGCGTAGGGTAATTCTTCTCATAATCCTTTAACTGTCATGAGGCATAAGCAATTACCCTACCATGCTGCATCAGTACGCAACCCAATCCGCTGTGTGAGGCGTCGCTGTAGATCACAAATCCATCACCCATCACTGGCAGTGCTAAAATCGGTGCTGAAATCAATCTCCTCTTTAGCTCTTCGAAGCTCTGCTGTGTTACGGAATTTAAGTTGGCGTATTTCGTGAATTCGGTTAAGTCTTGAAGATTGAAGGAAAAGAAGGTTGGATCATATAACTCAATCTCAAGAAAGAAGAATTCAAAAGGATCAGGTATGTTTAACTTAATATCTTTGGTGATCCGAATACTTCTTATAGTGTAGAAACACTTGGATGAACTTGTAATTGCATAAATATCAAAAACTGGACATGGGACATGTTCAGGATCCGGATCAGACTTTGCAATCCGGATCCCGAAGGGTGTTCGTTCATACACCAGTTCAATCTGGATCGTAGCCTCCTTTGATCCGGATCCCGAACACTGGTTTTACCATGTTTTATGAACGATCCGGATCAGGCTTTCCAATCCGGATCCCGAACGTTGGTGTTTGGTGAAACTGTATGAACGATCCGGATCAGGCACTTCGATCTGGATCCCGAACCTTCGTTTTTCTGGAAACTGTTTTTCTCGCTACTGCAATCCGGATCGCCGAACTCCGATCCGGATCGTCGTCATGTAAAATTCCAGAAAAGGATAGTTTTTGATTCATTTTTCTAGGGTAAGCCGCTTAAGCCGTGGAAGCCGTCATATCCAAATAAAAAATACGGCCATATGAATCCACCTATAGAGAAGAAAGGAAATCAATAGATATTACCCTATGTTTCTTCATCTATATTGATTGATTTGATTCTAGGTTTTCATACTCACATTTTGAGTAGAATCAAATCAATGAATACTTAGATGGTATTTCCGATCTATTTCTAATCTAAGTATTCGGCGGATCATCACCACCCAAAAATCAACGATTTATCCCAAATCGGCGCGTGGACTCGCGTGGCCTTGTGGATTCAAGGTGCAACCGCTCTCGTGGATTCGGAGCGAGGTACGTTCGTGGATTCGAAGCGTGCTACTGGGTGAAGACCGTGGATTCGGTCAGACGTCGTGGAGTCGACGTTGGACGTCGTGGATTCGGCGTTGGACGCAGATCGTGGATTCGAGAAGCGTCGTGGAGCGAGCGGAGAAGATCAACTAGGAGCGTATGGAAAAGGTTGAGTCGTCTGTGAGTACGGTATATCACCTTGTACGTGTTTAATTCTAGTGGATTTCACCGTGTTATCGGTCCCGTGGTTTTTTACTCCTGTTTGGAGTTTTCCACGTAAAAATCTCTGCGTGTTATTTATTTTTCCGCATTGGGTTTTATATCGCAAAGATTTTTGAGTGTTTATTGTTTACACCTATTCACCCCCCTCTAGGTGTTTTTTCCCCTATTTAGATCCAATTCTACATAACCCAACAAGTGGTATCAGAGCGGGAATAGGGTTGTAAACAATGGTTGAAGGTGGAAACATCAACAGACCTCCGTTCTTCGATGGAACAAATTATGCGTACTGGAAAGTACGGATGAAAGCCTTTTTAATTTCCATCGACGAACGGGTGTGGCAATCAATTGAATTAGGATGGTCTAATCCAACTGAATTTATTGGTGATGTTCGCACCATCAAACCTAGGTCGAAATGGACCAAGGAAGAGATAGATTTTTCTTCTTACAATGGCAAAGGGATTAATGCTCTATTTAATGCTTTGTCTCAAACAGAGTTCTCTCGCGTCTCGGCATGTGAGACTGCGAAAGAAATCTGGGATGTTCTTCAAGTTACGCATGAGGGAACTAACCTTGTGAAGATTCAGAAACTGCAAATGCTTACGAGCAAGTTTGACTCTATTTTCATGGCAGAAAATGAATCGTTCACAGACTATTACACACGATTGCAAGATATCGTAAACTCATGTTCTAACTTGGGAGAGAAGATTCCAGAATTTAAAGTTGTAAGAAAAATACTAAGAACTCTTCCTAAAAGATTTCGTTCCAAGGTTACAGCCATTGAAACTATTAAACACCCGGACGAAATCCGTGTAGAAGAATTAGTTGGTTCTTTACAAACATATGAAATGACATTTCCTACTAACTATTCTTCGGGAAAGGCATCCTCTTCTAAGTCTTTAGGTTATGCTTTGAAAACAACAAAAGAAGAAGACGCGGATTCATCCTCCTCAGGCGATGACGAGAACCTATCTAGGGAGGACTTTGAGAAGTAGCTCGCTCTCTTGACAAGGAAGTTTCGCCAAAATTTTCGAAGGGGTAATTCAAGCAAAACTCCATCCTTCGGAAAGTGGAAGAAAGGCAAGGGTTCTTCAAGTTACAAGTCAAGAAAGCAAGAGGGTTTTTCTAAGGATAAGAAAAGCACAGAAGGACAAGTCCAATGCTTCAAGTGCCGAGGATACGGCCATATCTCAACGGAATGTCCAAATAAGAATTCGTCCAAGAAGAAGGCGATGCAAGCCGTCACTTGGGATGAAACCTCATCGTCAAATGAGTCATCGTCAAGTGATGAAGAAGATAACGCAACGGCGTTCCACGCGTCCACATCTTCACCCTTCATGTGCTTAATGGCAAGTACATCCGAGTCATTGTCCAACTCCACTGTTGAAAAGATTGCAACGGACGATGAATCGGATAATTCGGAAGGTGAAGATTTTGCTCTAGCCTACCACAGACTTTTGAGGGATTCAAAGAAACTGGCTAAGCAAAACAAGGGGTTGAGAGGGAGATTGCAGGATCTCGAAGAAGAAGTAAAAAGGGTAACTTCTCTCTCGACCGATCTTGAAGTGGAAAGGGATAATCTGATAAAAGCAAATGTTTCCCTTCAAGAGTCCAATGAGCAACTCGAGAAGAATTATATAGATATGGTGAACAAAGCGAATTACTTCTTGAAGCTCAACGGCGAGGCTCGACAGGAAAAATTGGAAATGACAGAGACCATTCTCCAACTCAAGGATGACTTACAGCGATTTTCATCAGGAAGGAGTAAGTTGGATAAGCTTCTTGGTCTTGGTCAATCAAACAAGTTCGGCCTCGGATACAATCGAACTGAAGACAATTTTAGTTCGGTTGGGACAGTTTTTGTGCCTCAGTCGGTATCTCCTCCTCCGACACCGGAATTCACGACAAGCAACGACAGCAAGCCTACTTCACCCTCTTCGGAATCGTCAAGCACTAAGGTATGTTTTCGTTGTAATTTTGCAGGGCACATAAGGAGAAATTGCAAGATGGGAGCCAAACGCTCAACTCAAGCACTTCTTGCAACGACTACCAAAAGGGTGATTCCTCGGAAATCAAATGCAAATTATTCGAAGGAAAGTAGCCTCGGTAGTTCATCAAACAAGACGACGACGACTTCAAGGAAAAGCGATGGATCACACAAGACGCTTTCACCAAAGGTATCAACTTCACAATCATTTCCGACATACACCAAAACTCGAAAGGTTTGGGTACGCAAAGGTGAATTCTTCTTTCATCCTTGAATCACGTCGGTACCAAACGGCCCTTGGAATTATTGCATATGGATTTAATGGGGCCGACACGTCAACCATCCTTGGGAGGTAAATGGTATATTTTCTTATTGGTTGATGATTTCTCTAGGTATTCATGGGTAGCATTTTTAAAGGAGAAAGCTGATACTTTTGATTCTTTTCACGAGATTTGCCTTCGTATTATGATTGAAAAGAATGAAAAGATCATTCGTGTTAGAAGTGATAGAGGTGGAGAATTCATAAATTCAAAATTCATTGATTTTTGCACTTCCAATGGCATTAAACATGAATTCTCAGCACCCTATACACCTCAACAGAATGGTGTAGTCGAGCGCAAAAACAGGGTTGTACAAGAGATGGCACGTGTTATGCTTCACAGCCGGAATTTACCGCTACATTTTTGGGCTGAAGCTGTGAACACTGCAATCTATGTTATTAATCGAGTTGATTTGCACCCGGGAACGTTAAATACACCATATGAACTATGGTGTTGTAGAAAACCAAACATCAAATATTTTCGTATCTTTGGGAGTCGGTGTTATATTTTACGTGACCGTGAAAATCTTGGAAAATTTGACTCTCGAAGTGACGAAGGGATTTTCTTGGGTTATTCTACAAATAGTAGAGCATATCGGGTATTTAACTTGGAATCTAAAACGATCGTAGAATCCATAAATGTTAAAGTAGATGAAGCTTTCCACTTTGCATCTGATAAATCTACCCCTGATATCTCTCTTGATGATGATACTCCTGTAAATGTATCTTCTCATGATAATACTTCCAATATTAATGATGCATCTAATGGTTCTTCAAGCTTATCTGATGTGCAGGAATCATCTCATGTACCTCCGAGTACTCCACTACATCAAACGTTACGCATCTCCAAGGATCATCCTGAATCAAACATTATTGGAGACCCACAAGAAGGAGTCAAAACTCAGAGACAGTTGGTTTGTGGATTCGCCTGTTACGTTTCCTTGATCGAACCAAAGAACGTCGATGAAGCCCTTCAGGATGACTACTGGATTGAAGCAATGCAGGAAGAGCTCCATCAGTTTGAACGAAACAAAGTCTGGGAATTAACGACGCCTCCAAAGCAACACAATGTGATCGGTACTAAATGGATTTTCAAGAACAAGAAAAATGAGGATGGTACCATCATCAGGAATAAAGCACGTTTAGTTGCTCAAGGCTACTCTCAAATAGAAGGTATAGACTTTGATGAAATGTTCGCCCCTGTAGCTAGACTCGAGTCCATTCGTATCTTATTCGCTATTGCTTGTCACTTTAAAATAAAACTCTTTCAAATGGACGTTAAGAGTGCGTTTTTGAATGGGTTTTTAAATGAGGAAGTTTATGTGGCTCAACCGAAAGGTTTTGTAGACTGTAAACTACCTAACCATGTTTTTCGTTTGAAAAAGGCTCTTTACGGTTTAAAACAAGCACCGCGAGCGTGGTACGAAAGGTTGACAAAGCACCTTTTGGAGAAGAGCTATACTCGAGGGGGAGCAGACAGGACTCTCTTTGTGAAGCATTATCAAGATAACTTCATTGTTGCACAAATCTATGTCGATGACATTGTTTTTGGAGCAACAAAGGATAATGATGCTTCTAAATTCGCAGAAACCATGGAAAGCGAATTTGAGATGTCTATGATGGGCGAACTGACATACTTTCTTGGATTGCAAGTGAAACAAAATGGTGAAGGCATCTATCTGTGTCAATCCAAGTATGCTAAAGAGTTGGTAAAGAAATTCGAATTAGAAGATTCTAAAGATTTTCCTACTCCTATGGGAACTAGCAATTGGGGATTAGGAAGTGAATCTCTTAGTGAGAATGTAGACGAGAAACTTTATCGCAGCATGATTGGAAGTCTACTTTGTTGGGTTATATGAATAATAGGATCTAAATAGGGAAAAAAACACCTAGAGGGGGGTGAATAGGTGTAAACCAAAAACACTCAAAAATCTTTGCGATATAAAAACCCAATGCGGAAAAATAAATAACACGCAGAGATTTTTACGTGGAAAACTCCAAACCGGAGTAAAAAACCACGGGACCGATAACACGGTGAAATCCACTAGAATTAAACACGTACAAGGTGATATACCGTACTCACAGACGACTCAAACTTTTCCATACGCTCCTAGTTGATCTTCTCCGCTCGCTCCACGACGCTTCTCGAATCCACGATATGCGTCCAACGCCGAATCCACGGCGTCCAACGTCGAGTCCACGACGTCCGACCGAATCCACGGTCTTCACCCAATAGCACGCTTCGAATCCACGAACGTACCTCGCTCCGAATCCACGAGAGCGGTTGCACCTTGAATCCACAAGGCCACGCGAGTCCACGCGCCGATTTTGGGGTAAATCGTTGTTTTTTGGGTGGTGATGATCCGCCGAATACTTAGATTAGAAATAGATCGGAAATACCATCTAAGTATTCATTGATTTGATTCTACTCAGAATATGAGTATGAAAACCTAGAATCAAATCAATCAATATAGATGAAGAAACATAAGATTAAATCTAGTATTTTCTTTCTTCTCTATATGTGGATCTTAGGCCGTATATAAGATTATATTTTATTATGACGACTATTTGGATTAACCCTAGAAAAAGAATCATAGGGTCTATTTATAGGTTAGAAACCCTTGGAAGAAGATAAGGATCAAAAACTAACCTTTTCTGGAGTTTTTACATGACGACGATCCGGATCGGAGATCGGCGATCCGGATTGCAGTAGCGAGAAAAACAGATTCCAGAAAAACGAAGGTTCGGGATCCGGATCGAAGTGCTTGATCCGGATCGTTCATACAGTTCACCAAACATCAACGTTCGAGATCCGGATTGCGAAGCCTGATCCAGATCGTTCAAATAAAATGGTAAACTCAGTGTTCGGGATCCGGATCAAGGGAAGCTACGATCCGGATTGAACTGGTGTATGAACGAACCACCTTCGGGATCCGGATTGAACAGTCTGATCTGGATCCTGAACATGTCCCATGTCCAGTTTTTGATATTTATGCAATAACAAATCCATCCAAGTGTTTCTACGCTATAAGAAGTATTCGGATCACCAAAGATATTAAGTTAAACATACCTGATCCTTTTGAATTCTTCTTTCTTGAGATTGAGTTATATGATCCAACTTCCTTTACCTTCAATCTTCAAGACTTAACCGAATTCACGAAATGCACCAACTCAAATTCCATAACAATCTCCCCCTTTGGCGGTTTCGTGACAAAACATAGATCCACTCAAGAAAATTCAAAAAGATATTTTTGTTGCTATCACCATACAACAAAAATTTACAATGGAGATCCAAAATAAAATACATGAGTTAAACTCCTAAATCAGACTCTAGACTTAGACATCTGTACTCTCTGCAAAAGAAATCATTCTTGACAAAAGAAATCGTTAGATACCTCAAGAATTTTATATCATTCAAAAATCACATACAGAGATGAAGTTTACACTCATTTATACTTACCATGACATTTATACATTCAGATATGTAAACTGATCATAGTTAAAATACCAACATATCTTCTATGCAATCAACATCCAAATGTCATGATAGTGAACATCAACTTGTTAGTTATATTACATGCCCAAATAGTTAGTCGAATAGTTAGTCGAGGCATGCACTCAAACACAAATGAAAACCGAAAGTTGAAGTTCTACTTACCTTTCAAGTTGGTTTCAAGTTTTCTCAGTAACCATTGTATCATAGTATCATTGTTTATACTTCTCTCTCCCCCTTTTTGTCACAAAAGTTAGCCAAAAAATTACCAAAATGGAGAGAATAGTTAACAGTTCAAGTACCAAAAGTTTGAGAACAAAAACTTAAAACTAAAACTTAAAGACCTGCACAAAAAAAAATGAAGTTCCTGCACAAGAGAATTATTAGAAAAACAATTCAAGCATATGAATCTGAGTCATCCGAGGCGCTGTATCCCATTTTCGAGAACGTTTTCTGCATTAACTTCTTTATTGACGAGACCGTCTTAGTTAATGTGATTTGGGATGCTGTGATTATCTCAAGTTCTTCGGAGATTCGCCTCTGCTCTTTGGTGATTTGCTCTTGTTGAAAAGATAGGCGCTGTTGTTGCTTGAAAATCGAAGTTACCGATGCTTGATCATCCGCGCCGGGTGCTTGTTGAGACGGTGAGGCAGAGGTGCCGACACAAGGTTTCTTTCCAGTGGAGGGTGTCGGAGTAACATGTGGTAATTTGTGAAGTGACTTCACAATCGTTGACTCATCTATCATCCCCCAACAGTGTTGATATGATGTCGAGCTTATATCAATTTCAAACTTTTGCAAGATCCTCATGATGATTAATGGAAATGGAAGTCGCTCAGAAGGATGTGGATGCACAACATATCTTGACATTCTATTCCAAATTATGTAGGGGATGTTCATGTTCAATCCTACAGCCTCAGAGGGATGACCTATGAGATATAAGAACAGCATTCTATCCCATCTCACTAACTTGGTCTGCATGTTAGGAAGAATGTTGTAACATGTGATGAAATTAAGAAATCGGTACTCCAGTCGAAGATGTTTGGATTTTACACTTTTCCCATCAGCTGATTCAGTTCCTTCCAAACAAATTTTTCCTATCACAGTTTGCCACAAGGCATTCGTCAAACTTCTTCCCGTCAAATAGTTGATCCCCGATGTGTTGGATTCCATTCCAAGGACTTCGCCGATTAATTGCGGAGTGATTTTAAGTTTCATCCCTTGGATATTTGTATAGAAATGCATTGAGCCACGTTCATCTTCTTGAAGATGTCTTGCGTTCGTGTAGAAGGTTCTTACACGATACAAGCAATACCCAAGCAATTCAGGGAATCGGCAGACTTGGATGAGATTAGCTTGCTCAATTAAAGTTCCAAACTCTGGTGAGTGATTTCGGAGAGCTTCGATGTTGACATGTCGTTCACCGATACATTCACGATGTTCAAAAGCTCGAAGGCGATCAATGCTGACGAACACTCCTTCCACCCGAGGCGGGGAGTCAGGAACCATTGGCTTGCTAGCATTAGCCTCTCGTGCTTGTCCAAAGCGTCGAGCAAGTCGTTTCCTTTTTACCGAGACGGTCGGTGTCGTCATAGGTGCTTTTCCTGTGTCAATGGGTGCCTTTCCTTTTGAACCATTGGAAGCCTTTTGTTCAGGTTTAACGGGCATTGATTCATCATCATTCGTTAACACGTCCCAGTCTACTTCATCATTATTTGTTTCAGTTTCCGAGTAACTAATCAGATCAAATTCACCTTTTCGTTGAAGTTTCTTGGCTCTTTTCAGTTTATTGGTTGCTCGAGTATGCACCATTGTGACTAATAGCAAGATGATCCATGAGAATTCCATAGCTGTGCGTGCTTTAAGAGGATTGAAATCCTGTGAAGAGCAACTCAAGAACACGAAAATTTTGTAAGTTTTCAAAAATTAGAAAAAAAATTGTACCCAAACAATCATTATCGTGTAGAGAGACTAGGAATCAAATTAGTTTTGCAAAAAGAATTTTAAAAATAGATCAATTGCATGATTTTGAAAAATTCCCATTATATGCCCTAAAACCGAAATTTTTGAAATCGAAGACCAAAAATCCGTTTATCTTGAGAATACCTAGCATATAATCAAAACTAATCTACCCAGAGTTCTTATTTCAAAAGAAATTTGATCAAAAACCATCCACAAATGAAATTGATACAAGAAATTCATCACGTTTTGAGGAGGAATAAGAAAAACTGTGAAAAACTGAGATTTTGATCAATAAAACTTACTTGGAATTGAAGAACTTGAGTTTGAAAGCTTCCAAGATGGATGAAATCTAGAGAGAGAAGCTCTGGAAACTTTGGAACAAAAGATTGGAGAAAAAAAAATCAAAAGCCTTTTGTTCTATATAAAACCCTAGCCGCGATCCGGATCAGTTCGTGATTACGATCCGGATCGGCTACCCGCAGTGAAAAACTGCGTTCGGGATCCGGATCGGCAGGTCCAATCCGGATCGTCTGCCCGCAGAAGAATATCTGCGTTCGGGATCCGGATCGGCAGGTCCAATCCGGATCGGCTCCAACTTTTTCTTTAGAAAATTTCAGAGAAATTCTAGAAAAACCAGAAAAAGATTGTAAGCACTTTTGTGTATCAACTTTAAACGAAAATCATCGTTTCATACAACAAGAAATAGATTATACCAAATCTATCAATAACATCCAACAAATGAAACGAAAATTTATAAAAATTAAATCCCTTAAAGTTGAACAACTTCAATTACATCTAACGTGATCTTATGAGTAATGCCTTTATCAAATCATCAATTCGGTAAAGAAAATGAAATACAAAGATCAATAGATGTCTAACATCCCAGATAAATTAGATAATATATCTAGTCAATTTATTGAAGAGAGTGGCTCTTTGAGCATCTTTCATTAAAAATCCCACCTTATACCAACCTTGAAATTTTGACAGAGTCAAGTATTTCAACATGCATTTTAATTAATCAAACTTGAAAAATCTTGCTTGGTATACATGTGGTAGCTGCACACAGTACTCGGACGACCGAGGTGGTAACTCTTTCCTCCATGTGGTGGTAGTTTTCACACTCCTCATTGGGATGTAACTCTTTCCACATCTTTTGAGCATAATACTTTTTCTTTGACTCCCCCTCAATTGGCTATCAATTATTTAAGATATAAAGTATTCAGCCAAATATTGATCTCGATTTCATACTCGACTAAACAGTCAAATAAGATAAAAACTATACCAAGAGATCATCGAGAGAGAAATTGACTTTGATCAAAACAAATATGAGTTAATTGACATAAATGATCATTGCATTAAATGAAATATTATGATATCTAAAGCATAATAGATTTCTAAATATATAAAAGGATGCAGTTAAAGTCAATAAAACTAATGCTCAATTAATATTCTATGTCTAAGCATAGATAATGAACAAAAACACAAAAACAAAACCTAACCTAAACAAGAGTTTCAAAAAGGGTTTATTTCAAGGAAAGCATTCCAATTGCTTTACGCAAATGAATTAAACGTTTTTGATCCAAAGGTTTTGTTAAAATGTCAGCTAATTGATCTTCAGTTGAAATGTAGGAAATTTGAAGAATATTTGATTCAACTAGCTCTCTAAGAAAATGATATCTAAGTTCAATGTGTTTTGTTCTAGAGTGCAACACAGGGTTTTTCGAAATGTTTATAGCACTTGTGTTGTCACATAAAACAGTTACCGAAGTTGCTGAAATCCGGAAGTCGCTCAACACACTTTTCATCCAAATAAGTTGAGTTGAACAACTACCCGCTGAGATGTATTCCGCTTCGGCAGTCGAGAGTGCAATGCAGTTTTGCTTTTTACTATGCCATGCAACAAGACAGTGGCCAAGATAAAAACATGCACCACTCGTACTTTTCCGATCATCCACAGATCCTGCCCAATCGGCATCTGAGTATCCAATAATATCTAAACTTGTTCCCATAGGATACCAAATTCTGAAGTTTACAGTTCCTTTGACGTACTGGATGATCCGTTTCACCGCTTTCAGGTGAACCTCCTTTGGTGCTGATTGATATCTCGCGCAAATCCCAACACTAAAGGATATATCCGGGCGACTAGCTGTGAGGTAAAGTGTTACGGAATTTGAGTTGGCGTAGTTTCGTGAAAGTCTCAAGTCTTGAAGATTGAAGGTGAAGAAAGTTGGATCATTTAACTCAATCTCAAGAAAGAAGAATTCAAAAGGATCATGTATGTTTAACTAAAGAATTTGTGTGATCCGAATACTTCTTGTAGAGTAGAAACACTTGGAAGAATCTTTCATTGCATAAAAATCAAAAACTGGACTTGGGACATGTTCAGGATCCGGATCAGGTTGTTCGATCCGGATCCCGAAGGTGGTTCGTTCATACATCGTCGCAATCCGGATCGTAGTCTCTTGATCCGGATCCCGAACGTTGATGTTTGGTGAACTGTATGAACGATCCGGATTGTAGTCACATGATCCGGATCCCGAACCTTCGTTTTTCTGGAATTGGCTGTTTTGTTATGACGATCCGGATCCTAGTTATCACGATCCGGATCGCCGTCCGTAAAAATCCAGAAATGGTTGGTTTTTGATTCTTATCTCCTTCCTAGGGTTTCTAACCTATAAATAGACCCTATGTCTTTCTTTCTAGGGTCAATCCACATAGCCGTCATTTTCATGTATCATCTTATACGGCTATAGATCCACATATAGAGAAGAAAGGAAATCATTAGAGAATACTCTATGTTTCTTCATCTATATTGATTAGTTTGATTCTAGGTTTTCATACTCACATCTTGAGTTGAATCAAACTAATGAATACTTAGATGGTATTTCCGATCTATCTTTGATCTAAGTATTCGGCGGATCATCACCACCCAAAAAACAACGATTTACCCCAAAAATCGGCGCGTGGATTCGCGTGTCCTTGTGGATTCAAGGTTCAATCGCTCTCGTGGATTCGGAGCGAGGCACGTTCGTGGATTCGAACGGTGCTATTGGGTGAAGACCGTGGATTCGGTCGGACGTCGTGGATTCGACGTTGGACGCCGTGGATTCGGCGTTGGGCGCATATCGTGGATTCGAGAAGCGTCTGGAGCGAGCGGAGAAGATCCTCTAGGAGCGTATGGAAAAGGTTGAGTCGTAAGTGTGTACGGTAAATCACCTTGTACGTGTTTTAATTCTAGTGGATTTCTGCCGTGTTATCGGTCCCGTGGTTTTTTACTCCGGTGATGGAGTTTTCCACGTAAAAATCTTGCGTGTTATTTTATTTTCCGCATTGGGTTTTATCGCAACGATTTTTGGAGTGTTTATACGTTTACACCTATTCACCCCCCTCTAGGTGTTTCTTCCCCTATTTAGATCCGTATTATATACGACCCAACAAGTGGTATCAGAGCGGGAATAGGGTTGTGAACAATGGTTGAAGGTGGAAACATCAATCGACCCCCTTTCTTTGATGGAACAAATTATGCGTACTGGAAAGTACGGATGAAAGCCTTTTTATCTTCCATCGACGAAAGGGTGTGGCATTCAATTGAATCAGGATGGACTAATCCAACTGAACTTATCTCTGATGTTCACACCTTAAAACCTAGGTCGAAATGGACCAAGGAAGAGTTTGAGTTATCTTCTTACAATGGCAAGGGAATTAATGCTATTTTTAATGCCTTATCTCAAACTGAATTCTCTCGCGTCTCGGCATGTGAGACTGCGAAAGAAATCTGGGATGTTCTCCAGGTTACACATGAGGGAACTAACCTCGTGAAGATTCAGAAACTGCAGATGCTTACGAGCAAGTTTGACTCTATTTTGATGGCAGAAAATGAATCTTTCACGGACTACTATACACGATTGCAAGACATCGTAAACTCATGTGCTAATCTGGGAGAGAAGATTCCAGAATTTAAGATTGTAAGAAAAATCTTAAGAACTCTTCCTGAACGATTTCGCCCAAAGGTTACTGCCATTGAAACTATTAAACACCCGGACGAAATACGTGTAGAAGAATTAGTTGGTTCATTACAAACTTACGAAATGACTTTTAATACTAACAATTCTTCTGGAAAAGCATCCACTTCTAAGTCTTCAGGTTATGCGTTGAAAACAACTAAGGAAGAAGACGCGGATACATCCTCCTCGGACGATGACGAGAACCTTTCTATGGAGGAATTTGAGAAGCAGCTCGCTCTCTTGACAAGGAATTTTCGCCGCAACTTTCGAAGGGGTAATTCAAGCAAATCTCCATCCTTCAGAAAGTGGAACAAAGGCAAGGGTACTCCAAGTCACAAGTCAAGAATGCAGGAGAACTTCTCAAAGGATAAGAAAAGTTCAGAAGGACAACTGCAATGCTTCAAATGTCGAGGCTACGGCCACATTGCAACGGAGTGTCCTAACAAGTATCCGGCAAAGAAGAAGGCGATGCAAGTCGTCACTTGGGATGACAACTCAACGTCAAATGAGTCGTCTTCAAGTGATGAAGAAAAAAGCTCCACGGCATTCCACGCGTCCACATCTTCACCATTCATGTGCTTTATGGCAACTACGTCTGAATCATTGTCCAACCCCACTGTTGAAAGGAATGCAATGGACAATGAATCGGATGATTCGGAAGGTGAAGAGTTTGCTCTAGCCTACCACAGACTTTTGAGGGACTCAAAGAAAGTGGCTAAGCAAAACAAGAGTTTGAGAGGGAGATTGCATGATCTCGAAGAAGAAGCAAAAAGAGCGACTTCTCTCTCAAACGCTCTTGAAGTGGAAAGGGAAAACCTGATAAAAGAAAATGCTTCCCTTCAAGAGTCCAATGAGCAACTTGAAAAGGAACATACAAATCTGGTGGATAACGCGAATCACTTTTCAAAGCTCTACAACGAGGCTCGACAGGATAACCTGGAAATGACAAAGACCATTTTCCAACTCAAGAATGACTTACAGCGATTCTCTTCAGGAAGGAGTAAGTTGGATAGACTTCTTGGTCTTGGTCAATCAAATAGGTTCGGCCTCGGATACACTCAAACTGGAAACAGTCCAAGTTTGAGTGGGACAGTTTTTGTGCCTCAGTCGGTATCTCCTCCTCCGACACCGGAATTCAAGACAAACAACGACAACAAACCTACTTCATCCTCTTTGGGATCGTCAAGATCTAAGGTATGTTTTCGTTGTGGTGTTTCAGGGCACATAAGAAGATTTTGCAAGACGGGAGTCGAACGCTCATCTCAAGCACCTCTTGCATCAACTACCAAAAAGGCTCCTTTCCGGAAATCAAAGCAAAACTTTTCAAATGAAAAGAGACTTGGTAGTTCACCGCACAAGACGACTTCATCAAGGAGCAACAATCGTTTTAACAAGACGCTTTCACCTAGGCACAAAACTTCACGACCATTACAGACGCATTCCAAAAAGGTTTGGGTGCGCAAAGGTGAAATTTTCCCTTGTCTTGTTTCCAATATTTCCTTGCATGCATATGATAGCTCGTCTTGGTATCTGGATAGCGGGTGTTCCCGTCACATGACCGGTGACAAAAATAGTTTTCAAAATCTTGAGAAAATCTCCGGAGGACACGTTGTATTCGGAGACGGTCGATCTTCCAAAATTGTTGGAAAAGGGACGGTTGCTATTCCAGATGGCCCGATTTTGAAAAACGTCTTATTTGTTGATGGCCTTAAGACTAACCTCATAAGCATAAGTCAACTTTGCGACAATGGTTTTTCAGTTAACTTTTCATCGGTTGAATGCGTTGTAACTGATAAAGACCATGCTTTCTTTCTAAAAGGGGTTAGATCTGAAAACAATTGTTATGTTGTTCCTAATAAATTTTCTGAAAATTGTAACTTAGCCGCTTTGAATAATGAAACTCTTTGGCATGAAAGGCTAGGTCACTTAAATTTTAAGGAACTTACTAGAATTTCAAACAAGGACGTGGTCAAGGGGATTCCAAAGCTTTTATTTAAACAAAACGTTGTGTGTGGTGGTTGCCAAAAGGGAAAACAGTCTAGGACTGCACACAAGAACTTGAACCACGTTGGTACAAAACGGCCCTTGGAACTTTTGCACATGGACTTAATGGGGCCGACCCGTCAACCATCCTTGGGAGGTAAATGGTACATCTTTTTATTGGTTGATAATTTCTCTCGGTTTTCATGGGTAGCATTTTTGAGAGAGAAAGCTGATACGTTTGACTCTTTTCATGAGATTTGCCATCGTATTATGATTGAAAAGAATGAAAAGATCATTCGTGTTAGAAGTGATAGGGGTGGAGAATTCATAAATTCAAAATTCATTGACTTTTGTACTTCAAATGGCATTAAACATGAATTCTCGGCACCCTATACACCTCAGCAGAATGGTGTTGTTGAGCGCAAAAAACAGGGTTGTTCAAGAGATGGCGCGTGTGATGCTTCATAGCCGGAAATTACCGCTACATTTTTGGGCTGAAGCTGTGAACACCGCTGTCTATGTCATTAACAGAGTGTATTTGCGCCCAGGAACTTTGAATACACCATATGAGCTGTGGTTTAGTAGAAAACCGGATATCAAGTACTTTCGTATCTTCGGGAGTCGATGTTACATCTTACGTGACCGTGAAAATCTTGGAAAGTTCGACTCTCGAAGTGATGAAGGGATCTTTTTGGGTTATTCTACGAATAGCAGAGCATATCGAGTATTTAACATTGAATCTAAGACGATTGTAGAATCTATAAATGTTAAAGTAGATGAAGCTTCTCATTTTGAATCTGAAAAATCTACCCTCGATATCTCTCTAGATGATGATTCTCCTGCTAGTGCATCTTCTCATAATAATACTTCCAATATTAATGATGCATCTAATGGTTCTTCTAGTTTATCTGATGTGCAGGAATCATCTCGTGTACCTCCGAGTACTCCGTTTCAACAAACGCTACGAATCTCCAAGGATCATCCGGAATCGAACATCATTGGAGATCCACAAGAAGGAGTTAGAACTCGAAGGCAGTTGGTTTGCGGACTTGCTTGCTACGTATCTTTAATCGAACCAAAGACAATAGATGAAGCTCTTCAGGATGACTACTGGATTAAAGCAATGCAGGAAGAGCTCCATCAATTTGAGCGAAACAAAGTCTGGGAATTAACGAAGCCTCCAAAGCAACATAATGTGATAGGTACCAAATGGATCTTCAAGAACAAGAAAGATGAAGATGGTACTATCATCAGGAACAAGGCACGACTAGTTGCTCAAGGCTACTCTCAAGTAGAAGGTATAGACTTTGACGAAACTTTCGCCCCTGTAGCTAGACTCGAGTCCATTCGTATATTGTTTGCTATTGCTTGTCATTTTAAAATCAAATTATTTCAAATGGACGTCAAGAGCGCATTTCTAAATGGGTTTTTAAATGAGGAAGTTTATGTAGCTCAACCGAAAGGTTTTGTAGATCATAAACAACCTAACCATGTTTTTCGTTTGAAAAAGGCTCTTTACGGTCTGAAACAAGCACCGCGAGCATGGTACGAAAGGTTAACAAAGCACCTTTTGGAAAAGGGCTATACTCGAGGGGGAGCTGACAGGACTCTCTTTGTGAAGCATTATCAAAATAATTTCATTGTAGCACAAATCTATGTCGATGACATTGTATTTGGTGCAACAAAAGATAATGATGCTTCTAAATTCGCGGAGACCATGGAAAGCGAGTTTGAGATGTCCATGATGGGCGAACTGTCTTATTTTCTTGGATTGCAAATTAAACAAAATGATGAAGGTATTCACTTGAGTCAATCCAAGTATGCACTGGAGTTGGTCAAAAAGTTTGATCTAGAAAATTGTAAAGATTTTCCAACTCCAATGGGAACTAGCCACAAGGGACTTGGAAGTGAATCACATAGTGAGAATGTAGACGAGAAACTGTATAGAAGTATGATTGGAAGTCTACTTTATCTCACGGCTAGTCGCCCGGATATATCCTTTAGTGTTGGGATTTGCGCGAGATATCAATCAGCACCAAAGGAGGTTCACCTGAAAGCGGTGAAACGGATCATCCGGTACATCAAAGGATCAATTAATTTCGGAATTTGGTATCCTATGGGAACAAGTCTGGACATTGTTGGATACTCAGATGCCGATTGGGCAGGATCAGTGGATGATCGGAAAAGCACGAGTGGTGCATGCTTCTATCTTGGCCATTGCCTTGTTGCATGGCACAGTAAAAAGCAGAATTGCATAGCACTCTCGACTGCCGAAGCGGAATACATTTCAGCTGGAAGTTGCTCAACTCAACTCATTTGGATGAAAAGCGTATTGAGTGACTTCCGCATTTCAGCATCTTCGGTAACAATTCTTTGTGACAACACAAGTGCAATTAACATTTCTAAAAACCCTGTGTTGCACTCTAGAACAAAACATATTGAACTTAGATATCATTTTCTTAGAGAGCTAGTTGAATCAAATACTCTTCAACTTTCATTTATTTCAACTGAAGATCAATTAGCTGACATTTTAACAAAACCTTTGGATCAAAAACGTTTTATTCATTTACGAAAAGCAATTGGGATGCTTTCCTTGAAATAATCTTCTTTTTGAAATCTTTGCTTAGGATAGGTTTTGTATTTGTTTTTGTTTTGTTCTTTATCTATGTTTGTACATAGGACATTAATTGAGCATAGATCATAATTGACTTTAATTGCATCTGTTCACACATTTAGAAATTTATTATGCTTTTGCCATCATAATATTTCACTGTTGCAATGATCATTTATGTTAATTAAATCATCTTCTAAAGTGATCAAAGTCAATTTCTCTCTCTCAATGATCTCTTGGTATAGTCATTATCTTATTTGACTGTTTTGTCGAGTATGAAATCGAGATCAATTTTTGGTTGAATACTTTATATCTTAAATAATTGATAGCCAATTGAGGGGGAGTCAAAGATAATGTAAAATGCTCAAAAGATGTGGAAAGAGTTACATCCCAATGAGGAGTGTGAAAACTACCACCACATGGAGGAAAGAGCTACCACCTCGGTCGTCCGAGTATTGTGTGCAGCTACCACATGTATACCAAGCATGGTTGTTCAAATTTTTGATTAAGTAAATGCATGTTGAAATACTTGACTCTGTCAAATTTCAAGGTTGGTATAAGGTGGGATTTTAAAGAAAGATGCTCAAAGAGCCACTCTCTTCAACAGATTGTCTAGAAATATTATCTACTATATTTGGGATTTCAAACATCTATTGATCTTTGTATTTCATTTTCTTTACCGAATTGATTATTTGATAAAGGCATTACTCATAAGATCAAGTTAGATGTGATTGAAGGTGTTCAACTTTAAGGGATTTAATTCTTGTAAATTTTCGTTTCATTTTTGGATATTACTGATAGATTTAGCATAATCTAATTCTTGTTGTGTGAAACGATGCTTTTTGTTTAAAGTTGATACACCTTTGTGCTTACAATCTTTTTCTGGTTTTTCCTGAATTTCTCTGAAATTTTCTAAAGAAAAAGTTGGGGCCGATCCGGATCGGGCAAGGTGATCCGGATCCCGAACGCAGGTTTTCTCCTGCGGGCTGACGATCCGGATTGGACCTGCCGATCCGGATCCCGAACGCAGTTTTCTTCTGCGCGTAGCCGATCCGGATCGCAAGCTCGGGAGGATCCGGATCGCGGCTAGGTTTTTATAAAGAACAAAAGGGTTTTGATTTCTTTTACTCCAATCTTTTGTTCAAAAGTTTCCAGAGCGCTTCTCTCTAGATTTCATCCTCCTTGGAAGCTTTCAAACTCAAGTTCTTCAATTCCAAGTAAGTTTTATTGATCAAAATCTCGGTTTTTCACCGTTTTTCTCTTTTCCTCCTCAAACGCACGAATTTCTTGGATCAACTTTGTTTGTGGATGGTTTTTGATCAAATTTCTTTTGAAATAAGAACTCTGGGTTGTTTAGTTTTGATTATATGCTAGGTTTTCTCCTGATTAACGGATTTTTAGGCTTCGATTTCTAAAATTTCGGTTTTAGGGCATATAACAAGGATTTTCGAAAATCATGCAATTGATCTATCCTTAAAAGTCCTTTTGCAAAACTAATCTGATTCTTAGTCTCTCTACATGATTATGATTGTTTGGGTACAATTTTTCCAATTTTTGAAAACTAAGAATTTTTGTGTTCTTGAGTTGGTTTTCACAGGACATCTTCTGAACTCAAGCACTTTGATCAATGGCACTTAATTCAATGTGTTTCTCTTGGTTAATCCTTCTCCTGGTTTCAATGATGCACACAAGTACATCTGTTAAAGGGGAACCAGATGTTTCAACTCAAAACAAGACGAAAAACGCAGAGGAAGACAGCTCAGACTATGATGATGAAGAATGGGATGAATTCTTCAAAGATGTTCAACAGAAAATTGATGAGGAAAACAGGAAATCTGTCAAGGGCAAAAGATTAATGAAATCTACCTCAACAACCAAACAATATACGAGACGGAAGACTGTCCAATGGAGTGAAAATCAGCCTAGTAGGCCTCTCACCAGAGCTCGCTCACTCTCTGGAATTCTACAAACTGAATCTCCATGGGTTACGGGACCGGATGCCCCATCTGCATCTACACAGCATCCATCACACACGAAAAGACAGGATACAGACGCTGCTGTATTGGAATCGCTTCGCCAGGAACAACAAAGACTCTCTGCTGCTCAAGAGAGGATATCGAAAGAACTCCAGCAAATTTCCTCTGAACACAAGAAGATCAAGAAGAAGTGTTCAACTATCTCGACAATGCTTAAAGGGATTTTGAGCAAGCTCAGTTGTACCAGCTCCGACTCCTCCGACTGAACTGCACCTTCCTTTTCTTCTTTTTGTGCAGGATTTTGATTTTAGGTTTTAGTCTTATACTTACTTTTAGCTTAGTTCTCAGGTTTTACGTTTTATTGGAACTTTTTAACTCTCCTAACATTTCGTAGTCTTAACTACATTTTGGCTTTGTTTTGTGACAAAAAGGGGGAGAGAGTTGTTGAGAACTTTGAACAATGATGATGATGTGAATGAACATCAAGGTAAGGGAACTTGAACAATGATTGTGAAAATCTTGATGATGAAGATTTTGTATACATCAAGGTAAGTATGATCTCAACTTCAACTTGAGGTTTTTCAGCTGTATGAATGCATGCCTCGACTAACTATTGCTAACTATTTGGGCATGTAATATAACTAACAAGTTGAGTTTCACTAACAAGTTTGTGACACTTGGTTTTTGATTGCATAGAAGATATGTTGGTTCTTAACTCTGATCAATTACATATCTATATATATATAAGTTTGTCACAAACATGTTCATGACATTTGGTTTTTACGTGCAAAGAAGATATGTTGGTGTTTATTTAACTATGATCAGTTTCCATATCTGAATATAAATGTCATGGTAAGTATAAATGAGTTTAAACTTCATCTCTGTTTGTGGTTTTTGAATAATACAAAATTCTTGAGGTATCTAACGATCTCTTTTGTCAAGAATGATTTCTTTTTGCAGAGAGTACAGATGTCTAAGTCTAGAGTCTGTTTTAGGAGTTTAACTCATGTATTGTATTTTGGATCTCCATTGTAAATTTTTGTTGTATGGTGATAGCAACAAAAATATCTTTTTGAATTTTCTTTAGTGGATCTATGTTTTGTCACGAAACCGCCAAAGGGGGAGATTGTTACGGAATTTGAGTTGGCGTAGTTTCGTGAAAGTCTCAAGTCTTGAAGATTGAAGGTGAAGAAAGTTGGATCATTTAACTCAATCTCAAGAAAGAAGAATTCAAAAGGATCAGGTATGTTTAACTAAAGAATTTGTGTGATCCGAATACTTCTTGTAGAGTAGAAACACTTGGAAGAATCTTTCATTGCATAAAAATCAAAAACTGGACTTGGGACATGTTCAGGATCCGGATCAGGTTGTTCGATCCGGATCCCGAAGGTGGTTCGTTCATACATCGTCGCAATCCGGATCGTAGTCTCTTGATCCGGATCCCGAACGTTGATGTTTGGTGAACTGTATGAACGATCCGGATCGTAGACACATGATCCGGATCCCGAACCTTCGTTTTTCTGGAATTGGCTGTTTTGTTATGACGATCCGGATCCTAGTTATCACGATCCGGATCGCCGTCCGTAAAAATCCAGAAATGGTTGGTTTTTGATTCTTATCTCCTTCCTAGGGTTTCTAACCTATAAATAGACCCTATGTCTTTCTTTCTAGGGTCAATCCACATAGCCGTCATTTTCATGTATCATCTTATACGGCTATAGATCCACATATAGAGAAGAAAGGAAATCATTAGAGAATACTCTATGTTTCTTCATCTATATTGATTAGTTTGATTCTAGGTTTTCATACTCACATCTTGAGTTGAATCAAACTAATGAATACTTAGATGGTATTTCCGATCTATCTTTGATCTAAGTATTCGGCGGATCATCACCACCCAAAAAAACAACGATTTACCCCAAAAATCGGCGCGTGGATTCGCGTGTCCTTGTGGATTCAAGGTTCAATCGCTCTCGTGGATTCGGAGCGAGGCACGTTCGTGGATTCGAACGGTGCTATTGGGTGAAGACCGTGGATTCGGTCGGACGTCGTGGATTCGACGTTGGACGCCGTGGATTCGGCGTTGGGCGCATATCGTGGATTCGAGAAGCGTCTGGAGCGAGCGGAGAAGATCCTCTAGGAGCGTATGGAAAAGGTTGAGTCGTAAGTGTGTACGGTAAATCACCTTGTACGTGTTTTAATTCTAGTGGATTTCTGCCGTGTTATCGGTCCCGTGGTTTTTTACTCCGGTGATGGAGTTTTCCACGTAAAAATCTTGCGTGTTATTTTATTTTCCGCATTGGGTTTTATCGCAACGATTTTTGGAGTGTTTATACGTTTACACCTATTCACCCCCCTCTAGGTGTTTCTTCCCCTATTTAGATCCGTATTATATACGACCCAACATAAAGTAGACTTCCAATCATGCTGCGATAGAGTTTCTCATCTACATTATCACTAAGAGATTCACTTCCTAATCCCTTATTGCTAGTTCCCATAGGAGTAGGAAAATCTTTAGAATCTTCTAATCCGAATTTCTTTACCAACTCCTTTGCGTACTTGGATTGACACAGATGAATGCCTTCACCATTTTGTTTCACTTGCAATCCAAGAAAGTATGTCAGTTCGCCCATCATAGACATCTCAAATTCACTTTCCATGGTTTCTGCGAATTTAGAAGCATCATTATCCTTTGTTGCTCCAAACACAATGTCATCGACATAGATTTGTGCAACAATGAAGTTATTTTGATAATGCTTCACAAAGAGAGTCCGATCTGCTCCCCCTCGAGTATAGCCCTTCTCCAAAAGGTGCTTTGTCAACACAGATGGATGCCTTCACCATTCTGTTGAGGTGTATAGGGTGCTGAGAATTCATGTTTAATGCCATTGGAAGTACAAAAATCAATGAATTTTGAATTTATGAATTCTTCACCTCTATCACTTCTAACACGAATGATCTTTTCATTCTTTTCAATCATAATACGAAGGCAAATCTCGTGAAAAGAATCAAAAGTACCAGCTTTCTCTTTTAAAAATGCTACCCAAGAATACCGAGAGAAATCATAAACCAATAAGAAAATATACCATTTACCTCCCAAGGATGGTTGACGTGTTGGCCCCATAAGATCCATATGCAATAATTCCAAGGGCCGTTTGGTACCGACGAGATTCAAGGATGAGAGAAGAATTCACCTTTGCGTACCCAAATCTTTCGAGTTTTGGTGTACGTCGGAAGTGATTGTGAGGTTGATACCTTTGGTGAAAGCGTCTTGTTTGATCCATCGCTTTTCCTTAACATCGTCGTCTTGTTTGATGAACTACCAAGGCTCTTTTCCTTCAAAGAATTTGCATTCGATTTCCGAGGAATCACCCTTTTGGTAGTCGTTGCAAGAAGTGCTTGAGTTGACCCTTTGGCTCCCATCTTGCAATTTCTCCTTATGTGCCCTGCAAAATTACAACAAAAACATACCTTAATGCTTGACGATCCCGAGGAGGGTGAAGTAGGCTTGTTGTCGTTGCTTGTCGTGAATTCCGGTGTCGGAGGAGGAGATACCGACTGAGGCACGAAAACTGTCCCAACCGAACTAAAATCGTCTTTAGTTCGATCGTATCCGAGGCCGAACTTGTTTGATTGACCAAGACCAAGAAGCTTATCCAACTTACTCCTTCCTGATGAAAATCGCTGTAAGTCATCCTTGAGTTGGATAATGGTCTCTGTCATTTCCAATTTTTCCTGTCGAGCCTCGCCGTTGAGCTTCAAGAAGTAATTCGCTTTGTTAACCATATCTATATAATTCTTCTCGAATTGCTCATTGGACTCTTGAAGGGAAACATTTGCTTTTATTAGATTATCCCTTTCCACTTCAAGATCGGTCGAGAGAGAAGTTACCCTTTTCAGTCTTCTTCGAGATCCTGCAATCTCCCTCTCAACCCCTTGTTTTGCTTAGCCAGTTTCTTTGAATCCCTCAAAAGTCTATGGTAGGCTAGAGCAAAATCTTCACCTTCCGAATCATCCGATTCATTGTCCGTTGCATTCTTTTCAACAGTGGAGTTGGATAATGAGTCGGATGTACTTGCCATTAAGCACATGAAGGGTGAAGATGTGGACGCGTGGAACGCAGTTGCGTTGTCTTCTTCATCACTTGATGATGACTCATTTGACGATGAGGTGTCATCCCAAGTGACGGCTTGCATCGCCTTCTTCTTAGACGGATTCTTAGTTGGACATTCTCTTGAGATATGGCCGTACCCTCGGCACTTGAAGCATTGGACATGTCCTTCTGTGCTTTTCTTATCCTTAGAAAAGCCTTCTTGCTTTCTTGACTTGTAACTTGAAGAACCCTTGCCTTTCTTCCACTTTCCGAAGGATGGAGTTTTGCTTGAATTACCCCTTCGAAAATTTCGGCGAAACTTCCTTGTCAAGAGAGCGAGCTGCTTCTCAAAGTCCTCCATAGATAAATTCTCGTCATCGCCTGAGGAGGATGAATCCGCGTCTTCTTCTTTTGTTGTTTTCAAAGCATAACCTGAAGACTTAGAAGAGGATACCTTTCCCGAAGAATAGTTAGTAGGAAATGTCATTTCATAAGTTTGTAAAGAACCAACTAATTCTTCTACACGGATTTCGTCCGGGTGTTTAATAGTTTTAATGGCTGTAACCTTGGAACGAAATCTTTCAGGAAGAGTTCTTAAGATCTTTCTTACAATTTTAAATTCTGGAATCTTCTCTCCCAAGTTAGCACATGAGTTTACGATGTCTTGCAATCGTGTGTAATAGTCAGTGAACGATTCATTTTCTGCCATGAAAATAGAGTCAAACTTGCTCGTAAGCATTTGCAGTTTCTGAATCTTCACAAGGTTAGTTCCCTCATGCGTAACTTGAAGAACATCCCAGATTTCTTTCGCAGTCTCACATGCCGAGACGCGAGAGAACTCTGTTTGTGATAAGGCATTAAATAAAGCATTTATTCCCTTGCCATTGTAAGAAGATATATCAATCTCTTCCTTGGTCCATTTCTACCTAGGTTTGATGGTGCGAACATCACCAATAAATTCAGTTGGATTAGACCATCCTAATTCAATTGATTGCCACACCCGTTCGTCGATGGAAATTAAAAAGGCTTTCATCCGTACTTTCCAGTACGCATAATTTGTTCCATCGAAGAACGGGGGTCTGTTGATGTTTCCACCTTCAACCATTGTTTACAACCCTATTCCCGCTCCGATACCACTTGTTGGGTTATATGAATAATAGGATCTAAATTGGGGAAAAAACACCTAGAGGGGAGTGAATAGGTGTAAACCAAAAACACTCAAAAATCTTTGCGATATAAAAACCCAATGCGGAAAAATAAATAACACGTAGAGATTTTTACGTGGAAAACTCCAAACCGGAGTAAAAAACCACGGGACCGATAACACGGTGAAATCCACTAGAATTAAACATGTACAAGGTGATATACCGTACTCACAGACGACTCAACCTTTTCCATACGCTCCTAGTTGATCTTCTCCGCTCGCTCCACGACGCTTCTCGAATCCACGATATGCGTCTAACGCCGAATCCACGACGTCCAACGTTGAGTCCACGACGTCCGACCGAATCCACGGTCTTCACCCAGTAGCACGCTTCGAATCCACGAACGTACCTCACTCCGAATCCACGAGAGCGGTTGCACCTTGAATCCACAAGGCCACACGAGTCCACGCGCCGATTTTGGGGTAAATCGTTGTTTTTTGGGTGGTGATGATCCGCCGAATACTTAGATTAGAAATAGATCGGAAATACCATCTAAGTATTCATTGATTTGATTCTACTCAAAATATGAGTATGAAAACCTAGAATCAAATCAATCAATATAGATGAAGAAACATAAGATTAAATCTAGTATTTCCTTTCTTCTCTATATGTGGATCTTAGGCCGTATATAAGATTATATTTTATTATGACGGCTATTTGGATTAACCCTAGAAAAAGAATCATATGGTCTATTTATAGGTTAGAAACCCTTGGAAGAAGAAAAGGATCAAAAACTAACCTTTTCTGGAGTTTTTACATGACGATGATCCGGATCGGAGATCGGCGATCCGGATTGCAGTAGCGAGAAAAACAGATTCCAGAAAAACGAAGGTTCGGGATCCGGATCGAAGTGCTTGATCCGGATCGTTCATACAGTTCACCAAACATCAACGTTCGGGATCCGGATTGCGAAGCCTGATCCGGATCGTTCAAATAAAATGGAAAACTCAGTGTTCGGGATCCGGATCAAGGGAAGCTACGATCCGGATTGAACTGGTGTATGAACGAACCACCTTCGGGATCCGGATTGAACAGTCTGATCCGGATCCTGAACATGTCCCATGTCTAGTTTTTGATATTTATGCAATAACAAATCCATCCAAGTGTTTCTACGCTATAAGAAGTATTCGGATCACCAAAGATATTAAGTTAAACATACCTGATCCTTTTGAATTCTTCTTTCTTGAGATTGAGTTATATGATCCAACTTCCTTTACCTTCAATCTTCAAGACTTAACCGAATTCACGAAATACGCCAACTCAAATTCCGTAACATACTTTACCTCACAGCTAGTCGCCCGGATATATCCTTTAGTGTTGGGATTTGCGCGAGATATCAATCAGCACCAAAGGAGGTTCACCTGAAAGCGGTGAAACGGATCATCCGGTACATCAAAGGAACCATTAATTTCGGAATTTGGTATCCTATAGGAACAAGTCTAGATATTATTGGATACTCAGATGCCGATTGGGCAGGATCTGTGGATGATCGGAAAAGTACGAGTTGTGCATGTTTTTATCTTGGCCATTGCCTTGTTGCATGGCATAGTAAAAAGTAAAACTGCATTACACTCTCGACTGCCCAAGCGGAATACATCTCAGCGGGTAGTTGTTCAACTCAACTCATTTGGATGAAAAGCGTGTTGAGCGACTTCTGGATTTCAGCAACTTCGGTAACTATTTTATGTGAGAACACTAGTGCTATTAACATTTCAAAAAACCCTGTGTTGCACTCTAGAACAAAACACATTGAACTTAGATATCATTTTCTTAGAGAGCTAGTTGAATCAAATATTCTTCAAATTTCCTACATTTCAACTGAAGATCAATTAGCTGACTTTTTAACAAAACCTTTGGATCAAAAACGTTTTATTCATTTGCGTAAAGCAATTGGAATGCTTTCCTTGAAATAACCTCTTTTTGAAACTTTTGTTTAGGTTAGGTTTTATTTTGCTGTTTTTGTTCATCATCTATGCTTAGACATAGTACATTAATTGAGCATTAGTTTTATTGACTTTAACTGCATCCATTTATATATGTAGAAATCTATTATGCTTTAGATATCATAATATTTCATTTGATGCAATGATCTTTTATGTCAATTAACTCATCTTTGTTTTGATCAAAGTCAATTTCTCTCTCAATGATCTCTTGGTATAGTTATTATCTTATTTGACTATTTAGTCGAGTATGAAATCGAGATCAATTTTTGGTTGAATACTTTATATCTTAAATAATTGATAGCCAATTGAGGGGGAGTCAAAGAAAAAGTATTATGCTCAAAAGATGTGGAAAGAGTTACATCCCAATGAGGAGTGTGAAAACTACCACCACATGGAGGAAAGAGCTACCACCTCGGTCGTCCGAGTACTGTGTGCATGTGACACCCCCGGAATTTGGATTAGTCCTCTATATAAATGATATAATAGGACTAAATCTCTAACCCGGCTATAGCATTTTGGATGGTAGCAAGATCCAAGAGGAACATGAGAGTTAAGCGTGCTAGAGCTAGAGTAGTTCTAGGATGGGTGATCCCCTGGGAAGTTGGGGCGTCACAGTTGGTATCAGAGCCATTCACCAGCCGGAAATGTGAGATGAGTCTCGGCTGAGCTAGGGTTATATATAGCGGGTAGAGCGAGGTTCCCCGGCTAATGACCGTTGTGAGTGGAGTGCAGCTCCTCACAAGGTCGGCTAAGGCTAGCGAGACGAGTCTCACATCGCCTGGTGCTTGTGAGTGTGCTTGAGCCTGACGTGGACGTCAGGGCTTAAGGGGGGGAAGAATGTGACACCCCCGGAATTTGGATTAGTCCTCTATATAAATGATATAATAGGACTAAATCTCTAACCCGGCTATAGCATTTTGGATGGTAGCAAGATCCAAGAGGAACATGAGAGTTAAGCGTGCTAGAGCTAGAGTAGTTCTAGGATGGGTGACCCCCTGGGAAGTTGGGGCGTCACAGTCTCTAATCTGTCACGCCCCGGGGTCGATACTGCGATCCGGGCTCGCCAACAGATCCGCCGCCCATACGAGAAGCCCCGTATAGACGTAGCGACTAACCTGCAAAAGAATCTCTAATCTAGCAGATATCAGAGCTGAAATAGTAAAAGCTGAAGTAAAAGACATAAAATAATACAACTACACCTCCCAAGTATACAAACCAACCTCACCAGATACAAGTGTCTCTCAACTCAGCAGAAAAAGGAAAAATACAACTCGATCCCTCACTAAAAGAGTCACTCCACAACACACCCAAAAGTAGTAAGGGGGTACATCTACTCTCGCTACTCTGAAGCTGACGGGAAGGGATCTATCTCGCGACTCCCTTACCTCGGGCTGAAGGAGCGGGATCAGCAACTGGAGCTGCAGGAACTGGAGCAGAAGTCCCTGGGGAAAAGACACCACGACGGGTGTGAGAACTACATCCCACATAGTTCTCAGTGGGTGCCGCCAACAAGCCCGACGGTCTGCCCACCAAGTCTACTAGAGGCATAGAATAAAATATGCAGTGATGTAAGGAAAAACTGGAGAAGTAAAGTCTACGGCTACAATGCCTCTATCTAGATGCTCTACGAGTGGAACAGGAAGAACAATATGCTAGGGGGACAAATGCGTCGACAAGTCGGGAAAGTGGAACTCAATACTCACGCCGGTACAACAACCCGGCAAAAGCTCAACTCAACACCGGTACGACAACCCGGTAAAAGCTCAACTCAACGCCGGTACGACAACCCGGTCTCGCCTACTCCGGAGGGGCACTCGAGGGGAGCGACCCGCTCGAGTCAAAATGTGGCCCAAGTCCAACTGCTCTGCTGAATATCTCAGTAAATCAGATAAAAGTCGACGCTATGCTCAAGGTGGAGACTCACTCAATCCACAATGCAAAAACCCAGTCCCAACTGATGCATAACACTAGTTGGTCCAACCGCTCACAGTTCGCGGTTGCCGAAACAATAACTCGAGTCGATAATCTGGTGCTATCCTACCCTACTCAACAAATCACTGTCTCACTCACTGGCTGGAATCTACACAGTTGAGATTCACTGTCACTCAGACAGTTCCCCAGAACTCAGATCCACCATCACTATCACTTTCCCAAAGAAACCGAATCTACAGACTGCTATCAACTCCACTCGGTCCCCAGACACGAGTGCAAAAGCATCCCACAACCACCCGACCCTCAGCCCGCAACCCGGGCGAGAAAAGCTAAGTCCAGAATGACAAGTATAATACCGTGATGTGGGAATGTCTAGAACAAATAAAGAAACCTAGCCCAAGTTGAAGTTTTCTACAGTCTGGCTGAACATGATACATATGGCAGGGGTGCTAGGTCAAGTTCCAAGATTTAATATTTAAATATAATGTAGGGATCACAAAAAGATCATACGGTCCACCATCTAATACACAGGAGTGCTAATATTCAGTTTTCAGAAGATAAAATACTAATATTCAGTTCTCACATGAATATCTCTACTAACATTCAGTTCTCACATGATAACAAGTCCAATTACTAACATGCATGGTCCTACAATCATAGAATTAGCACGCAGTCCATAGATTTTGCAAGCAAGGTCACCCACCTGAACGTGCTAACTGACCGGGATCGTACAGCTGAAAATACCAGGAAATCCAAATCTCCTACTCCAAAGGATCCAGCAACACTCGTAACTCTCCTGGGTACAACACAAAGTCCACAAATACACATCAATTCCAAAACTGCCCATAAAAACATACACAGAATTTCAGTCCCAAAGATGTCCCTTTTTCACCTACTGAAAATGCCCAGAAAAATCCAATAAAAATATCACAGGGATCCTCGCGTCGATATCTTCGAAACGGTACCCTGCACGCCCAAATCCGAGTTCCGAAGGTCAAGATACAAATTCGGCAAGGCGGTGTACTCGAAAGATTTCTGCACCAAAACTATAGCACTGAATACAGGAAAAACGGGATTTTCACCTCCAATAGAAACTCTAGAAAAATCCAAGGAAAATACGAGCTTGTTCCTTGTGATCTGTAGATGAAAAACTTGTATAAGAACGCCTCAATCCGACGCTCGTAGGCAAAGATATGGCCTCCCCAATCCGCTGCTGTCTCAAAATCCCTCACAGAAAAAGGGGGACCACTGTTACCTCGGGATCCAAGCCAAGGAGTCAAAATACGAATGCGCGATCAAAATGAAAGATGAAGCCCTACCTGTTAGGAGTGTGTCGGCGCAAGAATCACCAAAAACCAGTGTCGGGGTAGCCCAGGGTAACCTTTACACTGAACTTGCGACGAAGAGGAACACCGAGAAGGAAACGTCGCTCCGCGCCGTAAAATCAAAAACCTCAGGATGCGTGCACTCAAAAATTCCCAAACTCTGCAGCAAGAACCAGCACTCGAAGATGAAAATCTTCACTGAAGGGAGCTCGGGGAGATGGGGCTTCGAAGTGGCAAAAATGGCTAAGTGAAACTCCCTCGGATTGCATTCAAGAAGAAAACCAAACCAACAATTCACAAAATACCTTCCACGTCCCCGAAACAGGAAACACCCGTAGAAGTCCACCTAGAGCTCGCCACGTGTCCACCAAAGTCAACAGCGCACAGTGCCGCGCGCGTCAGCGCGGCATGGCGCCCGCGCGCGCACGCGGCCCGAGGCACCGACACCTGCTCCGTGGACCGGGTGTACGGAACCAGCAAATCACGAGCTGCCACGTCACCCATCGGTCCACCGTGCACCCGAAGAAATTCCGTGGACCGTGCCTCCTGAACCAACCAACCACAAGCCGCCACGTGGCACCGCCCTGGTGCACGCCTGCGCTGTGGACCGCGCGCCTGCCCGCGCCCCTGCGCGCCTGCCCGCGGCCTCAGCGCCTGCCCGCGGCCGCGCGCCGCCTGCCCGAGCGCCTTCCGCCGCCTTCCGCCGCTGCCCGCCGCCGCCGGCCGTTGCCGGAATTACTGTTCCGGCCGTGAACAGTAATTACTGTAGCAAACTCCGAAAAAAACAAGTAAATAGCCCATCTTGACCGTTTTCGTGCGCTGATTCCAAAAACGGTGTCCATTTGCCAAATTCCACTCCTATAATTTGCCGGAGGCTCCCGGAAAGGTATTTTTGATCCGAATTTCGCGCCGAGTCCAAATTTGATATCCAAATTGCGCGGAAACACCACGAAACATCCGACGGGGTCTCTCGGTTACCCACGTGATCCATTTAAAGCCCCGAGTTCAGCACTTGTGTCCAAATTGGTGCACGAACACCGCCGGGATGCCCCATAGGCCTCCAGAAGCTGCTGGTGACACTGTAGAAGCCCTGCAAAGATCCGGGTCACCACAGTGCAGCTACCACATGTATACCAAGCAAGGTTTTTCAAGTTTGATTAAATAAAATGCATGTTGAAATACTTGACTCTGTCAAAATTTCAAGGTTGGTATAAGGTGGGAATTTTAATGAAAGATGCTCAAAGAGCCACTCTCTTCAATAAATTGACTAGATATATTATCTAACTTATCTGGGATTTCAGACATCTATTGATCTTTGTATTTCATTTTCTTTACCGAATTGATGATTTGATAAAGGCATTACTCATAAGATCAAGTTAGATGTAATTGAAGTTGTTCAACTTTAAGGGATTTAATTTTTATAAATTTTCGTTTCATTTGTTGGATGTTATTGATAGATTTGGCATAATCTATTTCTTGTTGTATGAAACGATGATTTTCGTTTAAAGTTGATACACAAAAGTGCTTACAATCTTTTTCTGGTTTTTCTAGAATTTTTCTGAAATTTTCTAAAGAAAAAGTTGGAGCCGATCCGGATTGGACATGCCGATCCGGATCCCGAACGCAGATTTTCTCTGTGGGTAGCCGATCCGGATCGAAATCATGAACTGATCCGGATCGCGGCTAGGGTTTTATATAGAACAAAAGGGTTTTGATTTCTTTTACTTCAATCTTTTGTTCAAAAGTCTCCAGAGCTTCTCTCTCTAGATTTCATTCATCTTCGAAGCTTTCAAACTCAAGTTCTTCGGTTCCAAGTAAGTTTTATTGATCAAAATCTCGGTTTTTCACAGTTTTTCATATTCTTCCTCAAAACGTGGTGAAATTCTTGTATATATTTCATTTGTGGATGGTTTTTGATCAAATTTCTTTTGAAATAAGAACTCTGGGTAGATTAGTTTTGATTATATGCTAGGTATTCTCAAGATAAACGGATTTTTGGGCTTCGATTTCAAAAATTTCGGTTTTAGGGCATATAATGGGAATTTTCGAAAATCATGCAATTGCTCTATTTTTAAAATTCTTTTTGCAAAACTAATTTGATTCTTAGTCTCTCTACACGATAATGATTGTTTGGGTACAATTTTTAAAATTTTTGAAAATTAACAATTTTTCGTGTTCTTGAGGTGTTTCCCACAGGATTTCTTTTCACAAGAAGCTAGTAGCAATGGTGATCACCTGGATCATTTTCCTTCTGGCTGCTATGGTTCATACGAGAGATACTGTCAAGCCCAAGAAGGCTATGAAAGCGAAGAAATCAAAGGATGATTCCGATACGGACTCTGAAACGGAATCAATTGATTGGGATGAGCTTCAAGTTGAAGCAACAACTGTTCCCACTGCTTCAAAAGGGAAAGCCCCTACAGAGACTTCAAAATCAAAGGCTCAGCCTACTACTGCTGAAAAAGGAAAAGCCCCAATGGAAGAAACTCTCTTGAAAACAAAAAGAAAAAGTTTTGCTCGCAAAAGATGGAGTGCTCGAGGAATTTCCATTGAGCAACCAGTTGATAGCCAGCCTCCTCCACAAGACTTTATCAGCTCTGCTAGGATAAAGGACTTTGAGAACAGGGAATGCATTGGCGAAAGGCATGTTAATGTCAAAGCCTTGAAAGAACGATCTCCGCCATTTGGGACTCTGTATGACCAGACAGGTCTTGCTCCCATTTGCGATTTCCCCGAGACCACTTGGTATTGTCTTCACTCAGTGAGGATGTTCTATCAAAATGCTTGCTATCTAGTTGAGCAGGAGAGCGGACGTCGAGACTTTCAAACATTGGTCAAGAATGTTAAGATTAAAGTAACCCCTCAACTGATTGGAGAGGTATTAGGAATGACGGCCAGAGCTGATGGGGCTCATTATCTGAAGAATCAAATCTTCAACACCAACTCCTGGAGAGTGGTAGTTGATGGAATCTGTCTTCCAGATACTCGGTCGACAGGAAACTCCGTTTTCTCAAAAGAACTTCGACCAGAGTTTCGCTTTTTGAACTTCATTATCTGCTATAACGTCCTTCCAAATATGAATACAAAGGTTCTTCGGTGGAATAGGATGTTGTTCCTCTATCTTCTTGGAAACCCCACAGCAGCAATGGGAGCAAACTTAAACATTCCTTACGTTATCTGGGCGAGGATGGCACGCTATGTGGAACATGCTCACCCTTCAGAGAGACTACCTTATCCAATGATCATTATGCGCATTCTTCGCAAATTTAAAGCTGACACAAGTGCGAGTTCCTACATGCACAGTCTAGGAACGATCAATGAAACAACTATTGTAAAGTCTCTCTCGACAAAGCAAGATGAGCCCATATTACCTCCTCACCGACAACGAGTACAACAACAACAAGCAACAACCTCTGCACCGGCAGCATCCCCTCCAGTCCAACCAGCACATGCAGCACAACGAGCACCTCCATCAACTTCTGATGATGATGCATCAGTTACCTCAATCTATAAAGAACAGCAAAGGCTCTCCAACGAGCAAGAACGTATATCAAATGAACTTATTGAGGTAAAGGAAGAAATAAAGAAGGTCAACAAGAATCAGTCATCAATGAACAAACGATTAAAGAAAATCTTCCAAATACTCGGCTGTATCAGTTCAGATGAGTCTGAATAATCCGTATCCTTCTAATTTCTTTTTCTTGTGCAGATTTTTAACTTTTTTTCTTGTGCAGGTTTTAAGATTTTAGTTTTTCGTTTTAGTTCTCACACTTTTGGTACTTGAACTGTTAACTATTCTCTCTATTTTGGTAATTTTTGGCTAACTCTTGTGACAAAAAAGGGGAGAGAGGAAGTATAAACAATGAACAATGTTTGTGAGAAACTTGAAACTATGGAGGTAAGTATAACCTCAACTTGAAAGGTAAGTATAACTTCAACTTTTGGTTTTGTATTTGGTTTGAATGCATGCCTCGACTAACTATTCGACTAACTATTTGGGCATGTAATATAACTAACAAGTTGATGTTTACTAACAATTTTGTGACATTTGGATCTTGATTGCATACAAGATATGTTGGTTTTTAATTATGATCTAATTACATATCTGAATGTATAAATGTCATGATAAGTATAAATGAGTATAAACTTCATCTCTGTGTATGGTTTTTGAATGACATAAAATTCTTGAGGTATCTAACGATTTCTTTTGTCAAGAATGATTTCTTTTGCAGAGAGTACAGATGTCTAAGTCTAGAGTCTGTTTTAGGAGTTTAACTCATGTATCTATTTTTATTCGGATTCCATTGTAAATTTTTGTTGTATGGTGATAGCAACAAAAATATCTTTTTGAATTTTCTTGAGTGGATTTATGTTTTGTCACGAAACCGCCAAAGGGGGAGATTGTTACGGAATTTAAGTTGGCGTATTTCGTGAATTCGGTTAAGTCTTGAAGATTGAAGGAAAAGAAGGTTGGATCATATAACTCAATCTCAAGAAAGAAGAATTCAAAAGGATCAGGTATGTTTAACTTAATATCTTTGGTGATCCGAATACTTCTTATAGTGTAGAAACACTTGGATGAACTTGTAATTGCATAAATATCAAAAACTGGACATGGGACATGTTCAGGATCCGCATCAGACTTTGCAATCCGGATCCCGAAGGGTGTTCGTTCATACACCAGTTCAATCCGGATCGTAGCCTCCTTTGATCCGGATCCCGAACACTGGTTTTACCATGTTTTATGAACGATCCGGATCAGGCTTTCCAATCCGGATCTCGAACGTTGGTGTTTGGTGAAACTGTATGAACGATCCGGATCAGGCACTTCGATCCGGATCCCGAACCTTCGTTTTTCTGGAAACTGTTTTTCTCGCTACTGCAATCCGGATCGCCGAACTCCGATCCGGATCGTCGTCATGTAAAATTCCAGAAAAGGATAGTTTTTTATTCTTATCTTTTTCCAAGGGTTTCTAACCTATAAATAGACCCTATGATTCATTTTTCTAGGGTAAGCCGCTTAAGCCGTGGAAGCCGTCATATCCAAATCAAAAATACGGCCATATGAATACACCTATAGAGAAGAAAGGAAATCAATAGATATTGTCACGCCCCGGGGTCGAAACTGCGACCCGGGCCCGCCAAACAGATCCGCCACCTATGCCAACCTGCATAGGCGAAGCGTCCTACCTGCAAGAAAAGTACTATAACTAAACAGATATCAGAGCTATAAATGAAAATCTGCTGTAACTAAAATCAATCACTGTACAACTGGAAATAAACAACACTGTCTGCCTCCCCAAAATAATAATAATACAATATCCTCGAGTACAAGCTCTAAACCCAACCGGGAGGTAACTCCAATATATATACAACAGTGTACAGTCTCTCAATACAAAATATCCTCACTACAATAGTCTCTCAAAAGAGGAAAAAGAAACAGCTAATCTACTGATGATCTCCTCTGAAGGGTACCGCTACCCTCCAACGCTGGGTAGGGATCTAGCTCGAGACTCCCTCGCCACGATCAACAACCACAGAGTCGGCAACACCCGCTAAGACTCTGCAAAACAAAGGAGAGGAGAGAAAAAGAGGGGGGAAACCCCCAAGGGGTGTGAGAACTACACCAAAAAGGGAGTTCTCAGTGGGTACCACCGCCAAACCCGACGGTCTGCCCACCAAGTCCTCAAGAGACAAAAACTGACCCAAGTCATAAGACTGAAATGAGTAAGCTGAAGACTCTCACAGCTACCCTGCCCCTAACTAAAGGCTAAAAGGGGAGAACCAAACAGTGGTATGCAACCACTAGCACATGAAGTGCACTATCGACCCAATCGAGCTGACTGCCACATCTGGTCCAGTCAAACCTGCATCCACCTACAACCACCTCCCGATGACGGGCAGGAATTACGTAGGGCGTCCCAACGGACTAGCTCGCTATCGAGTAGAGGATCATGCAGGCTATGGTCAAAATCCACGCTCTCTCTCAGAACGGATAGAATCATGATGCTCAACCTCTCACGCAGCGGTCAAAGTACTCGCAACAACACAGGACCACCGTCAACTAGACGGCTCTCAACAATACTAACACTGATCTAAACTCAACTACCAGTCTACACTCGGCCCCCAGGCACGAATGTAACAATAAAAGTATTTGACCGAAATAAACTCAATCGAATGAACCGGTATAAAACCCGGTGCTGCCTGCTCTATCAATCTCTCGAACTCAGTATCTCCACTGTCCAAATGACCGGAACCCAACACGGTCTGACCGGCACCCGACACGGTCTGACCGGAACCCAACACGGTCTGACCGGAACCCAACACGGTCTGAAGCCTACTCCGGAGCGGCACTCGAGGGGAGCTACCCACACGAGTAAAGCATCTCTGTCATCAACATCAACAGTATCTCGAAACAGCAGGACTTGATCATCAATCAGATCAAAGTGGGAAAACTCAACCACCAAGGAAAGACCCGACCTCAATCGTATGCAACTGAACGATAAGTGGGAAACTCCATCCACTAAGTAAAACTGGTACCCAATCAGGTGCATAGAGAAACATCCGGTCAACCGCCCAATATCCGCGGTTGCCGCAAAGCCCCACAACTAAACCAACCTGTCCAAGACACGAAGTCCTGACTACCCTATCCAGACCCCCTGCTCGAACCCGAGCAACACTGACCACCTGACTAACATGAAGGAGAAAGGAAAAGCAAGGTTTCTCCTAAGTCAAGTTCCAATAAGTAGTGCAGCAGTAAAAGATGGCCTAACTACATGACCATACAAGCATGCAATTGTCCTCAAGGAAATAAAAAGGGGGGTAAAGCATAATAATAGTTCCTTTAGGAATAAACAACATGCCGGAATCCCAAAACTAGACCTGTCCACAATTCAGGGTTCATCAATAGAATGATCATAATAACTCCTCAGAGTACAAATCCGCACATAGCTACGAAATCCTGTCCCAAAACATAATCCAACCACAAGAAAGGCTATGTGCTAACATGGCATGTTACATAATCTCATAGGGTAACATTATCCTAGGTAAGCTTACACTAGTCATCACATAGATGTCCAAGTCATGCAAGTCCTCAGTATATCTCATAAATACTATTCTTGCAATCATTTATACCAATATCATTAACCAGCTTACCTACTTACCAACATAACCCATGTACCCTACACATGCATGCATCAGTCATAGAGGGGTGACATCCCCACAAGTGGACTTATATTTGCCACAGCATAATCATTGCCTTAAACAATTACTGATAATAAGCTTACCCACCTGAAGCGCTTAAACCAAGGCAAACCTGAAGTCGGTGAAGGGGGTAGACGCCCACGGTCCAAAATCTGCCAACATAACACCCTCGGTACAAGTCGCGCACGCCTTGGCTCCAAACAACTGAAAGCACCCCTGGGCACAACAATAAGGCTCAACATTACACTTTTATTCCAAAATTAACCAAGTATACATAATCTGAGAATCAGTCCCAAAGCCGTGCTTATTTCACCTGCTGCAAGTGCCCAGAAAAATCCAATAAAAATACCACGGTAATCCTCGCGTCGATACCTTCGAAACGAGTACCTGCACGTCCAATTCTGAGCTTCCTACACTGAGAAACAATTCCGACAAGGGAACCACCCCGAATTAAACTACTCTCAAAAACTGTAGCAATAACTACTGTTCACAGATATTCTTCACCTTTGAGAAATATTCAGAAAATTCCAAGAAAATTTGGGCATATTCCTCGTGATGTGTAGATGCAAATCGCCTCTTGAATCGCCCCAATCCGATGCCTGTGCGCGAAGATATCACCAAAACACCGCTCCGCTGTCCCAGAACTCCGCCCCAGAAAAGAGGTTACAAGATGATCCGAAAAACCCATGAAAAGCTCGGAATGGGAGAAACCAGTAAACATGGGAAACATAGCCCTACCTGTCGTGAAGCCAACGGCGCAAGAATCACTTTAAAAGGTGCTCGGGGTAAGCCGGGGGAGTCCTCGCACCAAAACGCGACGAAGAAGACCACAAACGAACTAGCGTCACGCCGCGCCGTAAAAATGGTAACCTCGGGATGCGTGCTGCTGAAAAATCTGGAACTCTGCAGATGGATC
>CM055074.1:15659899-15684623 GCA_029204045.2 Tillandsia leiboldiana
ACAACCACCAGCAAAATAGGGCTAAAAAATGTACTCGAAACCCCAAGAAAAACTCAAATCTGGGAGGAGTGGAAAATACAAAAATAGTAGATTTACCTATCCTGATTCCGACGCCGCAAAAATCGTCCACAAATTCTTTCGGGGTAGCCCTTTGGACCTCGTGGACCGAAACGCGACGGAAATGGGCCACCAACAAAAGAACGTCGCACTGCGCTAACTCGACGAAGACGTCGATGCCGCGGCCTCCAAAAATTTCGAAACTCCTTCGCAAGATGTAAAACAAGATTAAGAACAAAGTTAGTATAGGGCTCAGAGGCAGAGGAGCTCGGGAAAAATGGGTAAAAGGCCAATGAATACGGCCTATTTATAGTCCTCACCCAACAGCCCACAAAAAACCACATTATTGGGCTTTTCGGCCCAAATTCCGGGCGCCCGAAAGTTTCGGGCGCCCGAAAGTTTCGGGCGCCCGAAATTTTCGGGCGCCTACAGTGCGCCCAACAGTGCCCCCGGCCCGGCCCACGGTCAGCGCCCGAATCCTCCTGGCTTCGACACGTGTCCTGAACAGCGGACAGCGCGTGCGGAGCCAGCAGGCGTGCGCCACATGGCCCGACCGCCGAACGTGGGGCGGTGGCACCCGCCAATCGCAGGGTGCCACGTGGCGCCCCCATGTCGGGTCGGTCACCTGCCCTGCCTGCTCCCCCTGGCACGTGGACCGCGCGCGCGTGAGCCGGCCACTCCGAGGCCGCCACGTGGCCCGCCCTGGTCCATGCGCCAGCCGGTGCGTTTCCGTGGACTGCGTCGCGAGAGCCCGCCAATCACGGGATGCCACGTGTCCCCCGCGCCCGGTCCATGCACCAACGGCAACTCTCTGTGGACTGCGCCGCGTGCGCCGGCCAATCCGAGGCTGCCATGTGGCATAAGGCTGGTCCACGGCTTCCCCCATGCACCAAAATACGCAGAAAACTTCCGGGAGTCCGTTTTTGGGCATCCAGACTCCGAAAAAGGCAAGTAAATAGCCGATTTTTGATGTTTTTCCGCGCTGAATCCAAAAATGACCTCAGATTCGCCTAAAGCCCTTTTTAATTTCCGACAAAAATAGCCAAAGGGCAGGTTCAATCCAGAGGCCTCACAGAGTCCGTCCAACGAGTCCATTTGACGCGTTGCGGGTCCGACACACCAATAATAGGTGTTCCACAATATGGGTTATGGAAGAAGCAACACGGGGATCGGGGCTACTACAAAGACTAAAGTATAAAATAACCTAGCTCAAATGAGGGTTTTCTACTAATCTGGTTAAACATGCAAACATATGACGGGGTGCTAGTCAAGGTTCCACAATTAAACATACAACATAACCGATACTAAAAAAAAATGCTAACTCTAGCATGTAATCAAATTAATCCATAATTATTCCCGTATACTATCATGCATCATCCTACATCGGTAAATAAATCCCCCATGATATCATGCATATATCTCGATCAATAAATAAGTCACTAACTCTACCCTGCATGTATCTCAATTAACTTATCTATCATGAATGTCCACTACAAGATAGAATTAGAAAACAGTCCGTCGATTTGGAGAAAAATCCAACCCACCTGGAATGCGCAAATCAGAAGTCCCTCGGCCGAAAGTATGGCGCGCGCATTCCCACAGAGTCTACGGTCCCAACGAAATAAGAATCTCCTAAAAACTCCTCCTGGATCAGCGGTGGCGAGCAAAACAGTGAAGTAGTCCAACAATGCGGTGCACAAATATCGGCGGGCGTGCAACAAAGGTGCAGATAAGAAATCATGCTCAATTCCTGTTAAGGACCAATAAGTAAAATGCTCACCCCGATTATGATGACAAGTTTTAACTTTCCCTTTCTTCGCGCAACACCGAAATCCCAGCGAAAACTGCAACAAAGTCGAATACAGTGCAAAACTTAGTCCCAACAAAACTGCACTATGCTGTATGTGAAATCAGTCACAAAGATGGCTAATTTTCACCTGCGAAAAGTCCTCCAAAAAAATCACCGTTGCAATCCTCTTGAAGTGTAGATGCAAATCGAGTATTTATACGCCCCGTTCTGACACTCGTAGGCCGAGAAAACCCATAAATACTCCTCCGCTGTCCAAAAATCTGTCACAGAAAATGGGTCCTAAAGGTGATCCGAAAAACCCAATAAAAACTCAAAAAGGACGGAAGTCGCGAATACGAAAAATGTGGGCCTACCTGTCGTGAAACCGCTGCCGCAAGAATCGCCTAAAAACTCCTTCGGGGTAGCCTAGGAGAGCTCGTGGACTGAAATGCGACGGAAAGAGCCACCGAAAGAGGAACGTCGCAGTGTGTCGAATTGCAGAAATCGCCGCCGTGGCCACCGAAAATCCTCAAAATCCCAAGAAATATGGTGGATTGGGTGGAGAAGGTCCTCAGCCAAAGAAGTCCCCAAGAACATCTCAAAAAAACCCGAAATAGGGGGCTCAAATGGCCTATTTAGAGGCAAAATCTGAATTATGGGGTTCTGGGTACGTTTTGGGCGCCCGGAGCTACCAGGCGCCGCACAGGAGACACCAGGGGCAGCGCCCGGATCTCTCCGGGCGCGTCACATGTCCCAGGCCACAGAACAGTCGGGCCCGGCCAACCGGGCCGCGCCGCGTGGCCCGACAGGGTGGGTGAGCGGTTGGCGGCCGCCAGTCGTGGGGCGCCACGTCGCGCCCTGCCCGCATGCGCGCCACGTCGCCCGCCTGCTCCTGCGGGTTATGTTAATAATGGATCTGAATAGGAGAAAAACCATCTAGAGGGGGGGGGGGGGGGTGAATAAGTGTAAACAATAAATACAGCAAATCGTTGCGTAAAAAATAACCCAATGCGGAAAAGTAAAAAGTACGCAAGATTTTACGTGGAAAACTCCGTCACAGGAGTAAAAAACCACGGGACCGATAACACGGTGAAATCCACTAAGATTAAACACGTACAAGGTGATTTACCATAACCCTACGATTCAACATTTTCCATACGCTCCAAGTAGATCTTGTTTGCTCGCTCCACAACGCTCCTCGAATCCACGATTTGCGTCCAACACCGAATCCACGACGTCCAAGGTCGAATCCACGACGTCCAACCAAATCCACGGTCTTCACCAATGTAGCACGTATCGATCACACGAACGTACCTCGCTCCGAATCCACGAGAGCGGTAGCACCTTGAATCCACAAGGCCACGCGAATCCACGCGCCGATTTTGGGAAATCGTTGTTTTCTTGGTGATGATAATGCGTTGAATACTTAGATCATAGATAGATAAGAAATTACCATCTAAGTATTCTTCAATTTGATTCTACAAGAAATAAGAGTTTGAAAACCCTAGAATCAAATTGAACAATATAGACGAAGAAACATAGTTAGATCTTGTTTTCCTTTCTTCTCTATATATGTGGATTTTTTATATTTTTTTCGGTTTCTTTTCGGTTACCCTAGATGTGAAATTAGGGTTTATTTATAGGTTAGAAACCTTTGTAAAGAGATAAACATCAAAATCTGACTTAACAAACTTTTTCCCGCACGGCGGTCCGGACTGGATTTGGCTGATCCGGACTGTCGTCTTTTTTCAACAAATTTCTTGAAAAAATAGTCCGGGGTCCGGATTGAAATTTCCTTATCCGGACTGTTCATGCGATTTCAGCAAACACAAGGTTCGGGGTCCGAACTGACTGGGGACTGTTCCGGACTAGAATTCCGCATGAACACAACTATGTTCGGGGTCCGGACTGGATGGTCCTGATCCGGATCCTGAACACTGAAATTGTCCAGTTTTTTATTTTTAAGCAATGAAAAATATTCCAAGTGTTTCTAAACTACAAGAATGTATTCGGATCACCAAAATTATTTAGTTAAATGTACCTGATCCTTTTGAATTCATTCTTCTTGAGATTGATGTATATGATCCATAATTCTTCATCTTTAATCTTTAAGACTTAGAACACTTCACGAAATACGCCAACACAAAATTTTTAACAATCTCCCCCTTTGGCGGTTTCGTGACAAAACAAAAATCCACTTAAAAAATTCAAAAAGATATTTTTGTTGCTATCACCATACAACAAAAATTACATGAATGATCCAAATAAAATGAATACAAGAGATAAACTCCTAATACAAAATCTAGACTTAGACGCTTGTACTCTCTGCAAAAGAAATAATTCTTGACAAAAGAAATCGTTAGATACCTCAAGAATTTAAACATTCAATAAGCAATCAGAGAGATAGAGTTAGAGTTTATACTCCTTATGACATTATTTATCAGATATGTAAGAAAGTCGACAGTCAAAGATTCACATATCATCTAATCATTAAGAGTTCAAATGTCATATCACAACAATTAACAAGTTCAAAGTTATGCCAGTTATCAAGCAACTTGTTAGTAATATTACATGCCCAAATAGTTAGTCAAATAGTTAATAGTGGCATGTACTCAAAGTACAAAGTTTTCAATTTACCTTACTGTCAAAGTTCAAAGTACTCAAGTTCTCAATATTCCATGTTCTCTCCCCATTTTTGTCATACAAAACAAGCCAAAATAAAACGAGGGTAATGCAAAGTTCAAAAATATTAAGAATTGAAATGAAGAATCTGCAAAAGAAATCATTAGAACAAACATTGAAAAGAAAAAAAAAGATTCTCTAAATAAAGAAAAAAAACTTGTTCATTCTAGATCTAATCTTTCCGAGCTGCTGCAATCAAATTTGTTTAAAATTCCCTTGAGCAGTCTTGAGATTTCTGAACATTTCCTTTTAATCTGTCCTTGTCCAGTAGAGATACGTTGTAAATCAAGTGACATTCTTTCTTATTCTGTAGACAGTCGCTTCTGCACTTGACGGATGGAGGACATAGATGTATCATCCTCTGTCACGTCCTTCCTAGAGGTCGAAGTAGGTAGCGTGTGAAGACCCTGATCTTCGTGGTCATTACAGTGTGATCGACAGCTTGTGGGGGCCTATTTCTGTGGATAGTGTCGGTTGCGCGCAAATCGGACCCAAGAAACGGACTTAGTGCGAGAAATGGATCAAGATTGCTTATTTGGGAGTTTCGTCAAAAAATATAAGTGGTTTCGCGCAAAACGGACACCGTATTTGGATTCTGCGCGGAAAAATGATCAAAACGGCTATTTGGTTGCATTATTTTAAATTTTGGACTTCGGAATTGGACTCAGCGCGCGAAAACAGCAAAAAGTGGCATTTTTGGAGTTTATTGGATCTTCTTTCAGGCTGCCGGTCCACAGGAGGACGCATGCACCAGGCGCAGCGACTACCGGCATCTCCACGCGTCGGGATGGGAGAGGGGGAACGCGGGCCACGCGGCGCGCCCGCGTTGGGCAGAGCGCGCCCGCGTGCGCCGCTGGCGCGTTGCGCGTCCCCGCGCGGGACACGCGGCGCCGCGCCATTGGCGGGCGCCCGCCGTCGCGGATCCGCCACGCGGCGCCAGCCAAGCCGCCCGATTGCGCCTGCGGGGCGTGTGGATTCGCGCCACATGTCCCGCTGGCTTTTTCTTCCCTTTGCCGGCTATGGGTATTCCATTTTGTACCCAGAAGCCTCCCTTTAGTAGATCTTTTGGCTATATAAACCCCCTTCTTCCTCCATTTTCAGATTTTTGCACTTTGGAGATTTTTCCTGTACTTCATAGAGCTTCCTCCCCATCTTCTTCATCTTCTCCTTCATCTGCTGCTGAACTTGGGGGACTTCCTGCTGTCTTCATAGCTGAGCAAGTGGAGAAGATCACCATTGTTGCTATTTCAGTTCTTTTTCATCGCGTTTCAATGCAGGAGGCCTACGGCACTCATCTTATGGATTTTTGATCTGAAAATTTAAAGAAATCTTCACAAGTGGTAGATCTACAACATTGATATTCAACACTTTGGCTAAATCTGGAGTTTTATCTGAGTTTTAAGGTCATCTTTGGGACCCTTCATTTCAGTCTGGAATCCTGAACAATCCTCAGTGTTTTTGCCTTTCTGGGCAGTATAATGGGAATTTTTGGATGATTTTTGTGGGGAAACTTCCAGGACTCGAAGATCTACAATATTGGTATGTATCATTTTCTATAGATCTGAGCTTTTGATGGGGTTTATGTATAATCTTTGGAACACTTTGTTGCATTCGTGCACAGATGGAACTTGGTGGATAGTTCAAAGTGTTTATGGGTTTTCTCCTTCATCCGAGCATGAAATTTGGAGTTCTTTAGCTCAATTTGTATATACTCTCAACAAGGAATCCAATGGTACCTCTCTTGCAGGATTTGGAGCAGATTTGGTTAGGTAACTTTAATGATCTTTCCAAGTACTATTATATGGATTACTGCAGTCCCTGTTTTAGTTTTGATTTGAGCAATGCACCTTGGAATGCAGATAACTTTGTGGATATAAAGTATTTTTCAGAAATTCAAGTTAGGACTTCTTTATAACTTCAAGGTGAGCAAATTCTCTTTTGTGATATGTGGATGAATCCCTTTGGAAAAGCCTCTAATTAAGCTTGGAAATGCTAGCAAGTTTATGTTAGTAGTTTTTGGACAGCATTGTGATTTTTGCTTCATTTGAATATTAAGGGAAATTAATGGTGGATTTTTGAGGACTTGAAGATGTTTGTATGAAGAGGACATCTTTGTTTTACTGCTAGGAACTTCATTTTGAGGTATTTGAGTTTGCACATACTTTTTATTTAACCTTGTTGCACTTGCTGAAATTCTGGAATTTGAGTGCGCAGTGTGCATTGTTTCAGTGATTGCGCCCAATCCGTGAGGCGGATTTGGATGATTTTTGCGGCATCGGACTCCTGGGAGGATAAGGATTACTCATGCCAAAATTCAGCCAGATCGGGCATCGTATCGTCAAGTTTCAGGTGGGTGGTTGTGCTTTGCCGAAAACAACGATTTACCCACTCGGGCTATTTGTTTCCCTCATGGCATAGTTGATTGTTATTTTCTTTTCGTTGGTGAATCATGCTTGAATCTCCATATTTATGTTAGGTTAATTGATCCTTAGCTTATGCATGAGTAAATGATTGGTTGGTTGATATTACATTATCTCATATGAAGTTGATTATAAGTGATCATCCTTAAATCTATGCTAGGTGAGGGTAATTGAGAAATTAATCTTCAACTTACACCTTGCGATGAATGGTTAACAATATTATGTGAGAATGATGGTGATAGTTATATGTAAATGATTTTGGTTGATTTATGTGAAGGACATGGTTGCTATGTGAGAAGGGTTATTATGACTTTATGTGAATGTCATATGGGCTAAGTGTGAATGGCTATCAAGGGTAAGTGAGGGTGATCTTGTTGATGATTCTTGAACCTATGTCATGAGAGGTTATATGTTAAATGATTTTTGACTTATCTATATGAGAATAATGTCTCCACTTGGTGATATGAATTATAGTTGTTGATCCTTATCCTACAATATGTGATGTTGGGCATAGATGTTGATTCATAATCTATCTATGAGAGAATAAATAGTTGATTGATCTTTGATCTAGCTTATGTGAAAATGGGTGTTGATGTTGGTTATTGATCTAGTTGATGTGAGAATGGCCTATGCTTTTGATTTCTAATTCATTTACGATAAGATGGTTATACTCCCTTTTATCTTTCTTGAGGACAAATGCATGCTTGTATGGACATCTAGATAGGCCATCTTTTACTGCTACACTTTCATATTGGGACTTGACTTAGGAGAAACCATCTTTGCTTCTTTTCTCCTTTTTGTCAGTCGTATGGTTCATGTTGCTCGGATTCGAGCAGGGATTTGGGATAGTGTAGCTGGGATTTTGGTGTCGGGGACAGGTTGTACCGGATTGTGGTAGGCAGGGTTTCCGGCGACCGCGGATATTGGGTGGTTGGCCGGGTGTGGGGTGTTGCACCAGGTTGTGGTTTGTGGGGTATTGCGGCAACCGCGGACATTGGGCGGTTGACCGGAGGGTGCTTATGCATCAGATTGGGTATCGGGTTTCTTTAGTGGATGGAGTTTTCCACTTATTGTTTACTATTGCATCAGATTAGGGATCGGGTTTCCCTTTAGTGGATGGATCTTTCCCACTTTGATCATAGTCATGACCTAGTCCTGCTATATAGAGATACTTGTGATACTGATGACAGAGATACTTTACTCGTGTGGGTCGCTCCCCTCGAGTGCCACTCTGGAGTAGGCGATTCATATATTGGCCAGTGAGTGCCAGACAGTGAGCATCGGTCAGTGAGTACCGATTGGTTAGCAGATACTTGAGACAGCAGAGTAGGCAATACCAGTTTTACTGGTGGCACAAGATTGGGTTTATTACAGGCATTTACTTTATTGTGCACTCGTGTCAGGGGGACCGAGTGGAGTCTAGTAGCTGTGTTTAGACCAGTGCTAGTGTTGTTGGGAACCGTTTGGGGATTGACGGTGGTCCCGAGGTCGTTGTGGGTTAGTCGACCGTTGTGCGAGAGGTTTGGGGATCTTGAGTCTATCCGTTCTGAGAGAGAGCGTGGATTTTGACTATAGCCTGCATGAGCCACTACTCGATAACGAGTTAGTCCGTTTGGACACCCTACGTAATTCCTGCCCGGCAGCGGGAGGTGGTTGTAGGTAGGCGCGGGCTTGACTGGACCCGATGTGGCAATCAGCTCGATTGGGTCGATTAAGCACCTCGTGTGTGAGTGTTGCATATCTTTATCAGAGTTTCCCCATTTGAGCATTTAGATAGAGGCATGGTAGCTGTAGAGTATCTCCAGCTTCTTATTCAGTCTCTACTGTATTTGTCAGCTTATGCCTCTAGTGGACTTAGTGGGCAGATCGTCGGGCCTGGCGGTGGTGGTACCCACTGAGAACTCACTTTTTGGTGTAGTTCTCACACCCATTGGGGGTTTTCCCCCTCCCTTTTCTTTCTCTCCTTTGTTTTGCAGAGTCTTAGCGGGTGTTGCTGATTCTGCGGTTGCTGTGCGAGGCGAGGGAGTCGCGTGCTAGATCCCTACCCGTCTGTGGAGAGTAGCGGTACCCCTACATTGGAGATCCTATGTTCAGTCAGTAGATCAGTTTATTTCTGCTTTTGAGAGATTATTGTAGTGAGGTTATTACTTGTATTGAGAGCCTGTACACTGATGTTTTATTTGAGATACCTCCCTGTTGAGCTCTGGGTTTTATATTTGAGGATATTGTATGATTATCATTTTGGGAGATGGACATTGTTATTATTCCAGTTGTACAGATGGATGGTTTTAATTTTACCGCACTTTTATGGTATAGCTCTGATATCTGTTTAGCTGTAGTACTTTCTTGCAGGTAGGACGCTTCGCCTATGCGGGGTTTGGCATAGGTGGCGGATCTGTTGGCGAGCCCGGGTCGCAGTTTCGACCCCGGGGCGTGACATCACCACCTCAGCCAAGTACAACTGCGTAAGTCGCTCCAATGGCCAAGTCACCTGTACAGGTAGAAAGTGAGCAGACTTGGTGAGTCTATCCACGATAACCCAAATCGCGTCGGCTCCACTCTGCGCCCTCAGCAGTCCCGTGACGAATTCCATGGTGATGTGATCCCACTTGCACTCGGGGATTGGAAGACTCTGTAACTTGCTAGCATGAACTCGGTGCTCAGCCTTCACTTGCTGACAAGTTAAACAGTGAGCCACGAATCTCCCAATATCCCGCTTCATTCCAGACCACTAAAAATGTGCCTTGAGGTCCTTATACATCTTAGTACCACCAGGATGAATGGTATAAGGTGTATTATGGGCCTCTCTCAAAATCTGGTCTCTGATCTCAGGATCCATAGGCACACACACTCGGTCCCTGTACCGAAGTACTCCTGAGGTATCCACAGAAAAATCCCCTATCTGCTCTGTCTGAATCTTCCCTCTGATCCTCGTCAAGTGGGGGTCCTCACTCTGTGCCTCTCTAATCCTGTCCAACAGAGTGGGCTGCACGACCATAGACATAAGTCTAGCAGAGACCCCAGGGGATACAACCTCAATCTATAAGCGCCTCATCTGCTCGACTAGCGGTGCCTGCTGTGTAATCATCATACTCAAGCTCTGCACTGTCCTCCTGCTCAAAGCATCTGCCACTACATTGGCCTTGCCGGGATGATACAAAATGCTCACATCGTAATCCTTCAGTAGCTCTAGCCACCGGCGTTGCCTCAAGTTCTGTTCCTTCTGGGAAAACAAGTACTTCAAGCTCTTGTGATCAGTGTAAATCTAGCAGTGCTCTCCATAGAGGTAATGCCGCCACAACTTCAAAGCAAACACAACGGCTGCAAGCCCCAAATCATGCGTAGGGTAATTCTTCTCATAATCCTTTAACTGTCGTGAGGCATAAGCAATTACCCTACCATGCTGCATCAGTACGCAACCCAATCCGCTGTGTGAGGCGTCGCTGTAGATCACAAATCCATCACCCATCACTGGCAGTGCTAAAATCGGTGCTGAAATCAATCTCCTCTTCAGCTCTTCGAAGCTCTGCTGGCACTGCTCGGTCCAAATGAACTTCGTCCCCTTCCTAGTCAAACCGGTCAGAGGGGTAGAGAGCTTCGCAAAGCCCTCCACAAACCGACGGTAATAACCTGCTAAGCCCAAGAAGCTCCGGACCTCAGTAACAGTCGTCGGTCTAGGCCAATCCCGAACAGCATCAATCTTCGTCGGGTCCACTGCCACTCCTACGGCTGATACAATATGGCCTAAAAATGCAACCTCCCGAAGCCAGAACTCGCACTTTTTAAACTTGGCATACAGCTTCTTCTCTCGCAGAAGCTGCAGCACTATCCTCAAGTGCTCCTCATGCTCCATATCACTCCGGGAGTAAATCAGGATGTCATCGATGAATACCACAACAAACTGGTCCAAGTACGGCTGAAATACCCGATTCATCAAATCCATAAATGCAGCAGGGGCATTAGTCAAACCAAATGGCATCACTGTGAACTCATAATGCCCATACCGGGATCTAAAAGCCGTCTTGGGGATGTCCTCGACCCTCACCCTCAACTGGTGGTAACCGGACTGGAGATCAATCTTCGAGAACACCGATGCTCCCTGCAGCTGATCAAACAAATCATCAATCCGAGGTAAAGGATACTTGTTCCGGATGGTCACTTTGTTCAGCTCTCTGTAATCCACACATAATCTAAGCGACCCATCCTTCTTCTTCACAAACAACATCGGCGCTCCCCACGGAGATACAATGGGTCTAATAAAACCCCTATCCATCAAATCCTGTAACTGGGCCTTCAGCTCCCTCAACTCAGCAGGTGCCATCCTGTAAGGTGCCATCGAGATTGGCGCGGTTCCCGGAACCACGTCAATCACAAACTCTATCTCCCTTTCCGGCAGCATACTCGTCAACTCAGGGGGGAACACATCTGGAAACTCGCGGACAATAGGGATATCCTCGAGTCCCAGTGCCGTCGTAGGCACCTCGACAATAGTCGCCAAGAAAGCGGTACAACCTCTGCTCATCATCCGCCTAGCCCTCGCCGAAGAAACGGTCATTGCGAACAGTGTGCTCTGGCAGCCTCTGTAGACGAACTCCTCCTGTCCAGGCTCGCGGAGGGTCACAGTCCTCTCTCTGCAGTCGATGGTGGTAAAATACCGCGACAACCAATCCATACCTAATACAACATCAAGATCCTGGAGCCGCCACAAGACAAGCAAGTCTGCCGGCAAGATCCAAGATCCCAACTGCACGGGTCAAGCCCTACAACACTCCTCGACATGCAAAACATGATCTGGAATCTGAACCTCTAATGCATGCGATAATGAAACTATCTCTATACCATGTAGGGATGCAAATGCTCTACTGATGAATGAGTGTGAAGCACCGGTATCAAAAAGAGCTTGAGCACGAACTGCAGAAATCAAAATAATACCTGCGACGACATGGTCGGCCGCCGACGCATCCTCAACCTGTGCGGCATAAACTCGCCCGCTCAGTGCTGGTGGTCGTCGCTCCGGCTGTCGCGAGGAAGCTCTAAGTCCAGGTAAAAGAATAGATAACAGTGTGGGAATGTCTAAAACATAAATAACCTAGCCCAAGTTGGAGTTTTCTACTAGTCTGGTTAACATGTAGCATATGACGGGGTGCTAGGTCAAGTTCCAAAGATAACATTTCATTTACAGATCTAGGAAGCAATAAGTCAATATGATCATCATAGCAACAAAAGTAACATCAATTCTCTCTTTCTAGCATGCTTCCTAATACACTCACAATCATGCATGATTCCTACAATATAGAATTACTGATCAGTCCGCCAGTTTTGAAGACGAAGCAACCCACCTGGAAGTGCAAAGCTGTCCAAAGTCCAAAAAGCTAAAACTACACGGGAATAATCCTCCAATTCCCACAATTCCAACGGGTCCAGAAACACTCAAAAACTCCTCCTGGGTACAAAGATACAGTCCAAAGTTACAAACAACACAAAATCCCAAGTGTACAGTTTGCTGAAATTTCAGTCCCAGAGAAGCTTGATTATCACCTGCGAGAACAACTCCAAAAATTCCAATAAAAATGCGAGAGCGATCATCGCGATGCGGAGATGTCGATCGAGTCCTTAAACATTGAATTCCAATAATCGAGTGCAGATATAAAAATCCAACAAGGAGCTGCTGTCCAGGAACAACCACCAGCAAAATAGGGCTCAAAAATGTACTCGAAACCCTAAGAAAAACTCAAATCTGGGAGGAGTGGAAAATACAAAAATAGTAGATTTACCTATCGTGATTCCGACGCCGCAAAAATCGTCCACAAATTCTATCGGGGTAGCCCTGTGGACCTCGTGGACCGAAACGCGACGGAAATGGGCCACCAACAAAAGAACGTCGCACTGCGCTAACTCGACGAAGACGTCGATGCCGCGGCCTCCAAAAATTTTGAAACTCCTTCGCAAGATGTAAAACAAGATTAAGAACAAAGTTAGTATAGGGCTCAGAGGCAGAGGAGCTCGGGAAAAATAGGTAAAAGGCCAATGAATACGGCCTATTTATAGTCCTCACCCAACAGCCCACAAAAAACCACATTATTGGGCTTTTGGGCCCAAATTCCGGGCGCCCGAAAGTTCCGGGCGCCTACAGTGCGCCCAACAGTGCCCCCGGCCCGGCCCACGGTCAGCGCCCGAATCCTCCTGGCTTCGACACGTGTCCTGAACAGCGGACAGCACGTGCGGAGCCAGCAGGCGTGCGCCACATGGCCCGACCGCCGAACGTGGGGCGGTGGCACCCGCCAATCGCAGGGTGCCACGTGGCGCCCCCATGTCGGGTCGGTCACCTGCCCTGCCTGCTCCCCCTGGCACGTGGACCGCGCGCGCGTGAGCCGGCCACTCCGAGGCCGCCACGTGGCCCGCCCTGGTCCATGCGCCAGCCGGTGCGTTTCCGTGGACTGCGTCGCGAGAGCCCGCCAATCACGGGATGCCACGTGTCCCCCGCGCCCGGTCCATGCGCCAACAGCAACTCTCTGTGGACCGCGCCGCGTGCGCCGGCCAATCCGAGGCTGCCATGTGGCATAAGGCTGGTCCACGGCTTCCCCCATGCACCAAAATACGCAGAAAACTTCCGGGAGTCCGTTTTTGGGCATCCGGACTCCGAAAAAGGCAAGTAAATAGCCGATTTTTGATGTTTTTCCGCGCTGAATCCAAAAATGACCTCAGATTGGCCTAAAACCCTTTTTAATTTCCGACAAAAACAGCCAAAGGGCAGGCTCAATCCAGAGGCCTCACAGAGTCCGTCCAACGAGTCCATTTGACGCGTTGCGGGTCCGACACACCAATAATAGGTGTTCCACAATATGGGTTATGGAAGAAGCAACACGGGGATCGGGGCTACTACAAAGACTAAAGTGTAAAATAACCTAGCCCAAATGAGGGTTTTCTACTAATCTGGTTAAACATGCAAACATATGATGGGGTGCTAGTCAAGGTTCCACAATTAAACATACAACATAACCGATACTAAAAAAAAATGCTAACTCTAGCATGTAATCAAATTAATCCATAATTATTCCCGTATATTATCATGCATCATCCTACATCGGTAAATAAATCCCCCATGATATCATGCATATATCTCGATCAATAAATAAGTCACTAACTCTACCCTGCATGTATCTCAATTAACTTATCTATCATGAATGTCCACTACAAGATAGAATTAGAAAACAGTCCGTCGATTTGGAGAAAAATCCAACCCACCTGGAATGCGCAAATCAGAAGTCCCTCGGCCGAAAGTATGGCGCGCACGTTCCCACAGAGTCTACGGTCCCAACGAAATAAGAATCTCCTAAAAACTCCTCCTGGATCAGCGGTGGCGAGCAAAACAGTGAAGCAGTCCAACAATGCGGTGCACAAATATCAGCGGGCGTGCAACAAAGGTGCAGATAAGAAATCATGCACAATTCCTATTAAGGACCAATAAGTAAAATGCTCACCCCGATTATGATGACAAGTTTCAACTTTCCCTTTCTTCGCCCAACACCGAAATCCCAGCGAAAACTGCAACAAAGTCGAATACAGTGCAAAACTTAGTCCCAACAAAACTGCACTATGCTGTATGTGAAATCAGTCACAAAGATGGCTAATTTTCACCTGCGAAAAGTCCTCCAAAAAAATCACCGTTGCAATCCTCTTGAAGTGTAGATGCAAATCGAGTATTTATACGCCCCGTTCTGACACTCGTAGGCCGAGAAAACCCATAAATACTCCTCGCTGTCCAAAAATCTGTCACAGAAAATGGGTCCTAAAGGTGATCCGAAAAACCCAATAAAAACTCAAAAAGGACGGAAGTCGCGAATACGAAAAATGTGGGCCTGCCTGTCGTGAAACCGCTGCCGCAAGAATCGCCTAAAAACTCCTTCGGGGTAGCCTAGGAGAGCTCGTGGACTGAAATGCGACGGAAAGAGCCACCGAAAGAGGAACGTCGCAGTGTGTCGAATTGTAGAAATCGCCGCCGTGGCCACCGAAAATCCTCAAAATCCCAAGAAATATGGTTGATTGGGTGGAGAAGGTCCTCAGCCAAAGAAGTCCCCAAGAACATCTCAAAAAAACCCGAAATAGGGGGCTCAAATGGCCTATTTAGAGGCAAAATCTGAATTATGGGGTTCTGGGTACGTTTTGGGCGCCCGGAGCTACCAGGCGCCACACAGGAGACACCAGGGGCAGCGCCCGGATCTCTCCGGGCGCGTCACATGTCCCAGGCCACAGAACAGTCGGGCGCGGCCAACCGGGCCGCGCCGCGTGGCCCGACAGGGTGGGTGAGCGGTTGGCGGCCGCCAGTCGTGGGGCGCCACGTCGCGCCCTGCCCGCATGCGCGCCACGTCGCCCGCCTGCTCCTGCGGGTTATGTTAATAATGGATCTGAATAGGAGAAAAACCATCTAGACGGGGGGGGGGGGGGGGGGGGGGGGGGGGGGGGTGAATAGGTGTAAACAATAAATACAGCAAATCGTTGCGTAAAAAATAACCCAATGCAGAAAAGTAAAAAGTAAGCAAGATTTTACGTGGAAAACTCCGTCACAGGAGTAAAAAACCACGGGACCGACAACACGGTGAAATCCACTAAGATTAAACATGTACAAGGTGATTTACCATAACCCTACGACTCAACATTTTCCATACGCTCCAAGTAGATCTTCTCTGCTCGCTCCACAACGCTCCTCGAATCCACGATTTGCGTCCAACACCGAATCCACGACGTCCAACGTCGAATCCACGACGTCCAACCAAATCCACGGTCTTCACCAATGTAGCACGTATCGATCACACGAACGTACCTCGCTCCGAATCCACGAGAGCGGTAGCACCTTGAATCCACAAGGCCACGCGAATCCACGCGCCGATTTTGGGAAATCGTTGTTTTCTTGGTGATGATAATCCGTTGAATACTTAGATCATAGATAGATAAGAAATTACCATCTAAGTATTCTTCAATTTGATTCTACAAGAAATAAGAGTTTGAAAAATATAGATGAAGAAACATAGTTAGATCTTGTTTTCCTTTCTTCTCTATATATGTGGATTTTTTATATTTTTTTCGGTTTCTTTTCGGTTACCCTAGATGTGAAATTAGGGTTTATTTATAGGTTAGAAACCGTTGTAAAGAGATAAACATCAAAATCTGACTTAACAAACTTTTTCCCGCACGGCGGTCCGGACTGGATTTGGCTGATCCGGACTGTCGTCTTTTTTCAACAAATTTCTTGAAAAAACAGTCCGGGGTCCGGATTGAAATTTCCTTATCCGGACTGTTCATGCGATTTCAGCAAACACAAGGTTCGGGGTCCGAACTGACTGGGGACTGTTCCGGACTAGAATTCCGCATGAACACAACTATGTTCGGGGTCCGGACTTGATGGTCCTGATCCGGATCCTGAACACTGAAATTGTCCAGTTTTTTATTTTTAAGCAATGAAAAATATTCCAAGTGTTTCTAAACTACAAGAATGTATTCGGATCACCAAAATTATTTAGTTAAACGTACCTGATCCTTTTGAATTCATTCTTCTTGAGATTGATGTATATGATCCATAATTCTTCATCTTTAATCTTTAAGACTTAGAACACTTCACGAAATACGCCAACACAAAATTTTTAACAATCTCCCCCTTTGGCGGTTTCGTGATAAAACAAAAATCCACTTAAAAAATTCAAAAAGATATTTTTGTTGCTATCACCATACAACAAAAATTACATGAATGATCCAAATAAAATGAATACAAGAGATAAACACCTAATACAAAATCTAGACTTAGACGCTTGTACTCTCTGCAAAAGAAATAATTCTTGACAAAAGAAATCGTTAGATACCTCAAGAATTTAAACATTCAATAAGCAATCAGAGAGATAGAGTTAGAGTTTATACTCCTTATGACATTATTTATCAGATATGTAAGAAAGTCGACAGTCAAAGATTCACATATCATCTAATCATTAAGAGTTCAAATGTCATATCACAACAATTAACAAGTTCAAAGTTGTCACGCCCCGGGGCTCGAATCGCGCGGAAGAAGAGCCACCGATGCTCCTGATTCAGCCATATATTTTTTTTTTTGTAAACCAATGCTCCCCGGTGCGTGTCCAGACCCGCCGCATACACAAATTCACTCTGCAAACGGGCAGAGTCTCCTTTGTATATGCACGGCGTCTCAAATACAAAATGTCTCACAAGGCGTAGCACATACAATCTCTAACCACATCAGTTGGGGTCTCGTTCACATACTGTTGGGTTATATGTAATATAGATCTAAATAGGGGAAAAAACACCTAGAGGGGGGTGAATAGGTGTAAACGTATAAACACTCAAAAATCGTTGCGATAAAAAACCCAATGCGGAAATAAAAATAACACGCAAGATTTTTACGTGGAAAACTCCATCACCGGAGTAAAAAACCACGGGACCGATAACACGGCGAAATCCACTAGAATTAAAACACGTACAAGGTGATTTACCGTACACACTTACGACTCAACCTTTTCCATACGCTCCTAGAGGATCTTCTCCGCTCGCTCCACGACGCTTCTCGAATCCACGATCTGTGCCCAACGCCGAATCCACGGCGTCCAACGTCGAATCCACGACGTCCGACCGAATCCACAGTCTTCACCCAGTAGCACCCTTCGAATCCACGAACGTTCCTCGCTCCGAATCCACGAGAGCGGTTGAACCTTGAATCCACAAGGACACGCGAATCCACGCGCCGATTTTGGGGTAAATCGTTGTTTTTGGGTGGTGATGATCCGCCGAATACTTAGATCAAAGATAGATCGGAAATACCATCTAAGTATTCATTAGTTTGATTCAACTCAAGATGTGAGTATGAAAATCTAGAATCAAACTAATCAATATAGATGAAGAAACATAGAGTATTCTCTAATGATTTCCTTTCTTCTCTATATGTGGATCTTAAGCCGTATAAAAGATGACGGCTATTTTGATTATCGGCTTCTTTGCTTTTCTTCTTTTCTTCTCTTAACCCTAGAAAAGAGTCATAGGGTCTATTTATAGGTTAGAAACATTTGGAAGGAGATAAGAATCAAAAACCTAACATTTCTGGAATTTTGACGGACGGCGATCCGGATCGGATTTGGGCGATCCGGATTGCAGTAGCAAGAGAGACGGTTTCCAGAAAAACAATCGTTCGGGATCCGGATCAGAATGCCTGATCCGGATCGTTCATACAATTCAGAAAACTCAACGTTCGGGATCCGGATCGTGAGATGATGCGATCCGGATTGAAGTAATGTATGAAACAACAACCTTCGGGATCCGGATCGCTGGCTCTGATCCGGATCCTGAACATGTCCGAACACCAGTTTTTGATTTTTATGCAATTAAAAATTCTTCCAGGTGTTTCTACACTACAAGAAGTATTCGGATCACCAAAAATCTTTAGTTAAACATACCTGATCCTTTTGAATTCTTCTTTCTTGAGATTGAGTTAAATGATCCAACTTTCTTCACCTTCAATCTTCAAGACTTGAACCTTTCACGAAACTACGCCAACTCAAATTCCGTAACAATCTCCCCCTTTGGCGGTTTCGTGACAAAACACAGATCCACTAAAGAAAATTCAAAAAGATATTTTTGTTGCTATCACCATACAACAAAAATTTACAATGGAGATCCAAAAATTTAAAAACATGAGATATAAACTCCTAAAACAGACTCTAGACTTAGACATCTGTACTCCCTGCACAAAGAAATCATTCTTGACAAAAAGAGATCGTTAGATACCTCAAGAATATTTAGCATTCAAAACCTAACAGAGATAGAGTTTATGCTCACCATGACATTGAGTAATTCAGATATGTAATAGGATCACAATCAAACATTGACATATCTTCTAAGCAATAAAATTCCAAATGTCATAACTTTGCTTTGTTAGTAATCAAACAACTTGTTAGTAATAATACATGTCCAAATAGTTAGTCGAATAGTTAGTAGGAACATGCAACAAATCTCAAGATAAAAACCAAAGTTGTGATACTTACCCTTCACCAAAGTCAAAGTTGAAGTGATACTTACCTTGATGTCAAAGTTGTGATACTTACCCTTCACCAAAGTCAAAGTTGAAGTGATACTTACCTTGATGTTCACACATTCACAACATCATTGTTCAAGTTCTCTCTAAACTCTCTCCCCCTTTTTGTCACAAACAAAGCCAAAATTACCAAAATTTAAAGAGAGTTAAAAATTTCAAAATTGTTCCGAAATGTAAGAACTAGAACTAAGAGTAAGTCCTAAAAACTGAACTAAAATTTAAAAAGATAAAATCCTGCACAAAACGATTAGAAAGAAAGTTAAGTCAGTCTGAATCAGAACTAGTGGGATTGGTACAATCCAACTTCTTCAAAATTGCTTGAAGCATTTTTGACATTTTGGAGCACTTTCTTTTCATCTTATGTTGCTCAGAGATAATCTGTTGAAGATTTGTAGATACACTGCCTTGTTCAGCAGACAATCTTCGCTGTTCTTGTCGAGTTGAGGACCATACATTCGCTTTTGCCGTGTGTCTCCAGGACGTTGAAGGATGTAGTATAGATCCAGACGGTGCATCTTGACCTTCAGTCCATGGAGATTCTCTAGGGAGAGAGCGAGCTCTGGCGAGGGGTCTATCAATCTGAATTCCAGTTCCCCTCGAATTCTTTCGCCTAGTGTACTGCTTGGTTGTTGAGGAAGATTTCATCAGCTTCTTGTTCTTCAAATACAACCTATCTTCTTTGTTAATAGCTTTTTGTGCTTGTTCACAAATCTCTTCCCAGTCTTCTCATCTGATTCTGAAATCATTTTGACAAACTTTCTTTGTCTCTTCTTGATTTGAGTCATCTTGTTCTCTTTTTATAGAAGACGCACTAGGTCCTACCATTGCTACCAAAAGGAAGATTATCCAGGCGAACGCCATTGGTGCAAGTGCTTAATAGATTTAAAATCCTGTGAACAATAACTCAAGAACACATGATAAATTGTTAATTTTCAAAGATTTGAAAAAATTGTACCCAAACAATCATAATCATGTAGAGAGACTAAGAATCAAATTAGTTTTGCAAAAGGACTTTTAAAAATAGATCAATTGCATGATTTTCGAAAATCCTTATTATATGCCCTAAAACCGAATTCTTTGAAATCGAAGACCAAAAATCCGTTTATCTTGGGAATACCTAGCATATAATCAAAAACTAAACTACCCAGAGTTCTTATTTCAAAAGAAATTTGATCAAAAACCATCACAAACGAAATCGATCCAAGAAATTCATCACGTTTGAGGAGGAAAAAGAAAAACGGTGAACCAACCGAGATTTTGATCAATAAACTTACTTGTATTCGAAGAACTTGGTTTGGAAAGCTCCAAGGTGCAATAGTTCTAGAGAGAGAGGCTCTAGAGACTGAGAACAAAAGATTAAGGTAAAAGAAATCAAAACCCTCTGTTCTTAATAAAACCCTAGCCGTGATCCGGATCGGATCGAGATTTCGATCCGGATCGGCCCGCCGCAGGAAGAAGCCTGCGTTCGGGATCCGGATCAGCTTGCCCGATCCGGATCGGCTCCAACTTTTTCTTCAGAAAAATTTAGAAAAATTTCATAAGATCCAGAAAAGTATGTAAGCACAATTGTGTATCAACTTTAAACAAAATCATCGTTTCATACAACAAGAATTAGATTATGCCAAATCTATCAATAATCTCTAAAAATGAAACGAGAATTTACAAAAATTAAATCCCATTTAAAGTTGAACACCTTCAATTAATCTAACTTGATCTTATGAGTAATGCCTTTATCAAATCATCAGTTCGGTAAAGAAAATGAAATACAAAGATCAATAGATGTTTGAAATCCCAAATATGGTAGATAATTTATCTAGACAATCTGTTGAAGAGAGTGGCTCTTTGAGCATCTTTCTTTAAAATCCCACCTTATACCAACCTTGAAATTGACGGAGTCAAGTATTTCAACATGCATTTTACTTAATCAAAAATTGAACAACCATGCTTGGTATACATGTGGTAGCTGCACACAATACTCGGACGACGAGGTGGGTAGCTCTTTCCTCCATGTGGTGGTAGTTTTCACACTCCTCATTGGGATGTAACTCTTTCCACATCTTTTGAGCATTTTACATTTCTTTGACTCCCCCTCAATTGGCTATCAATTATAAGTATTCAACCAAAATTGATCTCGATTTCATACTCGACTAAACAGTCAAATAAGATAATGACTATACCAAGAGATCATTGAGAGGAGAAATGACTTTGATCACTTAGAAGATGATTTAATTAACATAAATGATCATTGCAACAGTGAAATATTATAATGGCAAAAGCATAATAAATTTCTAAATGTGCGAAAAGATGCAATTAAAGTCAATTATGATCTATGCTCAATTAATGTCCTATGTACAAACATAGATAATGAACAAAACAAAACAAAAACAAAACCTATCCTAAGCAAAGGTTTCAAAAAGAAGTTTATTTCAAGGAAAGCATTCCAAATTGCTTTTCGTAAATGAATAAAACATTTTTGATCCAAAGGTTTTGTTAAAATGTTAGCTAATGATCCTCAGTTGAAATATATGAAAGTTGAAGAGTATTTGATTCAACTAGCTCTCTAAGAACATGATATCTAAGTTCAATATGTTTTGTTCTAGAGTGCAACACAGGGTTTTTAGAAATGTTAATTGCACTTGTGTTGTCACAAGAATTGTTACCGAAGATGCTGAAATCCGGAAGTCGCTCAACACACTTTTCATCCAAATGAGTTGGATTGAACAACTACCCGCTGAAATGTATTCCGCTTCGGCAGTCGATGGGAGTGCTATGCAATTCTGCTTTTTACTGTGCCATGCAACAAGGCAATGGCCATTATAGGAAGCCATGCACTGTTGGGTTATATGTAATAAGGATCTAAATAGGGGAAAAAATACCTAGAGGGGGGTGAATAGGTGTAAACGCATAAACACTCAAAAAATCGTTGCGATAAAAACCCAATGCGGAAATAAAAATAATACGCAAGATTTTTACGTGGAAAAACTCCATCACCGGAGTAAAAAACCACGGGACCGATAACACGGCAGAAATCCACTAGAATTAAACACGTACAAGGTGATTTACCGTACACACTTACGACTCAACCTTTTTCATACGCTCCTAGAGGATCTTCTCCGCTCGCTCCGCGACGCTTCTCGAATCCACGATCTGCGCCCAACGCCGAATCCAAGGCGTCCAACGTCGAATCCACGACGTCCGCCGAATCCACGGTCTTCACCCAATAGCACCCTTCGAATCCACGAACGTGCCTCGCTCCGAATCCACGAGAGCGGTTGAACCTTGAATCCACAAGGACACGCGAATCCACGCGGCCGATTTTTGGGGTAATCGTTGTTTGGGTGGTGATGATCCGCCGAATACTTAGATCAAAGATAGATCGGAAATACCATCTAAGTATCATTAGTTTGATTCAACTCAAGATGTGAGTATGAAAACTAGAATCAAACTAATCAATATAGATGAAGAAACATAGAGTATTCTCTAATGATTCCTTCTTCTCTATATGTGGATCTAGAGGCGTATATATGAAAATGACGGCTAATGTTATTTTCGGCCTCTTTTTGGAATTAACCCTAGAAAAAGAATCATAGGGTCTATTTATAGGTTTAGAAACCCTAGGAAGGAGATAAGAATCAAAAACCTAACATTTCTGGAGATTTTACGGACGGCGATCCGGATCGTCTTAGCTGTGATCCGGATCGTCATACGATTCAGCCAATTCCAGAAAAACGGAAGGTTCGGGATCCGGATCGAAGTGCTTGATCCGGATCGTTCATACAGTTCACCCAACATCAACGTTCGGGATCCGGATTGCGAAGCTGATCCGGATCGTTCAAGGAAGATGGTAACTCAACGTTCGGGATCCGGATCAAGAGACTACGATCCGGATTGAACTGATGTATGACCGAACCACCTTCGGATCCGGATCGAACAACCTGATCCGGATCCTGAACATGTCCCAAGTCCAGTTTTTGATTTTTATTCAATGAAAGATTCTTCCAAGTGTTTCTACACTACAAGAAGTATTCGGATCACACAAAATCTTAGGTTAACATACCTGATCCTTTTGAATTCTTCTTCTTGCGATTGAGTTAAATGATCCAACTTTCTTCACCTTCAATCTTCAAGATCTTGAGACTTTCACGAACTACGCCAACTCAAATTCCGTAACAATCTCCCCCTTTGGCGGTTTCGTGACAAAACACAGATCCACTAAAGAAATTCAAAAAGATATTTTTGTTGCTATTACCATACAACAAAAATTTACAATGGAGATCCAAAATACAATACATGAGTTAACTCCTAAAACAGACTCTAGACTTAGACATCTGTACTCTCTGCAAAAAGAAATCATTCTTGACAAAAGAAATCGTTAGATACTCAAGAATTTATATCATTCACAAACCACAAACAGAGATGAAGTTTATACTCATTTATACTTACCATGACATTTATACATTCAGATATGTAAACAGATCATAGTTTAAAAACACAACATACTCCTTTTTGCAATCAAAAACCAAATGTCATGAACATGTTTGTGAACATCTTATATATATAAAGATATGTAATTTGATCAAGGTTAAGAACCAACATATCTTCTATGCAATCAAAAACCAAATGTCACAAAATGTTAGTCCAACATCAACTTGTTAGTTATATTACATGCCCAACTAGTAGTCGAATAGTTAGTCGAGACATGCAAACAATCACAGGATGAAAACCAAAGTTGAAGTGAAGAGATACTTACAAAAATCTTCATCATCAAGATTCACAATCATTGTTCATTGTTCACATATCATTGTTCAACTCTCTCCCCCTTTTGTCACAAACATTACCAAAAACACAAAATTTAAGGAGAGTTAAAGAGAGCAAAATAAAGAAACTCCAGAGACTAAAAAGACAAAAACTTAAAAACCGCAAAGAAACGCTAAGAGGTAAGCATAAGCGATCAAGCCAAAATAAGAACGTCTGAGCTAGTATCGTCAATCTTGTTCAAGATGTCCTTTCAGCATTCGCGATAATTTGGACATTTTCTTTATCTGTTTTTTGGTCAGCAGCCCATTGTGTCGGAGCCTAGCCCAATTTCTCCGCTAGCAGAAAAGTCTTCGTGTCCTGACGAAGCGATTCCAATTCAGCAGGTCGGTACACTGTCTTTTCGAGTGTGATGAGGCTGTCTAGAAGCAGATGGTGCATCCCATCCCTAAACCAGTGAGATTCAAGTTTGTAGAAAACGCAGAGAGTGAGCGGCTCTAGTAAGAGGCCACACTATTGATAAATCAATTCTTTAGGACATTCTTACGCTTGTATATGTTGTTGTTGATGCAGATTTCATAAGCCTTTTGCCTTGATAGATTTCCTGTTTCTCATCAATCTTCTGGAAATCTTGAAGAATCATCCATTCTTCCGCATCGTACTCGAGATTGGCCTCCTGCTCCTCGGTTGCTTATCTCCTGTTGAAAATCCGGTTCACTTTTACAGTGTATCTTGTGCACCATTGGACCATAACAGGATTAACCAGAGGATGCATTGATTCTAGTGCTTTAAGTTTCGAGAAAGTCTGTGAAAAAACCAAACTCAAGAACACATGAAAAACGTCAATTTGAAAGATTTGAAAAATTGTGACCGGTAAAAAATCATTACTCCTGTAGAGAAGCTAAGAATCAAATATTTTTGCAAAAAGAATTT
>CM055074.1:15684723-15748878 GCA_029204045.2 Tillandsia leiboldiana
ATATTTTTGGTCTAGAGTGCAACACAGGGTTTTAGAATGTTAATAGCACTAGTGTTGTCACAAAGTATTGTTACCGAAGATGCTGAAATGCGGAACTCGCTCAATACGCTTTTCATCCAAATGAGTTGAGTTGAGCAACTTCCAGCTGAAATGTATTCCGCTTCGGCAGTCGAGAGTGCTATGCAGTTCTGCTTTTTACTGTGCCATGCAACAAGGCAATGGCCAAGATAGAATCATGCACCACTCGTGCTTTTCCGATCATCCACTGATCCTGCCCAATCGGCATATGAGTATCCAACAATATCCAAACTTGTTCCCATAGGATACCAAATTCCGAAATTAATTGATCCTTTGATATACCGGATGATCCTTTTCACCGCTTTCAGGTGAACCTCCTTTGGTGCTGATTGATATCTCGCGCAAATCCCAACACCAAAAGATATATCCGGGCGACTAGCCGTGAGGTAAAGTAGACTTCCAATCATACTTCGATACAGTTTCTCGTCTACATTCTCACTATGTGATTCACTTCCAAGTCCCTTGTGGCTAGTTCCCATTGGAGTCGGGAAATCTTTACAGTTTTCGAGATCGAACTTTTTGACCAACTCCATTGCATACTTGGATTGACTCAAGTGAATACCTTCATCATTTTGTTTAATTTGCAATCCAAGGAAATAAGTCAATTCGCCCATCATGGACATCTCAAATTCGCTTTCCATGGTCTCCGCGAATTTAGAAGCATCGTTATCTCTCGTTGCGCCAAATACAATGTCATCGACATAGATTTGTGCTACAATGAAATTGCTTTGATAATGCTTCACAAAGAGAGTCCTATCAGCTCCCCCTCGAGTATAGCCCTTCTCCAAAAGGTGCTTTGTTAACCTTTCGTACCATGCTCGCGGTGCTTGTTTCAGACCGTAAAGAGCCTTTTTCAAACGAAAAACATGGTTAGGTTGTTTATGATCTACAAAACCTTTCGGTTGAGCCACATAAACTTCCTCATTTAAAAACCCATTTAGAAATGCGCTCTTAACGTCCATTTGAAATAATTTGATTTTAAAATGACAAGCAATAGCAAATAGTATACGAATGGACTCGAGTCTAGCTACAGGGGCGAATGTTTCGTCAAAGTCTATACCTTCTACTTGAGAGTAGCCTTGAGCAACTAATCGTGCCTTGTTCCTGATGATAGTACCATCCTCATTTTTCTTGTTCTTGAAGATCCATTTGGTACCTATCACATTGTGTTGCTTTGGAGGCTTCATTAATTCCCAGACTTTGTTTCGCTTAAATTGATGGAGCTCTTCCTGCATTGCTTTAATCCAGTAGTCATCCTGAAGAGCTTCATCTATGTTCTTTGGTTCGATTAAAGATACGTAGCAAGCGAATCCACAAACCAACTGCCTCCGAGTTCTGACTCCTTCTTGTGGATCTCCAATAATATTCGATTCCGGATGATCCTTGGAGATTCGTAACGTTTGTTGAAACGGAGTACTCGGAGATATATGAGATGATTCCTGCACATCAGATAAACTAGAAGAACCATTAGATGCATCATTAATATTGGAAGTATTATTATGAGAAGATGCACTAGCAGGAGAATCATCATCTAGAGAGATATCGAGGGTAGATTTTCCAGTTTCAAAGTGAAAAGCTTCATCTACTTTAACATTTATAGATTCTACGATCGTCTTAGATTCAATGTTAAATACTCGATATGCTCTGCTATTCGTAGAATAACCCAAAAAGATCCCTTCATCACTTCGAGAGTCGAACTTTCCAAGATTTTCACGGTCACGTAAAATGTAACATCGACTCCCGAAGACACGAAAATATTTGATATTGGGTTTTCTACTAAACCACAGCTCATATGGTGTATTTAAAATTCCTGGGCGCAAGTAAACTCTATTAATGACATAGACAGCGGTGTTCACAGCTTCAGCCCAAAAATGTAGCGGTAAATTCTGGCTATGAAGCATCACACGCGCCATCTCTTGAACAACCCTGTTCTTGCGCTCAACAACACCATTCTGCTGAGGTGTATAGGGTGCCGAGAATTCATGTTTAATTCCATTTGAAGTGCAAAAATCAATGAATTTTGAATTTATGAATTCTCCACCTCTATCACTTCTAACACGAATGATCTTTTCATTCTTTTCAATCATAATACGATGGCAAATCTCATGAAAAGAGTCAAACGTATCAGCTTTCTCTTTTAAAAATGCTACCCAAGAAAACCGAGAGAAATCATCAACCAATAAAAAAATGTACCATTTACCTCCCAAAGATGGTTGACGGGTCGGCCCCATTAGGTCCATGTGCAAAAGTTCCAAGGGCCGTTTTGTACCAACGTGGTTCAAGTTCTTGTGTGCAGTCCTAGACTGTTTTCCCTTTTGGCAACCACCACACACAATGTTTTGTTTAAATAAAAGCTTTGGAACCCCCTTGACCACGTCCTTGCTTGAAATTCTAGTAAGTTCCTTAAAATTTAAGTGACCTAGCCTTTCATGCCAAAGAGTTTCATTATTCAAGGCGGCTAAGTTACAATTTTCAGAAAATTTATTAGGAACAACATAACAATTGTTTTCAGATCTAACCCCTTTTAAAAAGAAGACATGGTCCTTATCAGTTACAACACATTCAACAGACGAAAAGTTGACTGAAAAACCATTGTCGCAAAGTTGACTTATGCTTATGAGGTTAGTCTTAAGGCCATCAACAAATAAGACGTTTTTCAAAATCGGGTCATCTGGAATAGCTACCGTCCCTTTTCCAACAATTTTGGAAGATCGACCGTCTCCGAAAACAACGTGTCCTCCGGAGATTTTCTCAAGATTTTGAAAACTATTTTTGTCACCGGTCATGTGACGGGAACACCCGCTATCCAGATACCAAGACGAACTATCATATGTATGCAAGGAAACATTGGAAACAAGACAAGGGAAAATTTCACCTTTGCGCACCCAAACTCTTTTGGAGTGCGTCGGTAATGGTCGAGAAGTTATATGCCTAGGTGAAGGTGTCTTGTTATAGCGATTGTTGTTCCTTGATGAAATCGTCTTGCGCGATGAACTACCAATTCTCTTTTCATTTGAAAAGTTTTGCTTTGATTTTCGGGGAGGAGCCTTTTTGGTAGTTGTTGCAAGATGTCCTTGAGATGAGCGTTCGACTCCCGTCTTGCAATATCTTCTTATGTGCCTCCTTCCTGAAGAGAATCGCTGTAAGTCATTCTTGAGTTGGAAAATGGCCTTTGTCATTTCCAGGTTATCCTGTCGAGCCTCGCTGTAGAGCTTTGAGAAGTGATTCGCATTATCCAGCAGATTTGTATGTTCCTTCTCAAGTTGCTCATTGGACTCTTGAAGGGAAACATTTTCTTTTATCAGGTTTTCCCTTTCCACTTCAAGAGCGTTTGAGAGAGAAGTCGCTCTTTTTGCTTCTTCTTCGAGATCATGCACTCTCCCTCTCAAACTCTTATTTTGCTTAGCCACTTTCTTTGAGTCCCTCAAAAGTCTGTGGTAGGCTAGAGCAAATTCTTCACCTTCCGAATCATCCGATCCGTTGTCCGTTGCGTTCTTTTCAACAGTAGAGTTGGACAATGACTCAGATGTATTTGCCATAAAGCACATGAAGGGTGAAGATACGGACGCGTGGAATGCGGTGGAGCTCTTTTCTTCATCACTCGAAGACGACTCATTTGACGTTGAGTTGTCATCCCAAGTGACGACTTGCATCGCCTTCTTCTTTGCCGGATACTTGTTAGGACATTCCGTTGCAATGTGGCCGTAGCCTCGACATTTGAAGCATTGCAGTTGTCCTTCTGAACTTTTCTTATCCTTTGAGAAGTTCTCTTGCTTTCTTGACTTGTAACCTGAAGTACCCTTGCCTTTGTTCGACTTTCCGAAGGATGGAGATTTGCTTGAATTACCCCTTCGAAAGTTGCGGCGAAACTTCCTTGTCAAGAGAGCGAGCTGCTTCTCAAATTCCTCCATAGAAAGGTTCTCGTCATCGTCTGAGGAGGACGTATCCGCGTCTTCTTCCTTAGTTGTTTTCAACGCATAACCTGAAGACTTAGAAGTGGATGCCTTTCCAGAAGAATTGTTAGTAGTAAATGTCATTTCATAAGTTTGCAATGAACCAACTAATTCTTCTACACGTATTTCGTCCGGGTGTTTAATAGTTTCAATGGCAGTAACCTTTGGGCGAAATCGTTCAGGAAGAGTTCTTAAGATTTTTCTTACAATCTTAAATTCTGGAATCTTCTCTCCCAGATTAGCACATGAGTTTACGATGTCTTGCAATCGTGTATAGTAGTCCGTGAAAGATTCATTTTCTGCCATTAAGATAGAGTCAAACTTGCTCGTAAGCATTTGCAGTTTCTGAATCTTCACGAGGTTAGTTCCCTCATGTGTAACCTGAAGAACATCCCAGATTTCTTTCGCAGTCTCACATGCCGAGACGCGAGAGAATTCGGTTTGAGATAAGGCATTAAAGATAGCATTAATTCCCTTGCCATTGTAAGAAGATGAATCTAACTCTTCCTTGGTCCATTTCGACCTAGGTTTTAAGGTGTGAACATCACCAATAAATTCTGTTGGATTAGTCCATCCTAATTCAATCGATTGCCACACCCGTTCGTCGATGGAAATTAAAAAGGCTTTCATCCGTACTTTCCAGTACGCATAATTTGTTCCATCGAAGAACGGGGGTCGGTTGATGTTTCCACCTTCAACCATTGTTTACAACCCTATTCCCGCTCTGATACCACTTGTTGGGTTATATGTAATAAGGATCTAAATAGGGGAAAAAACACCTAGAGGGGGGTGAATAGGTGTAAACGCATAAACACTCAAAAAATCGTTGCGATAAAAACCCAATGCGGAAATAAAAATAATACGCAAGATTTTTACGTGGAAAACTCCATCACCGGAGTAAAAAACCACGGGACCGATAACACGGCAGAAATCCACTAGAATTAAAACACGTACAAGGTGATTTACCGTACACACTTACGACTCAACCTTTTCCATACGCTCCTAGAGGATCTTCTTCGCTCGCTCCGCGACGCTTTTCGAATCCACGATCTGCGCCCAACGCCGAATCCACGGCGTCCAACGTCGAATCCACGACGTCCGACCGAATCCACGGTCTTCACCCAATAGCACCCTTCGAATCCACGAACGTGCCTCGCTCCGAATCCACGAGAGCGGTTGAACCTTGAATCCACAAGGACACGCGAATCCACGCGCCGATTTTTGGGGTAAATCGTTGTTTTGGGTGGTGATGATCCGCCGAATACTTAGATCAAAGATAGATCGGAAATACCATCTAAGTATTCATTAGTTTGATTCAACTCAAGATGTGAGTATGAAAACCTAGAATCAAACTAATCAATATAGATGAAGAAACATAGAGTATTCTCTAATGATTTCCTTTCTTCTCTATATGTGGATCTAGAGGCGTATATATGAAAATGACGGCTAATGTTATTTTCGGCCTCTTTTTGGATTAACCTTAGAAAAAGAATCATAGGGTCTATTTATAGGTTAGAAACCCTAGGAAGGAGATAAGAATCAAAAACCTAACATTTCTGGAGATTTTACGGACGGCGATCCGGATCGTCTTAGCTGTGATCCGGATCGTCATAACGATTCAGCCAATTCCAGAAAAACGAAGGTTCGGGATCCGGATCGAAGTGCTTGATCCGGATCGTTCATACAGTTCACCAAACATCAACGTTCGGGATCCGGATTGCGAAGCCTGATCCGGATCGTTCAAGGAAGATGGTAAACTCAACGTTCGGGATCCGGATCAAGAGACTACGATCCGGATTGAACTGATGTATGAACGAACCACCTTCGGGATCCGGATCGAACAACCTGATCCGGATCCTGAACATGTCCCAAGTCCAGTTTTTGATTTTTATTCAATGAAAGATTCTTCCAAGTGTTTCTACACTACAAGAAGTATTCGGATCACACAAAATCTTAGGTTAAACATACCTGATCCTTTTGAATTCTTCTTTCTTGAGATTGAGTTAAATGATCCAACTTTCTTCACCTTCAATCTTCAAGACTTGAGACTTTCACGAAACTACGCCAACTCAAATTCCGTAACATGCACCACTCGTGCTTTTCCGATCATCCACTGATCCTCCCCAATCGGCATCTGAGTATCCAACAATATCCAAACTAGTTCCCATAGGATACCAAATTCCGAAATTAATTGATCCTTTGATGTACCGGATGATCCTTTTCACCGCTTTCAGGTGAACCTCCTTTGGTGCTGATTGATATCTCGCGCAAATCCCAACACTAAAGGATATATCCGGGCGACTAGCCGTGAGGTAAAGTAGACTTCCAATCATACTTCGATACAGTTTCTCGTCTACATTCTCACTTTGTGATTCACTTCCAAGTCCCTTGTGGCTAGTTCCCATTGGAGTCGGAAAATCCTTCGAATTTTCTAAGTCAAACTTTTTAACCAACTCCATTGCATACTTGGATTGACTCAAGTGAATACCTTCATCATTTTGTTTAATTTGCAATCCAAGGAAATAAGTCAATTCGCCCATCATGAACATCTCAAATTCGCTTTCCATGGTCTCCGCGAATTTAGAAGCATCATTATCTCTTGTTGCGCCAAATACAATGTCATCGACATAGATTTGTGCTACAATGAAATTGCTTTGATAATGCTTCACAAAGAGAGTCCTGTCAGCTCCCCCTCGAGTATAGCCCTTCTCCAAAAGGTGCTTTGTCAACCTTTCGTACCATGCTCGCGGTGCTTGTTTCAGACTGTAAAGAGCCTTTTTCAAACGAAAAACATGGTTAGGTTGTTTATGGTCTACAAAACCTTTCGGTTGAGCCACATAAACTTCCTCATTTAAAAACCCATTTAGAAACGCGCTCTTAACGTCCATTTGAAATAATTTGATTTTAAAATGACAAGCAATAGCAAATAGTATACGAATGGACTCGAGTCTAGCTACAGGGGCGAATGTTTCATCAAAGTCTATACCTTCTACTTGAGAGTAGCCTTGAGCAACTAATCGTGCCTTGTTCCTGATGATAGTACCATCCTCATTTTTCTTGTTCTTGAAAATCCATTTGGTACCTATCACATTATGTTGCTTTGGAGGCTTCGTTAATTCCCAGACTTTGTTTCGCTCAAATTGATGGAGCTCTTCCTGCATTGCTTTAATCCAGTAGTCATCATGAAGAGCTTCATCTATGTTCTTTGGTTCGATTAAAGATACGTAGCAAGCGAATCCACAAACCAACTGCCTCCGAGTTCTAACTCCTTCTTGTGGATCTCCAATAATATTCGATTCCGGATGATCCTTGGAGATTCGTAGCGTTTGTTGAAACGGAGTACTCGGAGGTATATGAGATGATTCCTGCACATCAGATAAACTTGAAGAACCATTAGATGCATCATTAATATTGGAAGTATTATTATGAGAAGATGCAATGGCAGGTGAATCATCATCTAGAGAGATATCGAGGGTAGATTTTCCAGATCCAAAGTGTAAAGCTTCATCTACTTTAACATTTATAGATTCTACGATCGTCTTAGATTCCAAGTTAAATACTCGATATGCTCTACTAATTGTAGAATACCCCAAGAATATCCCTTCGTCACTTCGAGAGTCAAACTTTCCAAGATTTTCACGGTCACGTAAAATGTAACACCGACTCCCGAAGATGCGAACATATTTGATGTTGGGTTTTCTACCACACCATAGTTCATATGGTGTATTTAACGTTCCCGGGCGCAAATAAACTCGATTAATTACATAGATTGCAGTGTTCACAGCTTCAGCCCAAAAATGTAGCGGTAAATTCCGGCTGTGAAGCATAACACGTGCCATCTCCTGAACAACCCTGTTTTTGCGCTCGACAACACCATTCTGTTGAGGTGTATAGGGTGCAGAGAATTCATGCTTAATACCGTTTGAAGTGCAAAAGTCAATGAATTTAGAGTTAACGAATTCTCCACCTCTATCACTTCTAACACGAATGATCTTTTCATTCTTTTCAATCATAATACGAAGGCAAATCTCGTGAAAAGAATCAAAAGTATCAGCTTTCTCTTTTAAAAATGCTACCCAAGAATATCGAGAGAAATCATCAATCATCAAGAAAATATACCATTTACCTCCCAAAGATGGTTGACGAGTTGGCCAAAAGAAAGAAAAATAGTATACATAAACTACACAACATTTAATCGTAGAACGATTAAAGACAAGGAAGGATTTCACCTTTGCATACCCAAACCTTTTGAGTTTTGGAGTATGTTGGCAATGGTTGAGAAATTTTTCTTGATGAAGACGTCTTGTTTGAAGTACTACCAATGTTCTTTTCTTTTGAAAAATCCTTCTTTGAATTCCGGGGAGTGAACTTATTGGTAGCAGTTGCAAGATGTGGTTGATTTGATCTTTGAGCTCCAATCTTGCAATTTCTTTCAATGTGCCCTGCAAAATTACAACGAAAACATACCTTTGTGCTTGACGATTCCGAAAGGGGTGAAGGAGGCTTGTTGTCGTTGGTTGTCGTGAATTCCGGTGTCGGAGGAGGAGATACCGACTGAGGCACAAAGACTGTCCCAACCGAACTAAAATTGTCTTCAGTTCGATTGTATCCGAGGCCGAACTTGTTTGTTTGACCAAGACCAAGAAGTTTATCCAACTTACTCCTTCTAGATGAAAATTGCTGTAAGTCATCCTTGAGTTGGAGAATGGTCTCTGTCATTTCCAATTTTTCCTGTCGGGCCTCGCCGTAGAGCTTCAAGAAGTAATTCGCTTTGTTCACCATATCTATATAATTCTTCTCGAGTTGCTCATCGGACTCTTGAAGGGAAACATTTACTTTTATCAGATTTTCCCTTTCCACTTCAAGAGCGTTTGAGAGAGAAGTTGCCCTTTTTGCTTCTTCTTCGAGATCATGCAATCTCCCTCTCAAACTCTTGTTTTGCTTAGCCACTTTCTTTGAATCCCTCAAAAGTCTGTGGTAGGCTAGAGCAAAATCTTCACCTTCCGAATCATCCGATTCGTTGTCCGTTGCAATCTTTTCAACAGTGGAGTTGGACAATGACTCGGACGTACTTGCCATAAAGCACATGAAGGGTGAAGATGTGGACGCGTGGAATGGCGTGGTGCTCTTTTCTTCATCACTTGAAGACGACTCATTTGACGTTGAGTTGTCATCCCAAGTGACGACTTGCATCGCCTTCTTCTTTGCCGGATACTTGTTGGGACACTCCGTTGCAATGTGGCCGTAGCCTCGACATTTGAATCATTGTAGTTGTCCCTCTGAACTTTTCTTATCCTTTGAGAAGTTCTCTTGCTTTCTTGACTTGTAACTTGAAGTACCCTTGCCTTTGTTCGACTTTCCGAAGGATGGAGATTTACTTGAATTACCCCTTCGAAAGTTGCGGCGAAACTTCCTTGTCAAGAGAGCGAGCTGCTTCTCAAATTCCTCCATAAAAAGGTTCTCGTCATCGTCTGAGGAGGATGTATCCGCGTCTTCTTCCTTAGTTGTTTTCAACGAATAACCTGAAGACTTAGAAGAGGATGCTTTTCCAGAAGAATTGTTAGTAGTAAATGTCGTTTCATATGTTTGTAATGAACCAACTAATTCTTCTACACGCATTTCGTCCGGGTGTTTAATAGTTTCAATGGCTGTAACCTTTGGGCGAAATCGTTCAGGAAGAGTTCTTAAGATCTTTCTTACAACCTTAAATTCTGGAATCTTCTCTCCCAGGTTAGCACATGAGTTTACGATGTCTTGCAATCGTGTATAGTAGTCCGTGAAAGATTCATTTTCTGCCATCAAGATAGAGTCAAACTTGCTCGTAAGCATTTGCAGTTTCTGAATCTTCACGAGGTTAGTTCCCTCATGTGTAACCTGAAGAACATCCCAGATTTCTTTCGCAGTCTCACATGCCGAGACGCGAGAGAATTCAGTTTGAGATAAGGCATTAAAAATAGCATTAATTCCCTTGCCATTGTAAGAAGATGAATCTAACTCTTCCTTGGTCCATTTCGACCTAGGTTTTAAGGTGCGAACATCAGAGATAATTTCAGTTGGATTAGACCATCCTAATTCAATTGATTGCCACACCCTTTCGTCGATGGAAATTAAAAAGGCTTTCATCCGTACTTTCCAGTACGCATAATTTGTTCCATCAAAGAAAGGGGGTCGATTGATGTTTCCACCTTCAACCATTGTTTACAACCCTATTCCCGCTCTGATACCACTTGTTGGGTTATATGTAATATAGATCTAAATAGGGGAAAAAACACCTAGAGGGGGGTGAATAGGTGTAAACGTATAAACACTCAAAAATCGTTGCGATAAAAAACCCAATGCGGAAATAAAAATAACACGCAAGATTTTTACGTGGAAAACTCCATCACCGGAGTAAAAAACCACGGGACCGATAACACGGCGAAATCCACTAGAATTAAAACACGTACAAGGTGATTTACCGTACACACTTACGACTCAACCTTTTCCATACGCTCCTAGAGGATCTTCTCCGCTCGCTCCACGACGCTTCTCGAATCCACGATCTGCGCCCAACGCCGAATCCACGGCGTCCAACGCCGAATCCACGACGTCCGACCGAATCCACGGTCTTCACCCAGTAGCACCCTTCGAATCCACGAACGTGCCTCGCTCCGAATCCACGAGAGCGGTTGAACCTTGAATCCACAAGGACACGCGAATCCACGCGCCGATTTTGGGGTAAATCGTTGTTTTTGGGTGGTGATGATCCGCCGAATACTTAGATCAAAGATAGATCGGAAATACCATCTAAGTATTCATTAGTTTGATTCAACTCAAGATGTGAGTATGAAAACCTAGAATCAAACTAATCAATATAGATGAAGAAACATAGAGTATTCTCTAATGATTTCCTTTCTTCTCTATATGTGGATCTTAGGCCGTAAAAAAGATGACGGCTATTTTGATTATCGGCGTCTTTGCTTTTCTTCTTTTCTTCTCTTAACCCTAGAAAAAGAGTCATAGGGTCTATTTATAGGTTAGAAACATTTGGAAGGAGATAAGAATCAAAAACCTAACATTTCTGGAATTTTGACGTACGGCGATCCGGATCGGATTTGGGCGATCCGGATTGCAGTAGCAAGAGAGACGGTTTCCAGAAAAACAATCGTTCGGGATCCGGATCGGAATGCCTGATCCGGATCGTTCATACAATTCAGAAAACTCAACGTTCGGGATCCGGATCGTGAGATGCTGCGATCCGGATTGAAGTAATGTATGAAACAACAACCTTCGGGATCCGGATCGCTGGCTCTGATCCGGATCCTGAACATGTCCGAACACCAGTTTTTGATTTTTATGCAATTAAAAATTCTTCCAGGTGTTTCTACACTACAAGAAGTATTCGGATCACCAAAAATCTTTAGTTAAACATACCTGATCCTTTTGAATTTTTCTTTCTTGAGATTGAGTTAAATGATCCAACTTTCTTCACCTTCAATCTTCAAGACTTGAACCTTTCACGAAACTACGCCAACTCAAATTCCGTAACACATACAACCAAACAACTCACATGATATTCTAGTATTCACTTAGAGCATAGAGGCCGATGTTTTGAAAGGATAAATAATCACAAGGTTTTGAAAACGGCATCCACACGATGCCATCGTTTTATGAAAGACCGTTTGAAAGCCACATAAATCCACAGGGGTTTGAAAACGGCACCCACCCGATGCCGATCTTTGTGAAAACAGTTCGCAAACACATAAATCCCACAAGGTTTGTAAAATTCGGTGCCCACACGACACCCACGTTTTAAAAGTAATTTTCGCAAACGGTTTTCTTTGCTGTTCATTGTTTAAAACGGCCAAGTAAGAAAGAATGCAACAATCATTCGTTTATTCAAAAAGGGAAAAGGCAACATCCACTTCGACCCCACGGGGGTGTCGCAATCCACAACTAGCTAGCATGAGTAATAAAAGAAAAGGGAAAGGAAAGTCACTGTATCTGAAGTCACTAAAAGCCAGAACAACACTCTCGCGGCCTCACCGGTGCCCTAGCACTCGCCCCTTGACGAACCTGTCACGGAGTGGGAAGTCAGTGACTAGAATAAACATAATGAGTAAGAAAGCTATAATAAAGCAAACCACTGTAACCAGAGCAACCGTCACCCCTCATACACCGTCAACAACGATCATGACCTGCACCAAACATAAACCGGGCACCCTCCCCGGACACCGCACCGGGCCCCTACCCCGGTGCCCCCTCTCTGCCGAGCACCTGTCTCGGCCGCCGAGCACCAACCTCGGCGTCACCGCTCACACCCTCCACCCATGAGGGCCCCCATTCCTAACGCCACCGTCGCGTGGGGTACACGGGTCAACGTACCACTTTTCCGGAAAAGCACACCCTTGCGGTGGCCAAACCGCTGGTGTGCGTGTAGCAAAACTTGAGCCTCAGATGATAAACCGAATGAAGTAAAATCGGGGTCAGCATTGCTCATAAGGATAACTAGAAGGGAAAACACCTTTGCTCACGAAGAATAACTTAAAGAGAAAACACCTTTGCTCATGAGAATTAACTTACGAGAAAACACCTTTGCTCACGAAGAGTAACTTAAAGAGAAAACAACTTTGCTCAAGAGAATTAACTTACGAGAAAACACCTTTGCTCATGTCCGCCCTTACCCAATTAACCTTGGCGAAAGTACCCACCTTGTGTGTGTCGTCCGGTGTTCGGCACGTCCGTGATCGTGCGTCAGTCGCCAACAACGTCCGGCACTCCTGGAGGAACATGGGCAAGTCAAGACTAAGGATCCGAAACTCACATCGACTCCCAACAACGTGCGGCGGAGTTCCCCGCACGGCACCGGCCCGTGCGGCGCACACTCCGCCTGGGCACAGCCCCGCGCGGCACCAGCCCGCGCAGGCGCCCCTCCTGCGGCGGCCCCGCGGTGCGGGGCGACCCCACGCGGCACCAGCCCGCGCGGGCGCCCCACCTGCGGGCGGCCCCGCGCGGCCAAGCGCCGAGCGGGTGCGCTGCCCGCGGTGCGGGGCGACCCCGCGCGGCACCAGCCCGCGCGGGCGCCCCTCCTGCGGCGGCCCCGCGGTGCGGGGCGACCCCGCGCGGCACCAGCCCGCGCGGGCGCCCTTCCTGCGGGCGGCCCCGCGCGGCCAAGCGCCGTGCGGGTGCGTTGCCCGCGGTGCGGGGGCGACCCCGCGCGGCCCTAGCCCGCGCGGGCGCCCCACCTGCGGGTGGCCCCGCGCGGCCAAGCGCCGCGCGGGTGCGCTGCCCGCGGTGCGGGGCGACCCAGCGCGGCACCAGCCCGCGCGGGCGCCCCACCTGCGGGCGGCCCCGCGCGACCAAGCGCCGCGTGGGTGCCCCACCTGCGGGCGGCCCCGCGCAGCGAAGAGCCGCGCGGGTGCGCTGCCCGCGGTGCGGGGCGACCCCGCGCGGCACCAACCCGCGCGGGCGCCCCACCTGCGGGCGGCCCCGCGCGGCCAAGCGCCGCGCGGGTGCGCTGTCCGCGGTGCGTGGCGACCCCGCGCGGCACCAACCCGCGCGGGCGCCCCACGCCCCACCTGCGGGCGGCCCCGCGCGGCCAAGCGCCGCGCGGGTGTGCTGCCCGCGGTGCGGGGCGACCCCGCGCGGCACCGGCCCGCGCGGGCGCCCTTCCTGCGGGCGGCCCCGCGCGGCCAAGCGCCGCGCGGGCGCCCCACCTGCGGGCGGCCCCGCGCGGCCAAGCGCCGCGCGGGTGTTCTGCCCGCGGTGCGGGGCGACCCCGCGCGGCACCGGCCCGCGCGGGCGCCCTTCCTGCGGGCGGCCCCGCGCGGCCAAGCGCCGCGCGGGTGCGTTGCCCGCGGTGCGGGGGCGACCCCGCGCGGCCCTAGCCCGCGCGGGCGCCCCACCTGCGGGCGGCCCCGCGCGGCCAAGCGCCGCGCGGGTGCGCTGCCCGCGGTGCGGGGGTGACCCCGCGCGGCCCTAGCCCGCGCGGGCGCCCCACCCGCGGGCGGCCCCGCGCGGCCAAGCGCGCTTGGCCGCGCGGTGCTCGCCTGCGGGCGGTGCCCGCGCGGCGCGCCTGCGCTTGGCAGCGCGGTGCTCGCCTGCGGGCGGTGGCCGCGCGGCGCGCCTGCCGCGCGGTGCCCCATCCGCAGGCGGCCAGCGCGGCATGTGCCCGCGTGGTGCCCGCCTGCGGGTGGTGCCCGTGCGACGTCCCTGCCGCGCGGCGCCCCGCCCGCGGCCGGCCCGGTGGCGGCGGCGGCGGCGGCGGCGGCCCTCCCCGCGAAAACTCCACCCCGAAACGCCAAACTAAGACCTAAAGGAAAAACTCACCTTCGATCCGCCGGAAAAAGAGAAGAAGAAGATCGTCCTATCGTTGCCCGGTTGATCCCACGAGCAAGATACCTCTGTCCTTCTCCCGAAAGCCCCGCCGTCGGCCGTAACAAGAGCGAAAAAGGTTGGGTCCCGTTTTTTTTTCTCTTTTTCCTCTCGTAGCGTCTCTTAAAAACCCTAGCCGCCGAACGAAGGAACTTATGAGGGAAAACCTAAAACCCTAGGTTTTCAAAGGAATAAAAGAGAAATATTAGGAACAGATCCGGCGGCTAGAATTACCCCGAGCAACGTGCCGATCGTTCGCACGGATCCCGGGGCGCCTTAAAGGGGTCCGAACTTCAGAATTTTATTCTGGGAGAACCGGGGGTCGGAATCTGGAACCGATCGCGTCCCCGTTCTCCGTTTCGCGAGCCCTTCCACCTAAAAATGTCCGCGAGCCCCGACGGACTTTCCGGAAAAACACCAAAAATTGTCCCCCAGTCGGGCAGTCGTAAGAAAAGGGATAACGGGAAGGGTCACGGAAAAGCCAGGTCTTACAAAAGTTATGCCAGTTATCAAGCAACTTGTTAGTAATATTACATGCCCAAATAGTTAATAGTGGCATGTACTCAAAGTACAAAGTTTTCAATTTACCTTACTGTCAAAGTTCAAAGTACTCAAGTTCTCAATATTCCATGTTCTCTCCCCATTTTTGTCATAGAAAACAAGCCAAAATAAAACGAGGGTAATGCAAAGTTCAAAAATATTAAGAACTGAAATGAAGAATCTGCAAAAGAAATCATTAGAACAAACATTGAAAAGAAAAAAAACGATTCTCTAAATAAAGAAAAAAAACTTGTTCATTCTAGATCTAATCTTTCCGAGCTGCTGCAATCAAATTTGTTTAAAATTCCCTTGAGCAGTCTTGAGATTTTTGAACATTTCCTTTTAATCTGTCGTTGTCCAGTAGAGATACGTTGTAAATCAAGTGACTTTCTTTCTTATTCTGTAGACAGTCGCTTCTGCACTTGACGGATGGAGGACATAGATGTATCATCCTCTGTCACGTCCTTCCTAGAGGTCGAAGTAGGTAGCGTGTGAAGACCCTGATCTTCGTGGTCATTACAGTGTGATCGACAGCTTGTGGGGGCCTATTTATGTGGATAGTGTCGGTTGCGCGCAAATCGGACCCAAGAAACGGACTCAGTGCGAGAAATGGATCAAGATTGCTTATTTGGGATTTTCGTCGAAAAATATAAGTGGTTTCGCGCAAAACGGACACCGTATTTGGATTCTGCGCGGAAAAATGATCAAAACGGCTATTTGGTTGCATTATTTTAAATTTTGGACTTCGGAATTGGACTCAGCGCGCGAAAACAGCAAAAAGTGGCATTTTTGGAGCTTATTTGATCTTCTTTCAGGCTGCCGGTCCACAGGAGGACGCGTGCACCAGGCGCAGCGACTACCGGCATCTCCACGCGTCGGGATGGGAGAGGGGGAACGCGGACCACGCGGCGCGCCCGCGTTAGGCAGAGCGCGCCCACGTGCGCCGCTGGCGCGTTGCGCGTCCCCGCGCGAGACACGCGGCGCCACGCCATTGGCGGGCGCCCGCCGCCGCGGATCCGCCACGCGGCGCCAGCCAAGCCGCCCGATTGCGCCTGCGGGGCGTGTGGATTCGCGCCACATGTCCCGCTGGCTTTTTCTTCCCTTTGCCGGCTATGGGTATTCCATTTTGTACCCAGAAGCCTCCCTTCAGTAGATCTTTTGGCTATATAAACCCCCTTCTTCCTCCATTTTCAGATTTATGCACTTTGGAGATTTTTCCTGTACTTCATAGAGCTTCCTCCCCATCTTCTTCATCTTCTCCTTCATCTGCTGCTGAACTTGGGGGACTTCCTGCTGTCTTCATAGCTGAGCAAGTGGAGAAGATCACCATTGTTGCTATTTCAGTTCTTTTTCGTCGCGTTTCAATGCAGGAGGCCTACGGCACTCATCTTATGGATTTTTGATCTGAAAATTTAAAGGAATCTTCAAAAGTGGTAGATCTACAACATTGATATTCAACAATTTGGCTAAATCTGGAGTTTTATCTGAGTTTTAAGGCCATCTTTGGGACCCTTCATTTCAGTCTGGAATCCTGAACAATCCTCAGTGTTTTTGCCTTTCTGGGCGGTATAATGGGAATTTTTGGATGATTTTTGTGGGGAAACTTCCAGGACTCGAAGATATACAATATTGGTATGTATCATTTTCTATAGATCTGAGCTTTTGATGGGGTTTATGTATAATCTTTGGAACACTTTGTTGCATTCGTGCACAGATGGAACTTGGTGGATAGTTCAAAGTGTTTATGGGTTTTCTCCTTCATCCGAGCATGAAATTTGGAGTTCTTTAGCTCAATTTGTATCTAATCTCAACAAGGAATCCAATGGTACCTCTCTTGCAGGATTTGGAGCACATTTGGTTAGGTAACTTTAATGATCTTTCCAAGTACTATTATATGGATTACTGCAGTCCCTGTTTTAGTTTTGATTTGAGCAATGCACCTTGGAATGCAGATAACTTTGTGGATATAAAGTATTTTTCAGAAATTCAAGTTAGGACTTCTTTATAACTTCAAGGTGAGCAAATTCGCTTTTGTTATATGTGGATGAATCCCTTTTGAAAAGCCTCTAATTAAACTTGGAAATGCTAGCAAGTTTATGTTAGTAGTTTTTGGACAGCATTGTGATTTTTGCTTCATTTGAATGTTAAGGGAAATTAATGGTGGATTTTTGAGGACTTGAAGATGTTTGTATGAAGAGGACATCTTTGTTTTACTGCTAGGAACTTCATTTTGAGGTATTTGAGGTTGCACATACTTTTTATTTAACCTTGTTGCACTTGCTGAAATTCTGGAATTTGAGTGCGCAGTGTGCATTGTTTCAGTGATTGCGCCCAATCCGTGAGGCGGATTTGGATGATTTTTGCGGCATCGGACTCCTGGGAGGATAAGGATTACTCAGGCCAAAATTCAGCCAGATCGGGCATCGTATCGTCAAGTTTCAGGTGGGTGGTTGTGCTTTGCCGAAAACAACGATTTACCCACTCGGGCTATTTGTTTCCCTCATGGCATAGTTGATTGTTATTTTCTTTTCGTTGGTGAATCATGCTTGAATCTCCATATTTATGTTAGGTTAATTGATCCTTAGCTTATGCATGAGTAAATGATTGGTTGGTTGATATTACATTATCTCATATGAAGTTGATTATAAGTGATCATCCTTAAATCTATGCTAGGTGAGGGTAATTGAGAAATTAATCTTCAACTTACACCTTGCAATGAATGGTTAACAATATTATGTGAGAATGATGGTGATAGTTATATGTAAATGATTTTGGTTGATTTATGTGAAGGACATGGTTGCTATGTGAGAAGGGTTATTATGACTTTATGTGAATGTCATATGGGCTAAGTGTGAATGGCTATCAAGGGTAAGTGAGGGTGATCTTGTTGATGATTCTTGAACCTATGTCATGAGAGGTTATATGTTAAATGATTTTTGACTTATCTATATGAGAATAATGTCTCCACTTTGGAGATTTTTCCTGTACTTCATAGAGCTTCCTCCCCATCTTCTTCCTCTTCTCCTTCATCTGCTGCTGAACTTGGGGGACTTCCTGCTGTCTTCATAGCTGAGCAAGTGGAGAAGATCACCATTGTTGCTATTTCAGCTCTTTTTCGTCGTGTTTCAATGCAGGAGGCCTATAGCACTCATCTGATGGATTTTTGATCTGAAAATTTAAAGAAATCTTCAGAAGAGGTAGATATACAACATTGATATTCAACACTTTGGCTAAATCTGGAGTTTTATCTGAGTTCTAAGGCCATTTTTGGGACCCTTCATTTCAGTCTGGAATCCTGAATAGTCCTCAGTGTTTTGGCCTTTCTGGGCAGTAGAATGGGAATTTTTGGATGATTTTTGCGGAAAAATTTCCAGGACTCGAAGATCTACAATATTGGTATGTATCATTTTCTCTAGTTATGAGCGTTTGTTGGGGTTTATGTATAATCTTTGGAACACTTTGCTGCATTCATGCACAGATGGAACTTGGTGGATAGTTCAAAGTGTTTATGGGTTTTCTCCTTCATCTGAGCATGAAATTTGGAGTTCTTTAGCACAACTTGTATCTACCCTCGACAAGGAATCCAATGGTACCTCTCTTGCAGGATTTGGAGCAAGTTTGGTTAGGTAACTTTAATGATCTTTCAAAGTGCTATTATATGGATTACTGCAGTTCCTGTTTTAGTTTTGATTTGAGCAATGCACCTTGGAATGCAGATAACTTTGTGGATATAAAGTCTTTTTCAGAAATGCAAGTTGGGACTTCTTTATAACTTCAAGGTGAGAAAATTCTCTTTTGTGATATGTGGATGAATCCCTTTGGAAAAGACTCTAATTAAGCTTGGAAATGTTAGCAAGTTTATGTTAGCAGTTTTTGGACAGCATTGTGATTTTTGCTTCATTTGAATGTTAAGGGAAATTAATGGTGGATTTTTTAGGACTTGAAGATGTTTGTATGAAGAGGACATCTTTGTTTTACTGCTAGGAACTTCATTTTGAGGTATTTGAGGTTGCACATACTTTTTATTTAACCTTGTTGCACTTGCTGAAATTCTGGAATTTGAGTGCGCAGTGTGCATTGTTTCAGTGATTGCGCCCAATCCTTGAGGCGGATTTGGATGATTTTCGCGGCATCGGACTCCTGGGAGGATAAGGATTACGCAAGCCAAAATTCAGCCAGATCGGGCATCGTATCGTCAAGTTTCAGGTGGGTGGTTGTGCTTTGCCGAAAACAACGATTTACCCACTCGGGCTATTTGTTTCCCCCATGGCATAGTTGATTGTTATTTTCTTTTCCTTGGTGAATCATGCTTGAATCTCCATATTTATGTTAGGTTAATTGATCCTTAGCTTATGCATGAGTAAATGATTGGTTGGTTGATATTACATTATCTCATATGAAGTTGATTATAAGTGATCATCCTTAAATCTATGCTAGGTGAGGGTAATTGGGAAATTAATCTTCAACTTACACCTTGCGATGAATGGTTAACATTATTATGTGAGAATGATGGTGATTGTTATATGTAAATGATTTTGGTTGATTTATGTGAAGGACATGGTTGCTATGTGAGAAGGGTTATTATGACTTTATGTGAATGTCATATGGGCTAAGTGTGAATGGCTATCAAGGGTAAGTGAGGGTGATCTTGTTGATGATTATTTAACCTATGTCATGAGAGGTTATATGTTAAATGATTTTTGACTTATCTATATGAGAATAATGTCTCCACTTGGTGATATGAATTATAGTTGTTGATCCTTATCCTACAATATGTGATGTTGGGCATAGATGTTGATTCATAATCTATCTATGAGAGAATAAATAGTTGATTGATCTTTGATCTAGCTTATGTTAAAATGGGTGTTGATGTTGGTTATTGATCTAGTTGATGTGAGAATGACCTATGCTTTTGATGTCTAATTCATTTATGATAAGATGGATATCATTGTGAGTTGAGGCCTATTCCTTATGAGACTAAGCATTGTTCATGACTCCTATTACCTCCAATTGAGATTGGACGTTGTTTGTAGATCCTATGTTCATCCTAGGTGAGATCAATGAAGGTTGTGGAGCCTTAGACTATTCATTGGTGATACATGATTGAATGTATGTGATTAAGTAATGTTAAATGATCCTAAGCATATTCATGTATGAATGTGAGGTTTGACAAGCGTTGTTCCATCTTATATGATTTTGATTAGGTGTGGCACTTCCTTATTTTTATACTTTGTGAGAATCGTGTATGTGGTATAGGCAGCCATAGGCTATGTTGCACTTAATGTTCTTATGCAATCACCAATATTTTGGAATGGCATGCTCTAATAAATGTAAGAACATCGCCACCTGTTTTCTTTTTATCATCTTGGGACATTTGCATGCTTGTATGGTCATCTAAATAGGCCACCCCTTTCTACTACACTATCATGTTGAAATTTGACTTAGGGGAAACCATGCTTTATACTTTTCTCCTTTTCATTTTAGACTCTGGGTATTTGTAGCTCGGGTGCGAGCAGGGGGTTTGGGATAGTGTAGTCAGATTCTTGGGATGTGCGACAGGCTGGGCTTGATGGCAGGGTATTGCGGCGACCGCGGACTTTGGGCGGTCGACCGGGTGGTTATTATTGCATCAGATTGGGGGGATCGGGCTTTCTTTAGTGGATGGGTTTTCCCACTTTGATCAGAGTCGTGATCCAGTCCTGCTAGTTTTGATACTTGTTACTGAGATACTTACTCGTGTGGGTCGCTCCCCTCGAGTACCACTCCGGAGTGTGCGACAGACAGGCTTTGAGTCCGTGAGACTCCTTTTTGCATCGGTGTTATGCGTAGGCTGGCATACCCGATGCGGCAAGCAGAGCAGGCAGTACCAGTGTTTACTGGTGGTCGGATTGGGTTTATTCAGGCAGGCATTTATTTACTGATGCATACATTTAGCTATACTTCTTAGCACGGCATTTAGAGGCATACTAGTGGTAGCTTTCTCTTATCAGTATTTCTGTTTATAGCTTACCACCTCTCTTACTCCTTCTCTTGCCTCTGGTAGACTTAGTGGGTACGTCGGGGTTTGAGGCTTTACCCACACGGGGAGGCTACTGGTTTTACTAGTAGTTCTCACCCCCATTGTTGTTTTTCCCCTTTCCTCCCTTTGTTTTGCAGTGTCTGCTGCGGGAGTTGCTGACCTTTCGGTTGACGGTTCGAGGCGAGGGAGTCGCGAGATAGATCCCTACCAGTGTTGATTTCTACAGTGGGATAGATGTACCAACCCGGATTGTGTGTTTCACTGTACACAATTGTATTTTTATTATTTCAGTTTATCTCCCTTTTTGGATTTATAGATGTTGTATAGGTGGCTTTTACTTGTATTACAGTTTCGGTGGACCGGATTATTGTATCATTATTTTTGGGAGATGGATATTGTACTTTATTTTTCAGTTGTACAGTGATTCAGACTTTTATTACAGCAGTTTTCTTCAGCTCTGATATCTATTTAGCTGTTAGATGATACTTTGCAGGTTGGACGCTTCGCCTATGCGGGATTTCGCATAGGTGGCGGATCTGTTGGTGAGCCCGGGTCGTAGTTTCGACCCCCGGGGCGTGACATAGCGTAGATGCAGATGGTTCATATCTACCTTCAATCCATGGAGATTCTCTAGGTAGAGATAGTACACCGGCAAGAGGCTCATTAATATGAAGTCCACTACCCCTTGTGTTCTTCCGTCTAGCGTACTTCTTAAATGTTGAACAAGATTTCATATGTTCTTTGTTCTTTAATGCGAACCTATCTTCGTCATCAACAACATGTTGTATTTCTCCCCATATTTCTTCCCAGTCTTCTGAGTCAGACTCTGAATCATCTTGAAGGACATTCTTTGTTCTTCCTGACTTTCTCTATCTTGCTCCTTTTTGATTGTCGCTCGTGTGCTGACCATTGCTGTGACGAACACAATCAACCAAGCAAATGCCATTTGAAAGATTTTCAAAGATCAACCTGTGAGGAAGAACTCAAAAACATGGAAAAAATTATTTAATTTCAAAATTTTAAAAAATCATACCCAAACAATCTTTATTATGTATAGAGACTAGGAATTAAGATAGATTTGCAAAAAGAATTTTAAAAATAGATCAATCCCATGATTTTCAAAAATTTCTAAAATTTGCCCTAAAATCGAATTTTCAGAAATCGAAGCCCAAAAATCCGTTAATCAAATGAATACAAGGCACAGAAACAAATCTAAAGTGTCCAGAGTTCTTATTTCAAAAAAAATTGATCAAAAACCGTGCAAAAATGAAATTATAGCAAAAAATTCCTCACGTTTTGAACCATATAAGCAAAACAGTAAAAGACAAGAGTTTTGATCATAAGAACTTACTTGGATCGAGTGAAAACAAGTTGCAATAGATCCAAATGCCTTTGATTCTAGAGAGAGAAACTCTAGGATGCTAGAAACAAAAGTTTAGAGAGAATAGAATTCGAAAAACCCTTCATTTCTATTAAAACCTAGCCGCAGTCCGGATCGGGTCGGGAGTTCAGTCCGGATCGGCTTGGCGCAGGAAATCCCATCGTTCGGGATCCGGACTGAGTCAATCCAGTCCGTACTGCCTGCAACTTTTTCTCCAGAAAAATTTGTAAAAATTTCAGAAAATTCAGAAAAAGTATGTAAGCATTCTTGCATATCAACTTTAAACAAAAAGTATCGTTTCACATCAAAAGAAATAGATTATGCTAAATCTATCATTAATACTCGAACAATGAAACGAAAATTTATAAAAGTTATAACCTCTAAAGTTGAGCAAGTTCAAAACATCAATCACGATCTAATGAATAATGTGTTTATCAAATCATCAATTGAGTAAAGAAAACAAAACACAAAGATCGATAGATGTTTGAAATCCCTAATAAATTAGATAATGCTATCTAGTCAATATGTTTTAGGGAGTGGCTCTTTGAGTATCTTTCAATTTGAAATCCCACCTTATACCAACCTTGGAATTCGACAAAGTCAAGTATTCCAAAAAGTATTTTATCTAATAAACAAGAAATCACCATGCTTGGTAAAACATGTGGTAGCTGCACACAGTACTCGGACGACCGAGGTGGTAGCTCTTTCCTCCATGTGGTGGTAGTTTTCACACTCCACTAAGGGATGTAACTCTTTCGACATCTTTTGAGCATGAAACATTAAATAATACTCCCCCTCAATTGGCTATCAATTATGTAAAATAATAAGTATTCAACCAACTATTGATTTCATGTTCATACTTAACTCAATTTTTAAATAAGATAAAAACTACACCAAGACATCATTGAGTGAGGAATTGACTTTGATCAAATAAAGATGAAATAAATGATATAAATGATCAATGCATCAAGAGAGTTATAATGATATCCAAATCATAACAAATTTCTCAAAACATGAAAAGATGCAATTAAAGTCAATTATACTAATGCTCAGTTAATGTTCTATTTCACAAACAAAAAGAACACAAAACACAAAACAAAACCTAACCTAAGCAATGGTTCAAAAATTGTTATTTCAAAGAAAGCATTCCAATTGCTTTACGCAAATGAATAAAACGTTTTTGATCCAAAGGCTTTGTCAAAATATCGGCTAATTGATCTTCAGTTGAAACATAGGAAATTTGTAAAGTACTTGATTCAACTAGCTCTCTAAGAAAATGATATCTAAGTTCAATGTGTTTTGTTCTTGAGTGCAACACAGGGTTTTTAGAAATGTTCATGGCACTAGTGTTGTCACACAAAATAGTTACCGAAGTTGCAGGAATGCGAAAGTCGCTCAACACACTTCTCATCCAAATCAATTGAGTCGAACAACTTCCCGTTGAAATGTATTCCGCCTCGGCAGTAGAGAGAGCAATGCAGTTTTGCTTTTTACTATGCCATGCAACAAGACAATGGCCAAGGTAAAAACATGCACCACTCGTGCTCTTCCGATCATCCACTGATCCAGCCCAATCGGCATCCAAATATCCTATTATATCGAGAGATGTGCCCATAGGATACCAAATTCTAAAATTGGTAGTACCTTTGACGTACCGGATGATCCTTTTCACCACTTTCAGATGAATTTCATTTGGTGCTCATTGATATCTCGCGCAAATCCTAACACTGAAAGAAATATCCGGGCGACTAGCCGTAAGGTAGAGTAGACTTCCAATCATGCTTCGATAAAGCTTCTCGTCTACACTCTCTCCGTGAGATTCACTTCCTAATCCCTTATTGCTAGTTCCCATAGGAGTCGGAAAGTCTTTAGAGTTCTCCAATTCGAATTTCTTGACCAACTCCTTCGTATACTTGGATTGACATAAATGAATACCATCTTCACTTTGCTTAACTTGCAATCCAAGAAAATACGTAAGCTCGCCCATCATGGACATCTCAAATTCGCTCTCCATTGTTTCGGCGAATTTTGAAGCATCGTTGTTCCTTGTAGCACCAAACACGATGTCATCCACATATATTTGTGCTATAATGAAATTGTCCTGAAAGTGCATCACAAAGAGTGTCCGATCGGCTCCCCCTCGAGTATAGCCCTTTTCCAAAAGGTGCTTTGTCAATCTTTCGTACCATGCTCGCGGTGCTTGTTTTAGACCGTAAAGAGCCTTTTTCAATCGAAAAACATGGTTAGGTAGTTTTTGATCAATGAAACCTTTCGGTTGAGCAACATAAACTTCCTCATTTAGAAAACCATTTAAAAATGCACTCTTAACGTCCATTTGAAAAAGTTTTATTTTAAAAAGACAAGCAATTGCGAAAAGTATACGAATGGACTCGAGACGAGCAACCGGGGCGAAAGTCTCATCAAAGTCTATACCTTCAACTTGTGAATAGCCCTGAGCAACTAGACGTGCTTTGTTCCGAATAATGGTACCATCTTCATTTTTCTTGTTCTTAAAAATCTATTTTGTACCGATTATATTTTGTTGCTTCGGGGGCTTCGTTAATTCCCAGACTTTGTTCCTTTCAAATTGATTGAGCTCTTCTTGCATTGCTTCAATCCAATAGTCATCCTGAAGAGCTTCATCAATATTCTTTGGTTCGATCATGGAGACATAACATGCAGGTCCACAAACCAATTGTCTCCGAGTTCTAACTCCTTCTTAAGGGTCTTCAATGATGTTCGATTCCGGGTGGTCAAGATTAGAAGCGTTTGAGGTAACGGAGTACTCGGGGGTATTTGTGATGATTCCTGCACATTGGATAAACTAGAAGAACCATGAGATGCATCAAAATTTTCAGAAGAATTATCATGCAAAGATGCAATATCATTAGCAGGAGATTCATCATCAATAGACATATCAGGAGTAGATTTATCAGCAAAAAAATAAAAAGCTTCATCTACTTTAACATTGAAAGATTCTACCATCGTTTTAGATTCAAGGTTAAATACCCGATATGCTCTACTGTTTGTAGAATAACCCATAAAAATTCCTTTATCACTTAGAGAGTCAAATTTTTCAAGATTTTCACGATCGCGTAAAATGTAACAACGACTCCCAAAGATACGAAAATATTTTATATTCGGTTTTCTACTGAACCAAAGTTCATAGGGGGTATTCAAAGTACCCGGGCGCAAATATATTCTATTGATCACATAGACAGCGGTGTTAACTGCTTCTGCCCAAAAGTGTAACGGAAGTTTTTGGCTACGAAGCATAACACGTGTCATCTCTTGAACAACTCTATTTTTGCGCTCGATTATACTGTTCTGTTGCAGTGTATAAGGTGCAGAGAATTCATGTTTTATGCCATTTGAAGTGCAAAAATCAATGAATTTAGAATTGATGAATTCTCCACCTCTATCACACCGAACACGAACGATCTTTTCATTCTTTTCAATCATAATACGATGACAAATCTCATGAAAAGAGTCGAAAGTATCCACTTTCTCTTTTAAAAATGCTACCCATGAATATCTAGAGAAATCATCAACCATGAGAAAAATATACCATTTTCCACCCAAACTAGGTTGACGAGTTGACCCCATTAAATCCATATGCAATAATTCTAATGGGCGTTTTGTTCCTACCTGGTTCAAATTCTTGTGAGTGGATCTAGTTTGTTTTTCCTTTTGGCAACCACCACACACAAAGTTTTTCTTTAAAACTCAATTTAGGAACACCTCTAACTATGTCTTTGTTAGATATTCTAGATAGTTCCTTAAAGTTCATGTGACCTAGTCTTTCGTGCCAAAGTCTTTCATTATCAAGTGACACTAGGTTACAATGTTCAGAAAATTTATTAGGAACTACATAGCAGTTATTTTGAGATCTAACCCCTTTCAAAAAGAATGAATGGCTTTCGTCAGTTACAATGCATTCAACATGTAGTACCCACTGGTTTAAAATGCTGTGGTTCTGTTCTTGGGCCTACTTTTGGGTTTTCTTTATTTCGCGTTTCGTTTCGGGGGTCCGGAGGGTGAACTAATAATTCTTTGTTTCTGGGCAGACCGTCGGGGCTCGCGAGTATTTTTAGGCAATAAAGCTCGCGAAACGGAGACCGCCGGCGAAATCAGTTTTGGATTCCGACTCCGGAATCTCCCAGAATAAATTCCGGATAGTCTTACAGTTGGGTTTGGCTTTTCTTTCTTGCTTATTATTACTATTACTTGTCACTGACTATCCACTCCGTGACAGGTTCTTCCAGGGGTGAGCGGTAGACGACGGTGAGGTCGAGGCAGGAGTGGTCGGGCAGTGAGGAGCCCTAGTCTGTATCTCCTTTACTTTTCCTTGCATTTCATTTGGTACTGTAGACTACGGTGTGGTTCGCGATACCCTTGTGGGGTCGGTGTGGATGTTGATTACCGGTGTTTTGGATTTGATATTATGGTTCTTTTATTATCCCCGTTCGGCCATTTTCCAAAGCAAAATAACTAGAAAAGAAAAAGGAACTGCGAAAACTATCTTTCAAAAATCTAGGGTCGTGTGGACCCGTTTTCCAAACCATGTGGATTTATGGGATTTCTAAACTGTTTTCAAAACCTCGAGTCGTGTGGACCTGTTTTCCAAACCCTGTGGATTTATGGCATCTTTCCAAACTGTTTTCAAAACCTTGGGTCGTGTGGACCTGTTTTCAAAACTGTGAGTTTATCCTTTCAACTTGACGGGCGACGGGCGTTGTATTCAGTCTGCATTGTTGGTTAAATATCGAACTGTTGTGATTAACTGAATGCTTGTGTTGAGATGTTGTAATAGCCGCGACGCCGTGCATATACAGAGGAGACTCTGCCCGATTTTCGAGTAAATCTGTATATGCGGCGGGTCTGGGCACGTGCCGGGGAGGACCGAATTTCAAAAAAAAATTTAACAACTCTTTCTTTTCCGCTGAGCGAGACCCCCGGGGCGTGACAGATTAAGATGGTATCAGAGCGGTTTTCTTTTAATCACAACAGCGAAGGTCCAACATCCACGGTAATACCACACGTAGCTTCGAGTAAATGAAATGTGTAGGACATAGGGGTGTAGGACGTGAGTGATCGGGGGAGGGAGGGGGAAAGTGTTGTTTCTTCTCTCTCGATGTAGGGCTGTGTTCTAGCAGGGACTAGGACTAATGTTTTGGGTTGCATGTGTGTACAGACGATGGTCCGAACCAGAGCGTCGGCCGGGGACGAGGGGGCAGATGCGACTGCATCGACGGCCGCGGAGAACCAACTCCTGCGGCAACAACTGCGAGAGATGGCGGGGCAACTGGCGACTCTCACCGATCATGTGCGTCAATTGACGCAGCGGCTTCCGGCCGCGTCAGCGACGGTCGCCCCGGCCCCTCCACAGGGGCCAACCGCGCCAGCAGCAGTGCCGCAAGTGGCGGGGACTGGGGCAGGAGTGGCCCCTCCGCCGACAGCAGCGGCCGGGATGGCATCAGCCCAGACGACGACGCCGGTAGCAGCACCCCCAGCAGCGTCCACGGGGCCGGCTCCGGGGGCCCTTGGCGGGGGTACCTCGGGGGAGACTTTGGTGGCACCCGTTCCTATCGTGGCCGCCGCCACCGCGGGAGAGGGGACAGCGCCATTGACAGAGCGGGAGCGGGTACGAGCCAATCTGGCGGATTTCAAGAAATACGATCCACCTGTTTTCGAGGGAGAAACGACCGATCCTTGGGTCGTCGAGGACTGGGTGGGATCGATGGAAAAGTTGTTTGAAGACCTACTCATGGAGGACTGGGAGCGGGTTCCCCTAGCGGTCCACTATCTGGGGGGGAACACCCGCTTATGGTGGAAGACGGTGCGTCCCGACCCCACCACGGGCACCGCGCTTCCATCATGGACGACGTTCAAGCAGGAGCTGTTTGGGGCTTTCTTCACGAACAGCGTCAAGAAGAAACTGGAGGATGACTTGAACCACATCCAACAGGGGAGCAAGACAGTTATGGAATATCAGCGCCAATTCGTGCGATTGGCAAACTGCGTCCCTTTCGTCATAAGGGACGAAGCCCACAAGGCGCAACTTTTCGTGGATGGATTGCGAAGCGATATCTTCCAGCTGGTACAGGTAGCCGACTTGCACACGTTCCAAAAAGTGGTCGACCGGAACACTGTGGTCGAGCGCGGGTTTGCAATCACACGTGCCAAGAGGGAGGCCCCGGCACAGCATGAGGATAGGAAGCGGCAACAGCAGAGCTACGGGAGAGGTTCTTCTACTGGGAGCCGACCCCCCAAGCGGTGGAGACCCCAATCAGGATCACGGAGCGCGCCTACAGGAGGGCCGAGACTAGGAGACAGGCCTTGTGTGATCTGCGGGGGAGCGCACCAGGTGTTGGATTGCCCTCAGAGAGTCGATCATTGCTTCCGCTGCGGCAAGCAGGGGCACTTTCGCCGCAACTGCCCTCTTGCCATGGGACAGCTTCTTTTGCCGCATCCACGCCTTCGCCACAGCTTTCCGGGCGGGGGAAAGCTCCTATGGGGTCGACCTCTAGGCCCCCGGCATCGCGGCGCGAGGAAACAAGGCAGCCTCAACCGGGCGGACGAGTTTATTCAATGACCCACCAAGAGATGGACAGGCCGGAGGACGTGCTTGCAGGTATTACATCTGTTTTAAATTCCCAAGCTAGAACCCTCTTTGATACCGGAGCAACACACTCGTTCATTTCTTGTGATTACGTGTTTATGCATGACCTTGGGGAGACACCTCTCCAAAACCGAATGACGGTCCAGACGGCGGGTGGGACACTGGAGGCGACCAGCTTGGTGGCCACCTGCCCAATTTAGCTAGGGCGACTGCCTTGCGCTTGGGATTTGGTGGTAATTCCCTTGAAGGAGTACGACATTGTATTGGGCATGGATTGGCTCTCAAGGTACCAAGCGCTTATCAACTGCGAGAAACGGATGGTGCAACTTCAAGAACCAAGCTTCCCTAAAAATGCGTATCTGGCGTGCAAGAGCATCTCCTTCCCAGCGGTCATCTCAGCGGTACGAGCCAGGAGATTGGTAGAGGGCGGGTGTGTGGCCTATCTGGCGTCTGTGGACTTAATCGCCCGACCCTCGGGGACACTGGCAGACATCCCAGTGGTAAGGGATTTCCCCGATGTTTTTCCGTCGGAGCTGCCCGGGATGCCCCCTGAGCGGGAGGTGGTGTTCCCAATTGAACTGCTACCGGGCACGCAGCCGATCACGAAGGCGCCGTACCGAATGGCTTTCGCGGAGTTGAAGGAGCTTAAGGCGCAGCTGGAGGATCTCTTGGACAAAGGGTTCATCAGACCGAGTGTGTCACCCTGGGGCGCACCGGTGCTCTTTGTGCGGAAGAAAGATGGAAGTCTGCGACTCTGCATCGACTACAGGGGAATAAACAAGGTGACGGTGAAGAATAAGTACCCCCTGCCCAGAATTGACGACCTCTTCGACCAGCTACGAGGAGCGACGGTCTTCTCAAAGATTGATCTGCAATCGGGCTACCACCAGCTTCGGGTTCGGAACGAAGATATTCCAAGGACCGCCTTCCGAACCCGGTATGGCCACTACGAATTTACGGTTATGCCTTTCGGGCTTATGAACGCCCCCGCCGTCTTCATGGATATGATGAACCGAATTTTCAGGCCCTTCCTAGACCGGTTCGTAGTGGTCAACATCGACGACATACTGATCTATTCACCCACTGATGAGGAGCACGAGCAACATCTGCAAATAATCCTCCAGACCCTCAGGGACCACGAGTTGTTCGCTAAGCTCAAGAAGTGCGAATTCTGGCTACGCGAGGTGGGCTTTTTAGGGCACGTGATCTCGGCAAGGGGAATCGCCGTGGATCCCAAGAAGGTAGAATCCGTAACAGCCTAGCAGCCGCCAACTACGGTAACGGAGATCTGCAGTTTCTTGGGCCTTGCTGGGTACTACCGACGCTTTGTCGAGGGCTTCTCGAAGATAACCGCCCCTCTGAACCGGTTGACTAGGAAAGGAGAAAAGTTTGTGTGGTCAACACAATGCCAGGAGAGCTTCGAAGAACTCAAAAGAAGGCTAACCAGGGCACCAATTCTTGTACTACCAACACCCGGAGAGGACTATGAGGTGTACTGCGACGCATCGAGGATCGGCCTTGGGGGTGTATTGATGCAACAGGGAAAAGTAATAGCCTATGCTTCCAGGCAGCTGAAGGATTACGAAAAGAATTACCCGATACACGATTTGGAACTGGCTGCAGTGGTCTTTGTTCTGAAGTTATGGAGACACTACCTCTTTGGTATCCACTGTAACGTTTTCTCTTACCACCAAAGCCTTAAGTACCTGTTCACCCAGAAGGAACTAAACTTGCGGTAGAGGCGGTGGCTTGAACTATTGAAGGATTACGATCTAACAATCCAGTACCACCCCGGGAAAGCAAACGTAGTGGCGGACGCTTTGAGCAGGAAGGGGCAACCAGAAGAGACGACGACACGCGTGATAACTGAGCAGAGCACTTTGATCGCGGAATTCTCGCGATTGAAGTTGGAGGTGGTACCAATGGGCACAGTTGCACAACTGTTGGCTTTGGTGGTAAAGCCGACGCTGTTCGAGAGAATTCGAGAGGGACAGCAGGTGGACTCGTACTTACAGCTCGTTCGAGACAAGATCTCGCCGGATCAAGAAGGTGACTTTTCAGTGGAAGACGACGGCACTCTACGGTTCCGCGGGCGGATCTGCATGCCGGATACCCCGGAATTGAAGGAGGAAATCCTAGCTGAGGCACACCGCGCCCCTTATGCGGCACATCCGGGAGGTACGAAGATGTACAGGGACCTCAAGCAGACTTTCTGGTGGCCCAAGCTGAAGGGGGATGTGACTCATCATGTTGCGCATTGCCTGGTTTGTCAACAGATAAAGGCAGAGCATCAGCGACCGGCGGGAAAGCTACAGCCCTTACCGGTACCGGAGTGGAAGTGGGATCAGATCACCATGGACTTCGTCACTGGATTCCCACGTTCACAGCAGGGGCACGACGCAATCTGGGTCATTGTTGACCGGCTAACCAAGTCAGCGCACTTCCTACCCATTCACACAACCTGGACCAGAGAGCGGTTGGCCCAAGTCTACCTCAGCGAGATTGTGTGTAGAGTCCTGGCGTTCCCTTGCCCTTGTATGCCTCCCTTTTATTTTGACGGGACTTAGGAAAACCTTTCACTATATTTCTGCAATGGACTGGCCTGGACCGTGAGTATTTTTCTGCGATTGAGCTCGAAAAATGAAGGACGGCAAAGCGAACGGATTCGGTTTCCGATTTACGGATCTCCCGGAATGGGGGTCAAAGCATTTGCTTTGAGTGGTGCATCAAAACCCGTGCTAAGTGGCTGGCATGCTTTTCGAGGTGATCGAACGGGATCCTGCGATGATCGGACCTTTCATCTTTCTACGTTAGTGGATTATTTTATTTATTTGGTGGTACCTCGATCTACGGTTTCCGTTTTGGTTTCGTTTATTTCGCAATTCGTTTCGGGGGCCGGAGGGTGATCTAATAATTCCTTGTTTCCGGGCAGACCGTTGGGGCTCGCGGGTATTTTTAGTTAATAAAGCTCGCGAAACGGAGAACGGCGGCGCAATCGGTTTTGAATTCCGACGCCGGAATCTCCCGGAATAAATTCCGGAAGGTGGCTAGCGGTTCAGGTGGTCAACGCGGTTTTTCAGGCAGACCGGACCCTGGTTCGCACCCGATTTGTTACCCGCTTTTGACTTGAAATGGGTTCATTCCCAATCCCCATTCTAACCGCTCCCGCCACCCTAACCCGTCCAGCCTTTTTTTTTCCCTGTCGTGCAACTTCCCACAATTCCCCCAACTCCCCGCAACTTCCCATAACTCCCCACAACTCCCCCCAACTCCCCGCAACTTCCCATAACTCCCCACAACTCCCCCCAACTCCCCGCAACTTCCCATAACTCCCCTCAACTCCCCCCAACTCCCCGCAACTTCCCATAACTCCCCAAAACTCCCCCCAACTCCCCGCAACTTCCCATAACTCCCCTCAACTCCCCACAACTCCCCTGCGTACGAAACCCCAAGCGCAACGAGAACACACTTCCCCAACCTTTCTGTTTCCCAACCGACCGAGTGGAGAAACAAGGCGGAGCGAGCGAGGAACGGGTGACCCCCTTTCCTCTTTCTCCCCCATCGGCGAAAACATGGTGAGCGGTTCGGGTCTCCCCGGTTATTTTCCAATGTGAGGTTTTCCTTTTGTTGTTTTCATAGGCAATACAAGGTGTTGAACGGGAGGCCGCCGCCGCCGTCGTTGAACGGGAGGCCGCCGCCGCCGTTATCATGGCCACGGGGTCGTCGCCGGAGTCGCACGGGAGCGAAAACGGAGTTGAAATCGCGAAACCGGAGCCGCGGGGGGCAAAATTAGGGTTCACTGTTCACCCCGTACGGCTGCCTCCTCACGCGGTCCACCGGACTGGCGTGCACCCGGCACACGCGTCCCGCAGCCCGAATGCGCGGACCCGGCGCACGGGCGCATGCGCCAGCCCGGCCCGCAAGCGCGGTCCACGCAAGGGCATGCACCCGGCTCTGCCGCTGCGACCGGGTATGTGTGAGCCCGGTGCGCGCTAAGCCGGTGCACCGGCCCGGCCCATTCCGCCTGGTGCATGCTCCCGGGGTGAGCCCGGTCTGCGCCGCTGCCTCCTCTGCGTCGTGAACCCGGTCCACGCCTGGACCGTGCACCAGCTTTCAGCTTTTGAGCCCAGAAGCTCCGTTTGTGGCCCGTTTCGCCCCGTTTTTCAGTGTTTTTGACCACGACGATATTTTTAACATTACTACTTACTTTAGCTTTTTCGGGCACAGGGTGGGAGTGTTTTAGCGGGAGTTCCGTACATCTTCTTCTCGCGTTTCAGGTGGGTACACCCTTAGAACCCCTTATTGCGGAAATTTTGTTATGGTTATGTTTATCATGCTGTGGGTTTTCTTTGAGACTTAGCATAGAGTTGGTATTGTTGGAAGGATATTAACTGCATGTTATCGGTACTAATGCTGACGGTCTCTATAAATTACGATGTTACCCTGTATCTTGGTTACTATGCTCGAGGATGCGACACGCGCACCCGCGGTCTGGCCACCGCAAAGGGTGCTCTTTTCCGGGAAAGCGGTCTCCGACCCGTGTAGACCCATGAGGTGACGTAGTGGGGGCCCCCGTAGGTGTGGGGTTTGAGGCATCAAGGTGTGAGCGGTGCGATCCGTCGGGGTAGGTGCCCGACGAGGTCAGGTGCTCCCAGGTGTGAGCGGTGCGATCCGTCGGGGTAGGTGCCCGACGAGGTCAGGTGCTCCCAGGTGTGAGCGGTGCGATCCGTCGGGGTAGGTGCCCGACGAGGTCAGGGGTTACAGGTGTTACAGGGGTTATAGGTGTTACAGGGGTTACAGGTGTTACAGGTGTTCGTGGTTTATTTTCCCTCTTGGGAGGGTGGTCAGGTTTTGCAGGTGTTCACGTTTTATTTACGGTAGCTCCGGATAGTCTGGTTTGCCGCGGCAGGTGCCCGGTCCAGGTTATGTAGGGGGAGGGGATACCGACGATTGCACGACGAGGAGGGCGGTTGCTCTGGTTTACTGCGGTTTGCTTTATTTATAGCCCTAGTTGCTTTCGTGCTTTATTTTCTGGTCACTGACTTCCCACTCTGTGACAGGTTCTCGGGGGTGAGAGCTAGGGCGACGGTGAGGCCGTGGCAGGAGCACTTTTGGTCCTCCGTAGCCATAGTTGGTATTTACTTCTTATTGCGCATTTCATTACTTGTTAGTAGCCGACTATGTGGATCGCGATACCCTCGTGGGGTCGATGTGGATGTTGGGATGTCTTTTATTTGCCCTTGCGAGTAGTTGTTTTCCTTGTCCCGTGTGGCCGCTTTCAAACTACAAAAGAAAAGAAAAGAAAAGGAAAATGTTTCGAAAACTGTTTTAAAAAAAATGGTTGTGTGGATTTATCCTTTCAAAACTAGCCGGCTTCTTTAATACTTATGAAAAATAATTGTATGCATTCGACTGTTGAACTAGTGTGGTTAAAATGATGATTGTATGGTGGTTGTGGTCAGGACGCCGTGCATATACAAAGGAGACTGCCCGTTCGCAGAGTGAATTTGTATATGCGGCGGGTCTGGGCACGCACTGGGGGAGGTTGGTTTTTAAACAAAAAAAAAATGTATGCGCAAGCTCAATCTTTTCGTTGGTCGTCTTCCGCTTAATGAAACCCCCGGGGCGTGACAGATTAAGATGGTATCAGAGAAAAACAGCTTTAACCACAGTAGTCGCTGTCCAACATCCACAGGAGCACATTACCACTGGCTACTAACTAATGAAATGATCAGGGTTTAATTGCGTAGAGATGCGAGAGTGCGGGACTGTTGAGTTTTGTTTTCCGGTTTAGCTCGGGTGTTGTGCGAGTGTAGTCGGGCTGTTTTGGAGGTTGGGGTCGAGGCCGGCTGCCACCGGGGCCTTGATGGTTGCTATGAGTCAATGGGTTAGGCAACCGGCATAGGATACGGCGGGTCTGCTGACGGTGTTTAGGCACTGGGGGCGGCTGTTGGCACGGCAGATCGTTGCACCGGTTTTAATTTTTTTTCTAACCCCTTCCTCTGCCGACCTTCGGGTCGTCGCCTGTAACGGTGACGGGTGGTAGTGCAACCTACCGGTGTTCGTTAGTGTGTCGGCCGTTTGTCGGTCGTGGGTAACTGGACAGCCATTTGTCTAAACTTGTACCTTCTAGGTCTTCTAGTGTTAGGTTATAGCAACTAATCGGCCGATTCTTTTTGCACCATGGGCAAGGTATGGGTGGGAATGGGGATTCTTCCCCTATGGTTGTTACCCATAGTTTGGCTTTTTATCGTAGACACTACGATGGTTATAGAAATTGTCGTGATGGGGTCTCGGGGTGCTCCTTTGGGTTAGAAAGGGGGACCACTGGGGCTAGCAAGTCTTACGCGTTTGGGCTCGTTTCGGTTAGAGAGGTCGTGCCTGGTTTCGCACAAGGGTGCGTAAGTGGCGACTTTCTATTGGGGAGTTTAGCTTTTGGCGCTGGGTGGTACCAGGTAGCTCTGGGTCGGGTTCCTGGGTTCTGCGCAAGAGGGCCGGTTGGGTTGTCCTATTGGTGGGTTGGCGCGTGATCCCTCGAGCGCGTTTAGTGAACCTAGGCAACTTTGACGAGGTTCTTCTCGCTGTTGTCATTGCTTGTCTTCTTCCGACCCTTTAGGTTTCAGATGGATAATCTACAGTACCTGGAGGTCATTGTTGAGCGGACCTAGAGCTTAGATTTCCTCCTAGTGGGGAGTGTCACGTTTTGGTATGGAGGTTTACCGCTCGATTCGATGCCCGGTGCTTGGAGGGGCAACGGATTGGGACTAAGAGTTAGTGGTTATTTAGAGTGACGCACCCCGTCAGTGCCAGGACGGAGGTGGGACCTTACCTGGTGGGTTTTGTCGCCAGCTTCCCATGACTAAAGCATAGCCTTGAGGCCTAGTTTGGGAGCGTTTTGGGTCGTGATCTTTTGGGGCAGGTGTGGTTCAAGGAAAAAAAAATTTCAGGTAGTTGTAACCCAGCCTGTTTTGTTGGTACCTCTTGGAGCCTTGTGAGGGCGTTAGTGTGATTTGTTTTCCTTGTCGTCGGGTTAGTTGTTTTGGACCTTTAAGGGTTCATCAGACCGAGTGTGTCACCTTGGGGCGCACCCGTGCTCTTCGTGCGAAAGAAGAACGGAAGCTACGCCTACGCATCGACTACAGGGAGATATACAAGATTACAGTGAAGAACAAGTCCGGGTTTGATGACCACTTCGACCAATTACGAGAGGCACTTACAGATTATTCTCCGGACTCTCAGGGACCAGAGGTTGTTTGCTAAGTTTAAGAAATGTGAGTTCTGACTTTGCAAAGTGGACTTTTTGGGGCACATTGTGTCAGCAACGGGAATCACAGAGAATGTGAGCGGAACTGCCCGACACACGATCCGGAACTGGCAGCAGTCGTCTTCGTTTTAAAATGTTGGAGACACCACCTTTTGGAGTTCATCGTTGTAGAAATCTAGAATTTGAAAACCTCTATTTGCTTTAAATGTTTAAAATTTGTCATTTTGGCAAAAGTGGAGTGTTAGTGGGCCAATAGTGGGCCCAGAAATATCGACTTTTGATCGGGGTCTGATCTGGAAAATCCGAGATCACCATTGCGATCGTCTCGTCGAAACATAGAAGTTTCATATTCATATGTTTTCGATCCGACGGTCGGATCTTCTAGAAATCAGAAATCAAAAAGTGGGCCCGCGACTTAAGTGAATAGTAACCTTTGAATTTTTAACCCCTTGTGATCATGAATGGTCGAACCACTATCTGGAATTTTAACATAGGAGTATGAGTAATGGATCCTAGCTAATTTCAACGCTTTGAGCGCAATGGCACTGACGGATTTCGCGTTTGGCGACCCGTGTGCATCGAAGTGCGTGCGTCGATTTGCGACATACAGAACAAGATGGCCCGAGATTTCATACGAGCACCAAATCAAACAAATGATTAGCCTATTTTGAAGGTCTCGACGAGCCGGACGTCGTGGCGAAGTCCATTTTCAGTTTTGGCGACTCGAGTGCCTCGAAAAGCGTGAAATACATTGAAAAAGTGGGTATTTTTGAAGAAACCCTAATATTTTATGTACCAAAAATTATGAGACTTATAAGTTGGGGTGCTGGGTGCATTTGTCACCTACAGAGGGACCTTAGAGTTTTAGGATCTTTGTGTAGGGGGTTTTGTGCAAATGTGCATTTATACACGTGTTGGAGTGATCCCGAGTACCCTGCCTCTTCCTCTTCGGTAACTGAAGTTCCACCAGCATCTTTAGGCTGTAACCGACGCGTCCCCTCGGTTGCCGTAACCTCCGGCCGTTCGGGTCGCCGGGGTTAAAGGTAAGAAGCCTAGTTTGGAGTTTCCCTTGAGTTGTGAAGGAGAGATCAACCAAAGCCATAGGGATTAGCCAACCTTCCTCTGAGAGCTTCATTAAGAGGCCGCAACCGAGCTCTGGTGTACCCGACCCCAGCCGCCGCCGAGCGCCGCCGCAGCCACCTTCCTCTTTCTTCCCTTCTCCGACGAGGTGTGAAGTTGGACGGGATCTCTTCAAAGTTGGATTGGGAGGTGTCTGAGGAGTTCCTGGTGCTTGGAGGACCCTGCTGGAGCAAGCCTTGGCCGCGCGTAGTGAGGGAACCAAGAATCCGGCTTCCTCCTTCTTCCCCGAGCTCGGCTAAGGTGAGGGTCCTTAACCAACGGTTTCTAGCACCCCGGACCATTAGAGGTGGACTTCTTAGGTCCTTAGCTTCCTCTCTGCAAAGCCCCGAGGTCCCATGCAGCATGGTTAGCCGGCGGCCACAATGGGTCGCCGGAAACCTAACCTAGCTCCGCCCCTAAAGAACTCGGCAACTACTGAATATAAACGCACCAAAATTGGTGTGCTTGGACTGTAGGAGGAGAGAACCAACTCCACCAAATTTGGTGGAGTATGGTTGAACCAATTAATGGCAGTTTTATGCCCTAGTTCGGGCTTTTTGTTGCATTCGGCCGAGCTTGATGCTCCGGCGCCGGCGGGCCTCTCCGACGCTGGCCACCTGCCCAGGATCCTTGTTGGGACCAAGAGGTTCCCAACCATGCTGTTGCATGGCTCCCATGCAAGCCGAGGAAGGCGCGGCCGAGTTGGGTTTGAATTTGCACCAAGTTACGGCCGCCGGCGCTCCGGCCATATTTGGCCGGGGTGAGATGGTCGGGAAGCTTCATATAGGCCAGTATATCAACTCCATCCAAGTTAGAGAGTTTCCAAGTGCCTTGGTTGAAATTCGCCATTAGAGGTGGAAGAGCTCGAAAATGGAGCTTGCTCCGCCGCGCCGCCGTCGTGTCCTATCGCCGGGCACGGGTCCAGAAAGTTTCACTTTGAGTTTTGGGGAAGTTTTGTGCAAAAGGTTTGGGCCCAGAACCTCTGGTTTGTTGGTCACGATTTTCCATGCATTGAGCTTCATCTTCTTCCCGAGCTCCGGCCAACCCGAGGGTGTTGGGTCGAAACCAAAATGATGGAATTGTTCCTGCAACTCCAAGGAATGTTTCCATCCAAGTTTGAAGCAAAATGGTTCAGTATTGGCTGAGATCCAACCTTGGGTTGGTGTTGTTTGTATAGAGTTGAGTGGTGCACATAGGGTGTTTGATGAAATGCCACAGTGAAAATTTATTTGGATTCAGGCTTCGAGCTGAATATGAAAAATGGTCCAGTATGTTCCCTGAGCTTGACGCTCACTTCAGACCAAGTTGGTTCTGTGTGGACAAGTGTTTAGAGCATTGTGAACTTGTATGTTTGCAAGATAATGGATCTTCTTGATCCAGCAGATCTGGGCTGCAACTAGGGTGAGCCCTGTGATCCTTGCAATATTTAAAGACCTTTTCATATACAAAGTTTGCTGGTTTGAAGTTTAGATTAAAAGATGTAGTTGAATCAACCTTTTAGAGAAATGTTTAAATAAAACATGGTTCCGGGCTGTTGGCGAAGTCGCGACAGTGCATTCCTAGCTAATTTGGGGTCACTGAACGCGATGCTCGCGTTAGAAACAGTGTTTGAAGTCCCGGAGAAACTAAAATTCATTTGAGCTATGTTAGAGAGGGTTTTTATGGCCCGAAGTTTGCCTCGGGTTCCGTGCTGCTGCAAATTAGTGAGCACGGTGTTCAGCATGAAAAATGTCACCTGCTGGAAGTGACGGTTCGTCAAAATTATTTTCCAGTTGAAAGAACGAGCGAAAACAGTGCTCAAATGACACTATTAGTTAAATAATTAGAGGTTTTAAAATGGATCTGGGGTTTAAGTTGTGATTAGTGAATTCGAGGTTGATCAATATGTTTGATTCAGGTCTGTCCAGTTTGCATCTGGTTCTGAGCGTACAGTCGATTCAGTCTTGTCGCCTGCGATTTGACAGGTGGGTTATCTTCGGTCCGGGTTTTATCAGTTCGGCCCTCTGGGGTGCGATACTGGTTGGACCCCTGTTGTTGATAGTTTAACTTGATTACTTTGATACACTCCGGTAGGTACGATCTGCTATTTCTCGGCTCGTCGTGCCCACTGGGATACACTCCGGTGTGTCTCACACCCTCGGGTGACTGTTTTTCAGGTCGAGCGGGTGTTGAGACGTCGGGACGAGTTGGTGAGATCACGAGATAGAGCTTGACCCTGGACAGCCGATAAGAACAAGTATTTAATTATTTGTTGTATCAAATGTAATGCAATGTAATTGAGAAGTTATTGATATTGTAATTTAATCTTGCTTAGTAGATGTACGTAGTTAGTACTCTGGTTGTATGCCAAGTGAGCCGTGCATATATAGAAAAGGGCTCAATCCCCAGTGGGATTGGGACTCTTCTATATATGTGGCGGTCTGTTGCGCCCTGGCTGGTCTTAAACTCTGATTTCAAAAAAAAAAAAAATTTTAGACGCTGGTTTTTGAACTCGGGGCGTTACAGATTAGATGGTATCAGAGCAATAGGAAACGCAATGTCTAGGTTTGGCTAGGAACGAACCCTAGGATGACTCATGTTACGAGAGAGCGCTGGGTAGTGTTCTAAGTCTGATAGGTCAAAACAGAAGTTGTGGGTCGACCGTACTAAAATAAATTATTAACTATTGCAGTTATGGCTCGCACTCGGCGTGGTGCTGGTGGTGGTCAAGGGACCCCGCCAAGTGACGGGAGGACGGGTATATGCTCTGACACAGCATGGTGAGCCGTCAGGGGAAGGCCCATCGGGAGCTTGAAATGTTGAAGCAACGATGTAATAAGTTAATATTTAGAAAACTTTTAAAGTATGTTTTGTTAAGTTTCGGGGACGAAACTTTTTAAAAGTTGTGGGTGATGTAGAAATCTAGAATTTGAAAACCTCTATTTGTTTTAAATGTTTAAAATTTGTCATTTTGGCAAAAGTGGAGTGTTAGTGGGCCAATAGTGGGCCCAGAAATATCGACTTTTGATCGGGGTCTGATCTGGAAAATCCGAGATCACCATTGCGATCGTCTCGTCGAAACATAGAAGTTTCATATTCATATGTTTTCGATCCGACGGTCGGATCTTCCAGAAATCAGAAATCAAAAAGTGGGCCCGCGACTTAAGTGAATAGTAACCTTTGAATTTTTAACCCCTTGTGATCATGAATGGTCGAACCACTATCTGGAATTTTAACATAGGAGTATGAGTAATGGATCCTAGCTAATTTCAACGCTCTGAGCGCAATGGCACTGACGGATTTCGCGTTTGGCGACCCGTGTGCATCGAAGTGCGTGCGTCGATTTGCGACATACAGAACAAGATGGCCCGAGATTTCATACGAGCACCAAATCAAACAAATGATTAGCCTATTTTGAAGGTCTCGACGAGCCGGACGTCGTGGCGAAGTCCATTTTCAGTTTTGGCGACTCGAGTGCCTCGAAAAGCGTGAAATACATTGAAAAAGTGGGTATTTTTGAAGAAACCCTAATATTTTATGTACCAAAAATTATGAGACTTATAAGTTGGGGTGCTGGGTGCATTTGTCACCTACAGAGGGACCTTAGAGTTTTAGGATCTTTGTGTAGGGGGTTTTGTGCAAATGTGCATTTATACACGTGTTGGAGTGATCCCGAGTACCCTGCCTCTTCCTCTTCGGTAACTGAAGTTCCACCAGCATCTTTAGGCTGTAACCGACGCGTCCCCTCGGTTGCCGTAACCTCCGGCCGTTCGGGTCGCCGGGGTTAAAGGTAAGAAGCCTAGTTTGGAGTTTCCCTTGAGTTGTGAAGGAGAGATCAACCAAAGCCATAGGGATTAGCCAACCTTCCTCTGAGAGCTTCATTAAGAGGCCGCAACCGAGCTCTGGTGTACCCGACCCCAGCCGCCGCCGAGCGCCGCCGCAGCCACCTTCCTCTTTCTTCCCTTCTCCGACGAGGTGTGAAGTTGGACGGGATCTCTTCAAAGTTGGATTGGGAGGTGTCTGAGGAGTTCCTGGTGCTTGGAGGACCCTGCTGGAGCAAGCCTTGGCCGCGCGTAGTGAGGGAACCAAGAATCCGGCTTCCTCCTTCTTCCCCGAGCTCGGCTAAGGTGAGGGTCCTTAACCAACGGTTTCTAGCACCCCGGACCATTAGAGGTGGACTTCTTAGGTCCTTAGCTTCCTCTCTGCAAAGCCCCGAGGTCCCATGCAGCATGGTTAGCCGGCGGCCACAATGGGTCGCCGGAAACCTAACCTAGCTCCGCCCCTAAAGAACTCGGCAACTACTGAATATAAACGCACCAAAATTGGTGTGCTTGGACTGTAGGAGGAGAGAACCAACTCCACCAAATTTGGTGGAGTATGGTTGAACCAATTAATGGCAGTTTTATGCCCTAGTTCGGGCTTTTTGTTGCATTCGGCCGAGCTTGATGCTCCGGCGCCGGCGGGCCTCTCCGACGCTGGCCACCTGCCCAGGATCCTTGTTGGGACCAAGAGGTTCCCAACCATGCTGTTGCATGGCTCCCATGCAAGCCGAGGAAGGCGCGGCCGAGTTGGGTTTGAATTTGCACCAAGTTACGGCCGCCGGCGCTCCGGCCATATTTGGCCGGGGTGAGATGGTCGGGAAGCTTCATATAGGCCAGTATATCAACTCCATCCAAGTTAGAGAGTTTCCAAGTGCCTTGGTTGAAATTCGCCATTAGAGGTGGAAGAGCTCGAAAATGGAGCTTGCTCCGCCGCGCCGCCGTCGTGTCCTATCGCCGGGCACGGGTCCAGAAAGTTTCACTTTGAGTTTTGGGGAAGTTTTGTGCAAAAGGTTTGGGCCCAGAACCTCTGGTTTGTTGGTCACGATTTTCCATGCATTGAGCTTCATCTTCTTCCCGAGCTCCGGCCAACCCGAGGGTGTTGGGTCGAAACCAAAATGATGGAATTGTTCCTGCAACTCCAAGGAATGTTTCCATCCAAGTTTGAAGCAAAATGGTTCAGTATTGGCTGAGATCCAACCTTGGGTTGGTGTTGTTTGTATAGAGTTGAGTGGTGCACATAGGGTGTTTGATGAAATGCCACAGTGAAAATTTATTTGGATTCAGGCTTCGAGCTGAATATGAAAAATGGTCCAGTATGTTCCCTGAGCTTGACGCTCACTTCAGACCAAGTTGGTTCTGTGTGGACAAGTGTTTAGAGCATTGTGAACTTGTATGTTTGCAAGATAATGGATCTTCTTGATCCAGCAGATCTGGGCTGCAACTAGGGTGAGCCCTGTGATCCTTGCAATATTTAAAGACCTTTTCATATACAAAGTTTGCTGGTTTGAAGTTTAGATTAAAAGATGTAGTTGAATCAACCTTTTAGAGAAATGTTTAAATAAAACATGGTTCCGGGCTGTTGGCGAAGTCGCGACAGTGCATTCCTAGCTAATTTGGGGTCACTGAACGCGATGCTCGCGTTAGAAATAGTGTTTGAAGTCCCGGAGAAACAAAAATTCATTTGAGCTATGTTAGAGAGGGTTTTTATGGCCCGAAGTTTGCCTCGGGTTCCGTGCTGCTGCAAATTAGTGAGCACGGTGTTCAGCATGAAAAATGTCACCTGCTGGAAGTGACGGTTCGTCAAAATTATTTTCCAGTTGAAAGAACGAGCGAAAACAGTGCTCAAATGACACTATTAGTTAAATAATTAGAGGTTTTAAAATGGATCTGGGGTTTAAGTTGTGATTAGTGAATTCGAGGTTGATCAATATGTTTGATTCAGGTCTGTCCAGTTTGCATCTGGTTCTGAGCGTACAGTCGATTCAGTCTTGTCGCCTGCGATTTGACAGGTGGGTTATCTTCGGTCCGGGTTTTATCAGTTCGGCCCTCTGGGGTGCGATACTGGTTGGACCCCTGTTGTTGATAGTTTAACTTGATTACTTTGAGCCTGCCTTTCTTTGATATATTATATCTGCTATCTGCCTGATCTATGCCTGTTATCTATTCTATTTTGCCTTACATGATTGTCTATAGCACCTCTAGTATTCATACTTTTACTCGGACATTTTCATGGTTGATTAGTGAGCCTGTTTGTTCTGTTGATCAAATGATACATCTCTGAGCACATAGATTTATTTAACTGAGGTTTTAACCCGAGCTTCGTAGGATCGCCGGAGTCTGTTCTTGTTTGATAGGACAAAGGCACTGCTCTGCGAGGTTTGGACCTAAATCCAAGCTTCGTAGTGTCGCCTGAGTCTGTTCTTGTTTGATAGGACAAGGGCAATGCTCTTCGAGGTTTGGACTTTTCAAAACAGTTTTCTTAAAATATGTGTTTAAGTTTTGTATCATTTGGTTGGTTTGTGTGGTTGAGTTGAGTTTATCTGTGAGCTTCTGTTGAGAGATATTTGCCTTGATCTTGCATATGAGTTGACATTTATTGCTGAGTGTTCCTGCATGAGTGTTGAGATTCAGTTGGTTTTTGCCCTTGCATCCCAGTGGGGATTTTCCCGGCTTATTGCCGATTACCCGGTCAGTGGACCGTGAGCTTGAGCATTTGCATATGATTCGCCCGCACCGTTGTACTTCACGAATATCAGCGGATTTGCTACCCGTAGCGATGTTCTTTACCGGTAAAGTGGTTAGCTGAGGCAACCCGTGACCCTAGTTTGGGGAATGTCAACCAGGTGGTGCCAAGAGGGCAGCCTCGCCTGAGGTCTTTGCGAAGACCAAAATGGTAGCTTGTGATTGGGTCTTTGCGTTTTCATCTATTTGATGCATGTGTTGATTCTTTGATTCTTTGATCCGGCTTCTAGTTATCTACTTCTTTTATGATTCTATGTGATGCCTCTGATTATAGTTCCATTGTTATCTTGCTGATTGTCCTAACTCCTTGATGTGTTGATTATCCTGATACATGTTTTAAATTCTGCTAAAATTATCTCCTATGCTTGTACCCAGATTATGAGTTTTACTTTCTTTACAGCACCAGTTATATATCTGCTTTACCCTAACCCCTGATCTATTACTATCCTCTAGCATTGTATACCAGTAGGTACGATCTGCTATTTCTCGGCTCGTCGTGCCCACTGGGATACACTCCGGTGTGTCTCACACCCTCGGGTGACTGTTTTTCAGGTCGAGCGGGTGTTGAGACGTCGGGACGAGTTGGTGAGATCACGAGATAGAGCTTGACCCTGGACAGCCGATAAGAACAAGTATTTAATTATTTGTTGTATCAAATGTAATGCAATGTAATTGAGAAGTTATTGATATTGTAATTTAATCTTGCTTAGTAGATGTACGTAGTTAGTACTCTGGTTGTATGCCAAGTGAGCCGTGCATATATAGAAAAGGGCTCAATCCCCAGTGGGATTGGGACTCTTCTATATATGTGGCGGTCTGTTGCGCCCTGGCTGGTCTTAAACTCTGATTTCAAAAAAAAAAAATTTTAGACGCTGGTTTTTGAACTCGGGGCGTTACAATCGTGATGTATTTTCGGATCTCCAGAGCCTTGAGTTTTGTTCGCAGAGAAGGATTTGTTTTCGCGACAGAGGCACTAGTTGGAGTTGCTTAAGGACTCGGCTTGACCGTTCGGTATCACCCCGGGAAAAGCAAGCGTAGTAGCGGATGTTTTGAGCAGGAAGGGTCAAATCGAGGGGGAAACTGATGAGCGCGAGTACTCAGCAGGACCGGTACTGTCGCGTGACTCTTGTCCTTGAGGGTCAAGCCAACCCTATTAGAGAGATCCTGGAATGTCAGAAGACAGGCGCACCGATACAGCTCGTTCGAGACATGATTTCCCCCCCCAGACCACGCGAGCGACTTTTGGGCGAGTGCGAACGGCGCAATACGTTTTTTAGGGCAAAATTGCTTACCTGAGCTACCAGAGTGGAAAGAGGAGACACTGTCGGAGGCGCACTGCGCCCCCTATGCGGCGCGTCCAGGTGACACGAAGATGTACAGGGACCTCAAAGAAGAATTCTTGGTGGACAAAACCAAAGGGGGGATGTAATACAGTTCACTACCCGCTGTTTAGATGGTTAACAAGTAAAGTTCGAACATCAGCGCTCAGCGGGGAAAACTACAATCTCTACCGGTACCAGAGTGGAAATAGGAGAGAATCAGCATGGAATTCGTCACGGGTTTTCCACATCGCATCGAGGGCACGATGCGGTTTGAGTCACAGTGGATCGACTGACGAAGTCGACTCTTTTTCCACCCACCCGTACGACGGGGACTAGAGTCACTCGGCGGGTGTCGAACCTTCGGCAAAGTCTACAACAAGCCCTGGAGACTAACCCACACTTCAGCACGGCGTTTCACCCCAGAACGACGGACAGTCCGAGCGTGTGGTCCGGATTCTCGAAGATGTGCTCTGAACCTGCGTACTTGATCTTGGTGATGGATGGTCACCGCTTTTGAGCTTAGAGAGAACCTGAGCTTCGACGGAACACCGGTGCGGATCTTAGCAACCAGGGAGAAGGTGAAGCGACTTGGGAACTGGCGTCAGAGAGGAGGGAGTGCTACCCAGAATTACTCGTGGGGACCAGGATTAAGTTTCGAGGACGAAACTTCTTTTAAGTGGTGAGTGATGTAGAGTCCTGGCGTTCCCTTGCCCTTGTATGCCTCCCTTTTATTTTGACGGGACTTAGGAAAACCTTTCACTATGTTTCTGCAATGGACTGGCCTGGACCGTGAGTATTTTTCTGCGATTGAGCTCGAAAAATGAAGGACGGCAAAGCGAACGGATTCGGTTTCCGATTTACGGATCTCCCGGAATGGGGGTCAAAGCATTTGCTTTGAGTGGTGCATCGAAACCCGTGCTAAGTGGCTGGCACGCTTTTCGAGGTGATCGGACGGGATCCTGCGATGATCGGACCTTTCATCTTTCTACGTTAGTGGATTATTTTATTTATTTGGTGGTACCTCGATCTACGGTTTCCGTTTTGGTTTCGTTTATTTCGCAATTCATTTCGGGGGCCGGAGGGTGATCTAATAATTCCTTGTTTCCGGGCAGACCGTTTGTGACGCCCCACTTCCCAAGGGGTCACCCATCCTAGAACTACTCTAGCTCTAGCACGCTTAACTCTCATGTTCCTCTTGGATTTTGCTACCATCCAAAATGCTATAGCCGGGTTAGAGATTTAGTCCTATTATATCATTTATATATAGGACTAATCCAAATTCCGGGGGTGTCACATTCTTCCCCCCTTTAAGCCCTGACGTCCACGTCAGGCTCAAGCACACTCACAAACACCAGGCGATGTGAGACTCGTCTCGCTAGCCTTAGCTGACCTTGTGAGGAGCTGCACTCCACTCACAACGGTCATTAGCCGGGGAGCCTCGCTCTACCCGCTATATAACCCTGGCTCAGCCGAGACTCATCTCACATTTCCGGCTGGTGAATGGCTCTGATACCAACTGTGACGCCCCACTTCCCAAGGGGTCACCCATCCTAGAACTACTCTAGCTCTAGCACGCTTAACTCTCATGTTCCTCTTGGATTTTGCTACCATCCAAAATGCTATAGCCGGGTTAGAGATTTAGTCCTATTATATCATTTATATATAGGACTAATCCAAATTCCGGGGGTGTCACATTAATGTAACGACCCGGCCCACTAGCAATAATAACTCGTTGGGCCCAAACCACAGCCCAAAATGCTTAAGCCCAGTTATTATTACTAGTGTCCATGTCTCATATAAACCCAATCACAATTCCATCCACATCCGATGTGGGACTATTGGGGGCGTCACAGACTCCCTCCGTTTAGGCCTGACGTCCTCGTCAGCCAAACACACGCACAACCCAAGATCACCAGGCAATGTAAGACTTGTCTCGCTCTAGCCCTGTCATCTAGACCCAGGCTCAGCCGAGACTCATCACACACTTCCGGCTGGTTATTGGCTCTGATACCAAATGTAACGACCCGGCCCACTAGCAATAATAACTCGTTGGGCCCAAACCACAGCCCAAAATGCTTAAGCCCAGTTATTATTACTAGTGTCCATGTCTCATATAAACCCAATCACAATTCCATCCACATCCGATGTGGGACTATTGGGGGCGTCACACCGTTGGTGCTCGCGGGTATTTTTAGTTAATAAAGCTCGCGAAACGGAGAACGGCGGCGCAATCGGTTTTGAATTCCGACGCCAGAATCTCCCGGAATAAATTCCGGAAGGTGGCTAGCGGTTCAGGTGGTCAACGCGGTTTTTCAGGCAAACCGGACCCTGGTTCGCACCCGATTTGTTACCCGCTTTTGACTTGAAATGGGTTCATTCCCAATCCCCATTCTAACCGCTCCCGCCACCCTAACCCGTCCCGCCTTTTTTTTCCCTGTCGTGCAACTTCCCACAATTCCCCCAACTCCCCGCAACTTCCCATAACTCCCCACAACTCCCCCCAACTCCCCGCAACTTCCCATAACTCCCCACAACTCCCCCCAACTCCCCGCAACTTCCCATAACTCCCCTCAACTCCCCCCAACTCCCCGCAACTTCCCATAACTCCCCAAAACTCCCCCCAACTCCCCGCAACTTCCCATAACTCCCCTCAACTCCCCACAACTCCCCACAACTCCCCTGCATACGAAACCCCAAGCGCAACGAGAACACACTTCCCCAACCTTTCTGTTTCCCAACCGACCGAGTGGAGAAACAAGGCGGAGCGAGCGAGGAACGGGTGACCCCCTTTCCTCTTTCTCCCCCATCGGCGAAAACATGGTGAGCGGTTCGGGTCTCCCCGGTTATTTTCCAATGTGAGGTTTTCCTTTTGTTGTTTTCATGGGCAATACAAGGTGTTGAACGGGAGGCCGCCGCCGCCGTCGTTGAACGGGAGGCCGCCGCCGCCGTTATCATGGCCACGGGGTCGTCGCCGGAGTCGCACGGGAGCGAAAACGGAGTTGAAATCGTGAAACCGGAGCCGCGGGGGGCGAAATTAGGGTTCACTGTTCACCCCGTACGGCTGCCTCCTCAAGCGGTCCACCGGACTGGCGTGCACCCGGCACACGCGTCCCGCAGCTCGAATGCGCGGACCCGGCGCACGGGCGCATGCGCCAGCCCGGCCCGCAAGCGCGGTCCACGCAAGGGCGTGCACCCGGCTCTGCCGCCGCGACCGGGTATGTGTGAGCCCGGTGCGCGCTAAGCCGGTGCACCGGCCCGGCCCATTCCGCCTGGTGCATGCTCCCGGGGTGAGCCCGGTCTGCGCCGCTGCCTCCTCTGCGTCGTGAACCCGGTCCACGCCTGGACCGTGCACCAGCTTTCAGCTTTTGAGCCCAGAAGCTCCGTTTGTGGCCCGTTTCGCCCCGTTTTTCAGTGTTTTGACCACGACGATATTTTTAACATTACTACTTACTGTAGCTTTTTCGGGCACAGGGTGGGAGTGTTTTAGCGGGAGTTCCGTACATCTTCTTCTCGCGTTTCAGGTGGGTACACCCTTAGAACCCCTTATTGCGGAAATTTTGTTATGGTTATGTTTATCATGCTGTGGGTTTTCTTTGAGACTTAGCATAGAGTTGGTATTGTTGGAAGGATATTAACTGCATGTTATCGGTACTAATGCTGACGGTCTCTATAAATTACGATGTTACCCTGTATCTTGGTTACTATGCTTGAGGATGCGACACGCGCACCCGCGGTCTGGCCACCGCAAAGGGTGCTCTTTTCCGGGAAAGCGGTCTCCGACCCGTGTAGACCCACGAGGTGACGTAGTGGGGGCCCCCGTAGGTGTGGGGTTTGAGGCATCAAGGTGTGAGCGGTGCGATCCGTCGGGGTAGGTGCCCGACGAGGTCAGGTGCTCCCAGGTGTGAGCGGTGCGATCCGTCGGGGTAGGTGCCCGACGAGGTCAGGTGCTCCCAGGTGTGAGCGGTGCGATCCGTCGGGGTAGGTGCCCGACGAGGTCAGGGGTTACAGGTGTTACAGGGGTTACAGGTGTTACAGGGGTTACAGGTGTTACAGGTGTTCGTGGTTTATTTTCCCTCTTGGGAGGGTGGTCAGGTTTTGCAGGTGTTCACGTTTTATTTACGGTAGCTCCGGATAGTCTGGTTTGCCGCGGCAGGTGCCCGGTCCAGGTTATGTAGGGGGAGGGGATACCGACGATTGCACGACGAGGAGGGTGGTTGCTCTGGTTTACTGCGGTTTGCTTTATTTATAGCCCTAGTTGCTTTCGTGCTTTATTTTCTGGTCACTGACTTCCCACTCTGTGACAGGTTCTCGGGGGTGAGAGCTAGGGCGACGGTGAGGCCGTGGCAGGAGCACTTTTGGTCCTCCGTAGCCATAGTTGGTATTTACTTCTTATTGCGCATTTCATTACTTGTTAGTAGCCGACTATGTGGATCGCGATACCCTCGTGGGGTCGATGTGGATGTTGGGATGTCTTTTATTTGCCCTTGCGAGTAGTTGTTTTGCTTGTCCCGTGTGGCCGCTTTCAAACTACAAAAGAAAAGAAAAGAAAAGGAAAATGTTTCGAAAACTGTTTTAAAAAAAATGGTTGTGTGGATTTATCCTTTCAAAACTAGCCGGCTTCTTTAATACTTATGAAAAATAATTGTATGCATTCGACTGTTGAACTAGTGTGGTTAAAATGATGATTGTATGGTGGTTGTGGTCAGGACGCCGTGCATATACAAAGGAGACTCTGCCCGTTCGCAGAGTGAATTTGCATATGCGGCGGGTCTGGGCACGCACTGGGGGAGGTTGGTTTTTAAACAAAAAAAAAAATGTATGCGCAAGCTCAATCTTTTCGTTGGTCGTCTTCCGCTTAATGAAACCCCCGGGGCGTGACATTGTGAGACTGCATGGAGTGCCGGCATCGATCACATCGGATAGAGACACACGCTTTGTTTCGAAGTTTTGGCAGAGCCTACAGCAGGCCTTGGGACCAAACTACAGTTCAGCACGGCCTTCCACCCGCAGACGGACGGACAGTCGGAGCGAGTGATCCAGACGCTGGAGGACTTGCTGCGAGCCTGTGTGCTAGACTGGGGGGTCGGTTGGGAGCGTTACCTGCCCCTCGTCGAATTCGCCTACAACAACAGCTACCAGGCCAGCATCCAGATGGCACCCTACGAGGCCTTATACGGCAGACGCTGTCGATCCCCGATCTGTTGGGACGACTTAGGAGAACGGAAGTTCTTAGGACCCGACTTGGTGGAAGAAACTGAAGAGAAGGTACGCCTCATCAGGAAGCGCCTTCTGACCGCCCAGAGTCGGCAAAAGAGCTACGCGGATCGGAGACGCCGCGACCTAGAATTTTAGGTGGGAGAACACGTGTTTCTGCGGGTCTCGCCGTCCAGAGGAATCAAGCGCTTCGGGCTCAAAGGCAAGCTGAGCCCACAGTTTGTGGGGCCGTTCGAGATCCTGGAGCGCATTGGCCCAGTGGCTTACCGCCTTGCCCTACCGCCGAACCTCAGCCGGGTCCACGACGTGTTCCACGTTTCGATGCTCAAGAAATACCTCCCCTACCCATCGCATGTCCTGGACGTCTCGACACTCGAACTGAAGGAGGACCTAAGCTTCGAGGAAACCCCGGTGCGAATCCTAGCAAGAGAGAGCAAGACGCTTCGAAACCGAGTCATCCCCTACGTGAAGGTGCTCTGGAGCAACCACGAGGAGCGGGAAGCGACGTGGGAGCTGGAGTCAAAGATGAGGGAGGGCTACCCCTATCTTTTCACCGCGAACCAGGATTGAGTTTCGGGGACGAAACTCGTTTTTTAAAGGTGAGTGGTGTAGTACCCACTGGTTTAAAATGCTGTGGTTCTGTTCTTGGGCCTACTTTTGGGTTTTCTTTATTTCGCATTTCGTTTCGGGGGTCCGGAGGGTGAACTAATAATTCTTTGTTTCTGGGCAGACCGTCGGGGCTCGCGAGTATTTTTAGGCAATAAAGCTCGCGAAACGGAGACCGCCGGCGAAATCGGTTTTGGATTCCGACTCCGGAATCTCCCAGAATAAATTCCGGATAGTCTTACAGTTGGGTTTGGCTTTTCTTTCTTGCTTATTATTACTATTACTTGTCACTGACTACCCACTCCGTGACAGGTTCTTCCAGGGGTGAGCGGTAGACGACGGTGAGGTCGAGGCAGGAGTGGTCGGGCAGTGAGGAGCCCTAGTCTGTATCTCCTTTACTTTTCCTTGCATTTCATTTGGTACTGTAGACTACGGTGTGGTTCGCGATACCCTTGTGGGGTCGGTGTGGATGTTGATTACCGGTGTTTTGGATTTGATATTATGGTTCTTTTATTATCCCCGTTCGGCCGTTTTCCAAAGCAAAATAACTAGAAAAGAAAAAGGAACTGCGAAAACTATCTTTCAAAAATCTGGGGTCGTGTGGACCCGTTTTCCAAACCATGTGGATTTATGGGATTTCTAAACTGTTTTCAAAACCTCGGGTCGTGTGGACCTGTTTTCCAAACCTTGTGGATTTATGGCATCTTTCCAAACTGTTTTCAAAACCTTGGGTCGTGTGGACCTGTTTTCAAAACTGTGAGTTTATCCTTTCAACTTGACGGGCGACGGGCGTTGTATTCAGTCTGCGTTGTTGGTTAAATATCGAACTGTTGTGATTAACTGAATGCTTGTGTTGAGATGTTGTAATAGCCGCGACGCCGTGCATATACAGAGGAGACTCTGCCCGATTTTCGAGTAAATCTGTATATGCGGCGGGTCTGGGCACGTGCCGGGGAGGACCGAATTTCAAATAAAAATTTAACAACTTTTTCTTTTCCGCTGAGCGAGACCCCCGGGGCGTGACAGATTACCGCGCGGGGCGCCGCCCGCGCGTGCGGGCTGGGCGCCGCGCGGGCCTGGGCACCGCGCGGGGCGCCGCCCGCGCGTGCGGGCTGGGCGCCGCGCGGGCCTGAGCACCGCGCGGGGCGCCGCCCGTGCGTGCGGTTTGGGCGCCGCGCAGGCCCGGACACCGTGCAGCCCCGCCGCCGCCACCAGGTCCGACCGGGCCATCGCCGTTTCCGCGACCGACGGGCGAGGGTCGCGTCCAGCAACGGAAACTGGATATTCTTTTCTGCTGCTCTCGTTTTATTGTTGGGGAGTATCTGATTCGTCCCGAGGGTCCTTGCAGATCCGGGGAGCACACCGGGACGCGGAGGGGTTGAGCGGCGGTCATAGCACGTGACAGGTGGGTTTTTCTTTGAGGCTTAGCATAGTGTCAATGTTGTTGGAAGGTTACTAATTGCATGTTATCCGTACTAATGCTAATGGTCTCTAGTGTTTGCGATATTATCCTGTATATTAGTTTTATGCTCGTAGTTGCGACACGCGCACCCGCGGTCTGGCCACCGCAAAGGGTACTCTTTTCCGGGAAAGCGGTCTTCGACCCGTGTAAACCCACGAGGTGAGGTAGTGGGGGCCCCCGTAGGTGTGGGGTTTGAGGCATCAAAAGGGGGGGGAGAGGTGTGACCTGTCGGGATAGGTGTCCGACGAGGTCAGGTGCCCCAAGGTGTGAGCGGTGCGATCTGTCGGGATAGGTGCCCGACAAGATCAAGGTGCGTAGGTGCTACAGGTATTACAGGTATTGCAGGTGTTCACGTGTTACTCGTCCAGTGAGCCGAGTGGTTGCTCCGGATAGTCTCACAGTTGGTATCAGAGACATTCTCCAGCCGGAAATGTGAGATGAGTCTCGGCTGAGCCAGGGTTGTATAGCGGGTAGAGTGTGGCTCCCCGGCTAATGACCGTTGTAGGTGGAGTGCAGCTCCCTACAAGGTCGGCTAAGGCTAGCGAGACGAGTCTCACATCGCCTGGTGCTTGTGAGTGTGCTTGAGCCTGACGTGGACGTCAGGGCTTAATGGGGGGAAGAATGTGACACCCCGGGAATTTGGATTAGTCCTATATATAAATGATATAATAGGACTAAATCTCTAACCCGGCTATAGCATTTTGGATGGTAGCAAGATCCAAGAGGAACATGAGAGTTAAGCGTGCTAGAGCTAGAGTAATTCTAGGATGGGTGACCCCCTGGGAAGTGGGGCGTCACACAACAGAAGAGAAATTAATTGAGAAACCATTATCACACAATTGACTAATGCTTATGAGGTTAGTCTTAAGGCCTTCAACAAATAAAACATTGTTCAAAATCGGGTAATCTGGAATAGCAATTGTTCCTTTGCCAACTATTTTTGAAGATCGTCCATCTCAGAAAACTACAAGTCCTACGGAGGTTTTCTCTAAAGATTGAAAATAGTTTTTATCACCAGTCATATGACGGGAACAACCACTGTCCAGATACCAAGACGAATTGTCATATGCATGTAGTGATGTATGAATGACAAGACAAGGGAAGAGTTCTCCTTTGCGCACCCAAACCTTACGAGTTTTGGAATACGTCGGCAATGATCGTGACGTTGATCTCTTTGGTGAAAACATCTTGTACATTTGATCACTTTTCTTTAGAATCCATGATGACGTCGTCTTGTGGTGTGTACTACCAAAGTTCTTCACCTTTGGATGGTTCTTGTGAAATTTCTGGTGGGTGAACTTGTTGGTAGTTGTTGCAAGTATTGCTTGATTTGTCCGCTTGACTTCATACTTGCAATTTCGTCTAATGTGCCCTGCAAAACCACAACAATAACATACCTTGGTAGACGTTGAACCTGAACGCAATGAGGTAGACTTGTTAACGTTGGATGCGATGATTTTCGTCGGAGGAGGAGCAACCGACTGAGGCACAAACTTCGTACCACTCGAACTTGGATCCTCACCAGTTCGAACGTATCCAAGGCCAAAACGATTCGTTTGACCAAGACCAAGCAATTTATCCAACTTGCTCCTTCCTAAAGAGAATCGCTTCAAATCTTCCTTAAGTTGGAATATGGTCTTTGTCATCTCCAATTTTTCTTGTTGAGCCTCAGAGTGGAGCTTCAAGAAGTGATTTGCTTTATCCACCAATTTGATATGTTCCTTCTCGAAATGCTCGTTCTTCTCTTGAAGGGAAGTGTTTATCTTGATCAAGTTGCCCCTTTCCTCTTCAAGAGCGTTTGAGAGAGAAATTGCTTTGTTGGATTGTTCTTCAAGATCCCACAAATTTCTTCTCAAATTCTTGTTATGCTTTGCCAATTTCTTTGAATCCTTTAACAATTTATGGTAGGCAAAAGCAAAGTCTTCACCTTCGGAATCACTTGGTTCATCATCCGTTGCAGTTTTTTCATTCAAGGAGGAGATGGATAATGAACCAGAGGAAGTCGCTGAAAAACACAAGAAAGGTGAAGTTGTGGACGCAATAAATGCTGTGGCATTGCTATCCTCATCACTGGAAGATGACTCATCAGAAGAGGAAGTGTCATCCAATGTGACGGCTTGCATAGCCTTCTTCTTTGACGGATTCTTGTTGGGACACTCCGTTGAGATATGGCCAAAACCTCGGCATTTGAAGCACTGGATTTGTCCCTCGGTGTTCTTCTTGTCCTTTGAAGAACCTTCTTGCTTTCTTGATTTAAAACTTGAATTTCCTTTGCCTTTCTTGGACTTAACGAATGATGATTGTTTGCTTGAATTTCCCCTTCGAAAGCTTCGGCGAAATTTCCTTGTCAAGAATGCAATTTGTTTCTCGAAATCCTCCATGGATAGATTATCATCAGCGTCTGAGGAGGATGAATCCGCGTCTTCTTCTTTTGTGGATTTCAATGCAAAACCTGAAGACTTAGAAGAAGAGGAAGGCTTTCCAGAAGAATAGTTAGTTGGAAAAGTCATTTCATATGTTTGAAGTGCACCAACTAATTCTTCTACATTGATTTCGTCCGGGTGTTTTACTGTTTCAATGGCTGCGACCTTAGGGCGAAATCTTTCAGGAAGAGTTCTCAAAATCTTTCTTACAACTTTAGATTTTGGAATTTTCTCTCCCAAGTTAGCACATGTATTAACGATATCTTGCAATCGTGTATAATAATCTGTGAACGATTCATTTTCTGCCATATGAATTGAATCAAATTTGCTCGTAAGCATTTGTAATTTTTGAATCTTCACCAAACTTGTACCCTCATGTGTAACTTGTAGAGTATCCCAGATTTCTTTCGAGGTCTCACATGCCGAGATGCGAGAGAACTCGGTTTGTGACAATGCATTAAATAGAGCATTAATTCCCTTGTCGTTGTAAGAAGAAGCATCAATCTCTTCCTTGGTCCATTTTGACCTAGGTTTGATGGTGACAATATCGACAATAATCACAGTAGGATTTGTCCATCCAAACTCAATTGATTGCCAAACCCGTTCATCGATGTAAATTAAAAATGCTCTCATGCGTACTTTCCAATAAGCATAATTTGTTCTATCGAAGAACGGTGGTCTATTGATGTTTCCACCTTCAACCATTGTTTACAACCCTATTCCCGCTCTGAGACCACTTGTGGGTTATGTTAATAATGGATCTGAATAGGGGAAAAACCTAGAGTGGGGGGTGAATAGGTGTAAACAATAAACACACCAAATCGTTGCGTAAAAAATAACCTAATGCGGGAAAGTAAATAAGTACGCAAGATTTTACGTGGAAAACTCCGTGACAGGAGTAAAAAACCACGGAACCGATAACACGGCGAAATCCACTAAGATTAAACACGTACAAGGTGATTTACCGTAACCCTACGACTCAACCTGTTCCATACGCTCCAAGTAGATCTTCTCCGCTCGCTCCACAACACTCCTCGAATCTACGATTTGCGTCGAATCTACGATTTGCGTCGAATCTACGATTTGCGTCCAACGCCGAATCCACGACGTCCAATGTCGAATCCACGACGTCCAACCGAATCCACGGTCTTTACCAATGTAGTACGTATCGATCACATGAACGTACCTCGCTTCGAATCCACGAGAGCGGTAGCACCTTGAATCCATAAGGCCATGTGAATCCACGCGTCGATTTTGGAAAATCGTTATTTTCTTGGTGATGATAATCCGCCGAATACTTAGATCATAGATAGATAAGAAATTACCATCTAAGTATTCTTCAATTTGATTCTACAAGAAATAAGAGTTTGAAAACTCTAGAATCAAATTGAACAATATAGACGAAGAAACATAGATTAGATTATGTTTTCCTTTCTTCTCTATATATGTGGATTTTTTATATTTTTTTCGGTTTCTTTTCGGTTACCCTAGATGTGAAATTAGGGTTTATTTATAGGTTAGAAACCTTTGGAAAGAGATAAGCATCAAAAACTGACTTGACAAACTTTTTCCCGCACGGCGGTCCAGACTGGATTTGGCTGATCAGGACTGTCGTCTTTTTTCAGCAAATTTCCTGAAAAAATAGTTTGGGGTCCGGACTGGAATTTCCTGATCCGGACTGTTCATGCAATTTCAGCAAACACAAGGTTCGGGGTCCGGACTGACTGGGGACTGTTCCGGACTGGAATACCGCATGAACACAACTATGTTCGGGGTCCGGACTGGATGGTCCTGATCCGGATCCTAAACACTGAAATTGTCCAGCCTTTTATTTTTAAGCAATAAAAAATATTCCAAGTGTTTCTAAACTACAAGATGTATTCGGATCACCAAATTATTTAGTTAAACGTACCTGATCCTTTTGAATTCATTCTTCTTGAGATTGATGTATATGATCCATAATTCTTCATCTTTAATCTTCAAGACTTAGAACACTTCACAAAATATGCCAACACAAAATCCTTAACAGCTCCCACCTGCCAGTACCTGCCCGCCGAGCTTCGTGGACCGCACCGCCTGCACCAGCCACTTAGCGGCCGCCGCGTGTCCACCCGGCGATCTACAACTCCCCCCCGTGCACCAGAAAAACAGAAAACTTCTGGGTGTCCGTTTTTGGGTGTCCGGACTTCGAAAAAATACAAGCAAATAGCCGATTTTGACCGTTTTCGCGCGCTAAATCCGAATCCGGTGTCCGTTTTGCCAAAATACACTTCTAAAAATTGGCGAAAGCATCCAAAAGGTAACTTGATCCGTTTTTCGCACGAGGTCCATTCCTTGAATCCGATTCGCGCTCTCAAATCTACATGACATGTGAGGACCTGGATCCCCACGTCGAGATTACTGGATCATCTACAGCTCCCGGAGGCCTATGTGGCGTGTTGGTGGGATTTGTGCCCCAATTGGACATTAGTGTTGGGCTCAGTGTGTTTAATGGATCACGTGGGTGATCATTGGACTCCGTCGGATCGTTAGAAGTGGTTTCGCGCGAAGTGGATATTAAATTTGGACTCAGCGCGAAGTTTGGACCAAGGATTACCTTTCCGGATGCCTTCGGCAAATTTTGGAGTTGGAATTTGGCGAAATGGACATCAAATTTGGATTCAGCGCGCGAAAACGGTTAAAACGGACTACCCACTTGTCATTTTTGAGCACCGGACACTGTTCACGCCGGAACAGTGTTTCCGGCGGCGGCGGCAGCGGCGGAGCGGCCGCCGGCAGCGCGGCGGACGGAGGCGCGGGCCGCCCGGTCCACGCGGCAGGCGTGCACCGGGGGCTGGACGCGTGGCGGCTCAGGAGTGGGCCGGTCCGCGGGGCGCGGTCTACGGAGAGTGCGGGGCGCATGGTGCACCGGGGGGTGGACACGTGGCATCATCCTAGAGGTGGGTTCACGGCGGTTGGTCTACGCAGTATTCGGGATGGCTCATGGTTTATGGTGCATCGGGCTTGGACACGTGGCAGGTTTCTATTGGTTCGGTCCACGTGATTTCGTGCACCGGGTTCACTAGGCAGAGGCATGACACGTGGCATTCACCTATTGGTTGGTCAACTGTGCGCGGCAGGGGTGGCAGGCGGCGGCGTCAGGCGGGCACGTGGGCGCGGCAGGCGGGCGCTGACCGGGTGCGTGCCACGTGTCGTCGTCCGCGGGTGGCCACGCGGCGCGACGCGTGCGGCGGGATCGGCTGTCGCCTGTTTGGCGGGCGACGTGGAGGCCCAGGATGGATTCGGGCGGCTACAGTGTTCGCGCGCGGGGATTTCGGGCTGCTACAGTGCGCGCCCGAAAACCCCCAGCGCCCGGAAATTGGGACTAAATGGGTATTAAGTGATTTGTTTCCTGCAATGTATAAAAGGGCCGAGTTCAACTGAAGAGAACTTTCTCCCTGTTCCTCCTTTCACAGTGCCACCTTCACGAGTTTTCTTCATCTCCCTGGGACGGATCCATCTGCAGAGTTCCAGATTTTCAGCGGCAAGCATCCCGAGGTTACCATTTTTACGGCGCGGCGCGACGCTCGTTCGTTTGTGGTCTTCTTCGTCGTGTTTTGGTGCGAGGACTCCCCCGGCTTACCCCGAGCACCTTTTTCTGTGATTCTTGCGCCGTTGGCTTCACGACAGGTAGGGCTATGTTTCCCATGTTTACTGGTCTTTCCCATTCCGAGCTTTTCATGGGTCTTTCGGATCATCTTGTAACCTCTTTTTCTGGGCGGAGTTCTGGGACAGCGGCGCAGTGTTTTGGTGATATCTTCGCGCACAGGCATCGGATTGGGGCGATTCAAGAGGCGATTTGCATCTACACATCACGAGGAATATGCCCAAATTTTCTTGGAATTTTCTGAATATTTCTCGAAGGTGAAGAATATCTGTGAACAGTAGTTATTGCTACAGTTTTTGAGAGTAGTTTAATTCGAGGTGGTTCCCTTGTCGGAATTGTTTCTCAGTGTAGGAAGCTCGGAATTGGACGTGCAGGTACTCGTTTCGAAGGTATCGACGCGAGGATTGCTGTGGTATTTTTATTGGATTTTTCTGGGCACTTGCAGCAGGTGAAATAGGCACGGCTTTGGGACTGATTTTCAGATTGTGTATGTCTGGTTAATTTTGGAATAAAAGTGTAATGTTAAGCCTTATTGTTGTACTCAGGGGTGTTTTCAGCTGTTTGAAGCCGAGGCTTGCGCGACTTGTACAGATGGTGTTATGTTGGCAGATTTTGGACCCGGGGCGTCTACCCACTTCACCGACTTCAGGTTTGCCTTGGTTTAAGCACTTCAGGTGGGCAAGCTTGTTATCAGTAATTGTTTAAGGCAATGTTTATGCTGTGGCAAATATAAGTCCACTTGTGGGGATGTCACCCCTCTATGACTGATGCATGCATGTGTAGGGTACATGGGTTATGTTGGTAAGTAGGTAAGCTTGTTAATGATATTGGTATAAATGATTGCAAGAATAGTATTTATGAGGTATACTGAGGACTTGCATGACTTGGACATCTATGTGATGACTAGTGTAAGCTTACCTAGGATAATGTTACCCTATGAGATTATGTAACATGCCATGTTAGCACATAGCCTTTCTTGTGGTGGGATTATGCTTTGGGACAGGATTTCGTAGCTATGTGCGGATTTGTACTCTGAGGAGTTATTATGATCATTCTATTAATGAACCCTGAGTTGTGGACAGGTCTAGTTTTGGGATTCCGGCATGTTGTTTATTCCTAATGGAACTATTATTATGCTTTACCCCCTTTATTTCCTTGAGGACATTTGCATGCTTGTATGGTCATGTAGTTAGGCCATCTTTTACTGCTGCACTACTTATTGGAACTTGACTTAGGAGAAACCATGCTTTTCCTTTCTCCTTCTTGTTAGTCAGGTGGTCAGTGTTGCTCGGGTTCGAGCAGGGGGGTCTGGGTAGTGTAGTCGGGACATCGTGTCTGGGCAGGTTGATTTAGTTGTGGGGCTTTGCGGCAACCGCGGATATTAGGCGGTTGACCGGATGTTTCTCTATGCACCAGATTTGGGTGTCGGTTTTCTCTAGTGGATGGAGTTTCCCACTTATCGTTCAGTTGCATCCGATTGAGGTCGGGTCTTTCCTTGGTGGTTGAGTATTCCCACTTTGATCAGATTAATGATCAAGTCCTGCTGTTTCGTGATACTGATGATGTTGATGACAGAGACGCTTTACTCGTGTGGGTAGCTCCCCTCGAGTGCCGCTCCGGAGTAGGCTTCAGACCGTGTTGGGTTCCGGTCAGACCGTGTTGGGTTCCGGTCAGACCGTGTCGGGTGCCGGTCAGACCGTGTTGGGTTCCGGTCATTTGGACAGTGGATATACTGAGTTCGAGAGATTGGTGACAGAGCAGGCAGTACCGGGTTTTATACCGGTTCATTCGATTGAGTTTATTTCGGTCAAATACTTTTATTGTTACACTCGTGCCTGGGGGCCGAGTGCAAACTGGTAGTTGAGTTTAGATCAGTGCTTGTATTGTTGAGAGCCGTCTGGTTGACGGTGGTCCCGTGTTGTTGCGAGTACTTTGACCGCTGTGTGAGAGGTTGAGCATCATGATTCTATCCGTTCTGAGAGAGAGCGTGGATTTTGACCATAGCCTGCATGATCCTCTACACGATAGCGAGTTAGTCCGTTTGGACACCCTACGTAATTCCTGCCCGTCAGCGGGAGGTGGTTGTAGGTGGGCGCAGGTTTGACTGGACCAGGTGTGGCAGTCAGCTCGATTGGGTCGATGGTGCACTTCATGTGCTAGTGGTTGCATACCACTGTTTGGTTCTCCCCCTTTTAGCCTTTAGTTAGGGGCAGGGTAGCTGTTGATAGTCTCCAACTTACTCATTTCAGTCTTATGACTTGGGTTAGTTTTGTCTCTTGAGGACTTGGTGGGCAGACCGTCGGGTCTGGCGGTGGTACCCACTGAGAACTCCCTTTTTGGAGTAGTTCTCACACCCTTTGGGGGTTTTCCCCCCTCTTTCTCTCCTCTCCTTTGTTTTGCAGAGTCTTGCGGGTGTTGCCGACTCTGCGGTTGTTGATCGAGGCGAGGGAGTCGCGAGCTAGATCCCTACCCGTCGTTGGAGAGTAGCGGTACCCTTCAGAGGAGATCATCTGTAGTTTAGTTGTTTCTTTTTCCTCTTTTGAGAGACTATTGTAGTGAGGTTATTTTGTATTGAGAGACTATTGTAGTGAGGATATTTTGTATTGAGAGACTGTACACTGTTGTATATATTGGGGTTACCTCCCGGTTGGGTTTAGAGCTTGTACTTGAGGATATTGTATTATTATTATTTTTGGGAGGCAGACGGTGTTGTTCATTTCCAGTTGTACAGTGATTGATTTTAGTTACAGCAGATTTTCATTTATAGCTCTGATATCTGTTTAGTTATAGTACTTTTCTTGCAGGTAGGACGCTTCGCCTATGCGGGTTGGCATAGGTGGCGGATCTGTTTGGCGGGCCCGGGTCGCAGTTTCGACCCCGGGGCGTGACAGATTAGAGTGGTATCAGAGCCTAGGTTGTAGGTCATGGTGGACTTAGAAACCCTAGGCTTTTGGTTTGACCCTTGGTTGACTTTGTGAGAGTCGTGATTTTTGCGAGAGTCCTGATTGAGTTTTATGCCTCTCCCGAGGGACGGGAGGAGTGATTGGCATGTTTATTCTCCTAAGTGATTATGTTGGCTGCAGACAACATAATGCTGTGGAACGGGTGACATGCTTTAGACTTTCGCTGGATTGGGTCGAGTGTTGTTGTGTGCTGTTTTGTTGTTTCGTCGTGGCGAGCGGTGTCTCCCCGACGCTGGGTTTTGACCCGTGTGCATCCTGTCATAGCGGTTGAGCTTGAGCAGTTGGTTTTGGGCCGGATACCTGGATTGAGGTCAGAGAACCCCGGACCCAGATGACAGGATTGTCAGAGGCTTATCAGCGGCTGTGGGAGCAGCTGGTCTTGGTGACACAGTTGTCGGAGCACTGAGTAGCCCCCTCTGTGCCAATGTTTAGTGTCGAGGCACCGAGGCAGGGTGGATGGTTGACAGCTGGTGAGCTGTGGGACATGATCGACCTATTGAGCCATATTTGACAGATGAACCACCCCGACTCGTAAGATTGAGTTTGGAGCCTTTGGAGGCAGAGTCGCGGCTGGTGGTGATGGAGTGATTAATTGAGAGCCTCCCTGTGCTTGTGAGTGTATGCAGTTGTTGAACTGCGCGCTCCAGATTCGAGGGACGAGGCGCATAGGATATATGAGACTGGGAGTGGATTGCGCCAGGACACCTTTCTGTTATTCAGTCCCTCCATTGTAGATTTAGACGCTTCGTTGGAGCAGGCATTTTGTATGGAGCGTGGCATTGCAGTTCCTTTGGGCAGAGATCTGCCGCCAGAGGTGAGTTCAGGATTTTGGCGCTTGGCGCCGGATGATGGAGGACAGATTGGCCGGCAGGGGCATGACTAATTTTCTTTTCTTGGATGACGAATTCCCGAGATGTCAGAGGTCGGGTGGACCCCGAAGGCGACGTCGGTATTTTATTTGAGTGGCGCAGCGATGGCGTGGATTTGTTATCTGCGGAGGATCTTGTTCGTCGCCTCAATGTGATCAGAGACAGAGATCGTGCTTCCTAGTGATAGCCCTGATTTTCAGGCAGATTGAGCGACAACCACTTGCTTTGAGCGGATGAATCTGTGCCGCCCGGTGTGAGGGCGCCACGGTAGTGGATTGAGTGTCGCAGGTGGGATTTCACCACGGTAGTCGGAGTTAGAGCATGTTCCACTCTTACATGGGTTAGAGGCAGATTTGTTACCACGTGCACTAGAGGTACAGGTTCCTGTTGTTGTTGTGCACGTGGAGGAGGCTTTTGGATCATGTCCAGTGCGGCCGAGACCGCGAGTTACCGGCAGAATTATTGGAAATTATAGCAATTAGGTGTTTTGACCTTATGCTAGAGATTGTTGGGCACTATGCCACAGGATGTTCGACTGCGGCAAGAGAGGACTTTTGATCTTCGGCAAGGCGGGCAATTGGAGGCTTGCTCGTTGAGGTTGTTAGAGCACTCTGGTTTTAGCAGGAGAGTGAGAGGTGCTTACGGCGGCACCGGGACTCATGGATATCTCTGTTTCCCATGAGATCCCGGGTGTGATTTCACCTTAGTCGTTGGTAATGCCGCCGGTTAGGGAGATAGAGATTGCGTTTGACGTGGTTCGAGGAACCGCGCCACCCTGGACGGCACCTCATTGGATATCGCCGGTAGAGCTGAGAGAGAGCCTTGGCACTGTTGCAGGGTCCGATGGATCGAGGGGTCTGTTTGACCTAGTGCCACGCCGTTGGTATACGGTGGTGATGCCACATCGTTGATACACGAATGTGAGGGTCCTTTTATGGTATCTAGGACCTTATGATGGAGTTGTACTCCGGCAGTTGGTGTATGATGCGAGTACCCACTTGGTGTTAGACAGCTGAGGACTTCGCCTAGGGGGCGTTTTGGACGCTGGTGGGGGCATTATGAGTTGTTAGTGAGGCCAATGGAATGACGAATGCCCTGTGGACTTCAAGATCTGAGGGATAGTAGGTCCCAGTTGTACTTGGACGGACTGGGAGTGGTGTTTTCCGAGGATATTTTGATTTACTCCCAGAGTGACTTGGAGTACGAGGAGCGCTTTGTGGATGTGCTACCATGCCGTGTGGATGAAGCGGTATGCCAAGTTATTGAGGTACAAGATGTAGCTGCAGAAGCATACCTTCTTGGGTCGCTTTTTTCGAGCCGTAGGGACGGCGGTGGAACCCGACCAAGTGGATGTTATTCAAGTGACTGAGACCAACTTTCATTCTTGAGGTGAGGAGCTCTAGACTTGGCGGGTGCCAAGAGAGCATGGCCAATGGTTAATGTGACTGGTATTAGCGCCAATGCTAGTGTTTCCTGTGTTGGGAGATGGAACTGTGTGTTTTAGTGATGCCTCCCATTGTGGGTAGAGTTACCGTGGGGTGGATCTTCGGTCCACACTTCATTAGTCCAAACCCTATGAGTGTTGGGGCAGGATGAACCCGCTGTTTTGCAGGCAGCTTGGGTTCCACAGTGAGCCTTTCAGTACGTCCTTTATTTCCAGCTTGGATGTTATACCTGGGCGTAGGCCCATGCCTGCTTGGCTATCAGTTTTGATTACTCAGCATCTTGAGTGGGATTTTCGCGGATTGTTGTTGCTGATTTGGGATTTTTTGGACCGCG
>CM055074.1:15748978-15810520 GCA_029204045.2 Tillandsia leiboldiana
CAGAATATTGGAAATATAGCAATTAGGTGTTTTGACCTTATGCTAGAGATTGTTGGGCACTATGCCACAGGATGTTCGACTGCGGCAAGAGAGGACTTTTGATCTTCGGCAAGGCGGGCAATTGGAGGCTTGCTCGTTGAGGTTGTTAGAGCACTCTGGTTTTAGCAGGAGAGTGAGAGGTGCTTACGGCGGCACCGGGACTCATGGATATCTCTGTTTCCCATGAGATCCCGGGTGTGATTTCACCTTAGTCGTTGGTAATGCCGCCGGTTAGGGAGATAGAGATTGCGTTTGACGTGGTTCGAGGAACCGCGCCACCCTGGACGGCACCTCATTGGATATCGCCGGTAGAGCTGAGAGAGAGCCTTGGCACTGTTGCAGGGTCCGATGGATCGAGGGGTCTGTTTGACCTAGTGCCACGCCGTTGGTATACGGTGGTGATGCCACATCGTTGATACACGAATGTGAGGGTCCTTTTATGGTATCTAGGACCTTATGATGGAGTTGTACTCCGGCAGTTGGTGTATGATGCGAGTACCCACTTGGTGTTAGACAGCTGAGGACTTCGCCTAGGGGGCGTTTTGGACGCGGTGGGGGCATTATGAGTTGTTAGTGAGGCCAATGGAATGACGAATGCCCTGTGGACTTCAAGATCTGAGGGATAGTAGGTCCCAGTTGTACTTGGACGGACTGGGAGTGGTGTTTTCCGAGGATATTTTGATTTACTCCCAGAGTGACTTGGAGTACGAGGAGCGCTTTGTGGATGTGCTACCATGCCCGTGTGGATGAAGCGGTATGCCAAGTTATTGAGGTACAAGATGTAGCTGCAGAAGCATACCTTCTTGGGTCGCTTTTTTCGAGCCGTAGGGACGGCGGTGGAACCCGACCAAGTGGATGTTATTCAAGTTGACTGAGACCAACTTTCATTCTTGAGGTGAGGAGCTTCTAGACTTGGCGGTGCCAAGAGAGCATGGCCAATGGTTAATGTGACTGGTATTAGCGCCAATGCTAGTGTTTCCTGTGTTGGGAGATGGAACTGTGTGTTTTAGTGATGCCTCCCATTGTGGCGGTAGAGTTACCGTGGGTGGATCTTCGGTCCACACTTCATTAGTCCAACCCTATGAGTGTTGGGGCAGGATGAACCGCTGTTTTGCAGGCAGCTTGGGTTCCACAGTTGAGCCTTTCAGTACGTCCTTTATTTCCAGCTTGGATTGTTATACCTGGGCGTAGGCCATGCCTGCTTGGCTATCAGTTTTGATTACTCAGCATCTTGAGTGGGATTTTCGCGGATTGTTGTTGCTGATTTGGGATTTTTGACCGCGAGTTTGAGCCTCCGCATTTTGATCGCCTTTCGAGCCAGTTTTCCCTCCCGTTCACTGACGGTTTGGTCCCCGTCAGGGCATCCTTTCGACCCGTGGATCTGTTGGAGTTATGTTGGCTTGTTGAGTGTCCAACCGTGGCTTGAGATTGTGTCTCTGGAGGATCCCTTTTGAGGGTAGCTCATGGTTGAGTAGGCCACTCGGGTGATTTTGGATCGGAAGTAACCGAGTGAAGACCCCAGCTTATTGGATCTTTTTCCTCATGGGATGAATCTGTGGGTATACTTCGGGTGGTCCTGGTTGAGTAGACACCAGGAGGTGGTTTAGTGCGTGTTGCGCGGATGGTTATTCTGTTTCCCCCGGCTCTTGATGGGGCCTCTGTGTTGATTCACGTCTCAGCTCAGGATTGTTTTGCTTTTGGATCCCTCGCCCGTGATTGACTTGCCCCTTCTGAGATCTGTGATTGTTGGAGTACGAGGGATGCCCGTTGCGATTTCTGGCTCGAGAGATGAGAAAATCGCATGTCGGGCCATGCCGTACTTGTTGTTGTTGTTGTTGGGAAGTAATCACGGGGAGTGAGCGATGTTTCGGGAGCTGGAGGCGTTATTGATGGATACCTACCCGTGGTATGTGGGACCCTTGGGGGATTTGAGTTAGTTTCGAGGACGAAACTTTTCTTAGTGGGGGAGGATGTGAGGACCTGGATCCCCACGTCGAGATTACTGGATCATCTACAGCTCCCGGAGGCCTATGTGGCGTGTTGGTGGGATTTGTGCCCCAATTGGACATTAGTGTTGGGCTCAGTGTGTTTAATGGATCACGTGGGTGATCATTGGACTCCGTCGGATCGTTAGAAGTGGTTTCGCGCGAAGTGGATATTAAATTTGGACTCAGCGCGAAGTTTGGACCAAGGATTACCTTTCCGGATGCCTTCGGCAAATTTTGGAGTTGGAATTTGGCGAAATGGACATCAAATTCGGATTCAGCGCGCGAAAACGGTTAAAACGGACTACCCACTTGTCATTTTTGAGCACCGGACACTGTTCACGCCGGAACAGTGTTTCCGGTGGCGGCGGCAGCGGCGGAGCGGCCGCCGGCAGCGCGGCGGACGGAGGCGCGGGCCGCCCGGACCACGCGGCAGGCGTGCACCGGGGGCTGGACGCGTGGCGGCTCAGGAGTGGGCCGGTCCGCGGGGCGCGGTCTACGGAGAGTGCGGGGCGCATGGTGCACCGGGGGGTGGACACGTGGCATCATCCTAGAGGTGGGTTCACGGCGGTTGGTCTACGCAGTATTCGGGATGGCTCATGGTTTATGGTGCACCGGGCTTGGACACGTGGCAGGTTTCTATTGGTTCGGTCCACGTGATTTCGTGCACCGGGTTCACTAGGCAGAGGCATGACACGTGGCATTCACCTATTGGTTGGTCAACTGTGCGCGGCAGGGGTGGCAGGCGGCGGCGTCAGGCGGGCACGTGGGCGCGGCAGGCGGGCGCTGACCGGGTGCGTGCCACGTGTCGTCGTCCGCGGGTGGCCACGCGGCGCGACGCGTGCGGCGGGATCGGCTGTCGCCTGTTTGGCGGGCGACGTGGAGGCCCAGGATGGATTCGGGCGGCTACAGTGTTCGCGCGCGGGGATTTCGGGCTGCTACAGTGCGCGCCCGAAAACCCCCAGCGCCCGGAAATTGGGACTAAATGGGTATTAAGTGATTTGTTTCCTGCAATGTATAAAAGGGCCGAGTTCAACTGAAGAGAACTTTCTCCCTGTTCCTCCTTTCACAGTGCCACCTTCACGAGTTTTCTTCATCTCCCTGGGACGGATCCATCTGCAGAGTTCCAGATTTTTCAGCGGCACGCATCCCGAGGTTACCATTTTTACGGCGCGGCGCGACGCTCGTTCGTTTGTGGTCTTCTTCGTCGCGTTTTGGTGCGAGGACTCCCCCGGCTTACCCCGAGCACCTTTTTCTGTGATTCTTGCGCCGTTGGCTTCACGACAGGTAGGGCTATGTTTCCCATGTTTACTGGTCTTTCCCATTCCGAGCTTTTCATGGGTCTTTCGGATCATCTTGTAACCTCTTTTTCTGGGCGGAGTTCTGGGACAGCGGCGCAGTGTTTTGGTGATATCTTCGCGCACAGGCATCGGATTGGGGCGATTCAAGAGGCTATTTGCATCTACACATCACGAGGAATATGCCCAAATTTTCTTGGAATTTTCTGAATATTTCTCGAAGGTGAAGAATATCTGTGAACAGTAGTTATTGCTACAGTTTTTGAGAGTAGTTTAATTCGAGGTGGTTCCCTTGTCGGAATTGTTTCTCAGTGTAGGAAGCTCGGAATTGGACGTGCAGGTACTCGTTTCGAAGGTATCGACGCGAGGATTGCTGTGGAATTTTTATTGGATTTTTCTGGGCACTTGCAGCAGGTGAAATAGGCACGGCTTTGGGACTGATTTTCAGATTGTGTATGTCTGGTTAATTTTGGAATAAAAGTGTAATGTTAAGCCTTATTGTTGTACTCAGGGGTGTTTTCAGCTGTTTGAAGCCGAGGCTTGCGCGACTTGTACAGATGGTGTTATGTTGGCAGATTTTGGACCCGGGGCGTCTACCCACTTCACCGACTTCAGGTTTGCCTTGGTTTAAGCACTTCAGGTGGGTAAGCTTGTTATCAGTAATTGTTTAAGGCAATGTTTATGCTGTGGCAAATATAAGTCCACTTGTGGGGATGTCACCCCTCTATGACTGATGCATGCATGTGTAGGGTACATGGGTTATGTTGGTAAGTAGGTAAGCTTGTTAATGATATTGGTATAAATGATTGCAAGAATAGTATTTATGAGGTATACTGAGGACTTGCATGACTTGGACATCTATGTGATGACTAGTGTAAGCTTACCTAGGATAATGTTACCCTATGAGATTATGTAACATGCCATGTTAGCACATAGCCTTTCTTGTGGTGGGATTATGCTTTGGGACAGGATTTCGTAGCTATGTGCGGATTTGTACTCTGAGGAGTTATTATGATCATTCTATTAATGAACCCTGAGTTGTGGACAGGTCTAGTTTTGGGATTCCGGCATGTTGTTTATTCCTAATGGAACTATTATTATGCTTTACCCCCTTTTATTTCCTTGAGGACATTTGCATGCTTGTATGGTCATGTAGTTAGGCCATCTTTTACTGCTGCACTACTTATTGGAACTTGACTTAGGAGAAACCATGCTTTTCCTTTCTCCTTCTTGTTAGTCAGGTGGTCAGTGTTGCTCGGGTTCGAGCAGGGGGGTCTGGGTAGTGTAGTCGGGACATCGTGTCTGGGCAGGTTGATTTAGTTGTGGGGCTTTGCGGCAACCGCGGATATTAGGCGGTTGACCGGATGTTTCTCTATGCACCAGATTTGGGTGTCGGTTTTCTCTAGTGGATGGAGTTTCCCACTTATCGTTCAGTTGCATCCGATTGAGGTCGGGTCTTTCCTTGGTGGTTGAGTATTCCCACTTTGATCAGATTAATGATCAAGTCCTGCTGTTTCGTGATACTGATGATGTTGATGACAGAGACGCTTTACTCGTGTGGGTAGCTCCCCTCGAGTGCCGCTCCGGAGTAGGCTTCAGACCGTGTTGGGTTCCGGTCAGACCGTGTTGGGTTCCGGTCAGACCGTGTCGGGTGCCGGTCAGACCGTGTTGGGTTCCGGTCATTTGGACAGTGGATATACTGAGTTCGAGAGATTGGTGACAGAGCAGGCAGTACCGGGTTTTATAGCGGTTCATTCGATTGAGTTTATTTCGGTCAAATACTTTTATTGTTACACTCGTGCCTGGGGGCCGAGTGCAGACTGGTAGTTGAGTTTAGATCAGTGCTTGTATTGTTGAGAGCCGTCTGGTTGACGGTGGTCCCGTGTTGTTGCGAGTACTTTGACCGCTGTGTGAGAGGTTGAGCATCATGATTCTATCCGTTCTGAGAGAGAGCGTGGATTTTGACCATAGCCTGCATGATCCTCTACTCGATAGCGAGTTAGTCCGTTTGGACACCCTACGTAATTCCTGCCCGTCAGCGGGAGGTGGTTGTAGGTGGGCGCAGGTTTGACTGGACCAGGTGTGGCAGTCAGCTCGATTGGGTCGATGGTGCACTTCATGTGCTAGTGGTTGCATACCACTGTTTGGTTCTCCCCCTTTTAGCCTTTAGTTAGGGGCAGGGTAGCTGTTGATAGTCTCCAACTTACTCATTTCAGTCTTATGACTTGGGTTAGTTTTTGTCTCTTGAGGACTTGGTGGGCAGACCGTCGGGTCTGGCGGTGGTACCCACTGAGAACTCCCTTTTTGGAGTAGTTCTCACACCCTTTGGGGGTTTTCCCCCCTCTTTCTCTCCTCTCCTTTGTTTTGCAGAGTCTTGCGGGTGTTGCCGACTCTGCGGTTGTTGATCGAGGCGAGGGAGTCGCGAGCTAGATCCCTACCCGTCGTTGGAGAGTAGCGGTACCCTTCAGAGGAGATCATCTGTAGTTTAGTTGTTTCTTTTTCCTCTTTTGAGAGACTATTGTAGTGAGGTTATTTTGTATTGAGAGACTATTGTAGTGAGGATATTTTGTATTGAGAGACTGTACACTGTTGTATATATTGGGGTTACCTCCCGGTTGGGTTTAGAGCTTGTACTTGAGGATATTGTATTATTATTATTTTTGGGAGGCAGACGGTGTTGTTTCATTTCCAGTTGTACAGTGATTGATTTTAGTTACAGCAGATTTTCATTTATAGCTCTGATATCTGTTTAGTTATAGTACTTTTCTTGCAGGTAGGACGCTTCGCCTATGCGGGTTGGCATAGGTGGCGGATCTGTTTGGCGGGCCCGGGTCGCAGTTTCGACCCCGGGGCGTGACATGACATGTACAAGTACCAAGTAAACCTTAATCCACATAATTTAAACCATTTATCATTCTTATATCTCAATCATCAAGGTTGTACATTAAACCATGCATGCATACTAACAAATAGAGTTAGAGAACCGTCCGCTGGTTTTGGAGACAAAAACAACCCACCTGAAACTTGTCGATCCACTGCCCGATCTGGCTAAAATTTGGCATGAGTAATCCTTATCCTCTCAGAAATCCGATGCCGCAAAAATCACCCAAATCTGCCACACGGATTGGGCGTAATCACTGAAACATTGAACGCTGCGTGGTTACATTCCAGAATTTCAGCAAGTGTAACAAAACTAAATAAAATGTATGTGCAGCCCTAAATACCTCAAAATGAAGTTCCCAACAGTAAAACAAAGGTATCCTTTGACATATAAACATCTCCAAGTCTTCAAAAATCCATAATTAATTCCCCTTAATAAAAGAAACATCTAAATATTACATGTTGTCCCAAAAACTGCTAACATAAACTTGCTTGAACTTGCAAGCTAATTGGAGGCTAATCCAAAGGGAATCTCCCACAGATTTCAAAAAGGAAAATGCTCACAATTAAGTTAAAAAGAAGTCCCAACTTGAAATTCCGAAAAGGACCAAATATTTCCAAAGATATCTGCATTCCAAGGTGGAATGCTCAAATCAAAATCTAAAACAGGGACTGCAGTAAACCTTATAACAGAGCCAGGAAGATCGTTAAAGTTACCTAATCAAATGAGCTCCAAATCCAGAAAGAGAGGTACCATTGGATTCCTTGTCGAGAGTAGATGTGAATCAAGCTAAAGAACTCCAAAATCCATGCTCGGATGAAGAAGAAAACCCATAAATACTTTGAACTATCCAACAAGTTCAGTCTGTGCACGAATGCAGCATGGTGTTCCAAAGATGGTAAATAAACCCCAATAGAAACTTAGATCTAGGGAACATGATACATACCAATGTTGTAGATCTTCGAGTCCTGGAAATGTTTCCACAAAAATCATCCCAAAAATCTCATTCTAATGTCCAGAAAAGCCAAAACACTGAGAACTATCTATAATTCTAGGCTGAAACAAAGGGTCCCAAAGATGGTCTCAAAACTCTATAACATATTATGATCTAAGGGAAGATTTGAATACCAAAGTTGTAGGCCTACCTCTTGTGAAGGTGCAGAACCGAAAATCACACAAAAATTCTAAGAAATGAGCCCTGGGAAATTTTTGCACTGAAATGCGAAGGAGAAGTTCCCAAACTGCAGCAATGGTGGAGCTTGTTACTTGAAGAAGATGATAGTGATGAAGCCTTTAAAGTCCACTATTTTGTTGATGAAGATGAAGAAGAAGATGGTGTGAAACTCCTGTGAGAAGCTCAGGAGTGCAAATCACCAAAAGAGAAGAAGAGAGGAGGAAGAACACAAGAAAACAAGGAGAAAATGAGAAGAAGAAGAAAAAAAGGGGGGAGAGGGGGGGGGGGGTGCTGCACTGTGCGGTGCACAGTGCAGGCCCGACCCAGCCGACCCAAGGGCCTGGCCACGTGGCGCCTATCCGGGCGACCATGTGGCTCGGCGGGTGCGGCCCGAATTGGGCCACGCGACCCAATCCGCGGCAGCGCCGCTCGCCCAACCGCGAGCTGCCACCTATGATGCCTCAGCCTAGCTGCGCCTGGTGCAACGCACTGTGCTGTGGATCGACCTACAGGAAATAGCCAGTAAGCCCCTGAAAAAATTTCGGAAAAAGCCATTTTTGACTATTTTTGCGTGCTGAGTCATTTTTGACATCCGTTTGATGCACAATGCACTCTATACACCAGTAGCAGGTGTTTTCTCGCCGCCAACCACGCGGTCAAGCCACACGGGCAAACGGGACATCACATCCTCCCCCACTAAAAGAAAGTTTCATCCCCGAAACAAAAACACCGCAACGGGAGCCTCGGAACAGAAAGTAAGTAATCCATCAACACCGTCTCCAACTCCCAAATTGCCGCTCGCTCCTCGTGATTACTCCTCAACAAAAACAAGTACGGCATGGACTAGTTGCGCAATCCTCACATCACACGAGCTAGAATTCGCAACGGGCGCCCCTCATACTCCAAACACTCACAGAACTCAGGCGGAGCGAGTCAAACACGATGAGGGATCCAAAACATAACTCCACTGTGCTGAGACGTGGAAAACATCGAGGACTCCAACCAATCACGGGGGAGGGGGAAACAACAAGCTCCAAAAATCAAACCCTCTGTACCAACTCAACCAGGACGACTCAAAGCACACTCACACAACCAAACAAGAAGGGAAAAGCCCAACATCAGGAACATCATTAACCTTAACTCTCAATTTAGGAAACCACCGAAATAGTGAGAAGTTCGAGAATCCAGAAAGGCCGGTGCCTTCACCTAAATCAAACAAGAACTGACCCCGGCACAGCCTCCATTTCTGGAGCAGCCTTTCGAGGTTTTCGGTCCCTTCGCACCACCTCAGTGTCACGCCCCGGGTGTAAACCAGAACCCGGGCCCGTCTACAGATCCGTCGTGCACACGGAGTTTTCCGCGTACACGAAGCGCCAGTAACCTGCTCAGATATAAGAGATAATAATAAAAAGCATAAAACAGAGCTGAACTAAAAACTAATACATCTCAGACAGAAGCTGAAAATAAAATATAGTACATCTGTAAAATAATACATCTGTCTTTCCCAGCTCACCAAAAAAGATACAAACAGCTGGCTAAAGCCAGACCCAAAAGTAAAGTACAACCGTCTGAGAAAAAAAGGTACACGAACAGTCCAGCTAACTCGCTCATCCTGCCTCGAGATCTATCTACTCAGCCGTCCTCTCTCCTCGACCCGCCGCTGAAAACCCATCAGCACCCGCAGAAGACACTGCAAAACAAAGGAGAAGAAAAAGAGGAAAGAAGAATGGGGGTGAGAACTACTAGTAAACCAGTAGCCTCCCCTAGTGGGTGTCACGCCCCGAGTCCGCCAATTTGTACGGTTCGGGCACGCCAACAGACCCGCCAATCGGGTATGACCTTTCACTACCCGAAAGGAACGGTAACATCCATAATAACACAACAAGTGTATGCGGAAGCTCAATATCAGAGTACTAAAAATCACTACAAATTTAAAACTTTCATTCAGTAACAAACAGTTAAAGCAGAAATGAAAGCATACAAGAGTGAACCATGAATTAAACTTATTACACTTTACATTTCTGAACTTGCAAATAAAATTATTACAATTCTTTTACATAATTTCCTCACCATACAAGGTTCACTCAAGAAATATATAAAAAAGGGATACATACCTCTACTAGACCCTCTAGGTCTCTATGCTGCTGGGCCCTTGCCCCTGTCGTATGCCTCGCCGTCTGCATCTGAACTGTCTCGACCGCTGTATCCATACCTGAACCTGTGGGGAGGTCACCCAAGGGGTGTGAGAACTAAGACAGAGTTCCCAGTGGGTTCAACCACCGAGAAAAAGTGTCCTACACCACTTGGTCCAATGGAAGCAATAATAATAGTGCTAGGAAACTGAAATCCTCAATATCAAAATGCGGCTATGCAATATATCACTACACTATCTGTGTATACTCATCGACCCAGCACTACTCTGCCTAGCCATACTAGGCTACTAAGCACCAACTCGGCCACTATGCCGCTGTATACAGGGTCAAACTAACCCGGCCATCTTGGCCACTCAATTCTCTTTATTCTTTAGATTCTGGTGTTTTAGTTCAAGTTAACCCTCAAAAATTCTTATCCAACGGGCCCCAGCCCGGTAGTCCTGCTACCATAAGATATGATTTCTAAGGTTGCCGATAACACCCGCAAGTGTTACCCCGTCATACGGAAGAAACGTCCCGAACGGGTCTCTACCCGGGAGAGGGGCACTGCCTGCAACTCCAACATGGGCCGCGTTTCACTCCGTAGTTCCGCCCGTTTTATCTTTACATTTTCTTTCTTTTCTTTTCTCTTTCTCTTTTTACTTTAGTTCTTAGCCTCTTTGCTTTCAAACACTTTTCTTTCTTATTCGAGCTTATAGCTCCCTTTTTGCCACTGGCAAATATTTTTCTCTTTCTTTGAGCATCTAGCTCTGTACTTTCACTTTTAGCCTTTCGAAAGTACCTCGTCCGACGGGTCACTGCCCAGGGAGTCCTGCTCCACTTGACGAGTCTCAAATTCGAAGGCGCCATTTACATTCTCTTTATGCTTTTTAGCCACTTTTAGCTTGCTTTTAAACTTTGCCTTTTTACAACAATTACCTCTTATCCTAGGTCTCGCCATAAGGATATCTAAGAGTCACTTGGACTCTTACCATTTCTCTTTCTGTTCCCTTTGTCTTAAGCAATTTGCTTGTCTTGCTTATTAATCACTTTTAGCTCTATCTTGAGCGATTTGCTTGTCTTGCTTACTAAGCCACTTATAGCTTTCTCTTAAGCTCTATCTCTTTTATCCTAAGTTCTTTACTCTAGGATAATTTGGGTGTCTCTAACACCGATTTAGGTTGGAACATCTTGTTCTCAATTCACAGCCCTACGTTTCAATTACCCTTAAGATTGCACTATGTCACAAGGACACTAGTCGCGTTCAATTTTATCAAACTTAGAGTTTATTAACCCTATTTCCATTTTCTTTTCCTTTCATATCTCCACACTTGATCCTTTCCCACTTTCCTTTATTTAACTCTGCTTGAAGTTAAACTAACTTATCCCTTTACCCAGACGCTCTATGACTTTCTGGGGTTATGTTCATTTAATTCTTTAACTTTGGGATCTAATCCCCTTTTTCCTGATTCCTCCCTGAATCCTAGAGTTAAATTAACTCTATTTTCCTGTTCCATTCTGGACTTAGAGTTACACTGACTCTAACTTCCTGTCTGTGAGTTTAACTCCTCTAGTTCACCTTAGGTTCCCTTTACCTAAGTTCCATATCATACTCATCCTAGAGTTCCTTGACTCTATGTTGATCACTGGTTCACCTTAGGTTCCCTTTACTTAAGTTCCATGTCATACTCATCTTAGAGTTCCCTGACTCTATGTTGATCACTGGTTCACCTTAGGTTCCCTTTACCTAAGTTCCATGTCATACTCATCTTAGAGTTCCCTGACTCTATGTTGATCACTCTATCCAGTGTCCATAGGTTATCTCCTAAGACCATGCCACTCGTCCAAATCCTAGGATAACTCCTAAGTTTGATGTCACTCATTAACCCTGGATCTAGGTTTTCTCCTAGTCATACTACCAACAGGTTATTTTCCTGATGTCACATGATTCCTAGGGTTATACCCTAACATGATCACAATCATAAATAGCTAATCTCTTTCATGCATGCAATTATTTTTATCTCATTCATAAAATAGTAATTACTTCTACGCATGCATATTCATCATATATCTTTGGCAACCAACAGTTGCACTTTTCCTCTGCGTCCATCTACACATGCACATTTATTCCTCTGTCTCTGGCAACTAACAGTTGCACTTTTTCATCTGTATCCATCTACACAGGCGATCTTAATCATGATTACCTAACGCCTCTAGCAGGCTACTATCATGCTTCGAAATCAAAAAGCAAAGGAGCAAGGGGAGAGGTCACCCAATTTCGGCAGAATCCCCCACCTTGTAGTGTCCCCAATTGCTTGTAGACACTTGCAATTGGTCTCCGCGCGATTCCACTTGTTTCCTCGAGCTTGCACGCAAAACGGTGCACATCCCTCGAGTCCGCAGGCAAAACAGTGCACGTCCACCAAACCTGCACGCAAAACGATGCACGTCATTAAAACCCGCAAGCAAAACGGTGCGCGCCACTTCAACCTGCACGCAAAATGGTGTGCGACAACACAACCTGCACGCAAAACGGTGCACGTACCTCGGGTTTGCATGCAAAACGGTGCACACTTGTCTGTAGGGTTGCACGCAAAATGGTGCACATTTTTTCTAACCCTACACGAAAAACGATGCATAACATTAGAGTCTACACGCAAAACGATGCGCAACAACACAACCTGCACACGAAACGGTGCACGTACCTCAAATCTGCACGCAAGACGGTGCACACTTGACTATAGGGTTGCACGCAAAACGGTGCACCTTTTCTAGTCCTGCACGCAAAACGATGCCAAATATTATGTTAAGGAATTTTTTTTGGCATATTTCGTGAAAATGGTTAAGTCTTGAAGATTGAAGATAAACAAGTTTGGATCATATACCTCAATCTCAAGTAAGAAGAATTCAAAAGGATCAGGTACGTTTAACTAAATAATTTTGGTGATCCGCATATTTCTTATAGTGTAGAAACACTTGGATGGATTTCTAATTGCATAAAAATCAAAAACTGGACATGGTATATGTTCAGGATCCGGAACAGGGGACTACAGTCCGGACCCCGAACGTTGGGTAGTTCATGTGCAAATCCAGTCCGGAACACATCAGTTCAGTCCGGAACCCGAACGTGGATTTTGCGGAAACTGCATGAACAGTCCGGACCGTAGATCTTCAGTCCGGATCCCGAACGTTCGTTTTTCTGGAAATAGTCTGTTTAGCTATGACAGTCCGGACCGCAGTAATCCAGTCCGGACCGTCGTCCTGAAAAATTCCAGATAAGGTTAGTTTTTGATTCTTATCCTCTTCCAACGGTTTCTAACCTATAAATAAACCCTACGATTCATTTTTTAGGGTAATCCAAAATACGGTCGAAAAAGAGACATCCACATATAGAGAAGAAAGGAAATAACTAGATTAATTCTATGTTTCTTCATCTATATTAATTAATTTGATTCTAGGTTTTCATACTCAGATTTTGAGTAGAATCAAATTAATGAATACTTAGATGGTATTTCCGATCTATCTTTGATCTAAGTATTCGGCGGATTATCACCACCCAAAAAATAACGATTTTTCCAAATCGGCGCGTGGACTCGCGTGGCCTTGTGGATTCAAGGTGCTACCGCTCTCGTGGATTTGGAGCGAGGTACGTTCGTGTATTCGAGACGTGCTACTGGGTGAAGACCGTGGATTCGGTTGGACGTCGTGGACTCGACGTTGGACGCTGTGGATTCGGCGTTGGACGCAAATCGTGGATTCGAGGCGCGTTGCGGAGCGAGCGGAGAAGATCAACTCGGAGCGTATGGAAAAAGGATGAGTCATCTGTGAGTGCGTTATATTACCTTTGTACGTGTTATAATCTTAGTTGATTTCACCGTGTTATCGGTCCCGTGGTTTTTTACTCCTGGTTTTGGAGTTTTCCACGTAAAAATCTTGCGTGTTATTTTCATTTCCGCGTTGGCTTTTTATTGCGCAAAGATTTTTGAGTGTTTATCGTTTATACCTATTCACCCCCCCTCTAGGTGGTTTTTCCCCTATTTAGATCCTTATTACAGAGGTGACCCAACAATTGGTATCAGAGCGGGAATAGGGTTGTAAACAATGGTTGAAGGTGGAAACATCAACAGACCCCCGTTCTTCGATGGAACAAACTATGCCTACTGGAAAGTACGGATGAAAGCCTTTTTAATTTCCATCGACGAACGGGTGTGGCAATCTATCGAGTTAGGATGGTCAAATCCAACTGAAGTTATTGTTGATGTTCACACCATCAAACCTAGGTCGAAATGGACCAAGGAAGAGATTGACTCATCTTCTTACAATGGCAAAGGAATTAATGCTTTATTTAATGCCTTGTCTCAAACTGAGTTCTCTCGCGTCTCGGCATGTGAGACTGCGAAAGAAATCTGGGATGTTCTCCAAGTTACACATGAGGGAACTAACCTTGTGAAGATTCAGAAACTGCAAATGCTTACGAGCAAGTTTGACTCTATTTTCATGACAGAAAATGAATCTTTCACAGATTACTATACGCGATTGCAAGACATCGTGAACACATGTGCTAACTTGGGAGAGAAAATTCCAGAATTTAAAATTGTAAGAAAGATTTTAAGAACTCTTCCTGAAAGATTTCGTTCCAAGGTTACGGCCATTGAAACTATTAAACACCCGGACGAAATCCGTGTAGAAGAATTAGTTGGTTCATTACAAACTTATGAAATGACATTTCCTACTAACAATTCTTCTGGAAAAGCATCTACTTCTAAGTCTTCAGGTTTTGAGTTGAAAACAACAAAAGAATAAGACGCGGATTCTTCCTCCTCAGACGATGACGAGAACCTATCTATGGAGGACTTTGAGAAGCAGCTTGCTCTCTTGACAAGAAAATTTCGCCGAAACTTTCGAAGGGGTAATTCAAGTAAAACTCCATCCTTCGTAAAGTCGAAGAAAGGCAAAGGTTTTTCAAGCCAAAAGTCAAGAAAGCAAGAGAGTTTTTCAAAGGATAAGAAAAGCTCAGAGGGACAAGTCCAATGCTTCAAGTGCCGAGGGTAAGGCCATATCTCAACGGAGTGTCCAAATAAGAATCCGTCGAAGAAGAAAGCGATGCAAGCCGTCACTTGGGATGACATCTCAACGTCAAATCAGTCATCTTCAAGTGATGAAGAGAATAATGCAACGGAGTGTTACGGCTTTTTGGTATTGGCATATTTCGTGAGTTAAGTCAGTGAGTTGAGTCAGAGTCTTAAAGGGATCAAATTGTCAATCAGCAATCAAAGACTTAGAGAAGATTCAACAAGAGCTCAAGTTGACACCCAGTGTCTTGAGTCTTGAAGATTGAAGTTGAAGAATTGTGGATCAGTTACATCAATCTCAAGAAGAAAGTATTCAAGAGGATCAGGTATGTTTAACTAAATAATTATGGTGATCCGAATACTTTCTTATAGTGTAGAAACACTTGGATGAACTTTTAATTGCATAATAATCAAAAACTGGTGTTCGGACTTGTTCAGGATCCGGATCAGAGCCAACGATCCGGATCCCGAAGGTTGTTGCTTCATACAAGACTTCGATCCGGATCCATGCAATTTCCGATCTGGATCCCGAATGTTAAGTTTTCTGATTTGTATGAACGATCCGGATCGGGCAATGCGATCCGGATCCCGAACCATGGTATTTCTGGAATCGTCAATCTCGTTACGACGATCCGGATCGCAGTAAATCCGATCCGGATCGCCGTCCTGAAAATTTCCAGATAAGGTATGTTTTTGATTCTTATCTCTTTCCAAAGGTTTCTAAACTATAAATAGACGTTTAGGGTTTCTCAAAAACGTGGGAGCTACGGCCGATCTTTTTATAAAACTCTTGAGAGCAACCCTAGAGGCTAGGTTTTCATCGTTCTTCTTTATAGCCTCTTTTAGGTCAATTCGATGGTTCTTTCAAGAACATATCTTTTGTCGAATTGATCTAATCTTTGCTTAGAGATTTCTTCTACGGTTCTTCATTGATAATCTAAGCAAAGGATCACCATCGAAGTCAATATTCTTATCGACTGAGTTTGCGTCGTGGATTCGACGTGGCATCGTGGATTCGGTGTGCTAAAGGCGTTTCGTGGATTCGAAGCGTGCGTTCGTGGATTCGAACGTGAGCAGTGGACGTGCAAAATCGGTGGAGCGCGAGGTCCAAGAAATTGAAGGAGGGGTTAAATCCGTGGAGACGGTAATCACCTTGTTATTCTTCTTTTCTTAGGGATTGTTATTGCGCGGATATCCAACCGGTCAGCGCAAGGTCCGAAGAAGCTGAAGGAGGGGTTGAGTCCGTGGAGTCGGTAATCACCTTGTTATTCTTCTATTCTTAGTGGATTGTTATTGCGTGTTGGTCCCGTGGTTTTTCTCCTGGATTGGAGTTTCCACGTAAATCTCGGTGTGCTGTTTTTATTTTCCGCATTGGTTTTTATTTTGCACTGAGATTGAGTTTTTAAGTATTACACCTATTCACCCCCCCTCTAGTTGTTTGATAGTACCTATTTAGATCCTTGTGGATCCATAATAACTCTACAATTGGTATCAGAGCGGGTTTTAGGTTTATCTATCTTGATGGGTGAAAGTGGTAATATTTATAGACCTCCTCTTTTTGATGGGACTAATTATGCTTATTGGAAAGTGCGGATGAGAGCTTTTCTCATCGCAATTGATGAGCGAGTATGGCAATCCGTGGAATGCGGTTGGGTGCATCCTGTTGAGGAAGTAGGAAATTCTACTACCCCAAAACCTCGCTCTAGATGGTCCAAAGAGGAATTTGAAAGATCTTCTTACAATGGGAAAGGTATGAACGCTTTATTTAATTCTCTTTCCTCGACTGAGTTCACAAGAATTTCCGCGTGTGAAACCGCGAAGGAAATTTGGGATATTCTCAAAATTACACATGAGGGTACTAATCTTGTAAAAATTCAAAAGCTCCAGATGCTTACAAGTCAATTTGACTCTATTCATATGGAAGGGCATGAATTGTTTACAGATTATTACACTAGACTTCAAGATGTAATAAATACATGTGCTAATTTAGGAGAAAAGATCCCGGAGTCGAAAATTGTAAGAAAGATACTTCGGACTCTTCCGGAACGGTTTAGGGCAAAGGTTACCGCCATTGAAACCGTTAGTCATCCGGATGAGATGAGTGTAGAGGAATTAGTAGGTGCTTTGCAAACTTATGAAATGACTTTTCCTACTAATCAAGTTTCTTCCAAGTCTTCTTCTAAGCTTACAGGTATTGCATTCAAATCAACAAAGGAAGAAGATAGCGAATCAAGTTCCGACGATGAAATCTCTTTTGCCGATTTTGAAGAACAATTGGCGCGGATCGTAAAGAAATTTCGTCGAAAATTTTGGAAGAATCGAACCGATGGATCTTCATCCATGAAATCTTCTAAAGGATCATCGGGTTCTAAATCCTCTAAACTCAAAAGCTTTGCAAAACCTTCTAAAGAAAAAGAAAAAGATGATTTCGAAGGGGAAATCCAATGCTATCGATGCAAAGGCTACGGCCATTTTTCAATGGATTGTCCTTCTAAGAAATCATATAAAAAGAAGGCTTTGCAAGCGAAAACTTGGGACGATTCTACTTCTAATGAATCGACCTCAAGTATAGAGGAAAAAATCGTTGCTTCTCATGCCTCTCATTTTCCCTCTTCTAATAATTGTTTATCATCTTTAGTCACTGACTCTACTCCTTTGATTTTGTATGAAACATCAACAACCGGCGGAGAGTCATCAAGTGAGGGGGAGTCGGACGAGGAAGAACTCGTTGAGGCATATCAACAACTTCTTGCGGAATCTAAGAAGATGGCCAAACATATCAAGAAGTTGAGAAAGCAACGACTTGAGAATCAAGACGAGAATCATGCTTTAAAGATCAAACTTCATGATCTCGAGGAGGAACGAGAGCTTTTATTGAATAATAATAAAATCCTCCAAGAAAAGATAAATCAATCGGAAACGGTCGTTAATTCCCATATTGACAAGATTGATTTTCTAGAAAAACAGTTTGAGGAGATTCATGTCACCAACCAAGCATTGACCAAACAAGTTCATCAACTTAAATCCGACATACAAAGGATCTCAACCGATTCCAAGAAACTTGAGTGTATGTCCGGTTTAGGTCAAACAAGTAAGGTTGGTTTGGGATTCAAAAAGGACCAAACTGTGCATGCTTCAAGTTCCACAATGAAATTGAAAGGAAGAACTTGTCACTTATGTGGACTTGAAGGACATTTGGTGAGGGATTGCCCGAAAAAGAGAAAGAAAAATCCTTCGGCAACTTCATCTACGGAGCGGACTCAACGGACTCAAAAGACACATCAAGTCAAAAGAGTTCACTCAATCCATCAAAGGTCCGAGCCACATCATCAATCATACAAGTGGATCATTGCAAGGCAAAGACCTAAGGTGGATCAACAGTCAAAGCGGACAACCCCCGGCCACAACGAATCAAGACAACCCAAAATCCAGCGATTTTGGATTCAGAAAGGTGATATCTTTCCTTGTCTTAAGTTCTAAATAGCTTATGACTGTATGTAATGCTTTGATTGGTTTTCCCTTCATATCTTTCTTAATCTTTGCATTACATGTTTTTCAATGCTCTTCGTTTTTATACTTTGTTTTTGAACAAAAGGATTTTTAATGAACAAGTGCATTGAATGAAAAGGGCTTTCACTTTCATTCACTCCAAATTAATTTTATATGGATTATCAACTTTACTTCATAATCATAATCTTGAAGATACTTCATTATAGGAGTTTTTGATATTATAAGCATCAAATTTTAGAAATCATGTGTGATCTTCAGATGCTTAATCTATCTCGGTTGTGTGAGTTCTTTGTGATAAACATGAGACAACCGATTGACTAAAATTTGGGATTTAATTCTTTCACGTAAGAGATTGCCTTCTTACAAGGGTAAATAATTGAATTATGAAAGATGTGGAAAGAGTTACATCCGAAAGGAGTGTGAAAACTACCACCACATGCTGGAAAGAGCTGCCACCCCCGGTCGTCCGGTTTGTGTGTGAAGCTACCACATGTTATGGATGCTTGATAGTATTTTATGAGAAAATCTTTAGTTGAAGCATTTGGAGATTTATATGCAAAACTCTTATATTTTGAACAATCTCCTGGTTGGTATAAGGTGGGATAGTTGAAAGATGCTCAAAGAGCCACCCTTAGGTATTTTAGTGCTTATCTCAAATTTGAAAGGGAAAGAAATCAAATTGATGTCATTTGGAAATCTCTGTAAGTCATCTTTGTACATCCGTTACATCTTGATAGACTTTGGATCTCAAGATTATTTTTGATGACTTGTGTTTGATGAATATAACATGAAAAACGGTTTATAATGTTTTACCTTTATTTTTCATGATTTTGGAGTAAATCTTTTTAATTTTGTGAAATTAATTGGATTGAATGACATCTGTGTGAATTCCCTGTTTAAAGCACTTAAATTGATTTCTTGATGGAATACAAATCGGTATTTGAAAAGATTCTAAAATCTGGATTTGTTTCAAGAAATTAATTGATTTTTGCTTTCTGGTACAGGTACGCAATCTGCATTTTTGTTATATACCAGAACTGAGTTTTTATCTCTCTTTCTCTATGAACTAATATTGTTAGTGATTTACTTTTGTCTAGTATGTTCACTGTTTGACAATTTGTGACAAAAAGGGGGAGAAGAGAAATGATCGGAGATGAGATCATCAAGAGAGTACAAACGAAAATGAAAAAATGGGGGAGAACGGAAAATGATGATCGTATCACAAAGGGGGAGAACATAGATGCTCAAGAACATGGAGAACATGGAAAACATGTTAGAGATGCTCAAGATAGGGGGAGACAAAGAAAAAATTGAAAGAGCCGAAAAACAAAAGAACCAAAAGGAAGACGGATCAAATGTAGGATTTTAATTTCTAACAACTAACGTTTGATTTTGTTTGGAGTTTTGTTTTGCAGGAATTACATCACTTTAAGACTCCAAGTCCTAAGTCATAGAGTATGTTCTAGGACTGTTTGGTTCAAATGTAATTTTGTATTTATTGGATCTTTCACGCAAAGAAAATCAATGTTTTGGTGATGACATTGAGTTTCGATTTTTTGGTTTAAGATGAGTGACTTGAGCGCTTTTATGTATTTTTGGGTTTTGTCACGAAATTGCCAAAGGGGGAGATTGTTACGGCTTTTTGGTATTGGCATATTTCGTGAGTCAAGTCAGTGAGTTGAGTCAGAGTCTTAAAGGGATCAAATTGTCAATCAGCAATCAAAGACTTAGAGAAGATTCAACAAGAGCTCAAGTTGACACCCAGTGTCTTGAGTCTTGAAGATTGAAGTTGAAGAATTGTGGATCAGTTACATCAATCTCAAGAAGAAAGTATTCAAGAGGATCAGGTATGTTTAACTAAATAATTATGGTGATCCGAATACTTTCTTATAGTGTAGAAACACTTGGATGAACTTTTAATTGCATAATAATCAAAAACTGGTGTTCGGACTTGTTCAGGATCCGGATCAGAGCCAACGATCCGGATCCCGAAGGTTGTTGCTTCATACAAGACTTCGATCCGGATCCATGCAATTTCCGATCTGGATCCCGAATGTTAAGTTTTCTGATTTGTATGAACGATCCGGATCGGGCAATGCGATCCGGATCCCGAACCATGGTATTTCTGGAATCGTCAATCTCGTTACGACGATCCGGATCGCAGTAAATCCGATCCGGATCGCCGTCCTGAAAATTTCCAGATAAGGTATGTTTTTGATTCTTATCTCTTTCCAAAGGTTTCTAAACTATAAATAGACGTTTAGGGTTTCTCAAAAACGTGGGAGCTACGGCCGATCTTTTTATAAAACTCTTGAGAGCAACCCTAGAGGCTAGGTTTTCATCGTTCTTCTTTATAGCCTCTTTTAGGTCAATTCGATGGTTCTTTCAAGAACATATCTTTTGTCGAATTGATCTAATCTTTGCTTAGAGATTTCTTCTACGGTTCTTCATTGATAATCTAAGCAAAGGATCACCATCGAAGTCAATATTCTTATCGACTGAGTTTGCGTCGTGGATTCGACGTGGCATCGTGGATTCGGTGTGCTAAAGGCGTTTCGTGGATTCGAAGCGTGCGTTCGTGGATTCGAACGTGAGCAGTGGACGTGCAAAATCGGTGGAGCGCGAGGTCCAAGAAATTGAAGGAGGGGTTAAATCCGTGGAGACGGTAATCACCTTGTTATTCTTCTTTTCTTAGGGATTGTTATTGCGCGGATATCCAACCGGTCAGCGCAAGGTCCGAAGAAGCTGAAGGAGGGGTTGAGTCCGTGGAGTCGGTAATCACCTTGTTATTCTTCTATTCTTAGTGGATTGTTATTGCGTGTTGGTCCCGTGGTTTTTCTCCTGGATTGGAGTTTCCACGTAAATCTCGGTGTGCTGTTTTTATTTTCCGCATTGGTTTTTATTTTGCACTGAGATTGAGTTTTTAAGTATTACACCTATTCACCCCCCCTCTAGTTGTTTGATAGTACCTATTTAGATCCTTGTGGATCCATAATAACTCTACACGGAGTTCCACGCGTCCACATCTTCACCCTTCATATGCTTAATGGCAAGTACATCCGATTCATTGTCCAACTCCTTTCAAGTCGAAAAGAATGCAATGGACGACGAATCGAGTAACTCTGAAGGTGAAGACTTTGTTTTAGCCTACCATAATCTTCTAAAGGATTCAAAGAAACTGGCTAAGCAAAACAAGGGGTTGAGAGGGAGATTGCAGGATCTCGAAGAAGAAGTAAAAAGGGCAACTTCTCTCTCGACCGGTCTTGAAGTGGAAAGGGATAACCTGATAAAAGCAAATGCTTCACTTCAAGAGAAAAATGAGCATTTCGAGAAGGTACACGTAAAACTGGTGGATAAAGCAAGTTACCTCTTGAAGCTCTACACCGAGGCTCGACAGGAAAAAATGGAGATGACGAAGACCATTTTCCAACTTAAAGATGATTTACAGAGATTTTCTTCTGGAATGAGCAAGTTGGATAAGATGCTTGGTCTTGGTCAAACAAACCGTTTCGGCCTTGGATACAATCGAACTAAAGACAATTCTAGTTCGGTTGGGACAGTTTTTGTGCCCCAGTCGGTAACTCCTCCTTACCTCACCTACTTCGGGATCGTCAAATACAAAGGTATGTTTTCGTTGTGGTTATGCAGGGTACATAAGAAGAAATTGCAAGATTGGAGCGCAAAGATCAAATCAAGCACATCTTGCAACTACTACCAATGAGTTCACTCCCCGGAAATCAAAGAAGGATTTTTCAAAAGAAAAGAACATTGGTAGTACATCAAACAAGACGACGACGTCAAGGAAAAGCGATAAATCAATCAAGACGCTTTCACCAAAGGTATTAACTTCACAATCACTGCCGACGTACTCCAAAACTCAAAAGGTTTGGGTACGCAAAGGTGAATTCTTCCTTCGTCTTTGAAACACGTTGGTACCAATCGGCCCTTGGAATTACTGCACATGGACTTAATGGGGCCGACTCGTCAACCATCTTTGTGAGGTAAATGGTATATTTTTTTTTTGGTTGATGATTTCTCTAGATATTCATGGGTAACATTTTTAAAAGAGAAAGCGGATACTTTCGACACTTTTCATGAGGTTTGTCATCGTATTATGATTGAAAGAAATAAAAAGATCGTTCATGTTCGAAGTAATAGAGGTGGAGAATTCATTAATTCTAAATTCATTGATTTTTGCACTTCCAATGGCATAAAACATGAATTCTCAGCACCCTATACACCTCAGCAGAATGGTGTAGTTGAGCGCAAAAACAGGGTTGTTCAAGAGATGGCGCGTGTGATGCTTCATAGCCGGAAACTCCCGTTACATTTTTTGGCTGAAGCTGTGAACACCGCCGACTATGTAATTAATCGAGTGTATTTGCGCCCGGAAACTTTAAATACACCATATGAGCTGTGGTTTAGTAGAAAACCGAATATCAAATATGTTCGTATCTTTGGGAGTCGTTGTTTTATTTTGCGTGATCGCAAAAATTTTGGTAAGTTCGACTCTCGAAGTGACGAAGGAATTTTCATGGGTTATTCTACAAACAGTAGAGCATATCGGGTATTTAACTTGGAATCTAAAACGATGGTAGAATCTATAAATGTTAAAGTAGATGAAGCTTTCCATTTTGCATCTGATAAATCTACCATTGATATGTCTCTAGATGATGATACTCCTGTAAATGCATATTCTCATAATAATTCTTTCGATAAAGTTGATGCATCTAATGGTTCTTCTAGTTTATCTGAAATGCAGGAATCATCACAGATACCTCCGAGTACTCCGCTACCTCAAACGCTACGGATCTCCAAGGATCATCCGGAATCGAATATTATTGGAGACCCACAAGAAGGAGTCAGGACTCGGAGACAGTTGGTTTGTGGAGTCGCATGTTACGTCTCCATGGTAGAACCAAAGAACGTCGATGAAGCTCTTCAGGATGACTACTGGATTGAAGCAATGCAGGAAGAGCTCCATCAGTTCGAACGAAACAAAGTCTGGGAACTAACGAAGCCACCGAAGCAACACAATGTGATTGGTACTAAATGGATTTTCAAGAATAAGAAAAACGAGGATGGTACCATCATCAGGAACAAAGCACGCCTAGTTGCTCAGGGCTACTCACAAATAGAAGGTATAGACTTTGATGAGACGTTCGCCCCAGTTGCTTGACTCGAGTCAATTCGTATACTGTTAGCGATTGCTTGTCATTTTAAAATCAAACTCTTTCAAATGGACGTTAAGAGCGTGTTTTTAAATGGGTTTTTAAACGAGGAAGTTTATGTGGCTCAATCGAAAGGTTTTGTAGACTATAAACAACCTAACCATGTTTTTCGTTTGAAAAAGGCTCTTTACGGTCTAAAGCAAGCACCGCGAGCGTGGTACGAAAGGTTAACAAAGCACCTATTGGAAAAGGGCTATACTCGAGGGGGAGCAGACCGGACTCTCTTTGTGAAGCATTATCAGGATAATTTCATTGTAGCACAAATCTATGTCGATGACATTGTATTTGGTGCAACTAGAGACAATGATGCTTCTAAATTCGCAGAAACTATGGAAAGCGAATTTGAGATGTCTATGATGGGCGAACTGACATACTTTCTTGGATTGCAAGTGAAACAAAATGATGAAGGCATCCATTTGTGCCAATCCAAGTATGCAAGGGAGTTGGTGAAGAAATTCGATTTAGAAAACTCTAAAGATTTTCCAACTCCAATGGGAACTAGCAATAAGGAATTAGGAAATGAATCTCTTAGTGAAAGTGTAGACGAGAAGCTTTATCGCAGCATGATTGGAAGTCTACTATACCTCACGGCTAGTCGCCCGGATATATCCTTTAGTGTTGGGATTTGCGCGAGATATCAATCAGCACCAAAGGAGGTTCACCTGAAAGCGGTGAAAAGGATCATCCAGTACGTCAAAGGACCTTTGAACTTCGAAATTTGGTATCTTATGGGAAGAACACTTGATATTATAGGATATTCAGATGCCGATTGGGCTGGATCTGTGGATGATCGGAAAAGTATGAGTGGTGCATGTTTTTATCTTGGCCATTGTCTTGTTGCATGGCATAGTAAAAAGCAAAACTGCATAGCACTCTCGACTGCCGAAGCGGAATATATTTCAGCGGGTAGTTGTTCAACTCAACTCATTTGGATGAAAAGCATGTTGAGCGACTTCCGAATTTCAGCAACTTCGGTAACCATTCTTTATGACAACACAAGTGCTATAAATATTTCTAAAAATCCTGTGTTGCACTCGAGAACAAAACACATTGAACATAGATATCATTTTCTAAGAGAGCTAGTTGAATCAAATTTACTTCAAATTTCCTATATTTCAACTGAGGATCAATTAGCTGACATTTTAACAAAACATTTGGATCAAAAACGATTTATTCATTTGCGTAAGGCAATAGGAATGCTTTCTTTGAAATAACTTCTTTTTGAAACCATTGCTTAGGTTAGGTTTTGTTTTGTGTTTTTGTTTCTTATCTATGTTTAGACATAGAACATTAATTGAGCATATGTAATTGACTTTAGTTGCATCCTTTCATATATTTAGAAATTTATTATGCTTTGGATATCATAATAATTCATTTGATGCAATGATCATTTATGTCAATTAAGTCATCTTTGTTTTGATCAAAGTCAATTTCTCTCTCAAATGATCTCTTGGTATAGTTTTTATCTTATTTGACAATTGAGTCGAGTATGAAATCGAGATCAATTTTTGGTTGAATACTTTATATATTAAATAATTGATAGCCAATTGAGGGGGAGTTCATTTAAGTTGATATGCTCAAAAGATGTGGAAAGAGTTACATCCCATTGAGGAGTGTGAAAACTACCACCACATGGAGGAAAGAGCTACCACCTCGGTCGTCCGAGTACTGTGTGCAGCTACCACATGTATACCAAGCATGGTTTTTTCAAGTTGATTAGAAAAAATACTTTGTGGAATACTTGACCCTGTCAAATTCCAAGGTTGGTATAAGGTGGGGATTTTATTGAAAGATGCTCATAGAGCCACTCCTTACAATAAATTGACTAGATATATTATCTAACTTATCTGGGATTTCAAACATCTATTGATCTTGGTACTTCATTTTCTTTACTACGTTAATGATTTGATAAACGCATTACTCATAAGATCAAGTTATATGTGATTGAACTTGTTCAACTTTAAGGGATTTAATTTTTATAAATTCTCATTTCATTACTTGGATATTATTGATAGATTTAGCATAATCTATTTCTTTTAATGTGAAATGATGATTTTTGTTTAAAGTTGACATGCAAAAGTGCTTACATACTTTTTCTGGATTTTCTGGAATTTTTCTAAATTTTTCTGAAGAAAAAGTTTTGAGCCGATCCGGACCGGAACATCCGTTCCGGATCCCGAACGCAGGAATTTCCTGCGGGTAGCCGTTCCGGACTGCATTCATAGGGCGTTCCGGACCGCGGCTAGGGTTTATATGAAACAAAAGGGTTTTTGATTTTATTTCATCTTAATCTTTTGTTTCCAAGTCTCCAGAGCTTCTCTCTCTAGAAATCATTCAATTTGGAGCCTTTCCAACTAGAGTTCTTCGAATCAAAGTGAGTTTTCATGATCAAAACATCGGTATTTCACTGTTTTTCTCTTTTTTGCTCAAAACGTGGATGAAATCATGTATCTTTTTTGTTTGAGATTGGTTTTTGATCAAATTTCTTTTGAAATAAGAACTCTGAGTAGATTAGTTTTGATTATATGCTTGTTACTCTCTTGATTAACGGATTTTTAGGCTTCGATTTCTGAAAATTCGGTTTTAGGGCATATAATAGGAATTTTTGAAAATCATGGGATTGATCTATTTTTAAAATTTCTTTTGCAAAACTAATTTGATTCCTAGTCTCTCTACATGATAATGATTGTTTAGGTACAATTTTTCAAAATTTTGAAAATAAACAATTTTTCGTGTTCTTGAGTTGTTGCTCGCAGGACCTTCTCGTTCACAAGAAATAGCAGAGATGGTGATCACTTGGGTAATCTTTCTTCTGGCTGCTATGGTTCACACTAGAGCAACGAATAAATTGAAAAGAGCGAAGAAAACTCTGCGAAAGGGAGAGTTTGTCCTCGTTACCGACTCAGAGACAGAATCAGAAAAGGAAGAGGTGAACTGGGACGAATTGATGGACGATGAACCAACGCCTATTAAGTCAAAAGGGAAGTCCCCCGGTTCATCAAAGGGAAAGACAGCACCGGTTGCTGTGGATAAAGGCAAGGCACCAATGCCAACATCCTCTATCTCGATGAAAAGAAAGAGACTAGCTGGACGGTTAGGACGAGCACGGGGGATTGAAATTAACGAACCAATAGCTCCTGATTCACCACCTCGTGAGGAACAAGTGTCTCTTAATACTAACCGTCTGAGGGCTTTTGAAAATCGTGAATGCATAGGCGAGAGACATGTTAACATTGGGGCTCTACGAGACCACTCCCCGGAGTTTGGTAATTTGATTGAACAAGCCAATCTTCTTCAAGTATGCCGATTCCCAGAAATGCTTGGATATTGTTTGCATCACATAAGGACCTTCTACACAAATGCACGGCACCTTCAAGAAAATGAAGACGGTCCGATGGAGTTTTACACGAATGTCCAAGGGACGAGACTTAAAATAACTCCACATTTGATCGGCGAGGTCTTTGGAATGCAAGCTAGCAGGTCAGGAATTAACTACTTAAAAGGAAGGAGTTTGACGAACACGATGTGGCAAACGGTTATAAGGGGAATATGTTTGGAGGGAACTCAGTCAACGGAGAAATCTGTCAAGTCCAAAGAACTTCGTCTTGAGTACCGGTTCCTAAACTTCATCACATGTTACAATATTCTTCCAAACATGTAGACGAAAGTCTTGAGATGGGATCGAATGCTGTTCTTGTATCTCTTAGGACATCCGTCAGAGGCAATAGGATTAAATATCAACATTCCATACATTATTTGGAATAGAATGACAAGATATGTTGAGCATCCTCATCCCACGGAAAGACTCCTATTTTCATTGATTATAATGAGGATTTTAAAGAAATTTCAGGTTGATATCAGTTCGACAACTTATCAACACTGTTTAGGCATGATCAATGAGTCCACTGTTGTTAAGTCCTTCCATAAGCTGCCTCATGTCACCCCAACTCCTCCGTACGGAACAAAACCCTCCGTCGGCACTTCTGCATCACCTTCAAGGCAAGCTCCTATGCCAGATGATGAAGCATCCGTCACACCGATTTATAAGGAGCAGCAACGCTTATCCTTTGAGCAAGAGCAAATAAGTAAAGAGCAGAAGTGAATTTCTGATGAACTTGAACTCATTACAGCAGCCCAGATCACATTAACAAAGAAGTTCACGTCAATGAAAAAGTTGGTGAAGAAAATGTTTACGAAAATGGGATGTAGTAGCTCTCAGGACTCAGAGTCCGATGATTGATTCTTTTCAATTCTTTTGCAGGTTTTTAAGTTTAGTTCTTACATTTTCTGTTTTGAACTTTTAACTCCCTTTATTTTGTAATTTTGGCTACTTTAGTGACAAAAAGGGGGAGAGAGATATGAACAATTGGAACAATGGTTACAATGGTTTGTGAGAACTTTTGAACTTTGAACTCTGGAAGGTAAGTATCAAAGCAACTTTTGGTTTTGTATTGTGATTGCATGCATGCCTCGACTAACTATTTGACTAACTATTTGGGCATGTATTATTACTAACAAGTTGTTTGATTACTAACAAATTGTTGACATTTGGATTTTATTGCTTAGAAGATATGTCTATTTCTGATTATGATATCTTAATACATATCTGAGTTCATAAATATCATGGTGAGTATAAACTCTATCTCTGTTTGGTTTTTGAATGTTGAACATTCTTGAGATATCTAACGATTTTGTTTTGTCAAGAATTAATTCTTTTGCAGAGAGTACATATATCTAAGTCTAGAGTCTGTTTTAGGAGTTTATCTCATGTATTTATTTATTGGTTCTACAATGTAAATTTTTGTTGTATGGTGATAACAACAAAAATATCTTTTTGAATTTTCTTAAGTGGATTCTCTGTTTTGTCACGAAACCGCCAAAGGGGGAGATTGTTAAGGAATTTGTTTTGGCATATTTCGTGAAAATGGTTAAGTCTTGAAGATTGAAGATAAACAAGTTTGGATCATATACCTCAATCTCAAGTAAGAAGAATTCAAAAGGATCAGGTACGTTTAACTAAATAATTTTGGTGATCCGCATATTTCTTATAGTGTAGAAACACTTGGATGGATTTCTAATTGCATAAAAATCAAAAACTGGACATGGTATATGTTCAGGATCCGGAACAGGGGACTACAGTCCGGACCCCGAACGTTGGGTAGTTCATGTGCAAATCCAGTCCGGAACACATCAGTTCAGTCCGGACCCCGAACGTGGATTTTGCAGAAACTGCATGAATAGTCCGGACCGTGGATCTTCAGTCCGGACCCCGAACGTGGAGTTTGCAGAAACTGCATGAACAGTCCGGACCGTAGATCTTCAGTCCGGATCCCGAACGTTTGTTTTTCTGGAAATAGTCTGTTTAGCTATGACAGTCCGGACCGCAGTAATCCAGTCCGGACCGTCGTCCTGAAAAATTCAAGATAAGGTTAGTTTTTTATTCTTATCCTCTTCCAACGGTTTCTAACCTATAAATAAACCCTACGATTCATTTTTTAGGGTAATCCAAAATACAGTCGAAAAAGAGATATCCACATATAGAGAAGAAAGAAAATAACTAGATTAATTCTATGTTTCTTCATCTATATTAATTAATTTGATTCTAGGTTTTCATACTCAGATTTTGAGTAGAATCAAATTAATGAATACTTAGATGGTATTTTCGATCTATCTTTGATCTAAGTATTCGGCGGATTATCACCACCCAAAAAACAACGATTTTCCCAAATCGGCGCGTGGACTCGCGTGGCCTTGTGGATTCAAGGTGCTACCGCTCTTTTGGATTCGGAGCAAGGTACGTTCGTGGATTCGAGACGTGCTACTGGGTGTAGACCGTGGATTCGGTTGAACGTCGTGGACTCGACGTTGGACGCTGTGGATTCGGCGTTTGACGCAAATCGTGGATTCGAGGCGCATTGCGGAGCGAGCGGAGAAGATCAACTCGGAGCGTATCGAAAAAGGATGAGTCATCTGTGAGTGCGTTATATCACCTTTGTACGTGTTATAATCTTAGTTGATTTCACCGTGTTATCGGTCCCGTGGTTTTTTACTCCTGGTTTTGGAGTTTTCCACGTAAAAATCTTGCGTGTTATTTTTATTTTCGCATTGGGTTTTTATTGCGCAAAGATTTTTGAGTGTTTATCGTTTACACCTATTCACCCCCCCTCTAGGTGGTTTTTCTCCTATTTAGATCCTTATTACAGAGGTGACCCAACATATCAGAATCTGCACGTAAAACGGTGCGCATTAGTCCAACCTACACACAAAACGGAGCATGTACCTCGGGTTGGCACGCAAAACGGTGCACGTTTTTGAGTTGGCGCCCAAAACTGTGCATATTCGTGGAATCCGCACGCAAAACGGTGCATGTCTCCCACGAGCTTGCACGCAAAACAAGGCGCGCCCAAAACGCCCTCGACACTCGCGCAGCAAAACGGCACAGAAAAATTGGGTCCCTAACACGCACGTGGGCCTGGGGTCAAATCCAAAATCCAAAAGGAAACTACAAAACTGTGCCAAAAATACCACAAAAACGGCACGCTGGGCCTACCTCGATAACGTCGTGCCGTCCAACGCGTCCACTAGCCTCTTTGGAACATCTTGCGCGCTCCACGGAGTCCACGGCGCGCTCGTGCGCCCTCGAAAACCCTACCGCGGAATCGCCCGCTCCCCTCCTGGTGCACTCGGGTGAAGCCAAAAAGGAGAAAAGGAGGAAAAATGGGGCTATTCGGGCCTATATAAGCCGAAACCCGACTTTCGGGCGCACTTTTCGGGCGCCCGAAAGTTTCCGGGCGGCTACAGTAACCGGCCCACCAAGGTCCACGGGTCCACGGGTCCACGCCATGCCAGCTAGGCGCCACGTCACCATCGCTCGACCAACCAGAGGACGACACGTGTCCTTGGACCCGTGCACCGCGACCACGGAACAGCGGCGGCCATTCAGCGGCCGCCACGTGGACCGCACCCACGCCCGCGGTAGGTGCGTCGCGTCACGTCAGCGCGTCGCGTCGCGCTGACCGCCCAATAGGAGGCCGGCACGTGGCCTCCCAGCTGACACCGCGCCAGGGCCGCCGCGCCTTCCCGACGCGCGCCCCGCTCCCTCGTTCGCCACGTCCAATGGGGAGACGCCACGTGGCGTTACCCACCTACCACGAGCGCCTCGTGCCGCGCGCCACAGCGCGCCGCGCACGCTGCCATGCCTCGGGTTTCGCGCCCGTGCCTCGGGATCCGTGCCAACTGACTCGGGATCCGTACCAACTGTCTCGGGACCCATGCCAACTGCCTCGGGATCCGTGCCAACTCATTCATGAATCCCCATCTCAATCCAGGGACAAACTTAGACCTGGTGTCTGGCCACTTTCACCAAGTAGGTGAGAGACACAGTTGAGCACTTGCTCTCTCAATTGCCACAAATGACCCAGTCTTTTCTTGGGAAATCTTCACTTTAATTCCGTCATCATTTCTTTCACAATGAGGTTGCATCTGCAACCAATTACACTTGCCGCATTTTTCTTTCCGGTCACTCCGCTGCCTAATGTGGAGTGCAAAGGCCAATCCACAAGTCCTCAGCTATCACACACGCTGCTAGTGCTCTAAGTCCACGGGTTATCCGCTAACCCGATATCTCGGACTACTAATAGGTTCACAGACCACGGTCCAATAGGGGCCTATAGCCCAAACTAGTCTAACACTGTGCAACGGCTCTCGCTAGCACGCAGACCCAATCGTCATACGGGTAGATCCTCACTTAGGATTACTACACCAACACTCCCACTAGGAGCTACAGTACCTCAATCATCACTAGCTCTACGGCCTGGTCATATCACACTCTCAGTGTACTAACAGCCTCAAGGCTCACACGTCGCATTCCACGTCTCCGGGTCATCGCTCGGACTACCGCCCTGACCAAATCTCTATCATGCCCCGCCCTCAGGTCTCGGGCCGTTGTCTCTCACATCCGACTGCGCCTGCCCACTGGGCTACAGTCCCACAGTCCACAAACATAGTCCAGGCACGGATCGTCCCCAAGCGAACCCGCTAATCGTCGCCACGCGACCACTATGCTCACTGAGCAAAACCAACTAACAAGTTGTCAATCCACGACCCGAACTCTCTATCAACTCTGGCCACACTGGGCAAAGGCTAATGTGCCACCTAATCAGCTCTCTCTGGCTAAACGGTACCTGTGCTCCATGAGCACCCAAACAGTTGGGCGTCCTACGCCCCCACGCTAACTCGCGAAAATCCAGTGCTAAGCGATTTGCTTAAGCACCCCTACGGCTCTTGTGCAACTCTCCCAACTGGGTCGAGGCACGACAATGATTGTTCACCAACTCTGGTGATTAACACGTGAACCCTGCGGTGGCAATCCTTGCCATTACACCGATCCATCAGACCGGCGCCATAAAACTCTCGCTCTTTCGAGAGGTCCTCGTACCTTGAAGCCTACTCTGGGTCTTATTAACTCCACTATGCGGCAACTCAGCCACAATCGTCACGCCACACGGTTACTACCGTCATCAGGGGTGAATTCCCCTGCCAGGCCTGTAAATCTTTCTTGCCCTAACCCTCAGGGCACATTAACTTGGTTCTCGCACATAGCGATCACCAGCGTTCTGTGAGTCGGTCTCTCACTGGGTCTTTCCAACCACACTTTGCCAGCAACTAGCTGACACAAGCTTACAACATCCTTTACTGAGGGTGCAGGGCGCGCCGACAAAAGTTCGGCGGCCACTGCCACTATCTACTGTCGCCCCAACATGCGGCGACGCCTTACGCTCATGCGTTATTTCTACAGCCTCAGCTTGCTGCGCTATCAGCCACTAGAGCCTATTGATCTGCTCCGACTGTCACCCTGACGCCACTCTTAGGCGTCGGAATTTGCCTTCCTGTCGGCGGGGAATTTCCACTAACGGCAAGAAGCTTGACCTGCTGCTGGACCACACCAACAAGTGCGGTCACCTGCTATCGCAGCTCGTGTACGTCGTTTGACCCCGAGCCCTCTCGTGACTCGAGTCAAAACAGGTGTGTCTCCCTATGTGGTGTCATCGCTAATATGCACACCACAATGAAACAACCAGCCCAAACTTAGCCATTTGAGCAACGCGCAGTCTATACACCGACAAAAAGGCTCGTCAGCCCAATCATGCGAAAGTATAAGAGGGTACTTCTTTTCATCTCCAACATTACGTTGTCGGCCGCCAACGTAATATCCGAAGAATGAAAGCTCGTCGCCCTCGATCTGTCCCAACATCCTTTTTGGGAACAATAATAGCCAATCAAATACTTTCGCCCAATAATCCACACACTCTCTCGTGCTAATCCCTAGGGTCTTCCTAAGGTTGCTAACCACCTAGGACTATTCCTAGGCTCTGATACCACTCCAATCTGTCACGGCCCGAGTCCGCCAATTTGTACGGTTCGGGCACGCCAACAAACCCGCCAATCGGGTATGACCTTTCACTACCCGAAAGGAACGGTAACATCCATAATAACACAACAAGTGTATGTGGAAGCTCAATATCAGAGTACTAAAAATCACTACAAATTTAAAACTTTTATTCAGTAACAAACAGTTAAAGCGGAAATGAAAGTATACAAGAGTGAACCATGAATTAAACTTATTACACTTTACATTTCTGAACTTGCAAATAAAATTGTTACAATTCTTTTACATAATTTCCTCACCATACAAGGTTCACTCACGAAATATATAAAAAAAGGGATACCTCTGCTAGACCCTCTAGGTCTCTATGCTGCTGGGCCCTTGCCCATGTCGTATGCCTCGCCGTCTGCATCTGAACCGTCTCGACCGCTGTATCCATACCTGAACCTGTGGGGAGGTCACCCAAGGGGTGTGAGAACTACAACAGAGTTCCCAGTGTGTTCAACCACCGAGAAAAAGTGTCCTACACCACTTGGTCCAATGGAAGCAATAATAATAGTGCTAGGAAACTAAAATCCTCAATATCAAAATGCGGCTATGCAATATATCACTACACTATCTGTGTATACTCATCGACCCAGCACTACTCTGCCTAGCCATACTAGGCTACTAAGCACCAACTCGGCCACTATGCCGCTGTATACAGGGTCAAACTAACCCGGCCATCTTGGCCACTCAATTCTCTTTATTCTTTAAATTATGGTGCTTTAGTTAAAGTTAACCCTCAGAAATTCTTATCCAACGGGCCCCAGCCCGGTAGTCCTGCTACCATAAGATAAGATTTCTAAGGTTGCCGATAACACCCGCAAGTGTTACCCCGTCCTACGGAAGAAACGTCCCGAACGGGTCTCTACCCGGGACAGGGGCACTGCCTGCAACTCCAACATGGGCCGCGTTTCACTCCGTAGTTCCGCCCATTTTATCTTTATATTTTCTTTCTTTTCTTTTCTTTTCTCTTTCTCTTTTTACTTTAGTTCTTAGCCTCTTTGCTTTCAAACACTTTTCTTTCTTATTTGAGCTTATAGCTCCCTTTTTGCCACTGGCAAATCTTTTTCTCTTTCTTTGAGCATCTAGCTCTTTACTTTCACTTTTAGCCTTTCGAAAGTACCTCGTTCGACGGGTCACTGCCCAGGGAGTCCTGCTCCACTTGACGAGTCTCAAATTCGAAGGCGCCATTTACATTCTCTTTATGCTTTTTAGCCACTTTTAGTGTCACGCCCCGGGTGTAAACCAGAACCCGGGCCCGTTTACAGATCTGCCGTGCACACGGAATTTTTCCGCGTACACGAAGAGCTGATAACCTGCTCAGATATAAGAGATATAATAAAAGAGCAATAAAACAGAGCTGAACTAAAACTACTACATCTCAGACTAAAGCTGGAAGTAAAATATAGTACATCAGGAAATAAATTGTACAAGTGTCTCTCCCAGCTCACCAAAATGATACAACCAGCTGGCTAAAGCCAGACCCAAGAGACAAAAGTACAATCGTCTGAGATAAAAGGGATACAAGTCCAGCTAACTCACTGTCGGGCCGACCGCCTATCTACTCAGCTGTCCTCTCTCCTCGATCCGCCGCTGTACGTCCAGCAGCACTCGCAGAAGACTCTGCAAAACAAAGGAGAAGAAAAAGAGGAAAAGAAGAATGGGGGTGAGAACTACTAATAAACCAGTAGCCTCCCCTAGTAGGTAAAGCCTCAAACTCCGACGTGCCCACTAGGTCTAACAGAGGCAAAAAGGGAAAGAATAGTGGTAAGTAACTGCTGAAAAAGGAAACTACCACTACTATGCCTCTAAATGCATCAGTAACCACACTGTCCCGGTAACCCAATCTATCCACCAGTAAAAACTGGTATTGCCTGCTGCCGTCCTCATCATCGATGTGATAGCAAAACTTAATCACTGTCTAACCCCCACGCTCTAGAGGGGAACTCCCCAATGCTCTAGAGGGGAACTCTATCTGACCCCGACACTCCGGAGGGGAACTCGAGGGGAGCGACCCCCACGAGGAAAGCATCACCGGGCATATAAAGCCGCGCCGGTGTGATAACATACTCAATCAGTGTCTGACCCCCACGCTCTAGAGGGGAACTCCCCAACGCTCTAGAGGGGAACTCGATATCTCATTATAGCAGGACTGGATCACGACTCTGATCAAAGTGGGAAAACCCATCCACTAAAGGGAAACCCCGATCCCCAATCTGATGCATAAGTACATATACGGCCAACCGCCCAATATCCGCGGTTGCCGCAATACCCACTGTCAACAATCAAGCCCAACAACCGACACTCGGTCAACCGCCCAATATCCGCGGTCACCGAAATAACCCACAATCCAAAATCGGGTAAAATAATCTGTATCTGGTCAACTGCCTACTATCCGCGGTAGCCGCAATACCCTACAACCCATAATCACATACCACCTGTCCCCGACCCCAAGGTCCCGGCTACACTATCCCGTACCCTTGCTCAAACCCGAGCAACAAGAACCACCTGACTAAAGAATAAGGAGAAGAAGCAAGCATGGTTTCTCCTAAGTCAAGTTCCATTAAGGTAGTGTACCAACAAATAATGGCCTATCTAGATGACCATACAAGCATGCATATGTCCTCATCTAGAATAGAAGGAAAAGCGTCCACCAGTGCGCTCACATGTAATAAATCATAAAGTCCCGATGTACTAATCTATTTCACATGAATAGTTATGACCTAGCAATGAGCTCCAACACTAATGTCTCAAGATGATGATCCCTTTTTGCATAATCTCTAAGTACTAACATACAACTGCTCATGCTATTCCAGATAAATAAATACTTTAACTGGAGTGATAATGCTATTCCATATCTCAATTACATGGAAAAGCTATCAATTATTTAATCCCTTTTTGCATGCAAGGTTTATCAGTATTTTGTTCGGCATTTACTAACATCGGAATGTTCTGATGTTCCTAGTGAGCATACCAAAAGAAAGGGATACAACAACCACCCACCTCGATCGCGAAGCACGGATCCAAATGCGCCCACACTCCAGGGTGTTGGGTTATGTTATAATAAGGATCTAAATAGGGGAAAAACCACCTAGAGGGGGGGGTGAATAGGTGTAAACGATAAACACTCAAAAATCTTTGCGTAATAAAACCCAATGCGGAAATGAAAAATAACACGCAAGATTTTTACGTGGAAAACTCCATCACAGGAGTAAGAAAACCACGGGACCGATAACACGGTGAAATCAACTAAGATTTGCATACGCTCTGAGTTGTTCTTCTCCGCTCGCTCCGCAACGCGCCTCGAATCCACGATTTGCGTCCAACGCCGAATCCACGGCGTCCAACGTCGAGTCCACGACGTCTGACCGAATCCACGGTCTCCACCAAGTGGTACGTCTCGAATCCACGAACGTACCTCGCTCCGAATCCACGAGAGCGGTAGCACCTTGATGCCACAAGGCCACGCGAATCATGCGCCGATTTTGGGAAAAATCGTTGTTTTGTTGGTGGTGATGATCCGCCGAATACTTAGATCAAGAATAGATCGGAAATGCCATCTAAGTATTCATTAATTTGATTCTACTCAAAATTTGAGTATGAAAACCTAGAATCAAATTAATTAATATAGATGAAGAAACATAGAATTAAATCTAGTTATTTCCTTTCTTCTCTATATGTGGATCTTATAAGTTTTTTCTCCATTAATATTTTTTCGTCATTTCCCGGAGTATAAAACTTATTGTGGATTACCCTAAAGAATAGAATTAGGGTTTACTTATAGGTTAGAAACCATTGGAAGAGGATAAGAATCAAAAACCAACCTTATCTGGAAATTTTCGGGTCGACAGTCCGGACTGAAATAATGCGATCCGGACTGTCGTCATTAAACAGAGTTTTTCCAGAAAGACAACGTTCGGGGTCCGGACTGAAATCCCACGGTCCGGACTGTTCATGCAGTTTCTGCAAAAACAACTTTCGGGGTCCGGACTGAAATTCCACGGTCCGGACTGTTCATGCAGTTTCTGTAAAATCCACGTTCGGGGTCCGGACTGAACAAGATGTGTTCCGGACTGGATTTGCGCATGAACTAACCTATGTTCGGGGTCCGGACTGTAGTACTCTGATCCGGATCCTGAACATATAACATGTCCAGTTTTTGATTTTTATGCAATTAAAAACCCATCCAAGTGTTTCTACATTATAAGAAGTATTCGGATCACCAATATTGTTTAGTTAAACTTACCTGATCCTTTTGAATTTTTCTTTCTTGAGATTGAGGTATATGATCCAAGCTTCTTCATCTTCAATCTTCAAGACTTAAACACTTTCACGAAATACGCCAATACAAAATCCTTAACAATCTCCCCCTTTGGCGGTTTCGTGACAAAATAAAGATCCACTTAAGAAAATTCAAAAAGATATTTTTGTTGCTATCACCATACAACAAAAATTTACATTTGAGATCCAAATAAACTAAATACATGAGATAAACTCCTAAAACAAACTCTAGACTTAGACGTTTGTACTCTCTGCAAAAAGAAGTAATTCTTGACTAGAGAAATCGTTAGATACCTCAAGAATGTTAAGCATTCAAAAACCAAACAGAGAGATAGAATTTATACTCACCATGACATTTACAAAATCAGATATGTTATAAAATACCAATCAGAAACCAAATGTCATAAGTTTGTTAGTCAACAACAACTTGTTAGTTATAATACATGCCCAAATAGTTAGTCAAATAGTTAGTCGAGGCATGCATTCAATCACAATACAAAACCAAAGTTGTTGTATACTTGCCTTTCAGGTTTCAGTATCCAAAAGTTCTCACAAACTTGTCAAACCATTGTTCACCATTGTTCATATCTCTCTCCCCCTTTTTGTCACAAAAATAGCCAAAATTACAAAACGAAAGGAGAGTTAAAAGATCAAAAAGAAAATGTAAGAACTAAGACTAAAAACCTGCAAACCAAAGTTAGAAATATTAGAACAACAAAATAAAGATTACTCAGAATCTTCAGAACTGGTACAGCCGAGTTTTTGAAAAATCTTTTTCAAAATCTTGTTCATAGAAACCTGTTCCTTCTTGACTTCTCGTATGTCTTCCTTCATTGCAATGAACTCATTCGACATTCGTTCCTGTTCTGAAGAAAGTCGTTGTTGCTCCCTATAAATAGAGGTAACAGAGGCATCATCCTCTGAAGTTGAAGCTGGTGCAGGTGGTGCTGCTGGTGCTGCTGTTGATGTTGATTGTCGCTGTCTGCGAGGAGGTGTTGGAGGGTCATCTTGTCGTTGTGAGAGGGACTTCACTATAGTTGTATCATTGATAGTTCCCAAACTATGCATGTATGCTGACGATGAAATATCGACTTTGAATTCTTCAAAATTCGCATAATGATAACTGGGAAGGGAAGTCGCTCTGTGGGATGGGCATGTTCCACATACCGTGCCATCCTTGACCAGATGAGGAAGGGAATGTTGAAGTTAGATCCCATTGCAGCTGCTGGGTTTCCAAGAAGATAAAGAAACAACATCCTATCCCATCTCAGAACTTTTGTTTGCATATTAGGCAAAATGTTGTAGCAAACTATAAAGTTCAGAAATCTGTACTCAGGTCGAAGTTCTTTAGAAAGAATTGAGTTCCCTGACGACAGAGTATCTGGGACACATATCCCATTAACAACCACTCTCCAGGTGGTATTGCTGAAAACATGACTCTTTAGGTAATGGGCTCCATCAACCCGAGCCTTCATTCCTAACACCTCACCAATCAACTGAGGTGTGACCTTGATCTTAACATTCCTAACCATTGTCACAAACTCTCTTGGTCCGTCGTCAAGATCAACCAGCTTTGACGAATTCTGATAAAACATCCTTACGAGATGAAGACAATATCCAAGATTGTCTGGAAAATTGCAAATGGGTGCAAGTCCCATTTGATCAAAAAGAGTTCCAAAGAGTGCAGAGCGCTCCTTGAGAGCCTTGACATTTACGTGTCGTTCCCCAATGCATTCTCTGTTCTCGAAATCCTTGATTCTCTCAGAACTGATAAAGTCTTTTGGAGGAGGCTGGCTTGCGAGTGGCTCTTCAATAGATATTCCTCGAGCACTCCCCATTTTTCTTGCAACGCTCTTTCTCTTTGTTTTAGCAGGGCTTGCTTCCATCGGGGCTTTCCCTTTTTCAGCAGCAGTAGGCGGAGTTTTCGCCTTCGAAGTTTCTGCAGGGGCTTTCCCTTTCGAGGCAGTAGGTGCAATGCCCTCTACTAAAAGTTCATCCCAGTCAATAGATTCCGTCTCAGATTTCGTCTCAGAATCATCCCGAGTTTTCTTAGCCCTTTTAGGTTTGTTCGTTACTTTTGTGTGAACCATAGCAGCAAGAAGAACCATTATCCAAGTGAACACCATTGTTGCTATTGAACGTGAGAAACCTGCGAGCACGAACTCAAGAACACGAAAAATTTGTTTATTTTCAATAATTTGCAAAATTGTACCTAAACAATCATTATCGTGTAGAGAGACTAGGAATCAAATTAGTTTTGCAAAAAGAATTTTAAAAATAGATCAATCCCATGATTTTCAAAAATTCTCATTATATGCCCTAAAACCGAATTTTCAAAAATCGAAGCCTAAAAATCTGTTAATCTAGAGAATAACTAGCATATAATCAAAACTAATCTACTCAGAGTTCTTATTTCAAAAGAAATTTGACCAAAAACCAATCTCAAACGAAAAAGTTACAAGATTTCATTCACGTTTTTGAGAGAAGAGAGAAAGTCTGTGAAAAACCGAAGTTTTGATCATAAAAACTTACTTTGATCCGAAGAACTCGAGTTGGAAAGTCTCCAAATTGGTTGATTTCTGGAGAGAGAAGCTCTGGAGACTTGGAAATAAAAGATTATTGTAAAAAGAAATCAAAACCCTTTTGTTTCTTATAAAACCCTAGCCGCGGTCCGGAACGGATCAAGAATCCAGTCCGGATCGGCTACCCGCAGAAAATTCCTGCGTTCGGGATCCGGAACGGATATTCCAGTCCGGATCGGCTCCAACTTTTTCTTCAGAAAAAATTAGAAAAATTCCAGAAAATCCAGAAAAAGTATGTAAGCACTTTTGCATGTCAACTTTAAACAAAAGTCATCATTTTATATCAAAAGAAATAGATTATGCTAAATCTATCAATAATATCCAAGTAATGAAATGAAAATTTATAAAAATTAAAACCATTAAAGTTTAACAAGTTCAATGACATCTATCATTATCTTATGAGTAATGCGTTTATCAAATCATCAATATAGTAAAGAAAATGAAGTACCAAGATCGATAGATGTTTAAAATCCCAAATAGGTTAGATAATATATCTAATCAATTTATTGTAAGGAGTGGCTCTTTGAGCATCTTTCAATAAAATCCCCACCTTATACCAACCTTGGAATTTGATAGAGTCAAGTATTCCAAAAAGCATTTTATCTTATCAACTTGAAAAACCAGCTTGGTATACATGTGGTAGCTGCACACAGTACTCGGACGACCGAGGTGCACTACAAGAATATTGTATATCGGTGGCGAATAATGTCGCCACTATATGTATAAAAAGTTGCCACCTTTTTAAAGCGTGGTGATTTTTAAAGTCGCCACAAGCCGCCACCAAAAGCCTTGCCACTAAATAAAATTGTGGCGAAGAATAAAAAGTCGCCACTTTATTAAAGATAGCGTGGCGACATTTTTTTGCCAACAAATATGATTTTTTGTGGCTATTATAAGTCGCCACCTTTTATGGTGATAAGGTGGCAATATATTTTTACCACCAAATATATGCTTTAAGTGGCAACCATCACGGTCGCCATCTTAACTGAAGATAAAGTGGCAACTTCGAGATAAAGTGGCAATACATTTTCGCCACCAAATATATACTTTAAGTGGCAACCGCCACGGCGGCCACCTTAATTGAAAATAAAGTGGCGACTTTTTGTTGTCACCAACCGTGCGAGTAAAATAGCCACCAATAATGATTAATGTTGCAAACAACAACAAACAAGCAATAAAACAAAATATACACAAAGTAACAAACAATACATTTAAGCAAATAAAATTATTCTTTTAACAAAAATTTTACACAAAGTAACAAACAAGTAACCTAACTAGATTCTAAAAATTCCTAGAACATGTGGTATATTATAACAAGACAAGAAAAACATAATTTTTATTGCATCGATACGGTTAATGCATGTTTGGATTTTTATTCCTTTGCCCTCCTCGATCCTGAGGAACCGTTGTAGTGGTACCGGTGCTCGAGGATCGAGTTGGGCGTCATCTGGCCGTCGTCCTCGATGAGGTCGGAGCTGTCCATCCTCAAATTCTCAAAGTGGGAGAAGGTGAAGTCCGACTCGTCGAACCGGAACAGGATGCTGGATAGATCCTCGCCTTGTCCCATCACATGATCCACCTGCAATTTGAAGAGAATTTTAGTCCTGAGAGCTAAGCAATCTACTAGTGAAGAGTTTGTGAAAAGCACAAGTAGAGCCAAACAAGCACTAACTACCAACTCAAGATACAATCTAGCTATATGAAGAGATGTTTGGACTTTGGAGTAAATAATTTACTACTATTTAATTGAGATAAAACTATAAGAAAGTTTAAGTTAAAAAGTTTTCAAAAAAGAAAAAAGAAAAAAGAATTGAGATAAGGACTGGGTGGGTACCTTGCAGGAGAGGGAGCAGAAGTGGAAAGGCTCTTGGAGGATCCTATCACAAGTGAGGCAGATGTTGCCAGAGCCCTTAAAGGGCCTTGATTGGGGCCTTGGCTTCAGAAAAATTACTTTTGCACTGTTTATAGTGTAAGGCTAAACCACAAAATTATAAACAAATAGAAGTTAAAATACAATTTTTTAAATTTCCATAACCATAAAATGTGAGATTTATGTCTTCTTTCTAACTTAATTAGTCATAATTCCATCTTGAAGAATTGCTGATCGAATGTTTACCTGGACATAGGAGCAGTCGATTAGCTTCTCGAGATCATCCAATCGAACGACGTCGTTGTACACATATCGTCGCACCTAACATTGGAAGCTTTACTACTCCATATTTAAAGTTGGCCGAACAAAGATATAGGAAACTTGAAGGCACTGACGATTTGAAAGCTCAATTGCAGTTTAATGACGAAAAAGCTACTAAAGAAGGCTAGCCAACTTCTCATGAATGTGTCACTTCAGCAAAATCACACTTGATTTTGACTCAATTTCTAGAGCAACTTAGTTTTCTTACCAATAGCACCAATTGCATCGAGACGGTCAGCATCTTGCACAATCCCAAATTCAAGGGAGGAATCAGCAAGTAGTACTCGAGAAACTTCATTCTTGAATCCTGCGAGTTACCTCAACAACATTAGACATTGAGAACATGATTTGAAATCTAATTTTTCAAACATTGGTATAAGTGAAGCACAAAATATGACAGAAAAAAAAAAAAAAAAAAAAAAAAAAAAAAAAAACTTAATCAGCCTCACCCATTCCTTTAATTATTTTCAGTATCTTATCCCTTTTGGCCTCCTCCAAACCCTCCTCCTCAAGAAATTTCTCAACGATAGTAGTATCCTCAACACCATTTCTGTATAAACATCAGAAATTAAACATGAATCGGAAAGAACGAAAAAACAGAATGTTTAATAAAAATTCGCAATAAGAACAATATGCTAAGCTAGATAAATAACAATAGCAAAAGCACAAGCAGTTAATTACATACTCGGTAGCAAGCTAAATTATGTTTGATCAAAAGACAAACAAAATAGAAAAGAAAAAGGTCAATTAAACATCATTCATGAATAAGTTGAGATTTCGAAGAATGTAACTCACTTGGTATACTTGTAATCACCTGTAAATATCCCAACAAGAGAAAGTAAATAAGATCACATATATAATAACTTTGAAGCCAAACAAGATCTAAACATAGCAAGCCAGAATACAAATTTGCCCAAATATCATCTATGAGTGACTAGAATGTTGAAATCTTTCGGCGCTTTGTGGATTCAGGCACTGGCAGTGTAAAGAAGCAAAACAAATTTTTAACAGTAGAGAGCAAAAAAAGGCATAGTTCACAAGTGAAATACTTGTTCTCTAATAGTACCTTCTCGGATACTTGTTCGGTTGGTACAGATGCATTAAGATTGGGTAAAATGTAGCCATTCATTTCCTGCAACAGTAAAAGCATTGGTTATTCAAATTTGTGTGAGAATTCAGGGGTTTTTAAATAGATTTGTTTCTTTCAACAGTAAAAGCAATACTCGTTGGACCTAACAATTCGTATCAAAGAGGATTTGTGCAAAATACAAAATCTATCGAATGTAAAATGCAATTAGGTTTGCTTTCAAAATATCTTTATAGTCATTGAAGTACAGTTTCTATTTAACAACCTACCAAAAAGTAATCCTAGTTGACAATAGGGGCCATGTTGAAAGAAGTATTAACAGATCTTACAAATTATGTAGCTCAGTTCATTTGCCCCTTAATATAGTAGTACAAACCAGGGTCCCTAAGTAAAATCATTAATGTAGCACTAGCACTAACACTAGCATGAACTGTGATTTGATTTGATTGGATTGATAATATAATAGAATCTTAGGTCACAAACAGTAATTTGTCAAATTTTGATCTAAGCAGCCCTGATCAAGAACTACTGTAGAAAAGCAGAACAGATCTTTCTCCAGCACCTTCAGAGATTGCGACTCTCAGCAGTAATAAAACCTCAGATATAAAACCATAACAACAATAAATTTGCAGAAAACCTAAGCACATACAAGGTAAGATCATTATATTCATGTCTCCCTAATAATTTTTCTACTCAGAAGAGAATGAGAAAAACTTTTGTTTAATTAAAAAGTTGAAATGAAATTCTGTACCTCAAAAAAAAAGAAAAAAAAACTATTTAGTTGCAGTTTAAATTGCATGGGAATCTAAATACAGGATTGGATGTGCACTGGCAGGTCCAATAGCTCAATTGTTGTGATTGGCAAAGAATCAAATCAGTCAAATTAAGAAGAAAAAAAAAAGAAAAAAAAAAAGAAGATAATCTTGAAGGTACCAAACAAAAAGCATATATTTCAACAGCATACATATAAAACTACATTCCATGCACTTGTTCTGAGATTAACAATTCTAATTCTGATATGTTCTAAGATGATTAGTTCCTAATTCTTATGAAAAAGATTGCCCTTGCTCAAAGTCATAGAATTGCACTCAGTTGATCGGGATAAAAATGTGGCGAAATGGATTATATCCAATTCTCCAATCAAAAGTGGAAACAGAAACATTCTAAAGATTTAAACCTGATGACTTTATTTGGATCCACTGCTACTCTGAAACTATGAGGGTTGTTTCCTTTACTACCCTGATTTCTCTATTCTCTCTAGATTGGCACCAAATGGCTAAACAGCTGACACTAGTCTGAGTCGCAGCAAACGCATTACATATCGCTAGAAGCCCTAAAAGATAAGACCAATTAAAGCCCGAACACTCTATGAGCAGTTATCACTTAAGGCTATAGACACATATTTAGTCCTAATACCATAAGATTTTTCTTCGGAAACCTTTAACATACTTTGAGCATGTGCTAAAAAGTGGCATAAACACAGGAAGAAACGACTCTAATCTAGATTAAGCTTTTTCAACTCTAACGGACTGGAAAGATGCAAATTTTTTTAAAAAAGAACTATTTTATCATTCTTTTTGGAAGGAATATAAAATACACATTATCCTTTGGGCAAGCATTTAATAACATCAAACTCATCAAGCACTAAAACAATCCTGCAACCACAAACTCACTAGTTTTTGCCTAACCCATTAATGAAAAAGCTTCAGGAAAGAAGCTTCAGGAAATTGCCAATTAGCCTCAAAAGAGGACATTTGTTAATTAAGGCCACTACTATACTAACATTCATGTTGCCTTAGTTGTTCTCAATGTTATTGCTGTGTCAAAGTGGGAAAGAGTTTTATATATAGATTTTTTTTTTTTTGTTTATGTGTTTGTGTTGCCTATGCAAGATCACAAACAATGAACCCTACATAAACCTAAAAAGCACAAGGGCCGGAGTTCTTTGTAGAAATAGGACAAAATTCCTTCAACAACTACACACATGCATGTACGTTCAATCCTAAATTAATTAATTACAATGCTTTGTAACAATTAGCGCGGTCTTATATAATTTGTTTGTTAAGCTCAATCAGTGAGTAATAAAAGGACCTATAGGTGGAGGCTGCGGAGCTAATACTCTGCACTTAATTATGCGAATCTTTCTTTCAATAGAAATTTGAAATTCGAACAAAAACAAAAGGGGATCTACATCTCAGAGTCGACTCTTTATTGTCGCTTTCTCTTTCGATCGAAGAAGCTAATTTGGTTTACATTACAAAGATGGAGATCCTGAACAAGAACAGGACATGATTGTGAATTTTTTTATTTTGCATGTGCATGTGGTTGAACTGTGTTGCATGGATTTAATTTACAAAAATGTCAGTGTTCTGAAGACAATAATATCACCTTTTATGATGTTCTAAATCGATTCGAAGTATGCATCACCTGGGAAACTCGAATGAGAGAAATTCTACCGAATCGAAAGCCATTAAAAGCATATTCAGATCTCTCAACCGACCGTAAACAACCGACGATCTAACAAACATTTAGCACCACACAGCTCGGAGATGGTAGACTCCAAATGCATAAACAAACACACGAACAGAGAAATCAAAACAGGGAGAATTACGAGCGAGATCAAAATCAAAGCGCTAGATCTGGGAAGAGAAGGAAGGGTAGAACCAACCTGAAGTGAGATTTGTGAATCTCCCAAAGGAGGAGCGTAGATCTGGATCAGGAAATGAAAGGATTATCGATCGAGAGATCGAGAAAGAGCGCGCGAGCGAGCGAGAGGAAGACGGGGGGACGGATCGGATGATGAGCTCCTCCTCCTCTTCCTCCTCCGGCACCGAGGAAGCGGAAGAGACGTCGAGGAAACTAGCGAGGACTCGCCCCCCTCCTCTTTCCCTCGGTCGATGGAGAGACAGAGAGAAAGAGAAGCAAAAGGAAAGAACAAAAAAAAAAAAAAGCCCATAAGGGGAGTACCTTTTAAATTTTAAATTTTAATATTAAATATAGTATTTAATTTAAATTTTTTAATTTTCGGATTATAAAATTTAAATTTTTAAATTTTTAAATTTTAATTTTGAATTTTAATTTTAATTTTGAATTTTAATTTTAAATTTTAATTTTAAATTTTAATTTTAAATTTTAATTTTGAATTTTAATTTTGAATTTTAATTTTGAATTTTAATTTTTATTTTGAATTTAAATTTTAAATTTTAAATTTTAAGTTTTAAAATTAAAATATTCAAATTTTAAATTTTTCAATAGTAGTTTTAAATTTTAGTGTGTTATTTAGTGTGTTATTTAATGGCGAAAATAGTATCGCCACCATAGGTAACCAATACAGTGGCAATATAAATAGTCATTTAGTGGCGACAACAGTATTGCCACTTTAAATTAATAAATTAGTGGCATACAATGGCGACAAAATTGTTATTTAGTGGCGAAAATAGTATTGTCACTTTAAGTTAAAAAACTAGTGTGTTATTTAGTGGCGAAAATAGTATCGCCACCATAGGTAGCCATATAGTGACAATAAAAATAGTCATTTAGTGGCGATAGTAGTATTGCCACTTTAAATTAAGAAATTAGTGACAGTTATTTTTATTGCCACCATAAATAACCATACAGTGGCGATAAATTTGTCAGTTAGTGGCGAAAATAGTATTACCACTTTAAGTTAATAAATTAGTGGTAGTTAGATTTATCGCCACTATAAATAATCATACAGTGGCGACAAAAATATCATTTAGTGGCGAAAAATAGTATTGCCATTTTAAGTTAATAAATTAGTGGCGATTGTTTGTATTGCCACTATAGACAACTATACAGTGGCGACAAAATTTGTCGCCACTTTACTTTTGCCACTAATGTTATGTTTTCTTGTTGTGGTGGTAGCTCTTTCCTCCATGTGGTGGTAGTTTTCACACTCCTCAATGGGATGTAACTCTTTCCACATCTTTTGAGCATAAATATTTTAACAAACTCCCCCTCAATTGGCTATCAATTATCTAAGATATGCGGTATTCAACCAAAGATTGATCTCGAGTTTCATACTTAACTCAATTTTCAAATATGATAAAAACTATACCAAGAGATCACATGAGAGAGAAATTGACTTTGATCAATTAAAGATGACTTAATTGACATAAATGATCATTGCATCAAATGAATTATTATGATATCCAAAACATAATAAATTTCTAAGTATATGAAAGGATGCAAGTAAAGTCAATTACATATGCTCAATTAATGTTCTATGTACAAACATAGATAAGGAACCAAAACACAAAAAAAAAACCTAACCTAAGCAATGATTTCAAAAAGTGTTATTTCAAAGAAAGCATTCCAATTGCTTTACGTAAATGAATAAACCGTTTTTGATCCAAAGGTTTTGTTAAAATGTCAGCTAATTGATCCTCAGTTGAAATATAACATATTTGAAGAATACTTGATTCAACTAGCTCTCTTAGAAAATGATATCTAAGTTCAATGTGTTTTGTTCTCGAGTGCAACAAAGGATTTTTAGAAATATTTATAGCACTTGTGTTGTCACAAAGAATAGTTACCGAAGTTGCTGAAATTCGGAAGTCGCTCAACATGCTTTTCATCCAAATGAGTTGAGTTGAACAACTACCCGCTGAAATATATTCCGCTTCGGCAGCCGAGAGTGCAATGCAGTTTTGCTTTTTACTATGCCATGCAATAAGGCAATGGCCAAGATAAAAACATCCACCACTCGTACTCTTCCGATCATCCACTGATCCTGCCCAATCGGCATCTGAATATCCTGTAATGTCAAGAGTTGTTCCCATAGGATACCAAATTTCGAAATTCAGTGTTCCTTTGACGTACCGGATGATCCTTTTCACCGCTTTCAGGTGAACCTCCTTTGGTGCTGATTGATATCTCGCGCAGATCCCAACACTAAAGGATATATCCGGGCGACTAGCCGTGAGGTAGAGTAGACTTCCAATCATGCTGCGATAAAGCTTCTCGTCTACACTTTCACTAAGAGATTCACTTCCTAATCCCTTATTGCTAGTTCCCATTGGAGTCGGAAAATCTTTAGAGTTTTCTAAATCGAATTTCTTCACCAACTCCCTTGCATACTTGGATTGGCACAAATGGATGCCTTCTTCATTTTGTTTCACTTGCAATCCAAGAAAGTATGTCAGTTCACCCATCATAGACATCTCAAATTCGCTTTCCATGGTTTCAGCGAATTTAGAAGCATCATTGTCTCTAGTTGCACCAAATACAATGTCATCGACATAGATTTGTGCCACAATGAAGTTATCCTGATAATGCTTCACAAAGAGAGTCCGATCTGCTCCCCCTCGAGTATAGCCCTTTTCCAATAGGTGCTTTGTCAACCTTTCGTACCACGCTCGCGGTGCTTGTTTTAGACCGTAAAGAGCCTTTTTCAAACGAAAAACATGGTTAGGTTGTTTGTAGTCTACAAAACCTTTCGGTTGAGCCACATAAACTTCCTCGTTTAAAAATCCATTTAAAAACGCGCTCTTAACGTCCATTTGAAAGAGTTTGATTTTAAAATGACAAGCAATCGCGAACAAAATACGAATCGACTCGAGCCGAGCTACCGGGGCGAACGTCTCATCAAAGTCTATACCTTCAATTTGTGAGTAGCTGTAAGACCCGGTCTTTCCTAAACCCTTCTTGTCACCCTCTTCTTGTAATGTCCGACCGAGGGCCTCATTTTTGGTGTTTTTCCGGATAGACCGTCGGGGCCCGCAGATAATTTTAGGCGGTAGAGCTCGCGGAGCGGAGCGCGCGGGCGTGATTGGTTTCAATTTCCGACTTCCGGTCCGACCAGAATTAATTCGCGAAGTTGGGGCCCCCTTGGGCGCCCCGGGATCCGTGCTGGCGACCCGCACGTCTTTTGAGGTAAACCCTAACTTTTTATATATATAGCCGGATGGGAATAGGAAATTAGGGTTCCGTCCTTTAGCCGCCTCTTTTCTTTTTCTTCTTCCCTCGTAGCCGCCGGCAAGGAGTAACCGAGGACTCGGGCGAGGGTGGACCGGTGGAGCAAGCGGACGATCCCTCTCCTTCCCCCTCTTTCGCGCATCGAGGTGAGTCGGGGGTGCGTTCTTTTTCGTATTCGAGTTTCTTTGCTTTTGTGGTCACGAGGAGGGAGGGGGGGCGGTGCCGTCGCGCACCGCCGCGCGCGGGCTGGTGCCGCGCGGGGTCGCCCCGCACCGCGGACAGCGCACCCGCGCGGCGCTTGTCCGCTCGGGGCCGCCCGCAGGAGGGGCGCCCGCGCGGGCTGGTGCCGCGCGGGGTCGCCCCGCACCGCGGGCAGCGCACCCGCGCGGCGCCTGGCCGCGCGGGGCCGCCCGCAGGTGGGGCGCCCGCGCGGGCTGGTGCCGCGCGGGGTCGCCCCGCACAGCGGGCAGCGCACCCGCGCGGCGCCTGGCCGCGCGGGGCCGCCCGCAGGTGGGGTGCCCGCGCGGGCTGGTGCCGCGCGGGGTCGCCCCGCACCGCGGGCAGCGCACCCGCGCGGCGCCTGGCCGCGCGGGGCCGCCCGCAGGTGGGGCGCCCGCGCGAGCTGGTGCCGCGCGGGGTCGCCCCGCACCGCGGGCAGCGCACCCGCGCGGTGCTTGGCCGCGCGGGGCCGCCCGCAGGTGGGGCGCCCGCGCGGGGTCGCCCCGCACCGCGGGCAGCGCACCCGCGCGGCGCTTGGCCGCGCGGGGCCGCCCGCAGGAGGGGCGCCCGCGCGGGCTGGTGCCGCGCGGGGTCGCCCCGCACCGCGGGCAGCGCGCCCGCGCGGGCTGGTGCCGCACGGGGTCGCCCCGCACCGCGGGCAGCGCGCCCGCGCGGCTCTCGGCCGCGCGGGGCCGCCCGCAGGTGGGTCACCCGCGCTGGCTGGTGCCGCGCGGGGCTGTGCCCAGGCGGAGTGTGCGCCGCACGGGCCGGTGCCGTGCGGGGAACTCCGCCGCACGTTGTTGGGAGTCGGTGTGAGTTTCGGACCCCTAAGTCTTGACTTGCCCATGTTCCTTCAGGAGTGCGGGACGCTGTTGGCGACTGGTGCACGGACGCGGACGGGACGAACGCAGGACGACGCACACAAGGTGGGTAAATTCCCGGGGATTGTGGGAATAGGAATTTACTGATAGAAATAGTATGTTGGGGCAAGGTTGAATTGTTAGTCTCCTTCTGTTTATGCACTAACCCTGTTATATTATTGCACTTAATATCAATCTGAGGCTCAAGTTTTGCTACACGCACACCAGCGGTTTGGCCACCGCAAGGGTGTGCTTTTCCGGAAAAGTGGTACGTTGACCCGTGTACCCCACGCGACGGTGGCGTTAGGAATGGGGGCCCTCATGGGTGGGGGGTGTGAGCGGTGATGTCGAGGCAGGTGCTCGGCGGCCGATGCAGGTGCTCGGCGGTGGACATCGGGAAAGGTGCCCGATGTTGTTTTGATACAGGGTGTGGTTAACGCGGACGATGCATGAGAGGGATGGTTGCTCCGGTTTTTGTGGTTTGCCCTATTTTGTTTCTCTTATGCTTATCATGCTATTTCTAGTCACTGACTTCCCACTCCGTGACAAGTTCGTCCAGGGGCGAGTGCTAGGGCACCGGTGAGGCCGCGAGAGTGTTGTTCTGACTTTTAGTGACTTCAGATACAGTGACTCTTCTTTCCCTTTTCTTTTATTACTCATGCTAGCTAGTTGTGGATTGCGACACCCCCGTGGGGTCGAAGGTGATGTTGCCTTTTCCCTTTTTCGAATAAACGAATGATTGTTACATTCTTTCTTACTTGGCCATTTTAAACAACGAAAAGCAAAGAAAACCGTTTGCAAAAACTACTTTTAAAACGTGGGTGTCATGTGGGCACCGAATTTTACAAACCTTGTGGAATTTATGTGTTTGCGAACTGTTTTCACAAAGTTCGGCATCGAGTGGGTGCCGTTGTCAAACCCTGTGGATTTATGTGGCTTTCAAACGGTCTTTCCTAAAATGATGGCATCGTGTGGATGCCGCTTTCAAAACCTTGTCATTATTTATCCTTTCAAAACATCGGCCTCTATGTTCTAAGTGAATACTAGAATGTCATGTGAGTTGTTTGGTTGTATGTGTACGAGACCCCAACTGATGCGGTTAGAGATTGTATGTGCTACACCTTGTGAGACACTTTGTAATTGAGACGCCGTGCATATACAAAGGAGACTCTGCCCATTTGCAGAGTGAATTTGTGTATGCGGCGGGTCTGGACACGCACCGGGGAGCATTGGTTTACAAAAAAAAAATATATGGCTGAATTAGGGGCATCGGTGGCTCCTCTTCCGCGCGATCCGAACCCCCGGGGCGTGACAGATTAAGATGGTATCAGAGAGGTATACTTTAACCACAACAGTCGGGGCCTAACATCCACGGGGCGCAATACTCTGGCTACTGATTAATAAAGTAAACTAGGGGATATATAAGTAAAACGCGAGTGCTCGTTGAGGGAAAGGGGGGATTAGTGTTGTTCTTCCTTTCAGGGCCAGCGTTTGCGGTGTTCCGTTTTGTTTAAACTAGGAGTAACTGGTTCGTGCAAATGTTCAGATCATGGCCAGGACTAGATCCACTGCCGAGGACACGGGGGCGGACGCAGCGGTAATGACGACCGCGGAGAACCAGCTCCTGAGGCAGCAGCTACGGGAGATGGCGGGGCAGTTGGCAGCCCTGACCGACCACGTGCGCCAACTGACACAGCAACAGCAGGCCGCTGCGACGGCGGAGGTTGCCCTGGGCCCTCTCCCGGGGCCAGCTGCACCGGCGATGGGACCGCCGACGATGGAGGCCGAGGGGGGGGCTGCCCCTACCCGGGTCTCGGCGCCTAAGGTGCCCTTAACCCAACCGACGGCGCCAGAGGTGGCCCCTTCGGCGGCAACGGCAAGACCGGCGCCGACACCGATCGTCGGTGTTGCTCCGAGTGAGACGGTAGTGCTACCCACTCCTGCCGCGACCGCCAACGTCGCGAAGGAAGGGGCGATTCTACCAAACGAGCGAGACCGCGTGCGCGCCAACCTGGCCAACTTCAAGAAGTACGACCCGCCTGTGTTCGAGGGGGACACGACAGACCCCTGGGTCGTGGAGAAGTGGGTGGATACAATGGAGAAATTATTTGAGGACCTATTGATGGAAGACCACGAGCGGATCCCCCTGGCTGCCCACTTTCTCGAGGGGAATGCCCGCATTTGGTGGAAGACTGTACGTCCCGGCTCTGCGACGGGCTCTACCCTTCCGTCATGGACTACCTTTAAACAGCAGCTGTTCGGGGCGTTCTTTACCAACAGCGTGAAGAAACAACTGGAGGACGACCTCAACCACATCAGGCAGGGAACCAAAACAGTAATGGAGTACCAGAGGGAGTTCGTGAGACTGGCGAACTGTGTCCCGTTCGTCATTCGGGATGAATCTCATAAGGCGCAACTGTTTGTGGATGGATTGAGGACTGACATTTTCCAAGTGGTGGACGCGGTAGATCTGCATACCTTTCAGAAGGTGGTCGACCGAGCCACCATTGTTGAGCGAGGCTTTGCCGTCACGCGCGCCCGAAGGGAAGGCCCCCACCAGCAAGACGACAGGAAGCGGACTCAGACGACTTCAGGGGGAGGGGGCTCCTCTAGCGGGAATCGGCCCTCTAAGCGGTGGAGGCCCCAGCAGAGGACCAGGGGAGCGCCAGGAGAGGGACAACGCTCAGACGATCGGCCTTGCGTGATCTGCGGCGGGGTGCACCGAGTGATGGAATGCTCCAAGAGACAGGACCATTGCTTCCGATGTGGCAAGCAGGGGCACTTGCGTTTCAACTGCCCCCTAAACCAAGGCACCGCATCTTCAGCAGCCTCCGTGCCGTCACCCCAGCACGCAGGGCGAGGGAAAGCTCCGATGGCGTCGGCCCCCAGACCGCCAGCACCCCGATCTGCAGGGGACAGGCCACCACCTTCGGGAGGCCGCGTCTACTCGATGAGTCAGCAGGAGACACGCCCGTCTGAGCACGTCGTCGCAGGTATCACTCTTGCTTCTGTTTATCGCGCTAGAACCCTTTTTGACACCGGGGCGACCCTCTCGTTTATGTCTCGTGACTTCGCACTGACCCATGGTTTTGAGTTGAGACCCTTACCCAGTGTGATGACTGTACACACCGCGGGGGGATCCCTGGAGGCTCGCAATCTTGTACCTTCCTGCCCTATAAGGATGGGAAGGCTCCCGTGCCCCTGGGATCTGGTAGTCATTCCATTGAAAGAGTATGATGTAGTGCTCGAAATGGATTGGCTCACGTGGTACTTTGCAGTCATCGACTGCGAGAAGCGCGAGGTGCGGCTGCTGTACCCCGATTTTCCGGAGAACGTGTACTTGGCATGCAAGAGCGTTTCCTTCTCTTCCATCATTCCTGCATCGCGAGCCAGGAAACTGGTTGAGGGTGGGTGTATGGCCTACTTGGCGTCGGTGGTTCTGGCCACTGGACCCTTTACGGCACTCTCCGACATCCCCGTGGTGAGGGACTTCCCAGATGTCTTTCCGGCCGAACTACCTGGTTTACCCCCCGAGCGAGAAGTTGTTTTTCCAATTGAGCTTCCACCCGGCACACGACCAATCACGAAGGCCCCCTACAGGATGGCCTTCGCGGAGCTGAAGGAACTTAAGGCGCAGCTGCAGGACCTTCTGGACAGGGGGTTTATCAGACCGAGTGTGTCCCCTTGGGGCGCACCTGTTCTCTTTGTGCGAAAGAAAGACGGGAGCTTGCGGTTGTGCATCGACTACCGGGAAATCAATAAGGTCACAGTGAAAAACAAGTATCCCCTACCTAGGATTGATGACCTCTTTGACCAGCTGCGGGGTGCAACAGTCTTCTCAAAGATTGACCTGCAGTCGGGCTACCACCAGCTCAGAGTTCAAGACGAGGATATTCCGAAGACGGCATTCCGGACTCGGTATGGCCACTACGAGTTCACAGTGATGCCATTCGAGCATACCAATGCCCCAGCAGTGTTCATGGACATGATGAACCGGGTTTTTAGACCCTTCCTGGATCAGTTCGTGGTGGTCTTCATCGACGACATCCTGATCTACTCCACCACCGATGAGAAACACGAGGAGCACCTACGAATTGTTCTGCAGACTCTTAGGGAGCAGGAGTTGTTCGCAAAACTTAAGAAATGCGAGTTTTGGCTTCGCGAGGTGGGATTTCTAGGGCATATCATTTCAACAGTGGGAATCGCAGTGGATCCCAAGAAGGTGGAGTCGGTGACCGACTGGCCCCAGCCGACCACGGTGACAGAGATGCGCAGCTTCCTGGGCCTTGCAGGGTACTACAGGCGTTTCGTGGAAGGTTTCTCGAAGATTGCGACCCCTCTGAACCGCCTAACCCGGAAAGAAGTAAAGTTCATTTGGACGACCCAATGCCAAGAAAACTTTGAAGAACTTAAGAAGCGGTTAACAAGAGCGCCTGTGCTTGCCTTACCAACACCCGGGGAAGACTACGAAGTTTACTGCGATGCATCGCGAATAGGACTGGGAGGAGTACTAATGCAGCAAGGAAGAGTCATAGCCTATGCCTCAAGGCAACTCAAGGATTACAAGCAGAACTACCCGATCCATGACTTGGAGCTTGCCGCAGTGGCCTTCGTTCTGAAACTGTGGAGGCACTATCTCTACGGTGTGCATTGCAACGTGTTCTCGGACCACCAAAGCCTTAAGTACCTTTTCACCCAGAAGGAGCTTAACCTACGGCAGAGGAGGTGGTTGGAGCTACTGAAGGATTACGACTTAACCATCCAATACCACCCGGGGAAAGCAAACGTGGTAGCTGATGCCCTAAGCAGGAAGGGACAAGCAGAAGGAACTTTGGCGGGCACGATCACGCAGCAGAATGACTTGATCGCGGAGTTCTCACGACTGAGATTGGAGGTGGTACCAGCAGGGACGGTCGAGCGACTTTTGTCTTTAACAGTCGCGCCGACCCTATTGGAGAGGATTCGAGAAGGCCAAGGTGCGGATCCACAGCTACAGCTGGAACGAGATAAGATTTCACCGGAACAGAAGGGAGACTTTGCAGTGGGGACAGACGGCACCCTTCGGTTCTGAGGGCGGATTTGCGTGCCTGATCTGCCGGACCTAAAGAAGGAAATCCTGACTGAAGCACATTGCGCCCCCTACGTGGCGCACCCCGGAGGCACCAAGATGTACCGGGATCTCCGACAGACCTTCTGGTGGCCAAGATTGAAGGGAGACGTGACGCTGTTTGTGGCACACTGCTTGATTTGCCAACAGGTGAAAGCCGAGCATCAACGACCGGCGGGGAAATTGCAGCCTCTACCCGTGCCCGAATGGAAATGGGACCAAATCACGATGGACTTCGTCACCGGATTTCCACGTTCGCAGCAGGGACACGACGCCATCTGGGTTGTCGTGGATCGGTTAACAAAGTCAGCTCATTTCCTACCCATCCACACGACCTGGACACGCGACCGGCTGGCTCAAGTCTACATCAACGAGATTGTGAGGCTACACGGGGTGCCGACATCGATTACTTCGGACAGAGACACAAGGTTCGTTTCGAACTTTTGGCAGAGTCTACAACGAGCCTTGGGGACCAAGTTACACTTTAGCTCAGCCTTTCACCCCCAGACGGATGGGCAATCCGAGCGGGTGATTCAGATACTCGAGGACATGCTCCGAGCTTGCGTACTGGATTTGGGAGACGGATGGTCGCGCTACCTACCCCTTGCAGAGTTCGCTTATAACAACAGCTACCAAGCAAGCATCCAGATGGCGCCGTACGAAGCATTGTACGGCAGACGCTGTAGATCCCCGATCTGTTGGGACGATCTGGGGGAGCGAAAGTTTTTGGGGCCGGACTTGGTGGTTGAGACTGAGGAAAAGGTGCGCCTCTCAGGCGACGATTGGCGACCGCCCAGAGCCGGCAGAAGAGCTATGCAGACCGGAGACGTCGCGACTTGGAATTCCAGGTGGGAGAGCACGTGTTGTTGCGGGTGTCGCCGTCAAAAGGGGTGAAGCGGTTTGGGTTGAGAGGCAAGTTAAGCCCACGGTACGTGGGGCCGTTTGAGATTCTGGAGCGCATCGGCCCGGTAGCCTACCGCCTCGCCCTACCACCGAACCTTGACCGAGTTCATGATGTGTTCCACGTATCCATGCTTCGGAAGTACCTCCCCGACCCATCGCGAGTGCTCGACGTCTCCGCAATTGAGCTTAAAGAGGACTTAAGTTTCGCGGAAGTACCGGTACGGATCCTAGCCCGAGAGGACAAAAAGCTGCGAAGTCGGACAATTCCCTACGTGAAGGTGCTTTGGAGCAATCAGGAAGAGCGTGAGGCAACTTGGGAACCCGAATCAAAGATGAGGGAGTGCTACCCGGACCTCTTCGCCGCGGGGGAAGTATAAGTTTCGGGGACGAAACTTGTTTTTAGCGGTGAGTGGTGTAAGACCCGGTCTTTCCTAAACCCTTCTTGTCACCCTCTTCTTGTAATGTCAGACCGAGGGCCTCATTTTTGGTGTTTTTCCGGACAGACCGTCGGGGCCCGCAGATAATTTTAGGCGGTAGAGCTCGCGGAGCGGAGCGCGCGGGCGCGATCGGTTTCAATTTCCGACTTCCGGTTCGATCAGAATTAATTCGCGAAGTTGGGGCCCCCTTGGGCGCCCCGGGATCTGTGCTGGCGACCCGCACGTCTTTTGAGGTAAACCCTAACTTTTTATATATATAGCCGGATGGGAATAGGAAATTAGGGTTCCTTCCTTTGGCCGCCTCTTTTCTTTTTCTTCTTCCCTCGTAGCCGCCGGCAAGGAGTAACCGAGGACTCGGGCGAGGGTGGACCGGTGGAGCAAGCGGACGATCCCTCTCCTTCCCCCTCTTTCGCGCATCGAGGTGAGTCGGGGGTGCGTTCTTTTTCGTATTCGAGTTTCTTTGCTTTTGTGGTCACGAGGAGGGAGGGGGGGCGGTGCCGTCGCGCACCGCCGTGCGCGGGGCCGGTCGCGGGTGGGGGGCCCGCGCGGGCTGGTGCCGCGCGGGTCGCCCCGCACCGCGGGCAGCGCACCCGCGCGGCGCTTGTCCGCGCGGGGCCGCCCGCAGGAGGGGCGCCCGCGCGGGCTGGTGCCGCGCGGGGTCGCCCCGCACCGCGGGCAGCGCACCCGCGCGGCGCCTGGCCGCGCGGGGCCGCCCGCAGGTGGGGCGCCCGCGCGGGCTGGTGCCGCGCGGGGTCGCCCCGCACCGCGGGCAGCGTACCCGCGCGGCGCCAGGCCGGGCGGGGCCGCCCGTAGGTGGGGCGCCCGCCGCGGGCTGGTGCCGCGCGGGGTCGCCCCGCACCGCGGGCAGCGCACCCCGCGCGGCGCCTGGCCGCGCGGGGCCGCCCGCAGGTGGGGCGCCCGCGCGGGCTGGTGCCGCGCGGGGTCGCCCCGCACCGCGGGCAGCGCACCCGCGCGGCGCTTGGCCGCGCAGGGCCGCCCGCAGGAGGGGCGCCCGCGCGGGTTGGTGCCGCGCAGGGCTGTGCCCAGGCGGAGTGTGCGCCGCACGGGCCGGTGCCGTGCGGGGAACTCCGCCGCACGTTGTTGGGAGTCGGTGTGAGTTTCGGACCCCTAAGTCTTGACTTGCCCATGTTCCTTCAGGAGTGCGGGACGCTGTTGGCGACTGGTGCACGGACGCGGACGGGACGAACGCAGGACGACGCACACAAGGTGGGTACATTCCCGGGGATTGTGGGAATAGGAATTAACTGATAGAAATAGTATGTTGGGGCAAGTTTGAATTGTTAGTCTCCTTCTGTTTATGCACTAACCCTGTATATTATTGCACTTAATATCAATCTGAGGCTCAAGTTTTGCTACACGCACACCAGCGGTTGGCCACCGCAAGGGTGTGCTTTTCCGGAAAAGTGGTACGTTGACCCGTGTACCCCACGCGACGGTGGCGTTAGGAATGGGGGCCCTCATGGGTGGGGGGTGTGAGCGGTGATGTCGATGGCAGGTGCTCGGCCGGCCGAGGCAGGTGCTCGGCAGTGGACATCGGGAAAGGTGCCCGAGTTGTTTTTGATACAGGGTGTGGTTAACGCGGACGATGCAGGAGAGGGATGGTTGCTCCGGTTTTTGTGGTTTGCCCTATTTTTGTTTCTCCTTATAACTTATCATGCTATTTCTAGTCACTGACTTCCCACTCCGTGACAGGTTCGTCCAGGGGCGAGTGCTAGGGCACCGGTGAGGCCGCGAGAGTGCTGTTCTGACTTTTTAGTGACTTCAGATACAGTGACTCTTCTTCCCTTTCTTTTATTACTCATGCTAGCTAGTTGTGGATTGCGACACCCCCGTGGGGTCGAAGTGGATGTTGCCTTTTCCCTTTTTCGAATAAACGAATGATTGTTACATTCTTTCTTACTTGGCCATTTAAACAACGAAAAGCAAAGAAAACCGTTTGCGGAAAACTACTTTTAAAACGTGGGTGTCGTGTGGGCACCGAATTTTACAAACCTTGTGGAATTTATGTGTTTGCGAACTGTTTTCACAAAGTTCGGCATCGAGTGGGTGCGTTGTCAAACCCTGTGGATTATGTGGCTTTCAAACAGTCTTTGCTAAAACGATGGGCATCGTGTGGATGCCGCTTTCAAAACCTTGTGATTATTTATCCTTTCAAACATCGGCCTCTATGTTCTAAGTGAATACTAGAATGTCAAGTGAGTTGTTGGTTGTATGTGTACGAGACCCCAACTGATGTGGTTAGAGATTGTATGTGCTACACCGTGTGAGGACACTTTGTAATTGAGACGCCGTGCATATACAAAGGAGACTCTGCCCGCTTGCAGAGTGAATTTGTGTATTCGGCGGGTCTGGACACGCAACCGGGGAGCATTGGTTTACAAAAAAAAAAAATATGGCTGAATTAGGGGCATCGGTGGCTCCTCTTCCGCGCGATCCGAACCCTCGGGGCGTGACAGTAGCCTGAGCAACTAGGCGTGCTTTGTTCCTGATAATGGTACCATCCTCATTTTTCTTATTCTTGAAAATCCATTTAGTACCAATCACGTTGTGTTGCTTCGGTGGCTTCGTTAGTTCCCAGACTTGTTTCTTTCGAACTGATGGAGCTCTTTCCTGCATTGCTTCAATCAGTAGTCATCCTGAAGAGCTTCATCGACGTTCTTTGGTTCTATCATGGACACGTAACATGCGACTCCACAAACCAACTGTCTCCGAGTCCTGACTCCTTCTTGTGGGTCTCCATAATGTTTAGTTCCGATGATACCTTGGACGATACTAGCGTTTGAGGTAACGGAGTACTCGGATAGGACATGTGATGATTCCTGCTATCAGATAAACTAGAGAACCATTAGATTGCATCAACTTTATCGAAAGAATTATTATGAGAAGATGCATTTACAGGAGTATCATCATCTAGAGACATATCAGGGTAGATTTATCATATGCAAAGTGTAAAGCTTCATCTACTTAACATTAATAGATTCTACCAGCATTTTAGATTCCAGGTTAAATACCCGATATGCTCGTTGCTGTAGAAATAACCCATGAAGATCCCTTCGTCACTTCGAGAGTCGAATTTACCAAGATTTTCGCGATCACGACAAATGATATAAACAAACTCCCAAAGATTCGAAAATATTTGATATTCGGTTTTCTACAAAACCATAGCTCATATGGTGGATTTAAAGTTTCCGGGCGCAAATACACTCGATTAATTATATAGCGGGCGGTGTTCACAGCTTCAGCCCAAAAATGTAACGGAAGGAGTTTCCGGCTATGAAGCATAAACACGCACCATCTCTTGAACAAACCTGTTTTTGCGCTCGACTACACCATTCTGCTGAGGTGTATAGGGTTGGAGAATTCATGTTTATGCCGTTGGAAGTGCAAAAATCAAGAATTTAGAATTGATGAATTCTCCACCTCTATCACTTCGAACAACGAACGATCTTTTCATTTCTTTCAATCATAATACGATGACAACCTCATGAAAAGAGTCGAAAGTATCCGCTTTCTCTTTTAAAAATGTTACCCATGAATATCTAGAAGAAATCTCAACCAAAAGAAAAATATACCATTTACCTCCCAATGATGGTTTGACGAGGTCGGCCATTAAGTCCATGTGCAGTAATTCTAAGGGCAGATTGTACCAACGTGGTTCAAGTTCTTGTGTGCAGCCCTTGATTGTTTTCCTTTAGACAACTCCACACACAATGTTTTCTTTAAATGAAAGTTTAGGAACCCCCTTAAACCACGTCTTTGTTTGAAATCCTTGCTAGTTCTTTAAAATTTATGTGACCTAGTCTTTCATGCCAAAGAGTTCCGTTATCAAAGTGAAACTTGGTTACAATTTCAAAAAATTTGTGTTAAAGCAATATAGCAATTATTTCATATCTAACCCTTTCAAAAAGAATAATTTACCATAAGTTACAGGACATTCAATCGCTGAAAAGTAAAGACAAGGGAAAGAATTCACCTTTGCGTACCCAAACCTTTTGAGTTTTGGAGTGCGTTGGCAATGATGTGAAGTTATTTTCCTTGGTGAAAACGTCTGTATGATTGAATGCTTTTCATGATGACATCGTCTTGTGGGGGAAAACTACCAAGGCTTTTTTTCCTTTAGAAAGGTACTCCTTTGATTTCCGGGGAATCACCTTTTGGTAGTTGTTGCAAGAGGTGCTTGATTTGCTTGTTTTGCTCCAACTTGCAATTTCTTCTTATGTGCCCTTGCAAAACCACAACGAAAACATACCGTGAACATGACGACCCGAAGTAGGTGAGGTCAGGTTGTTGTCGTTGATTGCAGTGAATTCCGTCGTCGGATGAGGAGATACCCGACTGGGGCACAAAACTGTTCCCAACCGAACTAGGACCGTCTCCAGTTCGATTGTATCCAAGGCCGAAACGGTTTGTTTTGACCAAGACCAAGCATTTTATCCAACTTGCTCCTTCTGAAGAAATCGCTTTAAATCATCCTTAAGTTGGAAATGGTCTTCGTATTTCCATTTTTTCTGTCAAGCCTCGGAGTAGAGCGTCAAGAAGTAACTTGCTTTTATCAACCATTTTTAAGGGTCTTCTCGTCTCGAATGCTCATTTTTTCTCTGAAGGAAACATTTACTTTGATCAAATATCCCTTTCCACTTCAAGACCGTTTGAGAGAGAAGTGCCCTTTTTACTTCTTCTTCGAATCCTGCAATCTCCCTCTCAAACCCTTGTTTTGCTTTGCCAGTTTCTTTGAATCCTTTAAAAGTTTATGGTAGGCAAAAGCAACCAGTCTCACCTTCGGAATTACTCGATTCATTGTCCGTTGCATTCTTTTCAACTTGGGAGGAGTTGGACAATGAATCGGATGTACTTGCATAAAGCACAGCGAAAGGTGAAGTTGTGGGACGCGGGAACGCGTTTGCGTTGTTTTCCTTCATCACTGAAGATGACTCATTTGACGTTGATGTGTCATCCCAAGTGACGGCTTGCATCGCTTTCTTCTTTTGACGGATTCTTATTGGGACACTCCGTGAGATATGGCCGTATCCTCGGCACTTGAAGCATGGGACTTGTCCCTGCCGAGCTTTTCTTATCCTTTGAAAAAAATTCTTTGCTTTTTGACTTGTCTAGCTTGAAGAAACTTTGCCTTTCTTCGACTTTACGAAGGATGAAGTTTTACTTGG
>CM055074.1:15810620-15870218 GCA_029204045.2 Tillandsia leiboldiana
TTTAGTGGCGCCAACAGTATTGCCACTTTAAATTAATAATTATGGCAACAATGGCTACAAAATTGTTAATTTAGTGGCGAAAATAGTATTGTCACGTTAAGTTAAAAAACTGTGTGTTATTTAGTGGCGAAATGTTCGCCACCATAGTAGCCCATATAGGTGCAATAAAACAATAACATTTCGGTGGCGATAGTAGTATTGCACTTTAAAGATTAAGAAATTAGTGACAGTTATGTTTTTATTGCCACCAATAAATAACCATACAGTGGCGATAAATTTGTCAGTTAGTGCGAAAATAGTATTACCACTTGTAAAGTTAATAAAAGTCAATGGTAGTTAGATTTATCGCCACTATAACATAAATCCTACGTGTCGACAAAAATATCATTTAGTGGCGCAAAGATAAAAGTATTGCCATTTTTAGTTCCATAATTATACCGACCTTGTTTGATATTCCAGTATTTCAACATCCATTTTTGACAAAATTTTGAAACAACTGGTAGCTTTGCCACAATGTTATGCTTCGGAGACGAGTGGTAGCTCTTTCCTCCATGGGTGGTAGTTTTCACACTCCTCATTGGGATGTAACTCTTTCCACATCTTTTGAGCATAAATATTTTAACAAACTCCCCCTCAATTGGCTATCAATTATTTAAGATATAAGTATTCAACCAAAATTGATCTCGATTTCATACTTAACTCAATTTTCAAATAAGATAAAAACTATACCAAGAGATCATTGAGAGAGAAATTGACTTTGATCAATTAAAGAGACTTATTGACATAAATGATCATTGCATCAAATGAATTATTATGATATCCAAAACATAATAAATTTCTAATATATGAAAGGATGCAATTAAAGTCAATTACATAGCTCCAATTAATGTTCTATGTACAAACATAGATAATGAACAAAACACAAAAAAAAAACCTAACCTAAGCAATGATTTCAAAAAGTGTTATTTCAAAGAAAGCATTCCAATTGCTTTACGCAAATGAATAAACGTTTTTGATCCAAAGGTTTTGTTAAAATGTCAGCTAATTGATCCTCAGTTGAAATATAAGAAATTTGAAGAATATTTGATTCAACTAGCTCTCTTAGAAAATGATATCTAAGTTCAATGTGTTTTGTTCTCGAGTGCAACACAGGGTTTTTAGAAATATTTATAGCACTTGTGTTGTCACAAAGAATAGTTACCGAAGTTGCTGAAATTCGGAAGTCGCTCAACATGCTTTTCATCCAAATGAGTTGAGTTGAACAACTACCCGCTGAAATATATTCCGCTTCGGCAGTCGAGAGTGCTATGCAGTTTTGCTTTTTACTATGCCATGCAACAAGGCAATGGCCAAGATAAAAACATGCACCACTCGTACTTTTCCGATCATCCACAGATCCTGCCCAATCGGCATCTGAATATCCTATAATGTCAAGAGTTGTTCCCATAGGATACCAAATTCCGAAATTCAGTGTTCCTTTGACGTACCGGATGATCCTTTTCACCGCTTTCAGGTGAACCTCCTTTGGTGCTGATTGATATCTCGCGCAGATCCCAACACTAAAGGATATATCCGGGCGACTAGCCGTGAGGTAGAGTAGACTTCCAATCATGCTGCGATAAAGCTTCTCGTCTACACTTCACTAAGAGATTCACTTCCTAATCCCTTATTGCTAGTTCCCATTGGAGTCGGAAAATCTTTAGAATTTTCTAATCCAATTTCTTCACCAACTCCCTTGCATACTTGGATTGGCACAAATGGATGCCTTCTTCATTTTGTTTCACTTGCAATCCAAGAAAGTATGTCAGTTCGCCCATCATAGACATCTCAAATTCGCTTTCCATGGTTTCAGCGAATTTAGAAGCATCATTGTCTCTAGTTGCACCAAATACAATGTCATCGACATAGATTTGTGCCACAATGAAGTTATCCTGATAATGCTTCACAAAGAGAGTCCGATCTGCTCCCCCTCGAGTATAGCCCTTTTCCAATAGGTGCTTTGTCAACCTTTCGTACCATGCTCGCGGTGCTTGTTTTAGACCGTAAAGAGCCTTTTTCAAACGAAAAACATGGTTAGGTTGTTTATAGTCTACAAAACCTTTCGGTTGAGCCACATAAACTTCCTCATTTAAAAATCCATTTAAAAACGCGCTCTTAACGTCCATTTGAAAGAGTTTGATTTTAAAATGACAAGCAATCGCGAACAAGATACGAATGACTCGAGCGAGCTAACAGGGGCGAACGTCTCATCAAAGTCTATACCTTCAATTTGTGAGTAGCTGTAAGACCCGGTCTTTCCTAAACCCTTCTTGTCACCCTCTTCTTGTAATGTCCGACCGAGGGCCTCATTTTTGGTGTTTTTCCGGATAGACCGTCGGCGGCCAGCAGATAATTTTAGGCGGTAGAGCTCGCGGAGCGGAGCGCGCGGGCGTGATTGGTTTCAATTTCCGACTTTCGGTCCGACCAGAATTAATTCGCGAAGTTGGGGCCCTCTTGGGCGCCCGGGATCCGTGCTGGCGACCCGCACGTCTTTTGAGGTAAACCCTAACTTTTTATATATATAGCCGGATGGGATAGGAATTAGGGTTCCGTCCTTTGCCGCCTCTTTTCTTTTTCTTCTTCCCTCGTAGCCGCCGGCAAGGAGTAACGAGGGACTCGGGCGAGGGTGGACCGGTGGAGCAAGCGGACGATCCCTCTCCTTCCCCCTCTTTCGCGCATCGAGGTGAGTCGGGGTGCGTTCTTTTTCGTATTCGAGTTTCTTTGCTTTTGTGGTCACGAGGAGGGAGGGGGGGCGGTGCCGTCGCGCACCGCCGCGCGCGGGCTGGTGCCGCGCGGGGTCGCCCCGCACCGCGGGCAGCGCACCGCGCGGCGCTTGTCCGCTCGGGGCCGCCCGCAGGAGGGGCGCCCGCGGGCTGGTGCCCGCGGGGTCGCCCCGCACGCGGGCGCGCACCCGCGCGGCGCTGGCCGCGCGGGGCCGCCCGCAGGTGGGGCGCCCGCGCGGGCTGGTGCCGCGCGGGGTCGCCCCCCCCGCCGGGCCGCCCACCCCCCCCGGCCGGCCCCCCGCGCCGCGGGCCCCCCCCGCCGCACCGCGGGCAGCGCACCCGCGCGGCGCCTGGGCCGCGCGGGGGCCGCCCGCAGGGGGGCGCCCGCGCGGGCTGGTGCCGCGCGGGGTCGCCCCGCACCGCGGGCAGCGCACCCGCGCGGCGCTGGCCCGCGGGGCCGCCCGCAGGTGGGGCGCCCGCGCGGGCTGGTGCCGCGCGGGGTCGCCCCGCACCGCGGGCAGCGCCGCCGCGCGGTGCTTGGCCGCGCGGGGCCCCCGCAGAGGGGCGCCCGCGCGGGTCGCCCGCACCGCGGGCAGCGCGCCCGCGCGGCGCTTGGTGCCGCGCGGGGCCGCCCGCAGGAGGGGCGCCCGCGCGGGCTGGTGCCGCGCGGGGCCCGCACCGCGGCAGCGCGCCCCGCGCGGGCTGGTGCCGCACGGGGGGTCGCCCCGCACCGCGGGCAGCGCGCCCGCGCGGCGCCGGCGCGCGGGGGCCGCCCGCAGGTGGGTCACCCGCGCGGGCTGGTGCCGCGCGGGCTGTGCCCAGGCGGAGTGTGCGCCGCACGGGCCGGTGCCGTGCGGGGAACTCCGCCGCACGTTGTTGGGAGTCGGTGTGAGTTTCGGGACCCCTAAGTCTGACTTGCCCATGTTCCTTCAGGAGTGCGGGACGCTGTTGGCGACTGGTGCACGGACGCGGACGGGCGAACGCAGGACGACGCACACACGGTGGGTAAATTCCGTGGATTGGGGGAATAGGAATTTACTGATAGAAATAGTATGTTGGGGCAAGGTTGAATTGTTAGTCCTCCTTCTGTTTATGCACTAACCCTGTTATATTATTGCACTTAATATCAATCTGAGGCTCAAGTTTTGCTACACGCACACCAGCGGTTTGGCCACCGCAAGGGTGTGCTTTTCCGGAAAAGTGGTACGGTTGACCCTGGGACCCACGCGACGGTGGCGTTAGGAATGGGCCCTCATGGGTGGGGGTGTGAGCGTGATGTCGAGGCAGGTGCTCGGCGGCCGATGCAGGTGCTCGGCGGTGGACATCGGGAAAGGTGCCCGATGTTGTTTTGATACAGGTGTGGTTAACGCGGACGATGCATGAGAGGGATGGTTGCTCCGGTTTTTTGTGGTTTGCCCTATTTTGTTTCTCTTATGCTTATCATGCTATTTCTAGTCACTGACTTCCCACTCCGTGACAAGTTCGTCCAGGGGCGAGTGCTAGGGCACCGGTGAGGCCGCGAGAGTGTTGTTCTGACTTTTAGTGACTTCAGATACAGTGACTCTTCTTTCCCTTTTCTTTTATTACTCATGCTAGCTAGTTGTGGATTGCGACACCCCCCGTGGGTCGAAGGTGATGTTGCCTTTTCCCTTTTCGAATAAACGAATGATTGTTACATTCTTTCTTACTTGGCCATTTTAAACAACGAAAAGCAAAGAAAACCGTTTGCAAAAACTACTTTTAAAACGTGGGGTGTCATGTGGGCACCGAATTTACAAACCTTGTGGAATTTATGTGTTTGCGAACTGTTTTCACAAAGTTCGGCATCGAGTGGGTGCCGTTGTCAAACCCTGTGGATTTATGTGGCTTTCAAACGGTCTTTCCTAAATGATGGCATCGTGTGGATGCCGCTTTCAAAACCTTGTCATTATTATCCTTTCAAAACATCGGCCTCTATGTTCTAAGTGAATACGAGAATGTCATGTGAGTTGTTTGGTTGTATGTGTACGGACCCCAACTGATGCGGTTAGAGATTGTATGTGCTACACCTTGTGAGACACTTTGTAATTGAGACGCGTGCATATACAAAGGAGACTCTGCCCATTTGCAGAGTGAATTTGTGTATGCGGCGGGTCTGGACACGCACCGGGGAGCATTGGTTTACAAAAAAAAAATATATGGCTGAATTAGGGGCATCGGTGGCTCCTCTTCCGCGCGATCCGAACCCCCGGGGCGTGACAGATTAAGATGGTATCAGAGAGGTATACTTTAACCACAACAGTCGGGGCCTAACATCCACAGGGGCGCAATACTCTGGCTACTGATTAATAAAGTAAACTAGGGGATATATAAGTAAACGCGAGGTGCTCGTTGAGGGAAAGGGGGGATTAGTGTTGTTCTTCCTTTCAGGGCCAGCGTTTGCGGTGTTCCGTTTTGTTTAAACTAGGAGTAACTGGTTCGTGCAAATGTTCAGATCATGGCCAGGACTAGATCCACTGCCGAGGACACGGGGGGCGGACGCAGCGGTAATGACGACCGCGGAGAACCAGCTCCTGAGGCAAGCAGCTACGGGAGATGGCGGGGGGCAGTTGGCAGCCCTGACCGACCACGTGCGCCAACGGACACAGCAACAGCAGGCCGCTGCGACGGCGGAGGTTGCCCTGGGCCCTCCCCGGGCAGCTGCACCGGCGATGGGACCGCCGACGATGGAGGCCGAGGGGGGGGCTGCCCCTACCCGGGTCTCGGCGCCTAAGGTGCCCTTAACCCAACCGACGGCGCCAGAGGGTGGCCCCTTCGGCGGGCCAACGGCAAGACCGGGCGCCGACACCGATCGTCGGTGTTGCTCCGAGTGAGACGTAGTGCTACCACTCCTGCCCGCGACCGCCAACCGTCGCGAAGGAGGGGCGATTCTACCAAACGAGCGAGACCGCGTGCGCGCCAACCTGGCCAACTTCAAGAAGTACGACCCGCCTGTGTTCGAGGGGGACACGACAGACCCCTGGGTCGTGGAGAAGTGGGTGGATACAATGGAGAAATTATTTGAGGAACCTATTGATGGAAGACCACGAGCGGATCCCCCTGGCTGCCCACTTTCTCGAGGGGAATGCCCGCATTTGGTGGAAGACTGTACGTCCCGGCTCTGCGACGGGCTCTACCCTTCCGTCATGGACTACCTTTAAACAGCAGCTGTTCGGGGCGTTCTTTACCAACAGCGTGAAGAAACAACTGGAGGACGACCTCAACCACATCAGGCAGGGAACCAAAACAGTAATGGAGTACCAGAGGGAGTTCGTGAGACTGGCGAACTGTGTCCCGTTCGTCATTCGGGATGAATCTATAAGGCGCAACTGTTTGTGGATGGATTGAGGACTGACATTTTCCAAGTGGTGGACGCGGTAGATCTGCATACCTTTCAGAAGGTGGTCGACCGAGCCACCATTGTTGAGCGAGGCTTGGCCGTCACGCGCGCCCGAAGGGAAGGCCCCCACCAGCAAGACGACAGGAAGCGGACTCAGACGACTTCAGTGGGAGGGGGCTCCTCTAGCGGGAATCGGCCCTCTAAGCGGTGGAGGCCCCAGCAGAGGACCAGGGGGAGCGCCAGGAGAGGGACAACGCTCAGACGATCGGCCTTGCGTGATCTGCGGCGGGGTGCACCGAGTGATGGAATGCTCCAAGAGACAGGACCATTGCTTCCGAGTGGCAAGCAGGGGCACTTGCGTTTCAACTGCCCCCTAAACCAAGGCACCGCATCTTCAGCAGCCTCCGTGCCGTCACCCCAGCACGCAGGGCGAGGGAAAGCTCCGATGGCGTCGGCCCCCAGACCGCCAGCACCCCGATCTGCAGGGGACAGGCCACCACCTTCGGGAGGCCGCGTCCTACTCGATGAGTCAGCAGGAGACCGCCCGTCTGAGCACGTCGTCGGCAGGTATCACTCTTGCTTCTGTTTATCGCGCTAGAACCCTTTTTGACACCGGGGCGACCCTCTCGTTTATGTCTCGTGACTTTCGCACTGACCCATGGTTTTGAGTTGAGACCCTTACCCAGTGTGATGACTGTACACACCGCGGGGGGATCCCTGGAGGCTCGCAATCTTGTAACCTTCCTGCCCTATAAGGATGGGAAGGCTCCCGTTGCCCCTGGGATCTGGTAGTCATTCCATTGTAAAGAGTATGATGTAGTGCTCGAAATGGATTGGCTCACGTGGTACTTTGCAGTCATCGACTGCGAGAAGCGCGAGGTGCGGCTGCTGTACCCCGATTTTCCGGAGAACGTGTACTTGGCATGCAAGAGCGTTTCCTTCTTCTTCCATCATTCCTGCATCGCGAGCCAGGGAAACTGGTTTGAGGGTGGGTGTATGGCCTACTTGGCGTCGGTGGTTCTGGCCACTGGACCCTTTACGGCACTCTCCGACATCCCCGTGGGTGAGGGACTTCCCAGATGTCTTTCCGGCCCGAACTACCTGGTTTACCCCCCGAGCGAGAAGTTGTTTTTTCCAATTGAGCTTCCACCCGGCACACGACCAATCACGAAGGCCCCCTACAGGATGGCCTTCGCGGAGCTGAAGGAACTTAAGGCGCAGCTGCAGGACCTTCTGGACAGGGGGTTTATCAGACCGAGTGTGTCCCCTTGGGGCGCACCTGTTCTCTTTGTGCGAAAGAAAGACGGGAGCTTGCGGTTGTGCATCGACTACCGGGAAATCAATAAGGTCACAGTGAAAAACAAGTATCCCCTACCTAGGATTGATGACCTCTTTGACCAGCTGCGGGGTGCAACAGTCTTCTCAAAGATTGACCTGCAGTCGGGCTACCACCAGCTCAGAGTTCAAGACGAGGATATTCCGAAGACGGCATTCCGGACTCGGTATGGCCACTACGAGTTCACAGTGATGCCATTCGAGCATACCAATGCCCCAGCAGTGTTCATGGACATGATGAACCGGGTTTTTAGACCCTTCCTGGATCAGTTCGTGGTGGTCTTCATCGACGACATCCTGATCTACTCCACCACCGATGAGAAACACGAGGAGCACCTACGAATTGTTCTGCAGACTCTTAGGGAGCAGGAGTTGTTCGCAAAACTTAAGAAATGCGAGTTTTGGCTTCGCGAGGTGGGATTTCTAGGGCATATCATTTCAACAGTGGGAATCGCAGTGGATCCCAAGAAGGTGGAGTCGGTGACCGACTGGCCCCAGCCGACCACGGTGACAGAGATGCGCAGCTTCCTGGGCCTTGCAGGGTACTACAGGCGTTTCGTGAAGGTTTCTCGAAGATTGCGACCCCTCTGAACCGCCTAACCCGGAAAGAAGTAAAGTTCATTTGGACGACCCAATGCCAAGAAAACTTTGAAGAACTTAAGAAGCGGTTAACAAGAGCGCCTGTGCTTGCCTTACCAACACCCGGGGAAGACTACGAAGTTTACTGCGATGCATCGCGAATAGGACTGGGAGGAGTACTAATGCAGCAAGGAAGAGTCATAGCCTATGCCTCAAGGCAACTCAAGGATTACAAGCAGAACTACCCGATCCATGACTTGGAGCTTGCCGCAGTGGCCTTCGTTCTGAAACTGTGGAGGCACTATCTCTACGGTGTGCATTGCAACGTGTTCTCGGACCACCAAAGCCTTAAGTACCTTTTCACCCAGAAGGAGCTTAACCTACGGCAGAGGAGGTGGTTGGAGCTACTGAAGGATTACGACTTAACCATCCAATACCACCCGGGGAAAGCAAACGTGGTAGCTGATGCCCTAAGCAGGAAGGGACAAGCAGAAGGAACTTTGGCGGGCACGATCACGCAGCAGAATGACTTGATCGCGGAGTTCTCACGACTGAGATTGGAGGTGGTACCAGCAGGGACGGTCGAGCGACTTTTGTCTTTAACAGTCGCGCCGACCCTATTGGAGAGGATTCGAGAAGGCCAAGGTGCGGATCCACAGCTACAGCTGGAACGAGATAAGATTTCACCGGAACAGAAGGGAGACTTTGCAGTGGGGACAGACGGCACCCTTCGGTTCTGAGGGCGGATTTGCGTGCCTGATCTGCCGGACCTAAAGAAGGAAATCCTGACTGAAGCACATTGCGCCCCCTACGTGGCGCACCCCGGAGGCACCAAGATGTACCGGGATCTCCGACAGACCTTCTGGTGGCCAAGATTGAAGGGAGACGTGACGCTGTTTGTGGCACACTGCTTGATTTGCCAACAGGTGAAAGCCGAGCATCAACGACCGGCGGGGAAATTGCAGCCTCTACCCGTGCCCGAATGGAAATGGGACCAAATCACGATGGACTTCGTCACCGGATTTCCACGTTCGCAGCAGGGACACGACGCCATCTGGGTTGTCGTGGATCGGTTAACAAAGTCAGCTCATTTCCTACCCATCCACACGACCTGGACACGCGACCGGCTGGCTCAAGTCTACATCAACGAGATTGTGAGGCTACACGGGGGTGCCGACATCGATTACTTCGGACAGAGACACAAGGTTCGTTTCGAACTTTTGGCAGAGTCTACAACGAGCCTTGGGGACCAAGTTACACTTTAGCTCAGCCTTTCACCCCCAGACGGATGGGCAATCCGAGCGGGTGATTCAGATACTCGAGGACATGCTCCGAGCTTGCGTACTGGATTGGGAGACGGATGGTCGCGCTACCTACCCCTTGCAGAGTTCGCTTATAACAACAGCTACCAAGCAAGCATCCAGATGGCGCCGTACGAAGCATTGTACGGCAGACGCTGTAGATCCCCGATCTGTTGGGACGATCTGGGGGAGCGAAAGTTTTTGGGGCCGGACTTGGTGGTTGAGACTGAGGAAAAGGTGCGCCTCTCAGGCGACGATTGGCGACCGCCCAGAGCCGGCAGAAGAGCTATGCAGACCGGAGACGTCGCGACTTGGAATTCCAGGTGGGAGAGCACGTGTTGTTGCGGGTGTCGCCGTCAAAAGGGGTGAAGCGGTTTGGGTTGAGAGGCAAGTTAAGCCCACGGTACGTGGGGCCGTTTGAGATTCTGGAGCGCATCGGCCCGGTAGCCTACCGCCTCGCCCTACCACCGAACCTTGACCGAGTTCATGATGTGTTCCACGTATCCATGCTTCGGAAGTACCTCCCCGACCCATCGCGAGTGCTCGACGTCTCCGCAATTGAGCTTAAAGAGGACTTAAGTTTCGCGGAAGTACCGGTACGGATCCTAGCCCGAGAGGACAAAAAGCTGCGAAGTCGGACAATTCCCTACGTGAAGGTGCTTTGGAGCAATCAGGAAGAGCGTGAGGCAACTTGGGAACCCGAATCAAAGATGAGGGAGTGCTACCCGGACCTCTTCGCCGCGGGGGAAGTATAAGTTTCGGGGACGAAACTTGTTTTTAGCGGTGAGTGGTGTAAGACCCGGTCTTTCCTAAACCCTTCTTGTCACCCTCTTCTTGTAATGTCAGACCGAGGGCCTCATTTTTGGTGTTTTTTCCGGACAGACCGTCGGGGCCCGCAGATAATTTAGGCGGTAGAGCTCGCGGAGCGGAGCGCGCGGGCGCGATCGGTTTCAATTTCCGACTTCCGGTTCGATCAGAATTAATTCGCGAAGTTGGGGCCCCCTTGGGCGCCCCGGGATCTGTGCTGGCGACCCGCACGTCTTTTGAGGTAAACCCTAACTTTTTATATATATAGCCGGATGGGAATAGGAAATTAGGGTTCCTTCCTTTGGCCGCCTCTTTTCTTTTTCTTCTTCCCTCGTAGCCGCCGGCAAGGAGTAACCGAGGACTCGGGCGAGGGTGGACCGGTGGAGCAAGCGGACGATCCCTCTCCTTCCCCTCTTTCGCGCATCGAGGTGAGTCGGGGGTGCGTTCTTTTTCGTATTCGAGTTTCTTTGCTTTTGTGGTCACGAGGAGGGAGGGGGGGCGGTGCCGTCGCGCACCGCCGTGCGCGGGGCCGGTCGCGGGTGGGGGGGCCCGCGCGGGCTGGTGCCGCGCGGGTCGCCCCGCACCGCGGGCAGCGCACCCGCGCGGCGCTTGTCCGCGCGGGGCCGCCCGCAGGAGGGGCGCCCGCGCGGGCTGGTGCCGCGCGGGGTCGCCCCGCACCGCGGGCAGCGCACCCGCGCGGCGCCTGGCCGCGCGGGGCCGCCCGCAGGTGGGGCGCCCGCGCGGGCTGGTGCCGCGCGGGGTCGCCCCGCACCGCGGGCAGCGTACCCGCGCGGCGCCAGGCCGGGCGGGGCCGCCCGTAGGTGGGGCGCCCGCGCGGGCTGGTGCCGCGCGGGGTCGCCCCGCACCGCGGGCAGCGCACCCGCGCGGCGCCTGGCCGCGCGGGGCCGCCCGCAGGTGGGGCGCCCGCGCGGGCTGGTGCCGCGCGGGGTCGCCCCGCACCGCGGGCAGCGCACCCGCGCGGCGCTTGGCCGCGCAGGGCCGCCCGCAGGAGGGGCGCCCGCGCGGGTTGGTGCCGCGCAGGGCTGTGCCCAGGCGGAGTGTGCGCCGCACGGGCCGGTGCCGTGCGGGGAACTCCGCCGCACGTTGTTGGGAGTCGGTGTGAGTTTCGGACCCCTAAGTCTTGACTTGCCCATGTTCCTTCAGGAGTGCGGGACGCTGTTGGCGACTGGTGCACGGACGCGGACGGGACGAACGCAGGACGACGCACACAAGGTGGGTACATTCCCGGGGATTGTGGGAATAGGAATTTACTGATAGAAATAGTATGTTGGGGCAAGTTTGAATTGTTAGTCTCCTTCTGTTTATGCACTAACCCTGTTATATTATTGCACTTAATATCAATCTGAGGCTCAAGTTTTGCTACACGCACACCAGCGGTTTGGCCACCGCAAGGGTGTGCTTTTCCGGAAAAGTGGTACGTTGACCCGTGTACCCCACGCGACGGTGGCGTTAGGAATGGGGGCCCTCATGGGTGGGGGGTGTGAGCGGTGATGTCGAGGCAGGTGCTCGGCGGCCGAGGCAGGTGCTCGGCGGTGGACATCGGGAAAGGTGCCCGATGTTGTTTTGATACAGGGTGTGGTTAACGCGGACGATGCAGGAGAGGGATGGTTGCTCCGGTTTTTGTGGTTTGCCCTATTTTGTTTCTCTTATACTTATCATGCTATTTCTAGTCACTGACTTCCCACTCCGTGACAGGTTCGTCCAGGGGCGAGTGCTAGGGCACCGGTGAGGCCGCGAGAGTGCTGTTCTGACTTTTAGTGACTTCAGATACAGTGACTCTTCTTTCCCTTTTCTTTTATTACTCATGCTAGCTAGTTGTGGATTGCGACACCCCCGTGGGGTCGAAGTGGATGTTGCCTTTTCCCTTTTTCGAATAAACGAATGATTGTTACATTCTTTCTTACTTGGCCATTTTAAACAACGAAAAGCAAAGAAAACCGTTTGCGAAAACTACTTTTAAAACGTGGGTGTCGTGTGGGCACCGAATTTTACAAACCTTGTGGAATTTATGTGTTTGCGAACTGTTTTCACAAAGTTCGGCATCGAGTGGGTGCCGTTGTCAAACCCTGTGGATTTATGTGGCTTTCAAACAGTCTTTGCTAAAACGATGGCATCGTGTGGATGCCGCTTTCAAAACCTTGTGATTATTTATCCTTTCAAAACATCGGCCTCTATGTTCTAAGTGAATACTAGAATGTCAAGTGAGTTGTTTGGTTGTATGTGTACGAGACCCCAACTGATGTGGTTAGAGATTGTATGTGCTACACCTTGTGAGACACTTTGTAATTGAGACGCCGTGCATATACAAAGGAGACTCTGCCCGCTTGCAGAGTGAATTTGTGTATTCGGCGGGTCTGGACACGCACCGGGGAGCATTGGTTTACAAAAAAAAAAAATATGGCTGAATTAGGGGCATCGGTGGCTCCTCTTCCGCGCGATCCGAACCCTCGGGGCGTGACAGTAGCCCTGAGCAACTAGGCGTGCTTTGTTCCTGATAATGGTACCATCCTCATTTTTCTTATTCTTGAAAATCCATTTAGTACCAATCACGTTGTGTTGCTTCGGTGGCTTCGTTAGTTCCCAGACTTTGTTTCTTTCGAACTGATGGAGCTCTTCCTGCATTGCTTCAATCCAGTAGTCATCCTGAAGAGCTTCATCGACGTTCTTTGGTTCTATCATGGACACGTAACATGCGACTCCACAAACCAACTGTCTCCGAGTCCTGACTCCTTCTTGTGGGTCTCCAATAATGTTTAGTTCCGGATGATCCTTGGAGATACGTAGCGTTTGAGGTAACGGAGTACTCGGAGGTACATGTGATGATTCCTGCATATCAGATAAACTAGAAGAACCATTAGATGCATCAACTTTATCGAAAGAATTATTATGAGAAGATGCATTTACAGGAGTATCATCATCTAGAGACATATCAGGGGTAGATTTATCATATGCAAAGTGTAAAGCTTCATCTACTTTAACATTAATAGATTCTACCATCATTTTAGATTCCAGGTTAAATACCCGATATGCTCTACTGTTTGTAGAATAACCCATGAAGATCCCTTCGTCACTTCGAGAGTCGAATTTACCAAGATTTTCGCGATCACGCAAAATATAACAACGACTCCCAAAGATTCGAAAATATTTGATATTCGGTTTTCTACAAAACCATAGCTCATATGGTGGATTTAAAGTTTCCGGGCGCAAATACACTCGATTAATTATATAGACGGCGGTGTTCACAGCTTCAGCCCAAAAATGTAACGGGAGTTTCCGGCTATGAAGCATAACACGCACCATCTCTTGAACAAACCTGTTTTTGCGCTCGACTACACCATTCTGCTGAGGTGTATAGGGTGCTGAGAATTCATGTTTTATGCCGTTGGAAGTGCAAAAATCAATGAATTTAGAATTGATGAATTCTCCACCTCTATCACTTCGAACACGAACGATCTTTTCATTTCTTTCAATCATAATACGATGACAAACCTCATGAAAAGAGTCGAAAGTATCCGCTTTCTCTTTTAAAAATGTTACCCATGAATATCTAGAGAAATCATCAACCAAAAGAAAAATATACCATTTACCTCCCAATGATGGTTGACGAGTCGGCCCCATTAAGTCCATGTGCAGTAATTCTAAGGGCAGATTGGTACCAACGTGGTTCAAGTTCTTGTGTGCAGCCCTTGATTGTTTTCCTTTTAGACAACCTCCACACACAATGTTTTCTTTAAATGAAAGTTTAGGAACCCCCTTAACCACGTCTTTGTTTGAAATCCTTGCTAGTTCTTTAAAATTTATGTGACCTAGTCTTTCATGCCAAAGAGTTCCGTTATCAAGTGAAACTTGGTTACAATTTTCAAAAATTTTGTTTAAAGCAATATAGCAATTATTTTCATATCTAACCCCTTTCAAAAAGAATAATTTACATAAGTTACAGGACATTCAATCGCTGAAAAGTTAAAGACAAGGGAAGAATTCACCTTTGCGTACCCAAACCTTTTGAGTTTTGGAGTGCGTTGGCAATGAATGTGAAGTTATTTTCCTTGGTGAAAACGTCTTGTATGATTGAATGCTTTTCATTGATGACATCGTCTTGTGGGGTGAACTACCAAGGCTTTTTTCCTTTGAAAGGTACTCCTTTGATTTCCGGGGAATCACCTTTTTGGTAGTTGTTGCAAGAGGTGCTTGATTTGCTTGTTTTGCTCCAATCTTGCAATTTCTTCTTATGTGCCCTGCAAAACCACAACGAAAACATACCTTTGAACATGACGAACCCGAAGTAGGTGAGGTAAGGTTGTTGTCGTTGATTGCAGTGAATTCCGTCGTCGGATGAGGAGATACCGACTGGGGCACAAAAACTGTCCCAACCGAACTAGGACCGTCTCCAGTTCGATTGTATCCAAGGCCGAAACGGTTTGTTTGACCAAGACCAAGCATTTTATCCAACTTGCTCCTTCCTGAAGAAAATCGCTTTAAATCATCCTTAAGTTGGAAAATGGTCTTCGTCATTTCCATTTTTTTCTGTCAAGCCTCGGAGTAGAGCTTCAAGAAGTAACTTGCTTTATCAACCATTTTTACGTGTTCCTTCTCGAAATGCTCATTTTTCTCTTGAAGTGAAACATTTACTTTGATCAAATTATCCCTTTCCACTTCAAGACCGTTTGAGAGAGAAGTTGCCCTTTTTACTTCTTCTTCGAGATCCTGCAATCTCCCTCTCAAACCCTTGTTTTGCTTTGCCAGTTTCTTTGAATCCTTTAAAAGTTTATGGTAGGCAAAAGCAAAGTCTTCACCTTCGGAATTACTCGATTCATTGTCCGTTGCATTCTTTTCAACTTGGGAGGAGTTGGACAATGAATCGGATGTACTTGCCATAAAGCACACGAAAGGTGAAGTTGTGGACGCGTGGAACGCCGTTGCGTTGTTTCCTTCATCACTGAAGATGACTCATTTGACGTTGATGTGTCATCCCAAGTGACGGCTTGCATCGCTTTCTTCTTTGACGGATTCTTATTGGGACACTCCGTTGAGATATGGCCGTATCCTCGGCACTTGAAGCATTGGACTTGTCCCTCCGAGCTTTTCTTATCCTTTGAAAAAATCTCTTGCTTTCTTGACTTGTAGCTTGAAGAAACTTTGCCTTTCTTCGACTTTACGAAGGATGAAGTTTTACTTGAATTACCCCTTCAAAAGTTTCGGCGAAATTTCCTTGTCAAGAGAGCAAGCTGCTTCTCGAAATCCTCCATAGATAGGTTCTCGTCATCGTCTGAGGATGTTGAATCCGCGTCTTCTTCTTTTGTTGTTTTCAACGCAAAACCTGAAGACTTAGAAGTAGATGTCTTTCCAAAAGAATAGTTAGTAGGAAATGTCATTTCATATGTTTGAAGTGCACCAACTAATTCTTCTACACGGATTTCGTCCGGGTGTTTAATAGTTTCAATGGCCGTAACCTTGGAACGAAATCTTTCAGGAAGAGTCCTTAAACTTACAACTTTAAATTCTGGTATTTTCTCTCCCAAGTTAGCACATGTATTCACGATGTCTTGCAATCGTGTATAATAATCTGTGAAAGATTCATTTTCTGCCATGAAAATAGAGTCAAACTTGCTCGTAAGCATTTGCAGCTTTTGAATCTTCACAAGGTTTGTTCCCTCATGTGTAACTTGTAGAACATCCCAGATTTCTTTCGCAGTCTCACATGCTGAGATGCGAGAGAATTCAGTTTGTGACAAAGCATTAAATAAGGCGTTAATTCCTTGGCATTGTAAGAAGATGAGTCAATCTCTTCCTTGGTCCATTTCGACCTAGGTTTGATGGTGTGAACATCAACAATAACTTCAGTTGGATTTGACCATCCTAACTCGATAGATTGCCACACCCGTTCGTCGATGGAAATTAAAAAGGCTTTCATCCGTACTTTCCAGTAGGCATAGTTTGTTCCATCGAAGAACGGGGGTCTGTTGATGTTTCCACCTTCAACCATTGTTTACAACCCTATTCCCACTCTGATACCAATTGTTGGGTTATGTTATAATAAGGATCTAAATAGGGGAAAAACCACCTAGAGGGGGGGGGTGAATAGGTGTAAATGATAAACACTCAAAAATCTTTGCGTAATAAAACCCAATGCGGAAATGAAAAATAACACGCAAGATTTTTACGTGGAAAACTCCATCACAGGAGTAAAAAACCACGGGACCGATAACACGGTGAAATCAACTAAGATTAAACACGTACAAAGGTGATATAACGTACTCACACACGACTCAACCTTTTTCCATACGCTCCGAGTTGATCTTCTCCGCTCGCTCCGCAACACACCTCGAATCCACGATTTGCGTCCAACGCCGAATCCACGGCGTCCAACGTCGAGTCCACGACGTCTGACTGAATCCACGGTCTCCACCAAGTGGTACGTCTCGAATCCACGAACGTACCTCGCTCCGAATCCACGAGAGCGGTAGCACCTTGAATCCACAAGGCCACGCGAATCCACGCGCCGATTTTGGGGAAAATCGTTGTTTTGTTGGTGGTGATGATCCGCCGAATACTTAGATCAAGGATGGATCGGAAATGCCATCTAAGTATTCATTAATTTGATTCTACTCAAAATCTGAGTATGAAAACCTAGAATCAAATTAATTAATATAGATGAAGAAACATAGAATTAAATCTAGTTATTTCCTTTCTTCTCTATATGTGGATCGTATAAGTTTTTTCTCCGTTAATATTTTTCCGTCATTTCCCGGAGTATAAAACTTATTGTGGATTACCCTAAAGAATAGAATTAGGGTTTACTTATAGGTTAGAAACCATTGGAAGAGGATAAGAATCAAAAACCAACCTTATATGGAAATTTTCGGGTCGACAGTCCGGACTGAAATAATGCGATCCGGACTGTCGTCATTAAACAGAGTTTTTCCAGAAAGACAACGTTCGGGGTCCGGACTGAAATCCCACGGTCCGGACTGTTCATGCAGTTTCTGCAAAAACCACGTTCGGGGTCCGGACTGAAATTCCACGGTCCGGACTGTTCATGCAGTTTCTGTAAAATCCACGTTCGGGGTCCGGACTGAACAAGATGTGTTCCGGACTGGATTTGCGCATGAACTAACCTATGTTCGGGGTCCGGACTGTAGTACTCTGATCCGGATCCTGAACATATAACATGTCCAGTTTTTTATTTTTATGCAATTAAAAACCCATCCAAGTGTTTCTACATTATAAGAAGTATTCGGATCACCAATATTGTTTAGTTAAACTTACCTGATCCTTTTGAATTCTTCTTTCTTGAGATTGAGGTATATGATCCAAACTTCTTCATCTTCAATCTTCAAGACTTAAACACTTTCACGAAATACGCCAAAACAAATTCCTTAACACAAGGAAACCTCGGTACACCACAAAACTGCACAATTAACCCACACGAGGAACAATTAATTCCCAAATCCTCAAATTACCGCTGTCCACAAAACCAGCCAGAAAAAAGCTAAATTTCACCTGTGAGAAGACCTCAGAAAATTCTGGAAAAATAACCGCTATAATCCTCGCGGCGAGCCGATCAAAACGAGTACTTGCACGTCCAGATCCGACACCTGTAGGCCAAGAAACAAATGAAGTACCGCCGCGAGCCAAAATTCCTCACAACAATTAACCTGCGGCAAATAGTCCAGAAGATGCATAAATCTCACCTCTGCGCAAACCTCCAAAAATTCCAGAAAAATCACGGTTGCATTCCTTGCGTCGACTAGATGAAAATCGAGTGCTTATACGTCGAAATCTGATACTCGCATGCCAAGATATAAATTCGACAAGCCCGTGCTGTCCAAAAACCAACACAGAAAATAGGGTAAAAAGGTGCCTCGGGAACCGTGCCAAAAACCCAAAACAAAGCAACGCAATCAACACAAAAATCGAAGGCCTACCTCTTAGGAACACACTGCCGAAGAAATCGTCCAAAAATTCCTCCTGGTTTGCACACAGGAAATTTCCGACTGAACTGAGACGAAAACGGGCCGAAAATGGGAAACGTCGAGGCGCACTCTAAAACCAAGATCAGCCTCCAAAAATCCAGGGGATCCACCACAAGATCAAAAACATAAAGGGAAACAACCTTCCTATTGGGCTCTCTCAGAGAAGAGGTCCAGAAAGACCAAAAAACCCAAAAGAAAGAGGAGAAGGGGATATTTATAGGCCCAGCCCACTCACACATGGATCCGGATTCGGGCGCCGGATTCGGGCGCCCGAATCCGGCCCAAACTCGCACAGTACGCGCCCGAATCTTTCTCGGCGCGCCACGTCACCCATGTCTGCACCCCGCACGCCCGGAGCACGCGCGCCCGCCTATCACGGCGCGCCGCATGGCGACGCGGTCCACGGCGGGGACCGTGGGCCGCGGTTCACGCCGGAACCGCCGGGTCACTGCGCCCGCCAATGAGCGGGCGACACGTGGCCCGGTCGGTCCATCGTGCGCCGCGCCCGGCCGCCTATCGCGCGTGCGTTGACCGGCCAATTACCGCGCGCCACGTGTCAGCGCCAACGCTCGCTGCGCCCGGTGCACGAACCCGATGCACCCGCCGAATCCAAAGCCGCCACGTGTCCCAATCGCGACCAATGGGGAACCGCCACGTGGCACACCCAACTCGGAACACCGCGCCCGCGCCCGCGCCTGCCCGTGGCCGCATTCCGCCGCTGCGCCGCCGTGCTCCGCCTCCCGCCGGTCACCGCCGGTCGCCGGAGTTACTGTTCCGGCGTGAACAGTAACTAATGGCGCAAAAAAATTAAGTAAATAGCCCATTTTCATCGTTTTCGCGCGCTGGGTCCAAATTCGAAGTCTGTTTTGCCAAATTCCGCTTCTAAAATTTGTCAAAGGCATCCGGAAAGGTATTCTTAATCCAAATTTCGCGCTGGGTCCAATTCTGAGGTCCGATTCGTGCGCAAACACCTCCAACACACAGTAAAGGCCTCCGGAAGCTGCTAAACACACTGCGGAAGCTCTGTTGATCAACAGTAATCCTCTTACGGAAATTCGGGTCCTCACATTTAGCTTGCTTTTAATCTTTGCCTTTTTACAACAATTACCTCTTATCCTAGGTCTCGCAATAAGGATATCTAAGAGTCACTTGGACTCTTACCGTTTCTCTTTCTATTCCCTTTGTCTTAAGCAATTTGCTAGTCTTGCTTATTAATCACTTTTAGCTCTATCTTGAGCGATTTGCTTGTCTTGCTTACTAAGCCACTTATAGCTTTCTCTTAAGCTCTATCTCTTTTATCCTAAGTTCTTTACTCTAGGATAATTTGGGTGTCTCTAACGCCGATTTAGGTTGGAACATCTTGTTCTCAATTCACAGCCCTACGTTTCAATTACCCTTAAGGTTGCACTATGTCACAAGGACACTAGTCGCGTTCAATTTTATCAAACTTAGAGTTTATTAACCCTATTTCCATTTTCTTTTCCTTTCATATCTCCACACTTGATCCTTTCCCACTTTCCTTTATTTAACTCTGCTTGAAGTTAAACTAACTTATCCCTTTACCCAGACGCTCTATGACTTTCTGGGGTTATGTTCATTTAATTCTTTAACTTTGGGATCTAATCCCCTTTTTCCTGATTCCTCCCTGAATCCTAGAGTTAAATTAACTCTATTTTCCTGTTCCATTCTGGACTTAGAGTTACACTGACTCTAACTTCCTGTCTGTGAGTTTAACTCCTCTAGTTCACCTTAGGTTTGTCACGCCCCGGGGTCGAAACTGCGACCCGGGCCCGCCAAACAGATCCGCCACCTATGCCAACCTGCATAGGCGAAGCGTCCTACCTGCAAGAAAAGTTCTATAACTAAACAGATATCAGAGCTATAAATAACAAAATCTGCTGTAACTAAAATCAATCACTGTACAACTGGAAATAAACAACACTGTCTGCCTCCCAAAATAATAATAATACAAATCCTCGAGTACAAGCTCTAAACCCAACCGGGAGGTAACTCCAATATATAAACAACAGTGTACAGTCTCTCAATACAAAATATCCTTACTACAATAGTCTCTCAAAAGGGGAAAAAGAAACAGCTAATCTACTGATGATCTCCTCAGAAGGGTACCGCTACTCTCCAACGCCGGGTAGGGATCTAGCTCGCGACTCCCTCGCCACGATCAACAACCGCAGAGTCGGCAACACCTGCTAAGACTCTGCAAAACAAAGGAGAGGAGAAAAAGGGGGAAAAACCCCCAAAGGGTGTGAGAACTACTCCAAAACGGGAGTTCTCAGTGGGTACCACCGCCAGACCCGACGGTCTGCCCACCAAGTCCTCAAGAGACAAAAATTAACCCAAGTCATAAGACTGAAATGAGTAAGCTGAAAACTCTCACAGCTACCCTGCCCCTAACTAAAGGCTAAAAGGGGAGAACCAAACAGTGGTATGCAACCACTAGCACATAAAGTGCACCAACGACCCAATCGAGCTGACTGCCACATCTGGTCCAGTCAACCTGCATCCACCTACAACCACCTCCCAAGGACGGGCAGGAATTACGTAGGGCGTCCAAACGGACTAGCTCGCTATCGAGTAGAGGATCATGCAGGCTATGGTCAAAGTCCACGCTCTCTCTCTCAGAACGGGTAGAATCAAGATGCTCAACCTCTCACACAGCGGTCAAAGTACTCGCAACAACTCGGGACCACCGTCAACCAGACGGCTCTCAACAATACCAACACTGATCTAAACTCAACTACCAGTCTGCACTCGGCCCCCAGGCACGAGTGTAACCCTAAAAGTATTTGACCGAAATAAACTCAATCGAATGAACCGGTATAAAACCCGGCACTGCCTGCTCTGTCCAAATGACCGGAACCCAACACGGTCTGACCGGCACCCGACACGGTCTCACCGGAACCCAACACGGTCTGACCGGAACCCAACACGGTCTGAAGCCTACTCCGGAGCGGCACTCGAGGGGAGCTACCCACACGAGTAAAGCATCTCTGTCATCAACATCAACAGTATCTCGAAACAGCAGGACTTGATCATCAATCAGATCAAAGTGGAAAAACTCAACCAATAAAAGAAAGACCCGACCTCAGTCGGATGCAACTAAACGATAAGTGGGAAACTCCATCCACTAAGTAAAACTGATACCCAATCAGGTGCATAGAGAAACATCCGGTCAACCGCCCAATATCCGCGGTTGCCGCAAAGTCCCACAACTAAACCAACCTGTCCCAGACACGAAGTCCTGACTACCCTATCCAGACCCCTGCTCGAACCCGAGCAGCACTGACCACCTGACTAACAAGAAGGAGAAAGGAAAAGCATGGTTTCTCCTAAGTCAAGTTCCAATAAGTAGTGCAGCAGTAAAAGATGGCCTAACTACATGACCATACAAGCATGCAATTGTCCTCAAGGAAATAAAAGGGGGTAAAGCATAATAATAGTTCCTTTAGGAATAAGCAACATGCCGGAATCTCAAACTAAAACTGTCCACAACTCAGAGTTCATTAATAGAATGATCATAATAACTCCTCAGAGTACAAATCCGCACATAGCTACGAAATCCTGTCCCAAATCATAATCCAACCACAAGAAAGGCTATGTGCTAACATGGCATGTTATATAATTTCATAGGGTAACATTATCCTAGGTAAGCTTACACTAGTCATCACACAGATGTCCAAGTCATGCAAGTCCTCAGTATACCTCATAAATACTATTCTTGCAATCATTTATACCAATATCAATAACAAGCTTACCTACTTACCAATATAAACTATGTACCCTACACATGCATGCATCAGTCATAGAGGGGTGACATCCCCACAAGTGGACTTATACTTGCCACAACATAAACATTGCCTTAAACAAATACTGATAATAAGCTCACCCACCTGAAGCGCTTAACCCAAGGCAAACCTGAAGTCGGTGAAGTGGGTAGACGCCCGCGGTCCAAAATCTGCCAACATAACACCCACGGTACAAGTCGCGCAAGCCTCGGCTTCAAACAGCTAAAAACACCCCTGGGCACAACAATAACGCTCAACATTACACTTTTATTCCAAAATCAACCAAACATACGCAATCTGAAAATCAGTCCCAAAGCCGCGCATATTTCACCTGCTGCAAGTGCCCAGAAAAATCCAATAAAAATACCACAGTAATCCTCGCGTCGATACCTTCGAAACGAGTACCTGCACGTCCAATTCCGAGCTTCCTACACTGAGAAACAATTCCGACAAGGGAACCACCCCGAATCAAACTACACTCAAAAACTGTAGCAACAATTACTGTTCACAGATAATCTTCACCTTCGAGAAATATTCAGAAAATTCCAAGAAAATTTGGGCATATTCCTCGTGATGTGTAGATGCAAATCGCCTCTTGAATCGCCCCAATCCGATGCCTGTGCGCGAAGATATCACCAAAACACTGCTCCGCTGTCCCAGAACTCCGCCCAGAAAAAGGGGTTACAAGATGATCCGAAAGACCCATGAAAAACTCGGAATGGGAAAAACCAGTAAACATGGGAAACATAGCCCTACCTGTCGTGAAGCCAACGGCGCAAGAATCACTGAAAAAGGTGCTCGGGGTAGGCCGGGGGAGTCCTCGCACCAAAACGCGACGAAGAAGACCACAAACGAACGAGCGTCGCGCCGCGCCGTAAAAATAGAAACCTCGATAAGCGTGCCACCAAAAATCCCAAAACTTTGCAGAAAGATGCATCCAAACTCGGGGATCATCTTTGTTGAAGACACCCAGGCGAGATGAGGCTCGGAAATGGCGAAAAAAGGGAAGAAAGGGAGCTCGGATCGCCTTTTATAGGGTGCAGGAAACAATTTGAAAATACCGGATATGTCCGGATTTCCGGGCGCTGGGAACTTTCGGGCGCGCACTGTAGCAGCCCGAAATCCCCGCGCCCGAACACTGTAGCCGCCCGAATCCCTCCTGGGCCGCCACGTCGCCCGCCAAACAGCGGACAGCAACCCCAGCCGCTCCCCGCGCGACACGTCGCGCCCCCCAGACGCCGACACGTGTCCTCCCCAAGCGCGGGAGTCCGCCCGACCGCGCCCACGTGCGCCTGACGCCGCCGCCTGCCACCCTGCCGCGCACACTAGACCCACCAATCGGAGAACGCCACGTGTCAAGCCACTGCCTAGTGAACCCGGTGCACGAAATCGTGTGGACCGAACCAATACAAACCTGCCACGTGTCCCAGCCCGGTGCACCGTAAACCACAAGCCATCCCGAAAACTGCGTAGACCAACCGCCGTGAACCCACCTCTAGGATGATGCCACGTGTCAACCCCGGTCCACCGTGCGCCCCGCACTCCCCCGTAGACCGCGCCCCGCGGACCGGCCCACTCCCGAGCCGCCACGCGTCCAGCCCCCGGCGCACGCCTGCCGCGTGGACCGGGCGGCCCGCGCCTCCGTCCGCCGCGCTGCCTGCGGCCGCTCCGCCGCTGCCGCCGCCGCCGGAAACACTGTTCCGGCGTGAACAGTGTCCGGTGCTCAAAAATGACAAGTGGGTAGTCCGTTTTAACCGTTTTCGCGCGCTGAATCCGAATTTGATGTCCATTTCGCCAAATTCCAACTCCAAAATTTGCCGAAGGCATCCGGAAAGGTAATCCTTGGTCCAAACTTCGCACTGAGTCCAATTTAAATATCCTTGGCGCGCGAAACCACTTCTAACGATCCGACGGAGTCCAATGATCACCCACGTGATCCATTAAACACACTGAGCCCAACACTAATGTCCAATTGGGGCACAAATACCACCAACACGCCACATAGGCCTCCGGGAGCTGTAGATGATCCAGTAATCTCGACGTGGGGATCCAGGTCCTCACAAGGTTCCCTTTACCTAAGTTCCATATCATACTCATCCTAGAGTTCCTTGACTCTATGTTGATCACTGGTTCACCTTAGGTTCCCTTTACCTAAGTTCCATGTCATACTCATCTTAGAGTTCCCTGACTCTATGTTGATCACTGGTTCACCTTAGGTTCCCTTTACCTAAGTTCCATGTCATACTCATCTTAGAGTTCCCTGACTCTATGTTGATCACACTATCCAGTGTCCTTAGGTTATCTCCTAAGACCATGCCACTCGTCCAAATCCTAGGATAACTCCTAAGTTTGATGTCACTTATTAACCCTGGATCTAGGTTTTCTCCTAGTCATACTACCAACAGGTTATTTTCCTGATGTCACATGATTCCTAGGGTTATACCCTAATATGATCACAATCATAAATAGCTAATCTCTTTCATGCATGCAATTATTTTTATCTCATTCATAAAATAGTAATTACTTCTACGCATGCATATTCATCATATATCTTTGGCAACCAACAGTTGCACTTTTCCTCTGTGTCCATCTACACATGCACATTTATTTCTCTATCTCTGGCAACTAACAGTTGCACTTTTTCATCTGTATCCATCTACACAGGCGATCTTAATCATGATTACCTAACGCCACTAACAGGCTACTATCATACTTCGAAATCGAAAAGCAAAGGAGCAAGGGGAGAGGTCACCCAATTTCGGCAGAATCTCCCACCTTGTAGTGTCCCCAATGGCTTGTAGACACTTGCAATTGGTCTCCGCGCGATTCCACTTGTTTCCTCAAGCTTGCACGCAAAACGGTGCACATCCCTCGAGTCCGCACGCAAAACGGTGCACGTCCACCAAACCTGCACGCAAAACGGTGCACGTCATTAAAAACCCGCACGCAAAATGGTGTGCGCCACTTCAACCTGCACGCAAAATGGTGCGCGACAACACAACCTGCACGCAAAACGGTGCACGTACCTCGGGTTTGCACGCAAAACGGTGCACACTTCTCTATAGGGTTGCACGCAAAATGGTGCAAGTTTTTTCTAGCCCTGCACAAAAAACGATGCATAACATTAGAGTCTACACGCAAAACGATGCGCAACAACACAACCTGCAAGCGAAACGGTGCACGTACCTCAAATCTGCACGCAAAATGGTGCACACTTGACTGTGGGGTTGCACGCAAAACGGTGCACCTTTTTCTAGTCCTACACGCAAAACGATGCCAAATATTAGAATCTGCATGTAAAACGGTGCGCATTAGTCCAACCTGCACGCAAAACGGAGCACGTACCTCGGGTTGGCACGCAAAACGGTGCACGTTCCATTTTCAACGTTGCACGCAAAACGGTGCATGTTTCCGAGTTTGCGCCCAAAGCTGCGCATATTCGTTGAATCCGCTCGCAAAACGGTGCATGTCTCCCACGAGCTTGCACGCAAAACGAGGCGCGCCCAAAACGCCCTCGACACTCGCGCAGCAAAACGGCAAAGAAAAATTGGGTCCCTAACACGCACGTGGGCATGGGGTCAAATCCAAAATCCAAAAGGAAACCACAAAACTGTGCCAAAAATACCACAAAAACGACACGCTGGGCCTACCTCGACAACGCCGTGCCGTCCAACGTGTCCACTAGCCTCTTTGGAACATCTTGCACGCTCCACGGAGTCCACGGCGCGCTCGTGCGCCCTCGAAAACCTCGCTGCGGAATCGCCCGCTCCCCTCCTGGTGCACTCGGGTGAAGCCAAAAAGGAGGAAAGGAGGAAAAATGGGGCTATTCGGGCCTATATAGGCCGAAACCCGACTTTCGGGCGCACTTTTCGGGCGCCCGAAAGTTTCCGGGCGGCTACAGTAACCGGCCCACCAAGGTCCACGGGTCCACGCCATGCCAGCTAGGCGCCACGTCACCATCGCTCGACCAACCAGAGGACGACACGTGTCCTTGGACCCGTGCACCGCGACCACGGAACAGCGGCCGCCACGTGGACCGCACCCACGCCCGCGGTAGGTTCGTCGCGTCACGTCAGCGCGTCGCGTCGCGCTGACGGCCCAATGGGAGGCCGACACGTGGCCTCCCCGCTGACACCGCGCCAGGGCCGTCGTGCCTTCCCGACGCGCGCCCCGCTCCCTCGGTCGCCGCGTCCAATGGGGAGACGCCACGTGGCGTCCCCCACCTACCAAGCACGCCTCGTGCCGGGCGCCACAGCGCGCCGCGCGGGCTGTCATGCCTCAGGATTCGCGCCCGTGACTCGGGATCCGCGCCAACTGCCTCGGGATTCGTGCCAACTGCCTCGGGATCCGTGCCACCAAGTAACTTTCGGGCGCGCTACAGTAACTTTCGGGCGCATCTCCGTCTGGACCGGGCTGCTACGGTAACCGGTTCGCTACAGTGCAAGGACCCGGTTCGCTGCAGCCCGAACGACCGGTTTGCTACAGTACTTTTCGGGCGCCCGAAACTTGGGCCCAAGCCCAGTTTCGCCCGTTTTCGTCCGTTTTCGCCCGTTTCTCGCCCGTTTTCGCTCAAATTTGACGGGAAGCCACAGTTTAACTTAATTTACCTCCTGGTACTTTAATTTTTTCAGTTTGGACCACCTTTGGGTCACCAAAAGTCCCACTGTATTCAAATTCGCCGGCGGAGCCCGTTCTCACTATCCGGGTGTCCGATCAACGCGAAATTTTTACTCTGGCCTTAAAACTTATTTACGGAGCTCCCGTAATTTTTTCAGAATTTTCCGACACTGCATTTTTCACTTACAATCTGGGCCCAATTCATTTTCAGGTCACCTTCTACTCTTGTGAACTCAATAAAAATACTATTTCATACCATTTTTATTTACATTTATTTATATACCAAATTCTGGTTCATTACAGTGGGTAAAGCCTCAAACTCCGACGCACCCACTAGGTCTACCAGAGGCAAAAAGGGGAAGAAGAGTGGTAAGCAATGAAACTGCTGAAAAAAGAAAACTACCATTACTATGCCTCTAAATGCATCCGTAACCAAACTGTCCCGATAACCCAATCTAACCGCCAGTAAAAACTGGTGACCCAATCATCATCGGGCATATAAAGCTGCGCTGGTGTGATAGCAAAACTCTTGCTGCCGCCCTCATCATCGGGCAAATAAAGCCACGCCGATGTGATAGCAAAAACTCAATCACTATCTGACCCCCACGCTCCGGAGGGGAACTCGAGGGGAGCTACCCACACGAGGAAAGTAACCATGCCATAAGTATCATAAAAGCAGGACTGAATCACTACAATGCCTAAGTGGAACAAATCCCTCCACTAAAGAAAAACCCCGATCCCCAATCTGATGCATAAATACGCATACGGTCAACCGCCCAATATTCGCGGTGGCCGCAATACCCCTCAATCCACGACCATGTCCTGCAACCGACATCCGGTCAACTGCCCAATATGCGCGGTCACCGCAATAACCCCCAATCCACAATCGGGTAAAATAACCAATATCCGGTCAACCGCCTACTATTCGCGGTAGCCGCAATACCCATAATCAAGTACCACCTGTCCCCGACCCCAAGATCCCAGCTACACTATTCTGAACCCTTGCTCAAACCCGAGCAACATGAACCACCTGACTAAAGAATAAGGAGAAAAGAAGCAAACATGGTTTCTCCTAACTCAAGTTCCAACATGATAGTGTAGCAATAAAAGATGGCCTATCTAGATGTCCATACAAGCATGCAAGTGTTTCTCATTTGGAAAGGAAAAATAAGGAGTAGCAACAATCCTGAATCTCACATAAACCACTACTCACATGAATCATCCACCTGTGCATGTCCAAATATCCCCACGTAGCACCCACTAACAGGATAAATCACCTTGTCCCAATATGACAGTAAATTCCACATGTAAGGGTAAGTGCCAACAATATATCCATATGTAGTGTTCTGGATTTCCCATGCAACCTTTCCGATGAATCCACTGTGAAGAACACCTAGTGTTGGTGTGTCTGGCCCACGGTGCATCAAAGGGATGCCACAGATGGACCTTGGGAGACATTGATAGCTGATTTGGCCTTCGGCTGCATTTGCCGAATTTTAGAAAAGGTTTTTGGGCCAATCTGAGGTTGGATTTGGATTCAGCGTGGAAAAACGCTTGAAAACGGCTATTTGCTTATTAAATTTGGAGTCCGGATGACCAAAAAGGGGCTTCCGGAAGTTTTCGGGGATTTGCGGTGCATGGGGGGGTGACCGTGGACCGGCCTGAGCCACGTGGAGGCCTATCATTGGCCGGCTCACGCAGCTCGGTCCACGGGGTGGCGCGGCGGTGCATGGACCGCGGGCGGGGGACGCGTGGCGTGCGCAGAGTGGTTGGCGCATGCGGCGCGGCCCAGCGGGTTTGCGCAGCTTCTGGTGGACCGGGCGTAGGGCACGTGGCAGCAAGGTATAGGCTGGCTCACGAAGACGCGGTCCACGGCGGGGCTGCCTCGGTACGGAGCGCACTGTGCGCCTGGCGTCGCTGTCGGGCACTCGAGTGCGGGCCACGCGTCGGCCCGCCACTGGCGGGCCGTACCTACCCCCGCTGACCACGGGGGGACGCGTGGCGCGCAGCGGGACCTCCGCACCGCTGTTTCCTGTTGTAAGGCGATGTGGCGGCACCTCGTGCTTTCGGGCGCGTCGGACGGGGATCATCCGACCGGGTTTTCGGGCGCAATGCGCCCGGATCCTGCGCCCGAAAACCCGGCCCACTTCATTGGTGGGCTGGGCCTATAAATAGGTTTCCCTGTTCGTTTTCTTGGCTTTTTGGACCCCATTTCGCAGAGTGTTCTTCAGAGAAGTTTTCCCTCACTCAGTGCACTACCCATTGGAGGACTTTGAGGATTTTCGGAGGCACGCATCCCGAGGTTTGCTATTTTACGGCGCGGCGTGACGCTCGTTCTCCGGCAACCCGCTTCGCCCCTTCTCAGTGTTTGGGCTCCCCCGATTAACCCCGACCTCCTTTTCATGCGATTCTTGCGCCGTTGGACTCGCGACAGGTAGGACTTCAACTCCTGTGTTTTGTGGTTCCTCGATTTCCATGCTGACCTTGGAGTTTTCTTAGCACCCATTTGACCCATTTTTCTTCGCGGATTCTTGGACAGCACTGCGGTGTTCTAGCCGTATCTTTTCGCACAGGCGTCGGAACGGGATGATTCAAAAGGCATTTTTCATCTTCACTTCGCAAGGAATCTCCTGGATTTTTCCCTGAATTTTTGGAATATTTTCCGAAGGTGAAAGTCTCCTTTTACTGTGGTTCTTTGTCACAGATTTTCTGGACAGTTTGGTTTGGGATGTTCCCCTTGCAGAATTTGTAATTCAGCGTAGAAAAATCGGATTTGAACGTGCAGGTACTCGATTCGACGGGCTCGTCGCGAGGATCGCGATAGTATTTTTCTTGGATTTTTCCTGGGTATTTTTCGCAGATTTGTGGGGAGTATTTGGACTGAGCGTGGGATTCGCTTTTGGGGACTTGGATTAGCGCTCGAGGTGGGTGATGTTGTGAACCTCCTACTTGTGATTGTCACTAGGCCTATTAGAATGCTCTCGATCATGTGCTATTAAAACTGTGAACAGATCTAGCATGCTTGTATGAGATTATGGTTTCTTTGTTAATATTTGCATTGTTAGCAAACTCCAAGTTAGTAAGTTGTGTTCCATGATTTAGATATGCAGCTTAATCACTTGGAAGTAATACTAAAACCATATCATGTCGTATGTTTAAGGGGAGGTTTGGGCATGTGGTTAGAATTCATGTTGTTAAAAGGGTATTTGTTAGTAGATTGTGCATCTAAATTGTATCATATATCATATATCATGCCACATGTACATCGGAGGTTCCAAACACTTAATGTTGCATATGGTAGAGTACTTAAAACGGTTTTATCAAATAAAGGACTTTGCATGCTTGAATGGTCATCTAGCTAGGCCACCTTTTTCTGCTACACAAACATGTTGGAATTGACTTAGGAGAAACCATGCTTTTATTCGTTCTCCTGTCGTCTAGTCTTAGGGGATTGTGTAGTCAGATGTTCAGAGTTTGGGACAGTCGGGGATCGATGTTTGGGTGTTGCGGCAACCGCGGACTGTGGGCGGTTGACCGGCTTATTATTATTATTATTGCATCAGATTGGAGGTAGGGGATCGAGTTTTCCTTTAGTGGATGGGTTTTCCCACTTTGATCAGAGTCGTGACCCAGTCCTGCTATTTTATGATACTGATGATACTAGTTACAGTGATACTGTGCTCGTGTGGGTCGCTCCCCTCGAGTGCCACTCCGGAGTAGGTTTCAGACCGTGTTGGGTGCCGGTCAGACCGTGTTGGGTTCCGGTCATTTGGACAGGGGAGATACTGAGTTGTGAGGTTGACAGCAGAGCAGGCAGTACCAGTGTTTACTGGTGTTTTGATTTGGTTGGTCAGGCAGTCTTTGACGTTCTGGTGCACGCTTTCAGCTATTCTTTTAGCTAGGCATCTTAGAGGCATGTTAGTGGTAGCTCTTCATCAGTAGTGTTACTTGTAGCTTACCACCTTTGTCTTCATTTTTGCCTCTGATAGTCCTAGTGGGCATGTCTGAGTTTGAGGTCTACCCACTAGGGGAGGCTACTGCTTTTATAGTAGTTCTCACCCCCCACTGTTTTCTCTTTTCTTTTCCCCTTTGTTTTGCAGAGTCCTCTGCGGGAGTTGCGGGACCCTCTTCCCTGGACTGAGGTAAGAGGATCGCTGATTAGATAGCTACTGCCCCGAGTTCGAGTTTTGTAGTTTTGATGTATCCCCTGTACACTCAGACGGTTGTATTTTCTTTTATTTTGGGTCTGCCTGCGGCCAGCTGGTTGTATTTATTTCGTGAGCTGGGAGAGACACTTGTATATTTGTGAGAGCTTATTGTACTTTTATTTCCAGCATTTGTCTGAGATGTATTAGTTTTAGTTTAGCTCTGTTTTATGCTCCTTTATTATTTCTTTTATATCTGAGCAGGTTTCGAGCGCTTCGTGTACACGGGAAATACCGTGTGCACGGCGGATCTGTGGACAAGCCCGGGTTCTGGTTTACACCCGGGACGTGACAGATTAAGTTGGTATCAGAGCTTAGGGATAGCTCAGTTGGGACTTAGGAAACCCTAGGCTTTTGGCAGACCCTAGGAAGGCAGGGCGTGAGTGACGCGATATTTTGCGAAAGTCGGCAATTAGTTGTTAACTCTTCCTGTGAGTGGAGAGGGATTGGCATAGCCTATTTCTGGGGGACTATTATGTTGGCTGCAGACAACATAAGGTTACAGAAATAGGGGAATGTCCATGACTTTCGCTGGATTGGGTCGAGAGTGGTTTTGTTTACTGACCCGTGGATTCTTGTGTGGCAGGATGCCTCCTAGGCGGCAGATCCCTACCCGGGGTAATCCTACACCCCCGGAGGAGCCAGAGCAGTCTGGGCCTTCTGAGATCAGTGAGCTGAGGGCCATGGTGGCCCAGTTGGCGGAGAGCCACCGCCGACAGGAGCAGAGGTTCGAGTAGTTATTTGCCCAGGTTGCGGCACCTCCCCCTACTACTGCAGAGGCCCCCGTACCACCTGTTGTACCGCCGGCTATTCCACCAATCCCTACGGCACCGTCGTCGAGCAGTGGGGCCCAGGGGATGTTCTGGCCATTGACCCCAGTGGAGGAGCGGGAGTTTTCTGACAAACTCACCCAGTTCTGCAAGCGAGGACCCCCTAGGTTCTCGGGGCGGAGCACTCACCCATGGGAGATTGGATCGTGGCTAGCATCAATGGAGAAGTTGTTTCGGGACTTCTTCATTGACCAGAGATTCAGAGCGCATTTGGCAGTACACTGTCTAGAGGGGGATGCAGATGCTTGGTGGCGTCGGGTTGAGCCCTTAGAGTTTCAGGTCACCCGACAGCTACCCTGGTCGGAGTTCAGGAGGATGATCCTTGATACTTCTCCACGAGCGTGAAGAAGAAGATCGAAGATGACTTGAAGAACCTTCAGCAGGGTGATCGGCCAGTGTAGGACTATTTCCAGGAGTTTACGCAGTTGCTCAACTGCGTACCCTATGTTGCCAGGGATGGGCTGCACTAGGTGGAGATGTTTGAGACAGGTCTGCGCCCTGAGATCTATACCTTGGTGCACGCCCAGAGGCTTCAGACGTTATCAGAGGCAGTGGATCATGCACAGTGGGTCGAGAGGGGAGATCATGTTGTCTCTAGACGCGGAGGCCTGGTCGCTCAGAGTTCTGAGAGGAAGCGACCAGCATCGGACGATGGGGGACAGGCCAGTTCCTGGAGGCCACCCCGACCACCACCGCCTCAGTTTACGGGCCGTGGGCGTTCGGAGCGGCGAGGGCCTGGGGGATCCCAGAGGCCCCCACAGCATCAGCAGCCCCAGCGACAGCAGCAACACTCGCAGCAGCAGAGGTCGCAGTCGCGACAGCAGGGATCTCAGCGGCAGTCGCACAGACAGCAGCAGCAGCAGCAGTCACGGCAGTTACGGGCCCCTGGCAGTTGTATCTTCTGCGGGGGTCAGCATTTTCCCGGCACTTGTGATCAGAGGTGGGGGCGTTGTTATGGCTGTGGTCAGGCCGGGCACATACGATCCTCATGCCCTTTTTCGGCATCAGTGGCACCTTCTTCGTCCTCAGTTTCTCTTCCACCTCAGCAGCGACCGCCAGCTCAGCGGCCCTATGCTCCAGCGAGCAGGGCTCCTTCCTCCCATCCTGCAGACTACCGACCACCAGCACAGAGCGGGCGAGTCTACGCCGCTCAGGTAGGGGACTCCGCGGCAGCCGACCACGTGGTGGCAGGTATCACTTTACTTTTTGGTGCTAGAGCTCGCACTTTATTTGATACCGGTGCATCACATTCTTTTATCAGTAGAGTATTTGCATCATCTCATGGACTAGAGTTAGGTCGGTTGCCACATGCATTAGAGGTACATATTCCCGATCATACATTGCATGTAGAGGAGTGTTGTTGGTCTTGCCCGGTACAGCTTGAGTCTTGGATTTTGCCAGCGGACCTGATGGTCCTTAGTCAGCTGCGAGATTTTGACATTGTACTAGGGATGGATTGGCTGGCTCGCTATTTCGCGACGATTGATTGCGCCGCGAGGACTGTTACTTTTAGCGAGCCAGGCCAGGAGGTGTTCGTTTAGCGGGGGTGCTTGAGTGCTTTCTTTGCCTCTGTGGTTTCGACTTCTCGTGCGAGGCAGATGATGCGCAGTGGATGCGTGGCCTTTTTGGCATCTGTGGTTAAGGAGCCTGCGGCGGCACCGGGACTCGCGGATATCCCGATTGCCCACGAGTTCCCGGATGTGTTTCCTCCAGAGCTGATTTGTATGTCGCCGGATAGGGAGGTTGAGTTTTTGATTGACGTAGTCCCAGGAACTGCGCCAATCTCTAAGGCTCCTTACCGAATGGCACCGGCTGAGCTACGAGAATTAAAGGCGCAACTCCAGGATTTAATGGACAAAGGTTTTGTGAGGCCGAGTGTATCGCCTTGGGGAGCGCCGGTGCTATTTGTGAAGAAGAAGGATGGATCACTTCGATTGTGTGTTGATTATCGAGAGCTGAATAAAGTGACCATCAAGAACAAGTACCCTTTGCCGCGCATTGATGACTTATTTGATCAGCTGCAAGGGTCTTGTGTCTTCTCCAAGATTGACTTACAGTCTGGTTACCACCAATTGAAGGTGAAGGCCGAGGACATCCCTAAGACGGCATTCAGGTCGCAGTACGGCCATTATGAGTTCACCGTCATGCCATTTGGATTGACAAATGCCCCTGCTGCTTTTATGGATTTAATGAACAGGATTTTTCGACCATACCTGGATCGGTTCGTCGTTGTTTTTATTGATGACATCCTAGTTTACTCCCGGAGCGATGTGGAGCACGAGGAGCACTTGAGGATTATGCTGCAACTTCTGAGAGAGAAGAAGTTGTATGCCAAGTTATCTAAGTGCGATTTCTGGCTTCGGAAGGTTGTCTTTTTGGGCCACGTGATTTCAGCCGCTGGAGTGGCAGTAGACCCGGCGAAGATCGAGGCAGTCCGGGATTGGCCCCGACCGACGACGGTATCAGAGGTCCGCAGTTTTATGGGCTTAGCTGGATATTTCCGTCGATTTGTGGAAGGCTTTGCGAAACTTTCCACACCCCTCACTCGCCTGACGCGAAAAGTGATTAAGTTTATTTGGAGTGAAGATTGCCAGAGGAGCTTTGAGGAATTAAAGAACAGATTGATGACGGCTCCTATCCTTTCCCTCCCTGTTATGGGGAAAGTGTCACGCCCCGAGTCCGCCAATTTGTACGGTTCGGGCACGCCAACAGACCCGCCTATCGGGTATGACCTTTCACTACCCGAAAGGAACGGTAACATCCATAATCATACAACAAGTATATGCGGAAGCTCAATATCAGAGTACTGAAAATCACTATAAATTTGAACTTTCATTTTATAAACAAACAGTTTAAACGATAATGAAAGCATACAAGAGTGAACCATAACTTAAATTTATTACACTTTACATTTCTGAACTTGCAAATAAAATTATTACAACTCTTTTACATAAATTCCTCACCATACAAAGTTCACTCAAGAAATATATAAAAGGGATACCTCTGCTAGACCCTCTAGGTCTCTATGCTGCTGGGCCCTTGCCCCTGACGTATGCCTCGCCGTCTGCATCTGAACCGTCTCGTCTGCTGTATCCCGACCCGAACCTGTGGGGGGGGTCACCCAAGGGGTGTGAGAACTCCGACAGAGTTCCCAGTGGGTTCAACCACCGAGAAAAAGTGTCCTACACCACTTGGTCCAATGAAAGCAATAATAATAGTGCTAGGAAACTAAAATCCTCAATATCAAAATGCGGCTATGCTATATAATATATCACTACACTATCTGTGTATACTCATCGACCTAGCACTACTCTGTCTAGCCACACTAGGCTGCTAAGCACCAACTCGACCACTATGCCGCTATATACAGGGTTCAACTAACCCGGCCACCTTGGCCACTCTATCTTTCTCTTTTTTTCTTTACATTCTGGTGCTTTAGTTCAAGTTAACCCTCGGAAATTCTTATCCAACGGGCCCCAGCCCGGTAGTCCTGCTACCATAAGATAAGATTTCTAAGGTTGCCGATAACACCCGCAAGTGCTACCCCGCCCAACGGGGAACTTGTCCTACGGGTCACTGCCCGGGAGAGGGACACTGCCCTTGGCTCCGACAAGGCTACTTTTTACCCCCGAAGGTACGCTCGTTTTATCTTTATCTTTTCTTTTGCCTTTAGCTCTTTGCTTTGCCTTTACTTGGGAAGCTGAGTCTTGCTCACACACTTCCCCCGGGAGTGACATATGCTCAACCCTCCCGTTGGCAACTTAGCTTTAATTCTTTAATTCACTTGGGAGTGACATATGCTCAACCCTCCCAAGGGCCATTTAGGCTTTTCTTTTACAGGGTCCGAGGGTTCCAAAAGACGAATGCCTACAACCCCAATCAAACAAGAACAGGTTGTAGCATCGCCTCCCGTAGTGCTCGGCCCAATACATTTTATCTTATCCTTTTTACCTTTCATTAATCATTCTCTTTCTTTAACCATTCTCTTTACACTTTATGTTCAGATGAGTTTAAGGCACCTTGGCACTCATCCACCCGGGAGTGACATATGCTCAACCCTCCCGTTAGCATTCATGCCTCAATGCTTCTCTTTTGCTTTCCTCTTTTATTTCAAGCAATTTGCTTGTCTTGATCATTAATCACTTTAAGCTCGCTCTCGAGCAATTTGCTTGTCTTGATCATTAATCACTTTTAGCTCGCTCTCGAGCAATTTGCTTGTCTTGATCATTAATCACTTTAGCTTTCACTTAAGCTTTATTTCCTTTATCCTAAGTTCTTTACTCTAGGATAATTTGGGTGTCTATAACACCAATTTAAGTTTGAACAATTTACTCATTCACATTTCCACTTATTTTGCCACTTGGCAATATCTTAAGTTTCCTGACCACTTTATACTTTTCTTACTTGTTCTCAATTCACAACCCTAAATTTCAATTACCCTTAAGGTTGCACTATATCACTGCACTATGTCACTAGGACACTAGTTACTTTCAATCTTATCTAACTTAAGAGTTTATTAATCCTATTTCCATTTTCTCTTCCTTTCATGTCTCCACATTTGATCATTTTCCATTTTCCTTATTTAACTCAGATTGCAGTTAAACTAATTGATCCATTTACCCAGACTTCCTATGACTTCCTGGGGGTTACCTTAATTAATTCTCTAACTTGGGAATCTAATTTTCCCTTTTTCCTGATTCCTTACTGAATCCTAGAGTTTTACTAACTCTATTTTTCTGTTCCATGTTTAACCTAGGGTTGCATTAACTCTATCTCCTCATTAGAGTTTAACCCTATTAGTTTCTCTTAGGTTCCTTTACCTAAGTTCCATGTCATATACACCCTAGAGTTTTCTGACTCTATGTTGATCACTCTATCCAGTGTCCTTAGGTTATCACCTAAGACCATGCCACTCATCCTTCCTAGGATAACTCCTAAGTTGATGTCACTCGTCAAACCCCTAAACTAGGTTTTCTCCTAGTCTTACTACCAACAAGTTCTGTTCCCTTATATCACATGATTCCTAGGGTTGTACCCTAACATGATCACAGTCATCAAGTAATTACTCATTTCTACGCATGCGATTATTTTCATATCCATCATAAAAATAATATTTATCCTCTAAGTCCTTTTCGCATATGAAAATGAATTATCTCCTTTTGGCAACCGACAGTTGCATTTATCATCTGTGTCCATCTACACATACAAATTTATCCCCTATTGTGGATAAATCATAAATATCACTTTTCCTCTAAATTTCTCTACACATGCACATATATCATCTGTTATTGGCAACCAACAGTTGCTCTTTTCATCTGTGTTCCTCTAAACATGCAATCTTATTCATAATTACCTAACGCCTCTAACAGGCTACTATCATGCTTCGAATCGAAAAGCAAAGGAGCAAGGGGAGAGGTCACCCAATTTCGGCAGAATTCTCCACCTTGTAGTGTACCCAATAGCTTGTAGACACTTGCAATTGGTCTCCGCGCGATTCCTCTTGTCCCCTCGAGCTTGCACGCAAAACGGCGCACTTTCCTCGAGTCCGCACGCAAAACGGTGCACGTCCACCAAACCTGCACGCAAAATGGTGCGCGTCAGAAAAACCCACACGCAAAACGATGCGCGCCACTTTAGTCGGCACGCAAAACGATGCGCGTCAACTCAACCTACACGCAAAACGGTGTACGTACCCCAAATCTGCACGCAAAACAGTGCTCGTTCAACTGTAGGGTTGCACGCAAAACGATGCACGCTTTTCTAGTCCTGCACGCAAATTGATGCAAAATATTAGACTTTGCATGCAAAACGGTGCACAGCAATTCAATCTGCGCGTAAATTGGAGCACGTACCTCGGGTTGGCACGCAAAACGGTGCACGTTGCTTTTTCCACGTTGCATGCAAATCGGTGTATGTTTTCCGGGTTTACGCTCAAAACTGCGCACATTTTCTGCATTCGCGCGCAAAACGGAGCACGGTGTCAGAATCCGCGCGCAAAACGGAGCCTGCACGCAAAACGGTGCAGCAAAATACGGTCCCTGACACGCAAAACGGTACGGGGTCAAATTTAATGTCCAAAATGAGGCCTACAAACTGTGCCAAAAATACCGTAAAAACGACGAACGAAACCTACCTCGATAGCATCGCGCCGCCCCACGCGCATACACGCGATCACCAGACTGTTTGGAGCATCTTGCGCGCTCCACGAGGTCGTCGCCGCGCCGCTCCAACCCACGAAATCCCCTCCATTGTTACGGCATTTTGGTATTGGCATATTTCGTGAGTCAAGTCAGTGAGTTGAGTCGGAGTCTTAAAGGGATCAAATTGTCAATCAGCAATCAAAGACTTAGAGAAGATTCAACAAGAGCTCAAGTTGACACTCAGTGTCTTGAATCTTGAAGATTGAAGTTGAAGAATTGTGGATCAGTTACATCAATCTCAAGAAGAAAGTATTCAAAAGGATCAGGTATGGTTAACTAAATAATTTTGGTGATCCGAATACTTTCTTATAGTATAGAAACACTTGGAAGAATTTTTAATTTCATAATAATCAAAAACTGGTGTTCGGACATGTTCAGGATCCGGATCAGGGCCAACGATCCGGATCCCGAAGGTTGTTGCTTCATACAAGACTTCGATCCGGATCCATGCAATTTCCGATCCGGATCCCGAATGTTAAGTTTTCTGATTTGTATGAACGATCCGGATCGGGCAATGCGATCCGGATCCCGAACCCTTGGTTTTCTGGAATCGTCAATCTCGTTACGACGATCCGGATCGCAGTAAATCCGATCCGGATCGCCGTCCTGAAAATTTCCAGATAAGGTAAGTTTTTGATTCTTATCTCTTTCCAAAGGTTTCTAAACTATAAATAGACACTTAGGGTTTCTCAAAAACGTGGGAGCTACGGCCGATCAATTTATAAAACACTTGAGAGCAACCCTAGAGGCGAGGTTTTTATCGATCTTCTTCATAGCCTCTTTTAGGTCAATTCGATGGTTCTTTCAAGAACATATCTTTTGTCGAATTGATCTAATCTTTGCTTAGAGATTTCTTCTACGGTTCCTCAATGAGAATCTAAGCAAAGGATCACCATCGAAGCCTATATTCTATATCGGCTATTTGCGTCGTGGATTCGGCGTGACATCGTGGATTCGATGTGTTGAAGGCGTTTCGTGGATTCGAAACGTGTGCTCGTGGATTCGAGTGGCGTTCGTGGATTCGAACGTGTGCAGTGGACGTGCAATCGGTGGAGCGCGAGGTCCGAAGAAATTGAAGGAGGGGTTGACACCTTGTTATTCTTCTTTTCTTAGAGGATTGTTATTGCGTGGACATCCAACCGTTCAGCGCAAGGTCCGAAGAAGCTGAAGGAGGGGTTGAGTCCGTGGAGTCGGTAATCACCTTGTTATTCTTCTATTCTTAGTGGATTGTTATTGCGTGTTGGTCCCGTGGTTTTTCTCCTGGATTGGAGTTTCCACGTATATCTCGGTGTGCTGTTTTTATTTCCGCATTGGTTTTTATTTTGCACTGAGATTTGATTTTATAAGTATTACACCTATTCACCCCCCCCCCTCTAGTTGTTTGATAGTACCTATTTAGATCCTTGTGGATCCATAATAACTCTACAATTGGTATCAGAGCGGGTTTTAGGTTTATCTATCATGATGGGTGAAAGTGGTAATATTTATAGACCTCCTCTTTTTGATGGGACTAATTATGCTTATTGGAAAGTGCGGATGAGAGCTTTTCTCATCGCAATTGATGAGCGAGTATGGCAATCCGTGGAATGCGGTTGGGTGCATCCTGTTGAGGAAGTAGGAAATTCTACTACCCCAAAACCTCGCTCTAGATGGTCCAAAGAGGAATTTGAAAGATCTTCTTACAATGGGAAAGGTATGAACGCTTTATTTAATTCTCTTTCCTCGACTGAATTTACAAAAATTTCCGCGTGTGAAACCGCGAAGGAAATTTGGGATATTCTCAAAATTACACATGAGGGTACTAATCTTGTAAAAATTCAAAAGCTCCAGATGCTTACAAGTCAATTTGACTCTATTCATATGGAAGAGCATGAATTGTTTACAGATTATTACACTAGACTTCAAGATGTAATTAATACATGTGCTAATTTAGGAGAAAAGATCCCGGAGTCGAAAATTGTAAGAAAGATACTTCGGACTCTTCCGGAACGGTTTAGGGCAAAGGTTACCGCCATTGAAACCGTTAGTCATCCGGATGAGATGAGTGTTGAGGAATTAGTAGGTGCTTTGCAAACTTATGAATTGACTTTTCCTACTAATCAAGTTTCTTCCAAGTCTTCTTCTAAGCTTACAGGTATTGCATTCAAATCCACAAAGAAAGAAGATAGCGAATCGAGTTCCGACGATGAAATCTCTTTTGCCGATTTTGAAGAACAATTGGCGCGGATCACAAAGAAATTTCGTCGGAAATTTTGGAAGAATCGAACCGATGGATCTTCATCCACGAAACCATCTAAAGGATCATCGGGTTCTAAATCCTCTAACCTCAAAAGCCTTGCAAAACCTTCTAAGGAAAAAGATGAATTCGAAGGGGAAATCCGATGTTATAGATGCAAAGGCTACGGCCATATTTCAACGGATTGTCCTACTCCGAAATTATATAAAAAGAAGGCTTTGCAAGCGAAAACTTGGGACGATTTTACTTCTAATGAATCAACCTCAAGTAAAGAGGAAAAAATCGTTGCTTCTCATGCCTCTCATTTTCCCTCTTCTAATAATTGTTTATCATCATTAGTCACTAACTCTACTCCTTTGATTTTGTATGAAACATCAACAACCGGCGGAGAGTCATCAAGTGAGGGGGAGTCGGACGAGGAAGAACTCGTTGAGGCATATCAACAACTTCTTGCGGAATCTAAGAAGATGGCCAAACATATCAAGAAGTTGAGAAAGCAACGACTTGAAGATCAAGACGAGAATCATGCTTTAAAGATCAAACTTCATGATCTCGAGGAGGAACGAGAGCTTTTATTGGATAATAATAAAATCCTCCAAGAAAAGATAAATCAATCGGAAACGGTCGTTAATTCCCATATTAACAAGATTGATTTTCTTGAAAAGCAGTTTGAGGAAATACATGTCACCAATCAAGCATTGACCAAGCAAGTTCATCAACTTAAATCCGACATACAAAGGATTTCAACCGGTTCCAAGAAACTTGAATGTATGTCCGGATTAGGTCAAACAAGCAAGGTTGGTTTGGGATTCAAAAAGAACCAAACTGTGAATGCTTCAAGTTCCACAATGAAATTGAAAGGAAGAACTTGTCACCTATGTGGACTTGAAGGACATTTGGTGAAGAATTGCCCGAAAAAGAGAAAGAAGAGTCCTTCGGCAACTTCATCTACGGAGCGAACTCAACGGAATCAAAAGACACATCAAGTCAAAGGAGTTCACTCAACCCACCAAAGGTCCGAGCCACAACATCAATCATTCAAGTGGATCACTGCGAGGCAAAGACCTAAGGTGGATCAACAGTCAAAGCGGACAACCCCCGGCCACAACGAATCAAGACAACCCAAAATCCAGCGATTTTGGATTCGGAAAGGTGATATCTTTCCTTGTCTTAAGTTCTAAATAGCTTATGACTGTATGTAATGCTTTGATTAGTTTTTCTTTCATATTTTTCTTAATCTTTGCATTACATGTTTCTCAATGCTCTTCGTTTTTATACTTTGTTTTTGAACAAAAGGGTTTTTACTGAACAAGTGCATTGAATAAAAAGGGCTTCACTTTTATTCACTCCAAATTAATTTTATTTGGATTATCAACTTTACTCCTTAATCATAATCTTGAAGATACTTCATTATAGGAGTTTTTGATTTTATAAGCATCAAATTTTAGAAATCATGTGTGATCTTTAGATGCTTAATCTATCTCGGTTGTGTAAATTCATTGTGATAAACGTGAGACAACCGATAGACTAAAATTTGGGATTTAATTCTTTCACGTAAGAGATTGCATTCTTTCAAGGGTATTGAAATGATTTGCAAAAGATGTGGAAAGAGTTACATCCGAAAGGAGTGTGAAAACTACCACCACATGTAGGAAAGAGCTGCCACCCCGGTCGTCCGGTTTGTGTGTGAAGCTACCACATGTTATGGATGCTTGATAGTATTTTATGAGAAAATCTTTAGTTGAAGCATTTGGAGATTTATATGCAAAACTCTTATATTTTGAACAATCTCCTGGTTGGTATAAGGTGGGATAGTTGAAAGATGCTCAAAGAGCCACCCTTAGGTATTTTAGTGCTTATCTCAATTTGAAAGGGTAGAATTCAAGATTGATGTCGTTTGGAAATCTCCGTATGTCATCTTTGTAAATCCGTTACATCTTGATAGACTTTGGATCTCAAGATTATTTTTGATGACTTGTGTTTGATGAATATAACATGAAAAACGGTTTATAATGTTTTACCTTTATTTTTCATAATTTTGGAGTAAATCTTTTTAATTTTGTGAAATTAATTGGATTGAATGACATCTGTGTGAATTCACTGTTTAAAGCACTTAAATTGATTTCTTGATGGAATACAAATCGGTATTTGAAAAGATTCTAAAATCTGGATTTGTTTCAAGAAATTATTTAATTTTTGCTTTCTGGTACCGGTACGCAATCTGCATTTTTGTTATATATACCAGAACTGAGCTTTTATCTCTCTTTCTCCATGAACTAATTTTGTTAGTAATTTCCTTTTGTCTAGTATGTTCACTGTTTGACAATTTGTGACAAAAAGGGGGAGAAGAGAAATGACGGAGATGAGATCATCAAGAGAGGACAAACGAAACGAAAATGGAAAAATGGGGGAGAACGGAAAATGATGATCGTACCACAAAGGGGGAGAACATAGATGCTCAAGAACATGGAGAACATGTTAGAGATGCTCAAGATAGGGGGAGACAAAGAAAGGTTGAAAGAGCTGGGAAAACAAAAGAACCAAAAGGATGAATCAAATGTAGGATTTTAATTTCTAACGACTGACGTTTGATTTTGTTTGGAGTTTTGTTTTGCAGGAATTACATCACTTTAAGACTCCAAGTCCTAAGTCATAGAGTATGTTCTAGGACTGTTTGGTTCAAATGTAATTTTGTATTTATTGGATCTTTCACGCAAAGAAAATCAATGTTTTGGTGATAACATTGAATTTCGATTTTTGGTTTAAGATAAGTGACTTGAGCGCTTTTATATATTTTTGGGTTTTGTCACGAAATTGCCAAAGGGGGAGATTGTTACGGCATTTTGGTATTGGCATATTTCGTGAGTCAAGTCAGTGAGTTGAGTCGGAGTCTTAAAGGGATCAAATTGTCAATCAGCAATCAAAGACTTAGAGAAGATTCAACAAGAGCTCAAGTTGACACTCAGTGTCTTGAATCTTGAAGATTGAAGTTGAAGAATTGTGGATCAGTTACATCAATCTCAAGAAGAAAGTATTCAAAAGGATCAGGTATGGTTAACTAAATAATTTTGGTGATCCGAATACTTTCTTATAGTATAGAAACACTTGGAAGAATTTTTAATTTCATAATAATCAAAAACTGGTGTTCGGACATGTTCAGGATCCGGATCAGGGCCAACGATCCGGATCCCGAAGGTTGTTGCTTCATACAAGACTTCGATCCGGATCCATGCAATTTCCGATCCGGATCCCGAATGTTAAGTTTTCTGATTTGTATGAACGATCCGGATCGGGCAATGCGATCCGGATCCCGAACCCTTGGTTTTCTGGAATCGTCAATCTCGTTACGACGATCCGGATCGCAGTAAATCCGATCCGGATCGCCGTCCTGAAAATTTCCAGATAAGGTAAGTTTTTGATTCTTATCTCTTTCCAAAGGTTTCTAAACTATAAATAGACACTTAGGGTTTCTCAAAAACGTGGGAGCTACGGCCGATCAATTTATAAAACACTTGAGAGCAACCCTAGAGGCGAGGTTTTTATCGATCTTCTTCATAGCCTCTTTTAGGTCAATTCGATGGTTCTTTCAAGAACATATCTTTTGTCGAATTGATCTAATCTTTGCTTAGAGATTTCTTCTACGGTTCCTCAATGAGAATCTAAGCAAAGGATCACCATCGAAGCCTATATTCTATATCGGCTATTTGCGTCGTGGATTCGGCGTGACATCGTGGATTCGATGTGTTGAAGGCGTTTCGTGGATTCGAAACGTGTGCTCGTGGATTCGAGTGGCGTTCGTGGATTCGAACGTGTGCAGTGGACGTGCAATCGGTGGAGCGCGAGGTCCGAAGAAATTGAAGGAGGGGTTGACACCTTGTTATTCTTCTTTTCTTAGAGGATTGTTATTGCGTGGACATCCAACCGTTCAGCGCAAGGTCCGAAGAAGCTGAAGGAGGGGTTGAGTCCGTGGAGTCGGTAATCACCTTGTTATTCTTCTATTCTTAGTGGATTGTTATTGCGTGTTGGTCCCGTGGTTTTTCTCCTGGATTGGAGTTTCCACGTATATCTCGGTGTGCTGTTTTTATTTCCGCATTGGTTTTTATTTTGCACTGAGATTTGATTTTATAAGTATTACACCTATTCACCCCCCCCCCCTCTAGTTGTTTGATAGTACCTATTTAGATCCTTTGGGATTAATAACTCTACATCCATCTCTCTCTCTCTCTCTCTCTCTCTCTCTCTACTTACTCGGTTGGAGAAGAAAAATGGAGATGGAGAAATTGGAACTCGGTTCGGAGGAGGAAGAAAAGAAGAAGAAGAAGAAAATGACGTAGGAGGGTTCATTGGACCCGGTCCGTGGCACCCACCAAGAGGGAACCGCCATGTGGCGGTCCACCCCACAGGTGGGCACGCACCAGGCGCGCGCGCCCACTGCCCGGGCAGGAAGGCCCACTTCCCTAGCGCCAGCTGCGTGACTTGCGCAGCAAGCCACCCCTCGAGCCGCGTGCCGTCGCCGTTTCGGAAATCCGTTTTCGTCTCGTTTTCTGTCCATTTTTCGTCCGTTTCCGTCCAAATTTGACAGGCGGCTTTGTTTCAGCTTAATTTACCACAGAAAAATTTAAATTTTCACTTTGGGCCATTTCTGGGCCACCAAAAGTCCCGCTGTATCTAGAATCATTGGCGGACCCCGTTCTCGCAATCAGGGTATCCGATCAACCCGAAATTTTTACTGTGGCCTTAAAACATAATTACGAAGCTCCTGTAATTTTCTCAGAATTTTTCGACACTGTTGACGGAGCCCGTTCTCACTATCAGGCATCCGATCAACGCGAAACTTTTTCTGTGGTCTTAAAACATATTTACGGGGCTCCCGTAATTTTCTCGAAATTTTCCGACACTGTGAATTTTCCACTAAAAATCTGGGCCCCCTTTCTCCAATAAATTTTTAGATCTTTCCATTTTAACCCGAATTGGGCCCAACTCGCGTCCAAATGTTCCTTACTTCCCCAACTTTCATAACACTAGTATTTCATACCTGTTGGGTTATATGTAATAAGGATCTAAATAGGGGAAAAAACACCTAGAGGGGGGTGAATAGATGTAAACGTATAAACACTCAAAAATCGTTGCGATAAAAACCCAATGCGGAAATAAAAAATAACTCGCAAGATTTTTACGTGGAAAACTCCATCACTGGAGTAAAAAACCACGAGACCGATAACACGGCAGAAATCCACTAGAATTAAAACACGTACAAGGTGATTTACCGTACACACTTACGACTCAACCTTTTCCATACGCTCCTAGAGGATCTTCTCCGCTCGCTCCGCGACGCTTCTCGAATCCACGATCTGCGCCCAACGCCGAATCCACGGCGTCCAACGTCGAATCCACGACGTCCGACCGAGTCCACGATCTTCACCCAATAGCACCCTTCGAATCCACGAATGTGCCTCGCTCCGAATCCACGAGAGCGGTTGAACCTTGAATCCACAAGGACACGCGAATCCACGCGCCGATTTTTGGGGTAAATCGTTGTTTTTAGGGTGGTGATGATCCGCCGAATACTTAGATCAAAGATAGATCGGAAATACCATCTAAGTATTCATTAGTTTGATTCAACTCAAGATGTGAGTATGAATACCTAGAATCAAACTAATCAATATAGATGAAGAAACATAGAGTATTCTCTAATGATTTCCTTTCTTCTCTATATGTGGATCTAGGGCCGTATGAAATGATATATGAATATGACGGCTCTATTTGGATTCTGGATTAGCCCTAGAAAAAGAGTCATAGGGTCTATTTATAGGTTAGAAACCCTAGGAAGGAGATAAGAATCAAAAACCTAACATTTCTGGAATTTTGACGGACGGCGATCCGGATCGGATTTGGGCGATCCGGATTGCAGTATCAATAAAGACGGTTTCCAGAAAACAAACGTTCGGGATCCGGATCGGAATGCCTGATCCGGATCGTTCATACATTTCAGAGAACTCAACGTTCGGGATCCGGATCGTGAGATGCTGCGATCCGGATTGAAGTAATGTATGAAACAACAACCTTCGGGATCCGGATCGCTGGCTCTGATCCGGATCCTGAACATGTCCGAACACCAGTTTTTGATTTTTATGCAGTTAAAAATTCTTCCAAGTGTTTCTACACTACAAGAAGTATTCGGATCACACAAAAATATTTAGTTAAACATACCTGATCCTTTTGAATTCTTCTTTCTTGAGATTGAGTTGAATGATCCAACTTTCTTTACCTTCAATCTTCAAGACTTGAAACTTTCACGAAACTACGCCAACTCAAATTCCGTAACAATCTCCCCCTTTGGCGGTTTCGTGACAAAACACAGATCCACTCAAGAAAAATTCAAAAAGATATTTTTGTTGCTATCACCATACAACAAAAATTTACAATGGAGATCCGAAAATTTAAAAACATGAGATAAACTCCTAAAACAGACTCTAGACTTAGACATCTGTACTGTCACGCCCCGGGTGTAAACCAGAACCCGGGCCCGTCCACAGATCCGCCGTGCATACGGAATTTTCCGTGTACACGAAGCGCTGATAACCTGCTCAGATATAAAAATAAGTAATAAAGGAGCATAAAACAGAGCTAAACTAAAACTAATACAACTCAGACAAATGCTGGAAATAAAAGTACAGTAAGCTCTCAAAAATATACAGGTGTCTCTCCCAGCTCACGAAATATATACAACCAGCTGGCCGCAGCCAGACCCAAAATAAAAGGAAAATACAACCGTCTGAGTGTACTGGGGATACATCAAAACTACAAAACTCGAACTCGGGGCAGTGGCTATCTAATCAGCGATCCTCTTACCTCGATCCAGGGAAGAGGGTCCCGCAACACCCGCAGAGAACTCTGCAAAACAAAGGGGAACAGAAAAGAGAAAACAGTGGGGGGTGAGAACTACTATAAAAACAGTAGCCTCCCCTAGTGGGTAGACCTCAAACTCAGACATGCCCACTAGGACTAACAGAGGCGAAAAAGGAAAACATAGGTGGTAAGCTACAAGTACACTACTGATGAAGAGCTACCACTAACATGCCTCTACGATGCCTACTAGAGAATAGCTGAAAGCATGCACCAGAACGTAAGGACTGACAGACCAACCCAATCAAAACACCAGTAAACACTGGTACTGCCTGCACCGCTGTCAACCTCACAACTCAGTATCTCCCCTGTCCAAAAGACCGGAACCCAACACGGTCTGACCGGCACCCAACACGGTCTGACCGGCACCCAACACGGTCTGACCGGCACCCAACACGGTCTGAAACCTACTCCGGAGTGGCACTCGAGGGGAGCGACCCCACACGAGCATAGTATCACTGTCACTAGTATCATCAGTACCATAAAGAGCAGGACGGGGTCACGACCCTGATCAAAGTGGGAAAACCCATCCACTAAAGGGAAACTCGATCCCCTACCTCCAATCTGGTGCAAAAGTAATAATAATAATCCGGTCAACCGCCCACAGTCCGCGGTCGCCGCAACACCCAAACCTCGACCCCCGACTGTCCCAACTCTGAACATCTGACTACACAATCCCCTAAGGCTAGACGACAGGAGAACGAATAAAAGCATGGTTTCTCCTAAGTCAATTCCAATAAGTTTGTGTAGCAGAAAAAGGTGGCCTACCTAGATGACCATTCAAGCATGCAAAGTCCTTTATTTGCTATAATTATCCCAATTATTCAAACATATGCAACATTAAGTGTTTGGGAAATCCCAATGTACATGTGGCAGGATATATGATACATAATACACTTTAGATGCACAGTCTACTAGCAAGTACCCCTTATACAACATTCATTCTAACCACATGCCCAAACCTTCCCTTAACATATAATATGATATGGCTTTAGCATTCTTTCCAACTAATTAAATTGCATATCTAAACATGGAAACACCACTTACTAATTTGTAGCCTGCTAACAATGCAAGTATTAACAAAGGAATCTTAATCTCATACAAGCATGCTAGATATATTCACAATTAATAACACATAATCATGGCATTCTAATAGGCCTAGTGACATTCACAAGTAGGAGGTTCACAACATCACCCACCTCGAGCGCTAATCCAAGTTCCCAAAAGCGAAGTCCAAGATCAGTCCAAACACACCTCCAATCTGTACAAAATACCCCAAAGGAAAATACATAAGCTAATCAATCACAACTTCCAAAATCTGTCCCCTAAATCCACAGTCCAGAATTCTCCAATTTTTACCTGCGAATAATGCCCAGAAAAAATCCAAGAAAAATACTATCGCGATCCTTGCGACGAGCCCGTCGAAACGAGTACCTGCACGCCCAAATCGGAGTTTCCTACGCTGAGATAAAAATCCGGCAAGGGGTACACCCCAATCCAAACTGTACCAAAATTCTGTAACAAAGAACCACAGAGAAAGGAGATTCTCACCCTCGAGTAAAATCCAGAAAAATCTGAGAAAAATCCAGGAGACTCCTTGCGAAGAGTAGATGAAGATTGCCTTTTGAATCGCCTCAATCCGACGTCTGAGCGAAAAGATACGGCAAGAACACCACGGTGCTGTCCCAAAAGTCCGCGAAGAAAATGGGTAAAATGGGTGCTCAGAAAACTCCAAGATCAGCACGGAAATCGAGGAACCTCAAAACACAGGAGTTGAAGCCCTACCTGTCGTGAGTCCAACGGCGCAAGAATCGGCGAAATCCGATGTCGGGGTGAGTCGGAGGAGTCCAAACACTGAGAAGGGGCGAAGAAGATCGCCGGGGAAACAAGCATCGTGCCGCGCCGTAAAATGGTGAACCTCGGGAAGAGTGCCTCCAAAAATCCTCAAAGTTCTCCAATGGGTAGTGCACTGAGGGAGGAGAAACTTCTCTGAAGGATGCTCTGCGAAAAGGGGTCCAAAAAGCCTAAGGGGAGAACAGGAAATCCTATTTATAGGCCCAGCCCATATGCTGATGGGCCGGTTTTCGGGCGCAGTTTCCGGGCGCACTGCGCCCGGAAACCGGGTTGTATACCTCCCGTCCGACGCGCCCGGAAGTCCCTGGGGCGGCCACGTCACCCCGAACAGGGGACAGCAAAACCCGGCGGCCAGCAATGCGCCGCGTGTCCCCTCGCGGTCAGCGGGGGTAGGTACGGCCGCCCAACCGCGAGGCGACACGTGGCGCACTCGAGTGCGGCCGACCGCCCGCCTGGCGCCCCTGTGCGCGCGCAGTCCCGAGGCGCCCCCCCGCGCGCACCGTGGACCGCGCCCACGTGAGCCAACGAATCCGACGCCGACACGTGTCATGCGCCCGGTCCACCGCAACTCCGCAAGTCCGGTGAGCCGTGCCGCGTGCGCCGGCCTATCAGGGCACGCCACGCGTCACCCGCCCGCGGTCCATGCACCGCCGCGCCACCCCGTGGACCGAGCCGCGTGAGCCGGCCAATAATAGGCCGCCACGTGGCACCGGCCGGTCCACGAGTCTCCCCCATGCATCGAATAACCCCGAAAACTTCCGGAAGCCCGCTTTTGGTCATCCGGACTCCAAATTTAACAAGCAAATAGCCGTTTTCAAGCGTTTTTCCGTGCTGAATCCAAATCCAACCTCAGATTGGCCCAAAACCCTTTCTAAAATTCGGCAAATGCAGCCGAAGGCCAAATCCGCTATCAAATTCTCACAAGGTCCATCTGTGGCACCCCTTCGATGCACCATGGGCCAGACACCAACACTAGGTGTTCTACACAGTGGATTCACCGGAAAGTGGCATGGGAAAAACCAGTACACTACATCCTCCCCCACAAGAAAAAGTTTCGTCCTCGAAACAAAAGTCAAACCTCAAGTAGGGGCCTCAAACAAGTGGGGGTGAGCATCCATCATCGCTGACTCCAACTCCCAGGTAGCCTCGCGCTCATCATGACTGCTCCAGAAGACCTTAACATACGGGATGGCCCGACTGCGCAACTCCCTAACCTCACGGTCCAAGATCCTCAACGGCCGCTCAACATAGCTCAGGTCCTCAGCAACCTCCAATGGGGTGAAATCGATGATATGGGACGGGTCATGAACATACCTCCTCAGTGTCGATACATGAAAAACATTGTGAACACCAGAAAGCCTGGGAGGAAGCGCAAGCCTGTAGGCAACTGGCCCTAAGCGCTCCAACACCTCAAAAGGTCCAATATAACGAGGGCTCAGTTTCCCACGAATGCCAAATCTCCGAATCCCCTTCGAAGGCGAGACTTTCAGAAAAACATGGTCGCCCACCTGAAACTCTAAGTCTCGCCGTCGAGTATCAGCATAACTCCTCTGTCGGCTCTGGGCGGTCTCGAGATGTCGTCGAATCAATCTGACCTTTTCCTCAGCCTCTAACAGTAGATCAGGACCCAAAGTCTTCTTCTCACCCACGTCACTCCAATATAGGGGTGACCGACACTTGCGTCCATACAACGCTTCAAACGGAGCCATCTGAATGCTCGCTTGATAGCTGTTGTTGTACGCAAACTCAACTAATCCCAAGTGTCGGTACCATCCTCCTCCGAAGTCCAGAACGCATGCTCTCAACATATCCACAAGGGTCTGAATAGTGCGCTCTGACTGCCCATCGGTCTGTGGGTGGAATGCTGTACTGAATCGGAGCTGCGTCCCCAAGGCTGTCTGTAAACTCCTCCAGAAAAGCGAGACAAACCTCGGGTCTCTATCTGATACGATGGAAACAGGTACTCCGTGTAATCTAACCACCTCAGCCAAGTACACCTGTGCGAGTCGCTCCATCGGCCAAGTCATCTGAACCGGCAGAAAGTGAGCGGACTTGGTAAGCCTGTCCACGACTACCCAGATAGCATCCGCTCCCGTCTGTGCTCTCGGCAAACTAGTGACAAAATCCATCGTAACATGTTCCCATTTCCATTCAGGGATTGGGAGACTCTGTAACTTGCCAGCAGGTACACGATGCTCAGCCTTTACTTGCTGACAAGTTAAACAGTGTGCTACGAATCTCCCAATGTCTCTTTTCATCCCATTCCACCAAAACTGCGCCTTAAGATCCCTATACATCTTAGTCCCACCAGGATGGATGGTATAAGGTGTATAGTGGGCCTCCCTCAAGATCTGCTCTCGGATCTCTGCATCCATAGGCACACACGCGCGGTCCCTGTACCGCAGTACTCCCGCGGCATCGACTGAGAAGTCCCCTATCAAACCAGTCTGCATCTGCTCTCGAATCCTCATCAGGTGGGGGTCCTCACTCTGTCTCTCCCGAATCCTGTCCAACAGAGTGGGCTGCACGACTAGAGACATAAGTCTAGCATAGACCCCAGGGGACACAACCTCGAGCTCTGACCGCCTCATATGCTCAAGTAATGACGCCTGATCGGTGATCAACAAAGATAGACTCTGTACTGCTCTCCTGCTCAGGGCATCAGCAACCACGTTGGCCCTGCCAGGATGGTATAATATGTCTACATCATAATCTTTCAGCAATTCCAGCCATCTGCGCTGCCTCAAGTTGAGCTCCTTCTGCGTGAACAGGTATTTCAAGCTCTTGTGGTCGGTATAAATCTCGCAGTGCTCCCCATACAGGTAGTGGCGCCACAACTTTAGTGCAAAAATCACTGCAGCTAGCTCCAAATCATGGGTAGGGTAATTCTTTTCATAATCCTTCAGTTGCCGGGAGGCATAAGCGATTACCCTTCCTTCCTGCATCAGAACGCAACCAAGTCCACTGTGCGATGCGTCACTATAAATCACGTATCCTTTCCCCATAACGGGGAGGGAAAGGACAGGAGCCGACATCAATCTGTTCTTTAATTCCTCAAAGCTCCTCTGGCAATCCTCACTCCAAGTAAACTTAATCCCTTTTCGCGTCAAACGAGTGAGGGGTGTGGAAAGTTTCGCAAAACCTTCCACAAACCGACGGTAATATCCTGCTAAGCCCATGAAACTGCGGACCTCTGATACCGTCGTCGGTCGGGGCCAATCCCGGACTACCTCAATCTTCGCCGGGTCTACTGCCACTCCAGCGGCTGAAATCACGTGGCCCAAAAAGACCACCTCCCGAAGCCAGAAATCACACTTAGATAACTTGGCATACAACTTCCTCTCTCTCAGAAGTTGTAGCACAATCCTCAGATGCTCCTCGTGCTCCACATCGCTTCGGGAATAAACTAGGATGTCATCGATAAAAACAACGACGAACCGATCCAGGTACGGTCGAAAAATCCTGTTCATTAAATCCATAAAAGCAGCAGGAGCATTCGTCAATCCAAAAGGCATGACGGTGAACTCATAATGCCCGTACCGCGACCTGAATGCCGTCTTTGGGATGTCCTTGGCCTTCACCTTCAATTGGTGGTAACCAGACTGTAAGTCAATCTTGGAGAAGACACAAGACCCTTGCAGCTGATCAAATAAGTCATCAATACGCGGCAGAGGGTACTTGTTCTTGATGGTCGCTTTATTCAGCTCCCGGTAATCAACGCACAGTCGAAGCGAACCATCTTTCTTCTTCACAAATAGCACCGGCGCTCCCCAAGGCGATACACTAGGCCTCACAAAACTCTTGTCCATTAAATCCTGGAGTTGCGCCTTTAATTCTCGCAGCTCAGCCGGTGCCATTCGGTAAGGAGCCTTAGAGACTGGCGCAGTTCCTGGGACCACGTCAATCAAAAACTCGACCTCCCTATCCGGCGGCATACTAATCAGCTCTGGAGGAAACACATCCGGAAACTCGTGGGCAATCGGGATATCCGCGAGTCCCGGAGCCGCCGTAGGCTCCTTAACCACAGATGCCATAAAGGCTACGCATCCACTGCGCATCATCTGCCTCGCACGAGAAGTCGAAACCATAGAGGCAAAGAAAGCACTCTGGCACCCCCCGAAAACGAACACCTCCTGGCCTGGCTCGCTAAAAGTAACAGTCCTCGCGGCGCAATCAATCGTCGCGAAATAGCGAGCCAGCCAATCCATCCCCAGTACAATGTCAAAATCTCGCAGCTGACTAAGGACCATCAGGTCCGCTGGCAAAATCCAAGACTCAAGCTGTACCGGGCAAGACCAACAACACTCCTCTACATGCAATATATGACCGGGAATCTGTACCTCTAATGCATGTGGCAATCGACCTAACTCTAGTCCATGAGATGATGCAAATGCTCTACTGATAATAAAATGTGATGCACCGGTATCAAATAAAGTGCGAGTTCTAATACCAAAAAGTAAAGTGATACCTGCCACCACGTGGTTGGCTGCCGTGGAGTCCCCTACCTGAGCGGCGTAGACTCGCCCGCTCTGAGCTGGTGGTCGGTGGTCTGCAGGGTGGGAGGAAGGAGCCCTGCTCGCAGAAGCATAGGGTCGCTGAGCTGGCGGTCGCTGCTGAGGTGGAAGAGAAACTGAGGCCGAAGAAGGCGCCACTGATGCCGAAAAAGGGCATGAAGACCGTATGTGCCCGGCCTGACCGCAGCCATAACAACGCCCCCACCTCTGATCACAAGTGCCGGGGAAATGCTGACCCCCGCAGAAGATACAACTGCCAGGGGCCCAAAACTGCCGTGACTGCTGCTGCTGCTGCCTGTGCGACTGCCGCTGGGATCCCTGCTGTCGCGACTGCGACCTCTGCTGCTGCGAGTGCTGCTGCTGTCGCTGGGGCTGCTGATGCTGTGGGGGCCTCTGGGATCCCCCAGGCCCTCGCCGCTCCGAACGCCCCCGGCCCGTAAACTGAGGCGGTGGCGGTCGGGGCGGCCTCCAGGAACTGGCCTGTCCCCCTTCATCCGATGCTGGTCGCTTCCTCTCAGAACTCTGAGCGACCAGACCTCCGCGTCTAGAAACAACATGATCTCCCCTCTCGACCCACTGGGCGTGATCCACTGCCTCTGATAAAGTCTGAAGCCTCTGGGCATGTACCATGGTATAGATCTTGGGGCGCAAACCTGTCTCAAACAGCTCTACCTGGTGCAGCCCATCCCTGGCAACATAGGGTACGCAGTTGAGCAACTGCGTAAACTCCTGAAAATAGTCCCACACTGGGCGATCACCCTGCTGCAGGTTCTTCAAGTCATCTTCTATCTTCTTCTTCACACTCGTGGAGAAGTAAGTGTCAAGGGTCATCCTCCTGAACTCCGACCAGGGTAGCTGTCGGGTGACCTGAAACTCTAGGGGCTCGACCCGATGCCACCAAGCATCCGCATCCCCCTCTAAACAGTGTATTGCCAAATGTGCCCTGAACCTCTGGTCGATGAAGAAGTCCCGAAACATCTTCTCCATTGCCGCTAGCCACGATCCAATCTCCCAAGGGTGAGTGCTCCGCCCCAAGAACTTAGGGGGTCCTCGCTTACAGAATTGCGTGAGTTTGTCAGAAAACTCCCGCTCCTCCTCTGGGGTCAAAGGCCTGAACATCCCCTGGGCCCCACTGCTCGACGATGGCGCTGTAGGGGCAGGTGGAATAGTCGGTGGTACAACAGGTGGTACGGGGGCCTCTGCAGTAGTAGGGGGAGGTGCCGCAACCTGGGCAAATAACTGCTCAAACCTCTGCTCCTGTCGGCGGTGGCTCTCCGCCAACTGGGCCACCATGGCCCTCAGCTCACTGATCTCAGAAGGCCCGGACTGCTCCGGCTCCTCCGGGGGTGTAGGAGTACCCCGAGTAGGAATCTGCCGCCTAGGAGGCATCCTGCCACACAAGAATCCACGGGTCAGTAAACCAAACCACTCTCGACCCAATCCAGCGAAAGTCATGGACATTCCCCTATTTCTGTAACCTTATGTTGTCTGCAGCCAACATAATAGTCCCCCAGAAATAGGCTATGCCAATCCCTCTCCACTCACAGGAAGAGTTAACAACCAATTGCCGACTTTCGCACAATATCACGTCACTCACGCTCTGCCTTCCTAGGGTCTGCCAAAAGCCTAGGGTTTCCTAAGTCCCAACTGACCTATCCCTAAGCTCTGATACCAACTAATCTGTCACGCCCCGGGTGTAAACCAGAACCCGGGCCCGTCCACAGATCCGCCGTGCATACGGAATTTTCCGTGTACACGAAGCGCTGATAACCTGCTCAGATATAAAAATAAGTAATAAAGGAGCATAAAACAGAGCTAAACTAAAACTAATACAACTCAGACAAATGCTGGAAATAAAAGTACAGTAAGCTCTCAAAAATATACAGGTGTCTCTCCCAGCTCACGAAATATATACAACCAGCTGGCCGCAGCCAGACCCAAAATAAAAGGAAAATACAACCGTCTGAGTGTACTGGGGATACATCAAAACTACAAAACTCGAACTCGGGGCAGTGGCTATCTAATCAGCGATCCTCTTACCTCGATCCAGGGAAGAGGGTCCCGCAACACCCGCAGAGAACTCTGCAAAACAAAGGGGAACAGAAAAGAGAAAACAGTGGGGGGTGAGAACTACTATAAAAACAGTAGCCTCCCCTAGTGGGTAGACCTCAAACTCAGACATGCCCACTAGGACTAACAGAGGCGAAAAAGGAAAACATAGGTGGTAAGCTACAAGTACACTACTGATGAAGAGCTACCACTAACATGCCTCTACGATGCCTACTAGAGAATAGCTGAAAGCATGCACCAGAACGTAAGGACTGACAGACCAACCCAATCAAAACACCAGTAAACACTGGTACTGCCTGCACCGCTGTCAACCTCACAACTCAGTATCTCCCCTGTCCAAAAGACCGGAACCCAACACGGTCTGACCGGCACCCAACACGGTCTGACCGGCACCCAACACGGTCTGAAACCTACTCCGGAGTGGCACTCGAGGGGAGCGACCCCACACGAGCATAGTATCACTGTCACTAGTATCATCAGTACCATAAAGAGCAGGACGGGGTCACGACCCTGATCAAAGTGGGAAAACCCATCCACTAAAGGGAAACTCGATCCCCTGCCTCCAATCTGGTGCAAAAGTAATAATAATAATCCGGTCAACCGCCCACAGTCCGCGGTCGCCGCAACACCCAAACCTCGATCCCCGACTGTCCCAACTCTGAACATCTGACTACACAATCCCCTAAGGCTAGACGACAGGAGAACGAATAAAAGCATGGTTTCTCCTAAGTCAATTCCAATAAGTTTGTGTAGCAGAAAAAGGTGGCCTACCTAGATGACCATTCAAGCATGCAAAGTCCTTTATTTGCTATAATTATCCCAATTATTCAAACATATGCAACATTAAGTGTTTGGGAAATCCCAATGTACATGTGGCAGGATATATGATACATAATACACTTTAGATGCACAGTCTACTAGCAAGTACCCCTTATACAACATTCATTCTAACCACATGCCCAAACCTTCCCTTAACATATAATATGATATGGCTTTAGCATTCTTTCCAACTAATTAAATTGCATATCTAAACATGGAAACACCACTTACTAATTTGTAGCCTGCTAACAATGCAAGTATTAACAAAGGAATCTTAATCTCATACAAGCATGCTAGATATATTCACAATTAATAACACATAATCATGGCATTCTAATAGGCCTAGTGACATTCACAAGTAGGAGGTTCACAACATCACCCCACCTCGAGCGCTAATCCAAGTTCCCAAAGCGAAGTCCAAGATCAGTCCAAACACACCTCCAATCTGTACAAAATACCCCAAAGGAAAATACATAAGCTAATCAATCACAACTTCCAAAATCTGTCCCCTAAATCCACAGTCCAGAATTCTCCAGTTTTTACCTGCGAATAATGCCCAGAAAAATCCAAGAAAAATACTATCGCGATCCTCGCGACGAGCCCGTCGAACGTGTACCTGCACGCCCAAATCGGAGTTTTCCTACGCTGAGATAAAATCCGGCAAGGGGTACACCCCAATCCAAACTGTACCAAAATTCTGTAACAAAGAACCACCAAAGAAAGGAGATTCTCACCCTCGAGTAAAATCCAGAAAAATCTGAGGAAAAAATCCAGGAGACTCCTTGCGAAGAGTAGATGAAGATTGCCTTTTGAATCGCCTCACAATCCGACGTCTGAGCAAAAAGATACGGCAAGAAGCAACACCGCGGTGCTGTCCCAAAAGTCCGCGAAGAAAATGGGTAAAATGGGTGCTCAGAAAACTCCAAGATCAGCACGGAAATCGAGGAACCTCAAAACACAGGAGTTGAAGCCCTACCTGTCGTGAGTCCAACGGCGCAAGAATCCGGCGAAATCCGATGACGGGGTGAGTCGGAGGAGTCCAAACACTGAGAAGGGCGAAGAAATCGCCGGGGAAACAAGCGTCGCGCCGCGCCGTAAAATGGTGAACCTCGGGAAGAGTGCCTCCAAAAATCCTCAAAGTTCTCCAATGGGTAGTGCACTGAGGGAGGAGAAACTTCTCTGAAGGATGCTCTGCGAAAAGGGGTCCAAAAAGCTAAGGGGAGAACAGGAAATCCTATTTATAGGCCCAGCCCATATGCTGATGGGCCGGTTTTCGGGCGCAGTTTCCGGGCGCACTGCGCCCGGAAACCGGGTTGTATACCTCCCGTCCGACGCGCCGGAAGTCCCTGGGGCGGCCACGTCACCCCGAACAGGGGACAACAAAACCCGGCGGCCAGCAATGCGCCGCGTGTCCCCTCGCGGTCAGCGGGGGTAGGTACGGCCGCCCAACCGCGAGGCGACACGTGGCGCACTCGAGTGCGGCCGACCGCCCGCCTGGCGCCCCTGTGCGCGCGCCGTCCCGAGGCGCCCCCCCGCGCGCACCGTGGACCGTGCCCACGAGAGCCAACGAATCCGACGCGACACGTGTCATGCGCCCGGTCCACCGCAACCCCGCAAGTCCGTGAGCCGTGCCGCGTGCGCCGGCCTATCAGGGCACGCCACGCGTCACCCGCCCGCGGTCCATGCACCGCCGCGCCGCCACCCCGTGGACCGAGCCGCGTGAGCCGGCCAATAATAGGCCGCCACGTGGCCGGCCGGTCCACGAGTCTCCCCCATGCACCGAATAACCCCGAAAACTTCCGGAAGCCCGCTTTTGGTCATCCGGACTCCAAATTTAACAAGCAAATAGCCGTTTTCAAGCGTTTTTTCCGCGCTGAATCCAATCCAACCTCAGATTGGCCCAAAACCCTTTCTAAAATTCGGCAAATGCAGCCGAAGGCCAAATCCGCTATCAAAGTCTCACAAGGTCCATCTGTGGCACCCCTTCGATGCACCATGGGCCTGACCCAACACTAGGTGTTCTACACAGTGGATTCACCGGAAAGTGCATGGGAAAAACCAGTACACTACAAAAATTCACTCAATTTTAAAAGCACCCACACACACAGCCCTCAAGAATCATATGATTCCCTTTACAAGCTTCCATGGACACATACATTATCCCCAGACACACACACACACCATCACAACCACTAATACATCTCCTCCCAAGCTGCTTCCAAGAACACCAGCAGCACCAAAAGAGCTCCATTTAGTACAACAAATATAATTGCTGAAATAAACCCCATACCTGCTACCATCTCTAAGCACATCCACCACACAAACAAAAGCCCACAGTAACCCACAAAGGATTCCTCTGTCTGGTTCCAACGCCTCGATACCAACTGCATAAATCATCCCTACCATCGCACTTCGACCTAAACTCCGCGGGCGTTCCACAAAAAAGCCAAACATACCGCCTTCCTAATGAGAGAAAAGGGGAAGAAAAGTCGTCAAAAGAACAGCCCACAAAAAATCCACGCGGCCCCCGGGCAACCACAGGCCGTCGACAAAAAACCCGCGGAAAAGAAAAAAAAACACGCCGCCGCCCGCAGCCGCTGTGCTGCCAGCAGCATGCCCGCGCGGCACCCTGGGCCTGCCGCTTGCCCCCAGGCCCGCAGCGCGCGGCCAGCGCGGCGCCTGGGCCCGCCGCGCGGCCCCAGGCCCGCTGCGAGCGGCTGCGCCCTGCTCTCGGTCCAGCAGCGCGCGTCAGCAGGCGGCGCTGCGCTGCGCAGCCGCCTAGCTGCGCGACGCCCGAGGCTGCGCTGCCGCTCGCCAGCGCGCCCCGGCGCTTGCCGACCACAACCCTACAGCAACAGAAACAAGCTCTCTCTATCTAAAACAATAACCTCACATACCACTTTTAAAAACCGACGCGCGCGTCGCTCTGCTCGCTGACCGCACGACCCAGCGGGCCTGGGGCCGCGCGCGGCCTGGGCCCCGCCGCGCGGCCCCGGCCCGCTGCGACGGCTGCGCCCTGCTCGCGTCCAGCGCGCGCGTCCAGCAGGGCGGCGCTGCGCTGCGCAGCGCCTAGCTGCGCGACGCCCGAGGCTGCGCTGCCGCTCGCCCAGCGCGCCCCACGCTGCTTGCGACCACCAACACCTACAGCAACAGAAACATCTCTCTCTATCTAAAACAAAAAACGCATACCACTTTTAAAAACCGCGGCGCGCCGCTCGCGCGCTGACCCCCCGTCACGACCCCAAAGCTTCTAGGATAAGTCCGTCAAAATCTCTCAATCCATATATGCTCTTTTCCATCTTTTTGTGACGCCCCCTTTCCCAGGTCGTCACCCATCCTAGAACTACTCTAGCTCTAAGCACGCTTAACTCTCATAACCTCTTTGATCTTGCTACCATCCGAAATGCT